>JAVRXN010000009.1:7749723-8442911 GCA_033556935.1 Timema podura | reverse complement strand
ATTTTTAACAAATTTCCAAAATTCTTTAGGTTTGCATTTAATACTATTTTCTATTGAGCTCATCCAAAATGGCTCTGTCTATAATCAAAGTAGTTTTAACTAATTTACGAAAGTGAATTTTTTTTAATAGAATACACTATTAATAAGTTAGTTTAAACTTTTAATTAAAAATAAATGGTACGGCGCACCGCACAGACTTTCTCTCTCTTTCTATAAACTCGTAAGATTTCTGAACGGAATAATGTACATTGTATCATCACCACTCCACATAAGAACACGCATAAAATAATATACAATGATATAGAATAAATGAGAAAAGAGGCGCATCTTTGTCCACCTAAGAACATTTCAAACAGTTTAATGTCTTCCACAAGGGTCAACACTTCGTATTAAAATTTCGATTTCTGGTTAAAATTTTAACATTTTAAAAGATGTTGCAGATCTTCAAGTCATCGCATTGATATTTAATTATTCATTTATACATTTTGACCAATAAAAAAAGTAAATATTGACTATTGAGTCTAAAATAGAGATAGATCATTGCTATGCAAACATTTCTCCTAAGAGATTTAAAGAAAAATAACATACTTTTTTTAGATACTTACTTATATTTAATTACTCTATGGCATTGGAGAATTATTGCGTTAAGACTTAAGTAGTATATGTTTACAACTAAAGCTCACAAAATTGTATTAATATATTTGCAAATATCTCAGAAACTGCTGTTTTTATAAAATTATATGTCAAATAAAAGTTTTTTATTTCTAATAGTCCTACAATTTTGCAATGATAAGTTGTTTAGTTTCTCCAATAGTTGTGGAGATACTGAAATTAACGCTTCTGTAATGTACCCTAAAAATCATTTTCATAGGAAAATGAAAATAGCCAGTTTATTTATAATCTTAATCAACGCCTAGATACGAATTTTAATCAAAATCGTTTAAGCAGATTTTGAGAAAACCAAATTTTTCTCTTTTCGTCCTTCAGTAAACTACCCTTAATTTTAAGTTTTTATAGACACACAGACAGACGGCATTGCAAAGACTATTTTTTAGGGTTCGGGGGGTCATGAGACGTCGACATCCATCAACATTTCAGGTTAGTTTTTTTTTTACGGTCGCAATACTTAAACTTTAATGTCCAAAAAGTTAAAAAAATTCATATAATTGCGTATATATTGAAAGTTATTGATTTTATAAAAATATGTTTCGGATAAAAAATCTGTATTATAAATATATATACATATTTGTAATGCTAAGTAATTTCATATCTCAAATAGTTTCGGAGCTATTTAAAAAAATGTAAATTTACGCATCAGACCGGAGCCCTTAAAGCCATTTTGCCGAAATATTGAGGGTAGCCATTTTGTTTGGAATATTTATTAATGTTTATAAATGAAATTTAATCAAAATCGTTGGAGCCGATTTTGAGAAAATCGACTTTTTCTCTTTTTGCCATTCAGTAAACTACCCTTAATTTTAAGTTTTAATAGACACACAGACTGACGGCATTGCAAAGACTATTTTTAAGGGTTCGGGGGGTCATGAGACGTCGACATCCATCAACATTTCAGGTTAGTTTTTCTTACGGTCGCAATACTTAAGCTTTAATGCCCAAAAAGTTAAAAATATATATATAATTGCGTATATATTGAAAGTTATTGATTTTATAAAAATATGTTTCGATTAAAATATTTGTATTATAAATATATATACATATTTGTAATGCTAAGTAATTTCATATCTCAAATAGTTTCAGAGCTATTATAAAAAATGTTAATTTACGCATCAGACCGGAGCCCTTAAAACGATTTTGCCGAAATATTGAGAGTAGCCATTTTGTTTGTAATATTTATTTATGTTCATAAATGAAATTTAATCAAAATCGTTAGAGCCGATTTTGAGAAAATCGACTTTTTCTCTTTTTTCCCTTCAGTAAACTACCCTTAATTTTAAGTTTTAATAGAGACACAAACAGACGGCATTGCAAAGACTATTTTTAAGGGTTCGGGGGGTCATGAGACGTCGACATCCATCAACATTTCAGGTTAGTTTTTCTTACGGTCGCAATACTTAAGCTTTAATGCCCAAAAAGTTAAAAATATATATATAATTGCGTATATATTGAAAGTTATTGATTTTATAAAAATATGTTTCGAATAAAATATTTGTATTATAAATATATATACATATTTGTAATGCTAAGTAATTTCATATCTCAAATAGTTTCGGAGCTATTATAAAAAATGTTAATTTACGCATCAGACCGGAGCCCTTAAAACGATTTTGCCGAAATATTGAGAGTAGCCATTTTGTTTGGAATATTTATTAATGTTCATAAATGAAATTTAATCAAAATCGTTAGAGCCGATTTTGAGAAAATCGACTTTTTCTCTTTTTTCCCTTCAGTAAACTACCCTTAATTTTAGGGGTAGATATCCAATTCCAAAAACCCCTCGGGGCAACCCTATGAAAACCCTAGATATCAAATTTCAGCTCAATCGGTAAAATAGTTTAGGCTCTAGTTGGAGGTACAGACAGACAGACAGACAGACAGACAGACAGACAGACGGAAATTCAAAAACCACTTTTTCGGATTCAGGAAGTCATGAAACGTCAAAATTCATCAAAATCTCGAGTTCGAATTTTTTGACGATCACAATACTTTCTCTACCTGTAAGATAGAGAGAAAGTAAAAAGTAATAAAAGCGTCCTAGAAATTATAGGTCCACAAACCTACTCACATAGAGGTAAAGGCAATTTTGTATTTTAGTAATAAAAAATAAATGGTACGGTGCACCACACAGACTTTCTCGCTTTTATCTTGAAATATACATTTACTAAAAACTCGTTAAGATTTGAAAATGAATTAATAGATCTATACAGTGTTGTATAAATACTACACCAAAAATCATAAATGAAATAATATACACTGTTACTCTCTGCAGGGGTGGCTTAAGGGCCGTGCGAACCGGGTGGCTGCCCGGGGCGCCAAACAGAGCTAGGTATGACCTACGTACCCTGGGCGTGATATGAAAATAATCCCCAAACCTAACAACTCCAAACCTAACGTAGCCTGGGTGTGATATGAAAATAATCCCCAAACCTAACAACTTCAAACTTTATGTAGACAGGGCGTGATAATGGAGTTGCTAAGCTTAATAATCGTTCAATTTTTACTTTCTCTCTATCTTACAGGTAGAGAAAGTATGGTGATCGTCAAAAAAATCGAACTCGAGATTTTGATGAATTTTGACGTTTCATGACTCCCTGAATCCGAAAAAGTGGTTTTTGAATTTCCGTCTGTCTGTCTGTCTGTCTGTCTGTCTGTACCTCCAACTAGAGCCTAAACTATTTTACCGATTGAGCTGAAACTTGATATCTAGAGTTTTCATAGGGTTGCCCCGAGGGGTTTTTGGAATTGGATATCTACCCCTAAAATTAAGGGTAGTTTACTGAAGGGAAAAAAGAGAAAAAGTCGATTTTCTCAAAATCGCCTCTAACGATTTTGATTAAATTTCATTTATGAACATTAATAAATATTCCAAACAAAATGGCTCCTCTCAATAGTTCGGCAAAATGGCTTTAAGGGCTCCGTTCTGATGCGTAAATTAACATTTTTTATAATAGCTCCGAAACTATTTGAGATATGAAATTACTTAGCATTACAAATATGTATATATATTTATAATACAAATATTTTATTCGAAACATATTTTTATAAAATCAATAATTTTCAATCTATACGCAATTATATATATATTTTTAACTTTTTGAACATTAAAGCTTAAGTATTGCGATCGTAAAAAAAACTAACCTGAAATGTTGATGGATGTCGACGTCTCATGACCCCCCGAACCCTAAAAAATAGTCTTTGCAATGCCGTCTGTCTGTGTGTCTATTAAAACTTAAAATTAAGGGTAGTTTACTGAAGGGCAAAAAGAGAAAAAGTCGATTTTCTCAAAATCGGCTCTAACGATTTTGATTAAATTTCATTTATAAACATTAATAAATATTCCAAACAAAATGGCTACCCTCAATATTTCGGCAAAATGGCTTTAAGGGCTCCGGTCTGACGCGTTAATTAACATTTTTTATAATAGCTCTGAAACTATTTGAGATATGAAATTACTTAGCATTACAAATATGTATATGTATTTATAATACAAATATTTTATCCGAAACATATTTTTATAAAATCAATAACTTTCAATCTATACGCAATTACATGAATTTTTTTAACTTTTTGGACATTAAAAGTTTAAGTATTGCGACCGTAAAAAAAAACTAACCTAAAATGTTGATGGATGTCGACGTCTCATGACCCCCCGAACCCTAAAAAATAGTCTTTGCAATGCCGTCTGTTTGTGTGTCTATAAAAACTTAAAATTAAGAGTAGTTTACTAAAGGACTAAAAGAGAAAAATTTGGTTTTCTCAAAATCTGCTCAAACGATTTTGATTAAAATTCGTATCTAGGCGTTGATTAAGATTATAAATAAACTGGCTATTTTCATTTTCCTATGAAAATGATTTTTAGGGTACCTTACATAAGCGTTAATTTCCGTATCTCCACAACTATTTGAGAAACTAAACAAGTTATCATTGCAAAATTGTAGGACTATTAGAAATAAAAAACTTTTAATTGATATATATTTTTATAAAAGCAACAGTTTCTGAGATATTTGCAAATATATTAATACAATTTTGTGAGCTTTAGTTGTAAACAAATACTACTTAAGTCTTAACGCAATATTTCTTCAATGCCATAGAGTAATTAAATATAAGTAAGTATCTAAAAAAAGTATGTTATTTTTTTCCTTAAAGCTCTTAGGAGAAAGGTTTGCACAGCAATGATCTATCTCCATTTTAGACTCAATAGTCAATATTTACATTTGTTATTGGTCAAAATGTATAAATGAATAATTAAATATCAATGCGAGGACTTGAAGATCTGCAACACCTTATAAAATGTTAAAATTTTAACCAGAAATCGAAATTTTAATACGAAGTGTTGACCCTTGTGGAAGACATTAAACTGTTTGAAATGCTCTTAGGTGGACAAAGATGCGCCTCTTTTCTCATTGATTATATATCATTGTATATTATTTTATGCGTGTTCTTATGTGGAGTGGTGATGATACAATGTACATTATTCCGTCCAGAAATCTTACGAGTTTATAGAAAGAGAAAGAAAGTCTGTGTGGTGCGCCGTACCATTTATTTATACTAACATGAAACTTTATATATTAGTATAATTTTGTGGTGAGTAAAATAGAATCTAGTGCCACTCTTGAAAAGTTATTTTAGATTTGCCAGCTTGAAAAAATAGCGCCCTAATTTTTTTATTTATTTTTTTGCAATTATAACGTAAATCGTTCATAATGTCAAAGTGTTTGTTAAACTTATAATAAAAAATAGAGGATAATATTGTCTACAAAACAGATTCTTATAGTGTTCTTTGTATTCCTAACTGTTTTTGTACAATCTCGAAGTGAAACGTTTAACGTATGTTTAACATTTGTAGAGTTTCCCTTTCAATTATTTTCCTATCACGCCCAGGCTACGTTAGGTTTTGAGTTGTTAGGTTTGTGGATTATTTTCATATCACGCCCAGGCTACGTTAGGTTTGAAGTTGTTATGTTTGGGGATTATTTTCCTATCACACCCAGGCTACGTTAGGTTTGAAGTTATGTTTGGGGATTATTTTCCTATCACGCCCAGGCTACGTTAGGTTTGAAGTTATGTTTGGGGATTATTTTCCTATCACGCCCAGGCTACGTTAGGTTTGAAGTTGTTATGTTTGGGGATTATTTTCCTATCACACCCAGGCTACGTTAGGTTTGAAGTTATGTTTGGGGATTATTTTCCTATCACGCCCAGGCTACGTTAGGTTTGAAGTTGTTATGTTTGTGGATTATTTTCCTATCACACCCAGGCTACGTTAGGTTTGAAGTTGTTATGTTTGGGGATTATTTTCCTATCACACCCAGGCTACGTTAGGTTTGAAGTTGTTATGTTTGGGGATTATTTTCCTATCACGCCCAGGCTACGTTAGGTTTGAAGTTGTTATGTTTGGGGATTATTTTCCTATCACACCCAGGCTACGTTAGGTTTGAAGTTGTTAGGTTTGGGGATTATTTTCATATTTTCCTAGAGTACAATCACCATGAGAAATGTGGTATCTGGCAGCTAGCAGAAGATTTAAGAACTGCCAAAAGAGAAGAGGGGGGACCTTATGAAAACCCCATATACAAAGTTTTAGCCCAAACGGTAAAATGGTTTTGGTTCTAGCCCAAACCAAGGTACAGTCAGACAGACGGCATTGCTGAAACAATTTTTTTGTTTGTTTCAGGGGGTTATGAAACGTCGACATTTATCAAAATCTCGATTTCGAATTTTTGACGATCACAATATTTTCACTCTGAGGTGTAAACAAAGTAAATATTAGTTTACAAAGCTTAGTTATCCACAGCCGTTGCTTGCCGTTGGTTTGAACGCCATTGATGGGGAGGTCGAGGTTCGAATCTCATCAGCGTGAACTGAAGATGGTTTCCCCATTAAATGTATGTATATACCTTTAACGGTTCTTCACAAGTGATTTATCACTCTGGTTTTCCCATCTTTACTCCATGCAAATGCGGGTTCACTTCCTCTTAGCTACCTCCCTCATCTCTACCCAATCAGATTAAGCCGTTAATAACCTGTGTTCTGAAAGTAGCAATAAAAAAGAAAAAAACTTGGTTTTGGATGGTTTATAATCATATTATAATAATAAATTAATGATTTTAAATGGAAACATGGTTTAACGAGTTTTATTTAATTCGGATTTTTTTTTAGATCTTAGAATACAATGTTCTTGTGAGTATGGTGTTCGAAAAAAGTTAGCAGTAGGGCCTATTTGAAAAGTGAAGTAGGCGTACAGTACGTAGATTATATTTAATTGAAATAAAATTTTAAAAATTGCAATTTTTCGCCAACTTTGGCCATCTTTTTTTAATTCATTAATTTTTTTTAAGATATTTCCAATTTTTTTAAACAGGCTATCAGCTTGTTTTTTCTATCTTCTGTACAAACAAATTGTGGTTCACTTATTTTAATTCTAACTTCCTTATACCATGTATTTAAATAATTAGCGTAAGTAGTGACCGTAAAAACTATGTCACTGAAAAAAGCAAAAAGAAATGGCTATATTTTTTAAAATATAGGGAAGAAAATATATTTATATATATTTCTACAGTAATAAACAAACTAAATTAAAAATGTCACAAATTAGTGTTAATAATGATTTCTTAAGGTAACTCAGAAAAATTATACTTTGACAGGGATTCGAGCCCTTGTTCTTTGACTTTGGACGTCATTCTATAAAACCCCGAGATTTCGGCTCAAAACTCGGCATCACTCCTTGGAGAGTATAACGGTGACGGCTTGTCTTTTGTCGAGTAGCAACCAAGGAAGGGGGGGGGGGGGGGGGAATGTAAGGACACTGAAAAGGATGTAGTATATAATGAGTGAGAGGGATCGGTGTGGTGACTGCCATAACTACATCAACGCACCCCTGGTGAGGTGATAATACATGGAATTACTTGGAAGAGAGATTTTCAAAACCTCGAGATGTCCATCCGAATATATGACCTGCAGTTACCTCAGCGGTGATATAGAGTGTATTAGAGTGACCGCCTCCATGCGTAATGTTTCAATCAATAGTCCATGTGACTATTCTGTGAACTTGATCCTGATCCTCACTTGACATTACTTAAACCTAACCTAAAATTTACGTGTATGCCGTCATGATTCACATTTCTTAAGGTCTGGTTTCATAGTGACTTTTTCATCCGGACCTTAAAAATAATAATATGAGGATGTAGAGTAATAATCGGAGGGAAAGTCTCTTAAAAAAAATTTTTTTTTGTTAGGAAAACAGGGAATTATGCTTGAATTTTATTGTAGAGTTTGAGTGGCCACCTTGCTGTCAATACCATTATATTGGGGGATATTATTATTATTTTAATACTATTTTGCGCCTTATCTTGATACCCGTCAGGGCTAACTGATTAAATGAGAAAGGGCTTAGAGGAAATGTTCCCGCATTTGCCTGGAGAGCAAAAGTAAGAAACTAAGTATAGGTCTACCTGACCGTGATTCGAGATTTGAAATCCCCGTCACCGGAAAACCAGACCAGATGAGGTTGATGCCTTAACCCACGCGCCCATTGATGCGAGCTATAATTTAATATTTTTATTTAATCATTAAGAATACTAAACGTTCACTTTTTGAACCAATTAAATAGTCGTGGCGTACAAACTAGCCTAGTTATATAACATACTTAAGATACATAACCTTGGCCGCCAATTCATCACTTTAAAAAGGAAAGCCCCTTTTATCATTGATATATTTTCCCGTCCGTGCCAGGAATCAAACCAGGGTCCTCTAATTCAGAAGACAGCCACGATATCGACCAAGACTAAGTGTTGGACTCGTTTAGTTGTAGATAAACTTTGTAGTGATAATACTTATTTTAGAAAGTACAAGGCTAGTGTCGAAACATCCGAGACCTTGTAACTAACTGATAAGGAATAGTTTTAACCAGAGGTAGCAATAAAATACTGGGTGGTTTCTGGTGTGTGCATATTCGTACTTGCTTACAGCGATAGATATCCTTTATTTTATAGTGTAGGACTATAATGTCCGTCAACCAGACAAGTAACTAGGATTTGATTCCAGATGGAAAGGGGACCAGAGCCGATCACCCCCCCCCCCTTCTACTTTGTTCTACACAACTTCAGTGGTTGCGAAACCTTATTTGTCTTGGGGGTAAATTTTATTATCAAACAAAAATTGGTTTTGAGGGGCTATGACCCCAAAGCTAAAGGAGGGGTCTGGGGATCTTAGGCGAATGTTTGAAAATAATATACTCCCAGAAGATATTTGGGGTGGTTCTCGTCTGAATAATTTTTTAAAATTATACTTCTCTATGAGATATTTGTAGTGTTCCTTCCCCATAATTTGTTTGAAATTTGAAGGTCCCCTATAAGCTAATTGGAACGATATTTGTCTGTAATCTTTTGAAAAATTAGATACCTGTTTTATAAGCTATTTGAAGTTGTCTTCTCCCGGAAATTTTTGAAAAAGGGATACCTATAGAAGCTATTAGGTGTGGTCCTCACTTTTAAAAAAAATCTATTCAGGAGCTATTTAAAGTGGGCCTCTTCATGAAATTTTGGACGGTTGGATGCTCTCAGATGGTATTTGGAATTGTCTTTACTTGGAAATTTTATTTGTTGGCTTCCTCTAACTAAAAGCTATTTTAAGTGGTTTTCACCTAGAAATGTTTAGCAAATTAGATGCCTCCTGAAGTTATTTAGAATAGTCTACACACAGCAAATTTTTGAAAATTGGATGGCTCTAAAAAACTATTTAGAGCTGTCTTCGCCTTTTTTTATTTGTTATGTACATTCCATTTTATTCTTAGAAGTAAAATTTTTAATCAAATATATATAAATATATATATTTAAATATTTCTTGTCAACAAATTATTCAATTGAATATATCATGGCCGTTCTCTCTAAGTGTTTTTAAAAATTTATTTTTAGTTTTTTCAATTTCATAGCTTCTGTTGGAGGACGTAATCACGACCCAGCCCAGAAATAACAACCCCGCTGGCCCCTTCTCAAAATAATATACCTCTTTGGGTATAGCCCTATATTAAATACTGCCTTGCTATGAATAGAATGCAGCTATAGACATAGCCTAGTCCATGCTGAGTACTGCCTTGTTATGTGTAAGATGCAGTCATAAACACCCTGTTTTTGGTATGAAACCAGTAGCCCGTTCAGTGTAAGGTCTTATTTCATACCAGAATCCTACTGTATGGTAGTGTTTCGTCAGAATAAAATACCTTCCAGAACGGACTTCCTTTTCTGTTATTTAAGGCCGTTCATCTTACAAAAATATTATTATTATTATTATTATTATTATTATTATTATTATTATTATTATTATTATTATTATTATTATTAGTACCACGTCTTACTATCCGTCCGGGCTATACGCATTTACGCTAAAGTGTAAAGGTAGGGTGATTGTGAGATGAAATGGAGGACCTACAGTCTAACGTTGGATCCGAACCACGGTGGAGGCCTGGCATTAAAAAAATACTACTGTATGGAAGTATTCTGGTACGAAATAAGACCTTCCAGAACGGGCTTAGTACCAAGGTATATATATATATAGTCTTAGTCCTCACCCGGGGACAGCCAAGAGTCCCACTGCTAGGAGTGTCGCGGAGGCGAGCAGGAACATACCGGTGCCGGCGACCCAACAGGCAAGAATCGCCCGTTTTTTGGGGGCGCACTGCTCCGCCCCTCCTTTCCCCAGCATGTTACCTGCGCACACGCACAAAACAGTCACTAGATAACACAACATATTAAAAAAAAGAGAGACATGCGCAACAATGCAACACTTGACGCAGTCATTCATATGCCGACATCTGTGTGCGCGGGCTATTGACACAGATTCATGTGTGTCTCAATTAGCGCTGTGGGCATGCATGATTCGAGCAGTGGACCGGTATAGTCACCAGCAAAAGTTGCTACATTGATTTTTGTGTGCAAGCGTGCTTTACTCAGGTAACTGAGGTTCAATCCCGGGCCAGGTGCACTAGTTATAGGGAAGGAAAGGTTGGTTCATTCCGCTCTATACTCTCAATTTTAAAAAAATCACCCTCCCTATCCTTTACACAAAATAACGCTAAATCACGCCGAGTATTCAACCATCCATTGGCTCTCCCTCAATCCTCTTTCCTTCATGAGTCCCATTGAGTTGGGCGTACAACTAGGAAAATCAGATGAGACTGCCGCCCAAGTCCGTATGTCCATTGGTGTGGGTAATAGAAGTGAAATTCACTTGAGATTGAAGACGACTCAAATAATACTCACCTATGGGCCTATGGTGCAGTGTTGTGTCGGTTTGTATACATACAACGTTGTGCGCCGCGTTTGATCTACTGTATCAGGTGATGTACAATGCTGTAGACCTACTTGTGCTGTACGATGCTGTAGGCCTACTTGTGTTGTACAATGCTGTAGGCCTACTTGTGCTGTACAATGTTGTAGGCCTACTTGTGCTGTACAATGCTGTAGGCCTACTTGTGTTGTACGATGCTGTAGGCCTACTTGTGCTGTACGAAGCAGTGCAGCCAGCGTCTTGCCAAGTTTGTACTGCGTGGTCCACACAGATCATCACCGCAAGAAATGGAGCTTGGATCGTTAATTTATCACTATGAAAGAGTAAACCCGCATTTCATCAATGATAACTTTTTCGGCCATGCCGGGAATCGAGCCCGGGACGCATAACTCAGTAGACAAACACGCTACCAACTGATCTTAGGAGTTGTTGGATTGTCAAAGCGTAATCTGTGAATAAAATACTATGCTTTATTAATTTGTTTTACAAGTATTAACTTAATGTGGTATTTTTTAGTCAAGTAATCTTGAATTATTTCGTATGCAATTTATTTGATTAATTAATAGCCTTCTTATCCTGGTATCCAAAAATGAACTCAATAACTCTCAATATTGTGAACACTCCATTTATTTTATTTATTTGAGGTATTTAACGAACACTTTCTGAATCGACTGATCATATCAGCACACGAGAATTTCTTTGAGCGAGAGCGAAAGGGCCTACCAATTTTGTCGAGAAAGGTATTTTCACATACCTTCCAGGATTCTTATACATGCCACAATCGACTTGGGACCGACGGCTTTACTTCCCCTCCGAAGGAAGTTGTGCTACAATCGCTCAACAAAAATCCGTCGACCCCGACTGGGTTTGAACTAACGAACATCGGGTTCTAAGGTGATCACAGAACCTCAAGCCCACCGGATGACATAATTCCACATACATACGGGCGATGTTTTCGACAAGAGAAATTAGTTACAAAATAATGTTTGCAGGTATCACGTAATAACCAGCGAGGTAGTTACTAGTATCATTGTATCCATACCACTTTTGTGAATAGTTGATCTTACAAAAAAAATCTTTTTAGAAAATGGTTTATTTATAAATTGAAATTTTAGTGGATATTTTGAAATTATTCGGCATGGTTTTTAAATTATGAATATATTGTATTCGAAATAAATTTATTAAAAAAATCTTTTATCAATTTTTTTTTTTCAAATCCAAGATATTTTGTTTTACTGTTGTTTGAAAGACAATGAAATTCATTGTTGCTAAATCATTCCTCATGCGCAAGCGTCTGTATCTAAATAATGATAGTAACTCTGACCAATGTTACGGCCAAATTACGCACAAGTTTACTTTATTGTTACTTGATTTACTGTCAACATGATAGTTGAGCGTCAACTTAGTAGTGATGGACTTGTACGGAAACATCGCTCCTTGTACGGCTCATAATACTTCTTTATTTGAATGGTAAACACCTTTAAGGGTGCGATAAGGAGGCGATATTGAAGCAACCGGGTTGACAATCTCTTCTCTTTTGATCAAATTTTCCAAATATCTCCCCGTCAGTGGGTAAACGCAATGGACGCCGGCAACCTGGCCGCTTGACCTGGTAGCTAAACTTGAGACGGAAGGAAAGAAACGCGAAATAAATGTTTATGCTATAAAAATTTCGAAAATACTGCCCTAAGCTCACGCTCACTAGCACCCCATCTTAAGATCCATATTTTGGCAGTTTTTTTATGACAAACCCCCTTTTTTTGGCCAAAATAAATATAATTTTGCTTCAATAGAATAATTCCATTTGATCAGAAACTTTTTTAATGAGGATAAATATTCCTGGTAAATTCAACCATGCAAATGGCAGATATTAAAAAAACTGTTGATATCTCCAAGTGTAGAAACTTAAACTAAACATATCTACAAAAGTAATATTTTATTTATAATGGCAAAAAAAAAATTACATAAAATATGCAGAAATGTTGATTTTTAACTTGCGCTCCCTTTCAATTGTGAATAGGTTTACTCACAAAGAATGAATGTATGAATGTATGCTTACACGTCACGAAGGGGTACTTTGAACTGATGGAAACAAGGTGGAGGGAAAGATCGGTTGACAACCAAATCGCTTGTATTTCGCCTCGTGAATGATCCCCTTTTGGACAGTGGTTCCCAAACTTTTGGGTCGCGAGACGATTTTTGGTGTGTCGTGAACGTTTTTTAAAATGTGAAAATGTTGTAGTTATTTGAAAATAGAAAATCATGACTACATGGGAAAGTGAAAAATTTTAAAAATAATATATATATATATATATATATATATATATATATATATATATGTAAAAATGGAAAAAATAAGGCGCGTAATATACGAACACGGAAATCGGGTTTTTATAAAATTATATTCAATATCCTGCTTCGGTGGCCACATGGTCTAAACTCTAAGGCATCGGTTCCCAAACTTTTTCGACTCGCGAACCCCTTTCCCAAACATCTGAGCTTCACGAACCCCCTGGTAAATATACATGGCCACCTATTTAATTTTATACCTAATTTTTTATTAATCTTAGTTATTAATTGTAATCAAAATGTTTAATAGCTTTAAATTAACCTAATATAGCTCGGTAGGTACTTTAGGATACCCCACCAAATATAACGGAATAATATTGAAACTACTTAAGTTAAAGTTCAAATAATTATACATTTGTTAAAAAAAATAAAACTGAAATTAAATAAGAAAAGTACTGTAGTAACATTTTTTTATCTTTACCGTCACAATATTAGCATATTTCACATGTTTTTTAAAGTGGCACTGGAAATTGCTGCGTTGACATAACTGAAATACCCTCCTTTAATCACAAAATTCTATGCCGAATTAAGATTCCAAAATTGTTAGCAAGTTTTAACAGCTACTCCCCTCTTCACGTGACTTAGTGAGAAGGATGCGCTTGCATTGGATGGCACAGAGCTTTAAAGTCAGGAACCACAGACGATAAATAAAGTCTCAAGTCATTTTCAGCATTGAACCTGTTTCTGTATTTATTTTTTAAATAGGCATATGAAGAAAAAGTTTCTCGCTTATATACGTAGAAGAAAATGGTAACAAATCTGTAATAGCTTTATTCTCTAGCAATGAGAACTACTCCTTTAAACTTAACCAGAAACCAATAATTGATGACAAATATTTATAGCTTTTCTTTAATTCAAAATCAGTGGAAATTTCAAGGAGCTTCTCTTTTTCACTCACGCTTAATGTGGAGAATTCCAAAACTGCTGTCTCTTCCAGAGGATTGTGAATCCAATTGTTATTATTGGACATAGCTGGGAAATATTCTCTGAAGGTTTTTCCAAGTCCTATTAAATGTTCTATAACCATGCACTTAACATTTTCGTCCAAAGAAATCTGATTTTCTACCATGAAGTCGTGAAGGGTATCAAAGCACTCCGTTTGATTGCTAATTAAACAAGTTTCCCAAAACTTTTTTTATGAACGACTCGATACGGTCTTGAACAGTAAAAACGTTAATATTCGACCCTGAAGAGAGAGGTTTAAACTGATCATTTTTGAGAAAATGTCTGCCAAATAGTTCAAAGCCTGGAGCCACATTTGATATTGCATGCACTTTGCTTTGTGAAAGGGATGGTTGGTAAGAAAAACAAAAACTTCGTGTTTGAGTTCAAACAATCTTGTAACTCGAGATAACCACCTGACTTCAGTGTGAGACGATAAACAGTTGTAAATGTTCTACCTCGAGATAACCACCTGACTTCAGTGTGAGACGATAAACAGTTGTAAATGTTCTACCTCGAGATAACCACCTGACTTCAGTGTGAGACGATAAACAGTTGTAAATGTTCTACCTCGAGATAACCACCTGACTTCAGTGTGAGACGATAAACAGTTGTCCCGCAGGGGCTCGCGAACCACAGTTTGGGAACCTCTGCTCTAAGGCAACGGTGGCCAACCTTTTTCTACGGCGTGCTACTATTTACGCTTATTAGTATTATTATTATTATTGCGTCTTACTACCCGTTCGGGTTATACGCACGTACGCTAATGTGTAACGGTAGGGTGATTGTGAGATGAAATGGAGGACCACCAGTTTAACGTGGGATCCGAACCACGGTGGAGGCCTGGCATTTCACATATTCACAAGTTGTGATTAATACACGTCTTGTCAGAGGTGAAGGAAGAGTTTGGCAATCAGATAAATCTCTGCCGGGACTGAGGATTGAACCCCGGACCCCCAGCACAGAAGTCTGACACCTTACCCCTAGACCACCAGGTCACCAAGAGATAACTAGAAAATTAAACTAAATGTATCTATTAAAGCAATATTTTATTTATTTTGTCAAACTTTTTTTTTATTATAAAAACTGTAAGAATACGGTCGGTCCTTAAACCACCTTAAACGAATGATATATAGTTTTGTCATTGAAGTCTTACACTAAGCCAAATGGGTTTTACAACCTTAAATAGGTAATATTGTAATATTTTCTCGTAAAATACAAGTAAACCATATCCGACAAAAAATGGAACACGTCGTCAGGCTACTGTAATTCAAAAATAAACACCGACAAATCACAAACATTCTTACAAATCAATAAATACAATACGGCCTTCTCTTTGGTCTGGCATTGGCAGTGGCCGAATGGTCCAAGGCAGGGGTGTGCAAACTCACTTACAAAAGTGCCAAATAAAAAAAAATGGTGGGCCAATACTTTTATTCATTAATTTTTCTTCAGAATTCATTAAAAAAATATGATAAACACTCGTAATAAACTGGCATAAATACGCTTAAATACACTGAATATATACAAAACAATCATAAATACCTTTGAGGATTAGTTTGTTTTAAATTTCATTCACATGATTTATATGATGGGGTGTTAGATGAGAAAAACTGAGAATGAACTTAACAGCACTTTTTTTTCAAAATCTGGTTAAACTGCGACGAGGGGATTCTCATGCGGTAGACAGATGTTCATCACTAAGTCAGTTTCTAACATCCCTTCTCTTAAGTTTCATGGTTCAAAACACTTGTTCCCATGAATATGAGAATGCAAACATTAGATGTCATGTACTGTGCCAGGAGTTGGCGAGGCTGGTTTGCAGCTGTTTGGGGGTCAGGGTGGAAACATAACGGAAAATAACGCAACACATATACATTATTTATCCCGTGGGCCGTAGTTTGCTCATCCCTGGTCTAAGGCGTCATGTTAGACTGGCCTGCTGATGACTGGGAGATCTGGGTTTGAATCCCGGCCGGGTATACTAGGGGTGGTTTTTCCTAAATGGCTTCCCACTATCCTTCCTCACAAATGCGGGTAGATTACCTCTAAAATGCTTCCTTCTTCAAACCTACCCCATTAGAGTAATTATTATACATGCTTATAGCCCGAACAGGTAGTGAGTAAGACCCGGTGATAGAAAAAATAATCAAGCCCAAGTGCTCTTGACAGTGATGGGTCGTTCGACAACTACTCCATAAATTCCGATTAGTGTCATGCAGTTTATTTAGTTAATGAGCTCTTCCTGTAATTACTTTTCACCGCATAATTGCAGATACTTGGGCAATAAACTGGAAAGTGTCTTCATGGCTAGTTATTACTTCTGTCTTTGAGGTCGTCTAGAACAATACTCGACTGTTTTGGTTTTTTTCAAAATATTAGTTGTGGTCCTCTACCCAACATCTATCATACTCACAAATTTATTTTTAAAAACATGAATTGTCTCCCATTTCATCCCCTAGTCCCCGACCCCTAACACACACACACCATCCCTCCAAGACAGTTTCTAGAAACATTCTCCCTCCTTCCCCTCAATAATATTTCTCGAAACATCGTCCGTCCTTCTTCCCAAGACAATTTCTCGAAACATAGTCGCTCCTTCCTTTCAAGATAATTTCTCGAAACATAGTCACTCCTTCCTTTCAAGACAATTTCTCGAAACATAGTCGCTCCTTCCTTTCAAGACAATTTCTCGAAACATAGTCGCTCCTTCCTTTCAAGACAATTTCTCGAAACATAGTTCCTCCTTCTTCTCAATACAATTGAAACATAGTCGCGCCTACCCTCAAGACAATTTCTCGAAACATAGTCCCTCCTTACTCTCAAGACAATTTCTCGAAACATAATCGCTCCTACCTCTCAAGACAATTTCTCGAAACATAGTCCTTCCTTCCTCTCGAGACAATCTCTCAAAACATAGTCGCTCCTTCAAATACCCCTATATGTGTATATCTTTAGAAACCACCATATGTAAAGTTTGTATTTAGTGGGCTACCGAACTGCCGTGTTTATATGTCCCCCTGTCTCTAGAGATCGATTGGTACGGTTTCGGTACCATTTAGAACTTTCTCTATGACTGTAAGTGGGGCAGATGGCTGTCTATCACGAATTCGACGTCAGACCAATACTTCACTCTGATTGGGTGAATAGGGAGTTCGAAAACGAGTCTCTGTCTCTAGGAGGTCTCTAGAACACTTCTTTACTAGGGTGTGCAAGTCGTGTTGGGCTCGACCGCCGAGGACGGGGAGATCGAGGTTCGAATCTCGGTCGGGTGAACTGGGGGTGGTTTTTCCTAAATGGTTTTCCACTCTCCCTCCACGCAAATGCGGGTTCACTTCCTCTAAATTCAACCCTCCCAATTCCTAATCCATTAGCGTAATTAGTACTTAGGCGTATAACCCGAACGGGTAGTAAGACGCGGTGCTAAATATTAATTAATTAATTTACTAGGGTGTGGTTCCATCCCATCAACCACCAAACCCACAATCATGGTCACGAGGTCTAACGCGTCATTGTCTTAACAGGCTGGATTGCCGGTGACGGGGAGTTTAAGGTTCTAATCCCGGTCGGGTGTGCTGAGGGTGGTTTTTCCTAAATGGTTTTCCTCTCTTCCTCTATGCAATTTCAGGTACACTTCCTCTAAATATAACCTTCTTAATCCCTCACTCGCTAGCGTAATCAGTACATATGCATATAGCTTGAACTGGTAGTAAGACGCGGTGCTAAATAAAATAAACAAAAACACCAAATATCTTACTATCGCAAAGCTATAGGACTCTTAAAAATAAATAACATTAATCAGAAAGAATATATTACAAAATCAATATTTTCTGAGTTGTACGCAAGAACTTATTTGTTTTTAAATAGAGCATTGGGAGATGGGAGTTAAAAATGCTTGGAACGAATAATATTTAACGTGCACTTTCTTAACCTACTCATTATATCAGCACATGATAATTTCTGTGAGCGAGCGTGAAAGAGTTTAGAATTTTGCCGGTAAAGATATTTTCCACATACCTTTAAGGGTTATTTTTCATGTCACAATCGACATGGGACCAATGGCTTTACTTCCCTCCGAAGGAAGTTGTGCTACGGATCTTAATCGCCCAATAAAAATCCGCCAACCCTGTTGGGATTGAACCCACGAACTTCGGGTCCTGTGGCGAGCACTTTACCCCAAGACCACCTAGGATGACTGAATATCCGTAAAGGGTGTCCAGAAATCTAATGAAAATTTTTTCTCTATCCTCATCACAGATATTCAACAATTGTCGGTATCACCACGTGGAGAAAATTAAACTTTCTGTTTTTCACTGGAGCAAACGTTGATTTATTTCGGCCAAAAAAAGGGTTATAAAAAACGAAAAAAAAAACTGTCCCTTATCTCGCGTTTCCCTACATCCTCATCTTAACCAATATTCCTCTGAAGGTTGAATGGGAAGGAGGGGGAGTAGGAGGGGGAATAACCCCAGTGCGTTCGTTCTGTCTGGAAATGAGTCTGTAGAACAGATCAGTAAAACACACGTCCACACACCTAAACTTCGATACACAGGCTGGAACAAACAAGTTACCTGTCCTATAATTTATTATCACTTTTTCTCACATCTTTGGGGAGTTTACCATGAAATAGTCATTGTGCACTCGGATCGCAACAGAAAGAATATTATCTAAAAGTTTAATAAGTATAATTTAGCGTAATGATACGCCAAGCCATATGTTTTTGCACGCACGACGTTAACATTTATTTTCATTTGCTCTAAAATGTTTGCGGCCCTTGACTAATTTTATTTTTTATAATACACTTTTGATATTTTAAATAAAACCAAGTATAATAATACGTTTTTTATTTTATTTAAAAATGTTAGGAAATTCGTGGATATAGTGTTAAGCTCTGATTTTCTAAATAAAAAAGTAAACACAATTTTTTTTACCTAAACCCAAAAATTTTTGCGCGTGTGATCCGTCAACTATGCTTTGCTTTAGAGTTGGGAAACCCTGTTTAAAAAAAATACACATAATCATTCCATCTTAAAGCTATCAAGATTAACAGATAACACCACGTGGCATGACACAGGGCCGTATTGAGAATTATTAGTAATATTTTATTGTATTCCTCTTCAGAACTTGGGGTCGCTGCTTATTTAAGTCTTGTAAAATTCACAGAACCAACAACTTTAAATATGTTTTAAAATATTTAAATTATTTTAAGAGTGGGTAAATATAAAAATAATTCCTTACCATTTCCACTTTACACGAGCCAACGCAGATAGTACCCAACTAGAGAGATTCGGTGCACATCACTGACTTGGCGCATTAAAACACGAACGCGGCTACTTATTGAACTGCAAGATAAGGCTGTTCCTATGTGAGCCGACTATATTATGGAAGAAAGAGAGTGACTCACCGGATGGGATGAAGTGCTGACAGCGTCTTGTCACACTCGCGATCAGTGGTGGGACTGATCAGCCGAGTCTCTCCTACCGGCCACCGGCTTGATCAGGTTTACATGAAGTTATGGATCATTCAGGGGTAGACAGCTTGGAACACTTCTACCGGCCACTGGCTTGATCAGGTTTACATGAAGTTATGGATCATTCAGGGGTAGACAGCTTGGAACACTTCTACCGGCCACTGGCTTGATCAGGTTTACATGAAGTTATGGATCATTCAGGGGTAGACAGCTTGGAACACTTCTACCGGCCACTGGCTTGATCAGATTTACATGAAGTTATGGATCATTCAGGGTAGACAGCTTGGAACACTCCTACCAGCCACCGGCTTGATCAGGTTTACATGAAGTTATGGATCATTCAGGGGTAGACAGCTTGGAACACTTCTACCGGCCACTGGCTTGATCAGGTTTACATGAAGTTATGGATCATTCAGGGGTAGACAGCTTGGAACACTCCTACCGGCCACCGGCTTGATCAGGTTTACATGAAGTTATGGATCATTCAGGGGTAGACAGCTTGGAACACTTCTACCGGCCACTGGCTTGATCAGGTTTACATGAAGTTATGGATCATTCAGGGGTAGACAGCTTGGAACACTCCTACCGGCCACCGGCTTGATCAGGTTTACATGAAGTTATGGATCATTCAGGGGTAGACAGCTTGGAACACTCTTACCAGCCACTGGTCCTATCAGGTTTACATGAAGTTATGGATCATTCAGGGGTAGACAGCTTGGAACACTCCTACCGGCCACCGGCTTGATCAGGTTTACATGGAGTGATGGATCATTCAGGGGTAGACAGCTTGGAACACTCCTACCGGCCACCGTCTTGATCAGGTTTACATGGAGGGATGGATCATTCAGGGGTTGACAGCTTGGAACACTCCTACTGGTCACCATCTTGATCAGGTTTACATGGAGGGATGGATAATTCAGGGGTAGACAGCTTGGAACACTCTTACCAGCCACTGGTCCTATCAGGTTTACATGAAGTTATGGATCATTCAGGGGTATACAGCTTGGAACACTCCTACCGGCCACCGGCTTGATCAGGTTTACATGGAGGGATGGATCATTCAGGGGTAGACAGCTTGGAACACTCCTACTGGTCACCATCTTGATCAGGTTTACATGGAGGGATGGATAATTCAGGGGTAGACAGCTTGGAACACTCTTACCAGCCACTGGTCCTATCAGGTTTACATGAAGTTATGGATCATTCAGGGGTAGACAGCTTGGAACACTCCTACCAGCCACTGGCTTGATCAGGTTTACATGGAGTTATGGATCATTCATCTTAGGATGCTCGAATATTAAGTATTGTTCCACCTACCTGATTCACATTGTTACTATTACTACTCACACCGATGATCCCTAGTATTTAAATTCTATAGACTGACGGGAAGGTTGATTTCGAATCTTTGCCGGGTTAACTTGGGTTGGAGTTTACTAAAAGTGTTTTATACGTCATTTTTGTTCCACTTTCGCTAATTTGTGCTTGCTTTCTATACAGTTTCCTTTTAAACCTCCCTACTCTTAAGATCGGCAACTTTACTTTGATGTTAAATGTGACATGTACTAAAAAATTGATTGCTTTTGTCAACGTTGTCTACTTTAACTTTCTTGATGGGTGTCTAAAGGTTTTTCCTAAATCAATCTGACTATAGTAGTCTACTACTGGACCCGGTAAATTGATTATAAGGAAACAGAAAGTGAATATCTAACAATTACTAGATCCACTTTCATGGGTTCATACTTAAAATATGCAAATGTTACTTTTGATAGATACTGGAAAAATATTAAAATAGCTAATTATTTTTCAACGATGACTGTATTTTTTTCTAAGGGCCTTTTTTATTCAAATGAGGGTACATTTCCTCTAAATTCTACTTCATTCCAACACCATGAATGTAATTTGTATTTATGTACGTGTATTAAGCCGCGGTTAGAAATAATAGGTTTCTTATTTACTCCAAACTACAAATTTGTTAAGTTGAATGGTTTGTGTGGATATTAAAAAGATGATGCACAGATATCCACTCAATACGCGGTGCGAAATAAAAAAAGATATTCACTCAAATTCTTCATTCGCAGTACACTTTTTCAGTTCAGTCTCCCAATTAGTTTTTTATTTTCTTTAAATTAAATTTAAACCTATAATATTTTTAATTATTATGAATTTGTTTAAATAAAAAGCAGCACAATGCATGACACATAATTATATTTTTTAATACATTAGTATATCAGTAATTTTTTTACATTGTTTGACATGTTTTTTTTATCATCGAGTCTTACTACACGTCCGGGCTATCAGCATTTAATTTTATTGATGAGTTATTGAAGAGAAAGGTTGAATTTAAAGGAAAGGTATCACCATGTGCGTGAAGGTAGAGTGGGAATAGTTCTTTAAAAAAAGGACCTTCAGGTCACCCACCTGGGATTCAAACCTTTCAGACCTCTCCATAATTGGAAAACCAGGCTAGATGAGCCTGGCGTTTAGTCCGCGTGGTCACCGATGCGGGTGACAGGAGTTTGAATGTTTCAACTGGCGGTGACTTCCTTCCTACCTGTATACAAGCTCAGAGCACTGCACGCAGATCCTGCTTGCTAACTTTACACACGCAGCCCTCAGGTGTTAATTAGTCCTCGACTAATCTGGAACAAAATGGCAGACCTCTAGGATAGTTAAATGAAGCAATAAATCAGCTTATGCACGACTACACCAACTGCAAACTTCGTGTGAGAAATATTGATGTCAGATACTGTCCGGTTTAGACACGAAGGAACTTTTTTTTTATAATAATAAAGGTTACTAAAACAATTTTCGTATGCTTATTCGGTCACTTTTGATAGAAAATATCAATGCTTATGAAATATTACTATTAATTAATAAAGTAAAATATTGTAAATTTTAACATAAAAAAAGTGTTTTCCTTGCTTGAATCCTAGTGGACTCCTGAACTGATATGAAATGCTCTTAATATGAAAACAAAGGATAACTAGTAGGTCTGTGAACAGCAGACCTTGGTCACTCCATGTTCTTATCGTTACTTCAGTCTAAACATTTTTCTGCAATACATGGCAAAATTGGAAACAGTACACCATATGAACAAGATCGATTGCTTAGAATGTTGTTAAATTCAAATCACTTCAGATAAGCTATAAAAAAAACTCCTTTTGAACCAAATTGAAAATCTATGAACAGTACATGCATCGCTCGATTTAGATTCAAAGAATGTCTTTGACAAATTTCGTTAAACTTTGTCCAAGCACTTGACAGTTATCAAACCTAACAAAGATCAGGACAGACGAAATACCAAATGCTCAACCGAAAACAAAACCTCGTTTCTTTCGGCCAGTTATTTTTTTAAACTGCAATTGCAAATACTGAACAATCATTTTCATACATATATTTCCCAAAAAACAAACTTAGATTATATGCCTGCAGTAGCTCGAAAACTGTTAGTTATATTGAGACACGGTCAAGGAAGACCGAGGTACGTGTTCCAGGTTATCCTTGAGCGGACAACCTCACACAACCACAACATCCCTGGCTGCCATAGCGGACAACCTCACACAACCACAACATCCCTGGCTTTCATACTGTTGTGAAGGAACACTGGCATTAGGCAAGGAACCAGGGAGATAGTCTACCAATAGAGAAGGAAGATTTAAGTTATTTTATTTAAAATTATATTTAAATAGACAATGTATAGTTCTAAAGCCTGGTTTATTTGATCAAGAAACTCAGAATTAGTAGCGAGAGTTCATAGGGTTGGACGATAGAAGTGACAATATTCATAAACAAAATCATTAATAACCATAGTGGAGCAACATGAAATTTAGAAACAACACTAAGGCTTTAAGCTATACAAACTAATGTTATCAAAGTTATATACTTATCCTCAAAAAGGATTATTGTTGAAACATATTATGTGCAACCACCGCACTTTTCTGTGTATGAGATCTTATTTTACAGGAAGGCCATTCACAGCAGGCACACCCAGATAATAGTGTATATTATTCTCCGTGGCAATTGAGCAGCATGACCCTAATCAAAAATGCATTAACTACGCTTATTTCTTAAGAGTTATAGTAGCCCATACTTGGACATGCTATGGCCGAGAGGCATTGATAATACATAGCAGACAAATCCACTTAAACATAGTCCCAGCACAAAAAGTGCGAGGCAATAGGCACTAGGTCCCAGCTACCATTAATAGAACTAGAGGAATTTTCCCCACTGTCCCAAGTCACAAAAAATGGTAGAACCATTTGGCTATAAAACAAAATTTACTTAGCTCGTCCTCAAATGCCACAGGCAATAATACAAAGCATCAGAACAATTCTACAAATTCAAATTCTAGAAAATTGAAATAATGGTTCTATAAAGAGCAAGCCTTCTTTCCTGACTTTCCATCATTTCCCGTAGTCAGTGGTGTGACAAGAGGCTGTGTGTGCATTCTTTTCGTATATTTTTTGTTTTGCCAAGGATTTTAAATTTTAGTGTTATGAAAGATTTGGAAATCATTCGGCTCATTTGCCCTTACTTAGCTCACGCAGAAGCTGCATGGGACTGTACATCTCACGCTGAGAAAGCCACATTTTCGACCACATACGTTTTTTATTCCTTATTTTAAATAATAAAACCGTGGCTAGTCCGATGCAAGCAGCTTCTTCTATTTGTCTTTTACAACTCATTTTATACTGCACCTTCTGACGGACTGAAAATCTTTCAGGAATCAGTAAAAGGATGAGCTAGCGGGATAATTGCTTGAAACGTCTGAGAACCACCCACTAACGGACGTTCTTTCCTTCAAGATCAACTTTGTTTGAAAAGATTGGAAGATATTGGATACTGTTAGTGGTCTATCAGGGGAATATTTCCCCCACGAACATCAAGAGGATTATTCCAAAGACATCCGTGAATGGAAAGAGTGAAAGAGGTTAATTATGTTAGTGTCCAACCGCAGACTTATTGTCCTTTCGTAAATCCGACAGGAAAGAACGTCAGGAAAGAACTCTAGTGAGTGGCTTGTAATCTCAACCCTCCTCATCCCTCGGACCGCTAGTAAGTGACGAGAAATACAAACTTCATGAAGGGGCAACGTTATCGTGAACTAACTGTACACCAAACGGCCCAGGTGTCTGGCCGTACCTGTACGTGGGTAGCGGCACACTTGAAGGTGATCCACTTATTATCATAATGCCCCGTACACACGAGCAATGTTTCCGTACTTAATTTAGAACAAGTCGACTATTACCACGGGAACGACTACTAACAAAACAAGTAACCATCAGTAAATCTTGTGCATAATTTGGTGGTAACGCAGACCATGAATTTCAATTATGTTTACTCACAGGAGCATGCGCAGAAGAGATACAAGTTGTCTTACATTAGCATTTCTTGTCTTTCAAACAAAAAGAAATCGGAATATCTTTGTTTTAAAAATCTAGTTCGAGTAAGGAATTTTTTTAGCACCAAGTCTTACTACCCGTTCGTGTTATACGCCTATCTACTAATTACACAAGGGGTTAGGTATTAGGAAGGGTTAATTTAGAAAAAATCACCCGCATTTGTGTGGAAGGAGAGTAGAAAACAATTTATAAAAACACCCTCTGTGCACCCTATCGGGATCGAACCCCGATCTCCCCGTCTTCATCAGTCTAGTCCAACACAAGATTAGTGCGTTAGAACACGCTGCCACGAAGCGGGTGATTTTAATTTAATGTGTTTTAGAACTATAATCACAATTTAAAAAAAAATACTCTGGCTGGTTTTAAAATAAACTTTTACGCGTAAACCATTTTTTTGATATTATTGTTATTTTTGTTGGTCGCTCGAACTCTTGACAAAACAAGGATGAAAACAATGACCATGTTAGGGCGTTATTTGGTAGAGCAATGAGAAGCTTGCAGACGTTTAGAAATCCTAATTATTTATAAAGTGGTTTTGATATTTTTAGCATTTTTTTAACCAAAATGTAGTCGGAAGCTATGGCCTGTTAACGACCTTGCCTACTTAGAAGCCAATATATAAATAAAGAGGGAAGAAAATAAGCAGTCTACCCTGCGAGGCCTCTTGTTTATATGTTGATAATCCTTCCCCTCTTCCTCTGACGAATTTACACAACCATTATAATATTTCCACCTTGAACATATTGACTTGCTTTTTAAAACTACCTTTTTCTTGTTTCCTACTCTAGATATGCTACCACGGACTTTGTTTTAATCTATATCATGGCAGGCCATTTTCGCGACTAAACCAAACAGCCTAAGTTGTAGATGATTTATAAAATATACGTTTACAAAAAAAACTACCTCGAGAGAAAAATGATCATTTGTGATACGTAGGATGTTTTTAGAATTATTTAAGACTTTATGGTTTTTGTTTCAACTTGTTCTTTAAAACCGTTGAAAAAATCGTAAAATTTATTAACATGGGAAACCCAATCTTGAGCTGCCTACATACAAGTTTCTCTACTGAACTAAGGACGAAAACATCACCCGTGTAATGGTGCATTAGGCGTCAGGCTCACGATATACTGGGCTACCGGTGATGGGAGGTTGAGGTTCAAACCTTGGGCGTGTTCACTAGGGCTGGCTTTCTATATGTGATTTATCATTGTGGTTTTTCTATCACCTCTCCAAACTAATGCGGGTACACTCACGTTAAATAATCTTAATCAACCCTACTACCTAAATTAAGGCGTTGATAACGATGATGTTTATTGTAAAATTAGAAAGAATGGGAAGGTAGTGGTCAGAATTCTGGCAGATCCACACTGATGAACACGCAGACAAAGACGTCAGTCTCATGCCTGATTTACCAGTGACAGGGAGGTTAAAGTGTTGCCCTACTTCTCCTCTCTCTCTCTCAAATGGAGGACATGAAACACGAAGTAAAAATACAGCTGGCTGCAATTGTGAGATTTTAATATCCTTTCTTCACGATAATGAGGATACATTTCTTGAATAATAAACGGGTTTCTACTCATTCCTTAGGTTAAAATAGGTCGTTAATTAACCCTTGTGTTAAGAATACAAATTTGTTAAAAATGTAGGAATTGGGTCAGAAAATATTTCGTACCAAAGGGTTTAAAGATTTAGCAGTTTGTCTACTTTTGATATAAGGTTCCTGGGTCACTTTACCCACGGCTGAGAAGTATATCATGGATATGGTTTTTCCAACTTTCACACTGAGGAGCTAGTTAGCATCCGAGGAATTTGATGTTGTGTCTGTCCGAGATAAAAGTTAGTTTGTAATTCGTGCGCCTATAAAATCTGTTGGTTCAGAAAGTGCACTTTAAACAACCCTAATTTTAAATAAACCAATAATCAACATCTCGCTATCCATGCCTATGAGCACTTGGTCTTAAGGGCCAGTTTCATAGTCAGATTTAGTACGCCTAAAGTGCGAGTCTATACTAAATACAGGACGACACCTACCTAGACCAAAATGGAATGGGCCAGTTTTCGCCCATATGAACCTGGCCCATTCCATTCAATTTCAGGTAGGTGACGTCTTGTATTTAGTATAGCGCCGCACTTGAGGCGTACTAAATCTGACTATGAAACTGGCCCTAAAGAGCAGAATCTGCCTGAGTGCCTGAGCAATTCACACGTTGTAGGTTGACCTACGGAGCATCGCAATGCAAAATAAAACACTATTATCAACATATTTCATTTTCTAGTGGGTAAACATACATTTCAGATGGCTGTTCTCAAATTATAACGCTGTATCGTGGACAATCCACTACAGCGATACACACGCTTTAACATTAACGAGTTGTTTCAAATCTCACCACGGCCAAAGAAGATGTCTGCTTGCTTCTAGCTCCACAGCACATGCGCACTGATTTGAAATGATTAGTGTTACGATTTGATCGAGTTCTCCCGTGCCAAAGATCTAAAGAGCGGACCAATTAGAGATGAGTTGAACTTTAGTGAAACAGCACGCACTGATGAGACGGAATCTCGCTAGTGGCTTAGAACTCGTCACCTGGCCCTCTTTAACGTTCTGAACTTGTTTTTCGGCGAACGTTGAATCCACAGTATCCATTTCTGACCGCCAGTTGGACGCGCCGTTGTGTTAGTCATTACGTGTGTCGTGGATGTCTTGCGGAACAGTCTAAGAAACCTTACCTTATTGTCTTATCTTTAGTGAGCTTTATAAAAAAATAAAAGCACGTACTTTGCGTCTTACCACCCATCCAGGATACCCGAATACTATGCTTATGAAAGAATAAGTTAAAATTTAGATAAAGTGTAGCCCTATTTGCATGAAGGAAGAGTGGGAAATCATCTAGGAAAACATACTTCAGTACACCCGGATGTGATTCGAACCCCGTCACCTTCACAGTCAAACAAAACCAGGACAGATTATTTTATCTTAGTGCTATCTGGTGAAAATAACCATAAACTAACTTAACCAAAGGTATGATAAGTAGACACCAACATTTCGTGGGAGTGTTTTTATCAACTTTTATTTTCCACATTAAAATGTCTGTCGATACATGTCTAAAGTTAATTGTAGTATTCTTAAATTTATAGCACGTACGAAAAAACAAACATTTACACGAATGTGACTACTTATCCACTAAATGCCAAATACTTGATCACTATTTCGGATTTAATACGAACTAACTACATTAAACCTGTTGATCTTGGTGGTCTTGGGGTAAAGTCCTCACCTCAGTACATTATGTTCGTTGGTTCAAACCCAGCGGGGTCGACAATTTTTCTTGAGCAGTAAAAATCCTAGCACAACTTCCCCGGAGGGCAAGTATGGCCGCCAGTCCCTTGTCGATTGAGGCGTGTAAAGGAGCCCTGGAAGATATGTGAAAATCCCTTTTCCGGCAAAATTGTTAAGCCCTTTCGCTCTCGCTCATAGAAATTCTCGTGTGCTGATATAATCATTTGGTTCAGAGAGTGCATGTTATATACCTCAAAATAAATAAATTAATATGTTGAAACTAGACATATTTTTCTCAGTAGTAGATGGCATCGTTCTTTGCCGTTGTCTCTTGAAATTGCAACAAAAAATGTAGTCTACCAACCTCACTATTACAATTTTCTTCTTAACTTTTTAAAAGTCAATAGAAGTTTCCGCAGTCCAGATGATTGAATTCCCTCAGTCAAAACTATTGAAATAAGTGTTTGAACTGGTTTTGTAATGGTTGTATTGTGATCAAATGGTATTTAGTTAAATATAAAAAATTAACTCTTTCAGAAGTACATTTTTAGTTTATTTACTGAATTTTTATACCTAAATTCAACTTTTGTATTTAACAAAGAAACAAGAAATTATTGACTAAAAACTGTTGACGATAATTTTGTCCTTTTTGACAGATTTTGGAAGGCACAGTACATCGTTGAAAAATGTTCCCCATATTTTAAATTTAAAAAAATGACTCAAGTGCTACTAATGTAAGAAATTGTTTCCTTTGTTTTGTTATAAAATGTCCCGCCTACAGTATGTGATACTGGATAGCAAGATAAACGTGTCTACAAAAAATACATTCCTTAGGCACCATTTGATTTGGAACGTAAGTCCTTGTGTTTTGTTTATTTTAGCACCACGTCATACTACCCATTCGAGTTATACGCTTATGTACTGATTGCGCTAGTGGTTTTAGGGTTGATGAAGGTTATAATTAGATGAATTCTATCCTCATTTGCGTGGAGGGAGAGTGAAAAACCATATTTGAAAAATCTTCAGTAAACCCAACCGATATTCAAACTTTGATCTCCCCGTCATTGTCAGTCTAGTCTACTGCGAGAGTAGCGCTTTAGCCATGCGGCCACTGAGGTTGGTTAAAGTCCTTATATTCTACAGTTTACCTAGTATTTTTTTAACCTTTGGGTATTGGAGGAACAGTATAATAGGTGTTATGAAATAGTTAAATGCTAGATATATAATCCAATGTTCGTGTAAAGAACCTTATCTGGCATCTAAAATGTTACTAGATTAATTGTACTCGTTTATAATTATGTCAAGTCATGTGACCTGCAGCTGTCACTTTTGATAGATATTATCAATACCTATAAAATAGCACTAATAATTTTTTTAAGGTGACCTGTTGGTCTAGGGGTAAGGTGTCGACTTCTGTGCTGGGGGTCCGAGGTTCAATCCTCGGTCCCGGCACAGATTTATCTGATTGCCAAACCCTTCCTTATCTCTGACAAGAGTGTATTAATCAAAACTTGTGAACGCAGGGAATGCCAGGCCTCCACCGTGGTTCGGATTCCACGCTAAACTGTAGGTCCTCCATTTCATTTTCACAATCACCCTACCATTATACATTAGCGTAAGTACGTACAACCTGAACGGGTAGTAAGACGTGGTGCTAATAATAATAATTTTGTTAAATATTTTAAATCTGAGCGGTTTGTATCTTCTAAAAGGATCTTTATATGAAACTTGGACTGTATTACTATACGTTCGAAAAAGAGAGTACACTAATGCAGGGGCAGATTCAAAGGGGTCTAAGGGGCTATAGCTTCCCCCTTTGAGCTATTTAAAAAAATGAATTGATAGATTGAAGGGTACAAATCTTAATTTCGACACAACAGATCCAGAGCAATGGTTCAAAATAACTGTTTTCAATCCATTTCTTGACCATTTTATCTCTGGATTGAAGTACAGATTTAATGATAAAGTTCTTCAAATAATGCCCCTTGAGGGACTTGTTCGATTCACTTACAGGGGCGAGATTCTAAAGGTAGCATTAGTGCATGAAGAGGACATATTGTCCAACTCTGAGAGCAGAGCTGATTCTCTGGTTACGTAAATGGGAGAGAATTCAATCAAGTGTCAGTTATCATGCCAGAAAACGCTGTTCAGTCTCTTCAGGAATGTGACAAGGCATTTTTATCGAATGTGAGGATTATTCTGCAAATCTTTGCTACACTACCAGTATCTACAGCTTCTGCAGAGCAAAGTTTCCTTACTTTGAGAAGATTGTAGACGCACTTGCGGTCATCAATGAACGAAGAGAGGCTCGACGGGTTATCTCTTGCAAACGTAAATAAGGAAAGGCTAATCGACTTCGCAGCGTCTATAAATGTGTTTGCAGAAATGAAATCACGGTGAATGGAGCTACAACAAGATTGGTCAAACAAATAGACTAGACCATTTATTTATAATACTTACTTTAATACACACTGACAATTTGCAGCTTTAGCACTAAAGGAGTGATAAAGATATTCACCCTTATGGGTAATAAACAGTGTGCTAGTTACTTGATGTACGGGCTACATGCTGAAGGTACAGGAGTGACTAAGGCACCGAGAACATTAAAATCACTTTGTGTCCAGTGTAGGAGGTCGCTATAAAGTCATCTTTCCTATACAGTGGCTATTAATTTATATATTTTTTAATGAACTTCTTTATCCAAAAATTGTATTCCTTGACTTACAAATTAAAAAAAAATCTCTATTATGTTTTTATATAATTTAATCCCTGTCTCTTTTTAGATTTATAAACGCAAACAAAACCATCTTTAAAAATCCTATATTTACGTTTAGAATATTGGGAAAAATTTGTGTCTTTCAGTATAGGTATCAAGAAACACTTTAAATGTGTTCACGCCATGCTACTGATTTTTACTGAAGCTAAAAAAAGTAATATTTATCACACTATTAAAAATGTCCTATTTTAAAATAAAAATAGTTTTTACTTGGTACATCTGTAAACGTAACATCTGAGCAAATATTATTAGGGCATTGAGTATCCAGCACTCAGCTCTTATGTAAACAGCCTGGGTGTTGATGTGAACAATTTGTTGATGGAAGTAAGCTATTATTTCTACAAACGATATGTTTTGACCAAGAAAGTTAAAAATAGTATTAGTGAACTTCCAGAAATCGCCGGAGTTGGTTCAACGCCAGCGAGCTCAGCTGGTGGTGTGACCCGTGCCGTGGGGATTCACTTCGAATCCTACTGGGTCCACTGGAATCGGACGTTTATTTAAAATTCCCCTTCCTTAACTTGTATCCTTAGCTCGAACGGACAGTTAAGACTCCTAGCATTAAAACGAAACGTGTCGTTATAATCGCCTTGGACTTGCTCGCCGTTCACATGACAGGTACGGGTTCGATTCCTAGCCTGGTGCACTGGGAGTGTTTTTTCACCTGTGGTTTTATGCTCCTATCTTATTTCAAGATGAATTTTAGTGCGTTTCCTCTAATCTACTATAATGATCCTTATCTCCCATGTTAAGTCGTTAATAGCTCTTGTGTTAAACGTACAAATAAAAACATTAAAAAATTACCCGCTTCGGTGGCCGCATGGTTTAAAGCGATACTCTCTCAATAGACTATAATGATGACATTAGGAGATCGGGGTTCGAACACGTATGAGTGTACTGAGGGTGGTTTTTCCTAAATGGTTTTACACTTTCCCTCCACGCAAATGCGGGCACACTTCCTCTAAATGTAACCTTCTTAACACTAACACGTTAGTGTAACTATCAAATGGACATTTAAATTGAAAGGGTAGTAAGTAAGACGCTGTGCTAAAAAGACAATATATTGGTAGTGTGTGTCTAACAAATGGTATAAGATTGCAACATTACAAGATGGCGAAGTTGTCGTCTCACGCCTTACCGAAAAGGACGAGGCTGATTCTTAAGAAGCTAAGCTACTGATTAACACTCTGACCAAAATTAAGCAACTGAGAAATTAATTACTGAGTGATTTTTTTTTTAACTCCAATAGTTGAGTAATTTATTTTCACTGCGTCTCACTACCCGTTTTGGTTGGACTCTAATGTTTTAGAGAGGAGGAAGGTTAAATTTAGAAGACTTGTATCCGCATTTGCATGGGAGGATGTAAAATGTGGTATTCCGCTATCACTCACGCAAATGCGGATACAATTCTGGTTTAGGAAAAGCCACCCTAATCAAATTCAAATAGGATTCAAACCTTGATCTCCCTATCACCAATAGTTCAGTCTATTGTGAGAGTGACACCCAAGATCATGCAACCACCGAAGCAAGTTTGGTTGCAGCTATTAGTGAAATTAGCACAATGGCTATTGACTGTTTTGAACCTTGTAGATCAACCATATTAAATACTACCATGAATTCTTCAAAACTGGAATAAAACACGAGTCTCTTGCTAATTTAATAAGTTTTTTCATTTTTAAAGGGTCTAATAGAAAATAGGCCAGGTATAAAATAGTAAGTAATGTGATGGTAAAAATGTCTTTCACATGTCGAACTTCAATTTAGCTTAGTAAAATAATAATAGTAACTACTACTCTAATTATTGAAAGTTGGTTGTAAGATAATAGATACTAGTCTTTTAATTACTTACTATCATAGTTTATAAAGGAAAAATAAACATAATTACAAAAATTTTACTTTATTTTTGACCTTAATCAGACATAATAGTTACTAGCCAGGCCAACAAGCTACTGGACAAAAGATTGTGAAAGGAGCCCAGTAATTGACTTCTAGCGAGTTTCTGTACAATTTGTACATACCACAATCACCACTGTTACCATAAGGGATAGCGAACATAAGTTCCTTTCATCACCAACAAAGGTGTATGAACAATGGGAATAGAAAACCCCAAAGGTCAAATGGTGTCGGAACATAAAGAAGTTCTTATGATTTGGGAAAGAGTTATAGAAAAAATGTAGGACAAGGAACATCTATTAGGCAACGTGGAGATTGATGAAGAAGACGGGATAGAGTAAGACTTAAAAGGACCCACCATTTTAAAAAGTTAAGTGGAGAAAATTATAAAGGACATGCGAAGAAGAAAACCTGTTGGAGATGACGACATACCAGCTGAACTTCTGAAGGAACTGGGAAACAACAGATTGAACTTCTGAAGGAACTGGAAACAACAGATTAATAGCTCTGACAAAACTTATAAGTAGGATCGTGGGAATGAGCATGGCAAGAATACTCATCAGGTGATTGGAACAGAAAATAGAAAGTGTGATAGAAGAAGGCCAATTTAGATTCAGAAAATGAAAAGGAACCAGAGATGACATCGGGATGCTAAGAATGATTCCAGAGAGAGTGCTGGAAGTCAAGGAAGAGGTTTCATCAACTGGAAAAAGGCGTTCGATATAGTCAAGGGGAAGAAACTGACGTAAATACTTAAGAAGATAGGTATCAACTGAAGGGACAGAAGGCTGATTGCAAATCTGTACTTGTGACAGCGAGTGAAGGTGAGGCTGAATGATGGAGAGACCAACAGTGTAGAGATAGGAATAGGAGTGAGACAGGGATGCTGTTTGTCATCCACTCTGTTCAACTTGTATGGGGAGTGGCTGGTCAGGAAAGACCTAGAGGGACGTGGCAATTTCATGATAGGAGAATGCATCACCAACACAGTAAAATACGAAGATGATCTAGCATTGCTGGCCAAAAATAAAGAAGAGTTGAAGTAAAGTGTGGACCGGCAGGTAGAAATAGGGAGAAAATAAAGCATGGAGGTCAAAATTGAGAAGTCAAAAGTGATGGTAATTAAAAAAAAATAATTTGGAAGCCAGGAGTTGGAAAACACAGAACATTTCAAGTATCTGGGAAGTCTGCCGACAAAGTATACCTACTGTACAAAGGAAATTATGTCGATGATCGCCGTGGCCAAGGAAGCTTTCAACAATAACAGGTTACTGCTGACCAGCAAGTTTAGTTGGGAACTGGGAAAGAGACGTATGAAATGCTACATTTAAAACATCGCGCTGGACTCTTAGGAATATGGAAAATAAATACTTAGAAAGCTTTGAAATGTGGTGCTGGAGAAGACTTGAGAATATCAATTTGGACAGACTGAGTGACAATTGAAGAAGTCCTAAGAAGAGTGGGTGAGAAGAAAGCTATTTTGGATGTGATCCTTTGGTACTAAGCACATCCTTTAGGAGACACTGTCTTTTGCACGACGTCATAGAAGGAAAGTTTGAGGGAAAGAGGAGCCTAGGTAGAAGGAGGATTCAAATATTGGATGATTTTAAGGAAAGTAGAAAATACTGGGAGCTGAGGGGGGAGGCAGTGGACAGGGCGCATTGGTGGTCTAAGTTCACTGACAAAAGGAATGGACCTGTCGTAAAAGAACAAAACACATAATAATAATAATAATATATAATAATAATAATAATAGCACCAATATGGTTATCCAAAAACATAGTAGACATAAAAACTACACATCAAATAATATTTTGACTTAAGGCCTGTTTCATAGTCATTTGAGTACACCCAAATTGTGGTGCCATATTGATGCAAGATGGCACCTTCCTAGACCAAAATAGGATGGACCAGTTTCATATGCGAATTTGGTCCATTCCATTTGAATTTAGGTAGTTTGTATTTAGAATAGCGCCGCACTCGAGGCATACTAAGCCTGACTATGAAACTGTCTCTTAGTTCCTTTCTTCATGCGTCGATTCCATTATTTTGTTTAATTGTTTCTGGTCTTGATTGTTACAGGTGCGGGAGACGGGTGGAAACAGGCGTCGAAGCAGCGCTATGCCGTCTAACCGAGGTAAACCAACCCTGGAGCTTTACCGACCACCCAGTAAGTTGCACCCTAAGGTATCTCCTTCCAAATTACACTGATCACTCACAGAGACCCATTAAAAACTCTTCTATATCCTGATATTGTTAGGAAGCGCTTTCTGGAAGGCCATATTTCGTACCACAATGCTAATGTATAGTAGTATTTGGTAGGATAAAAGGCCTTCCATAATGGACTTCCTACCAAAATAAGGGTACACAATCAGTCGTACACGATTGCCGGACTCGCACTCGTAAAATAATATGTCTGTCTAAAATAGCACACGCATGCGCAAAAACAGCGATGCTAAAGAACAAACAAAAATACCTCAATGTTTTACAATAAAAAAAATTGGATAATTTTATGAAATCCGCCAAATTACTGTAAATGAATTGTATTTATTTGTAGTAAATTAATATGAAAGTTCAATATCAATTCAAACTAACTGTATTAATAAATACACATAAAATTAAAATAAATATTTCAATGTTTCGAACATCGGTATAAGCCGAATCTGGTTGAAAATTTACGGACAACAAACATTGATGGTGAAAACATCTAACATTTATCTTTTAGCATCAATGTTTTGAAAACATTTACTCTCGATGTGAATCTCTACTCCGTTGACGGAGATATTGGGGGGAGGTTGGGGCTCAAATTCGGTCAGGTACACTGGAGGAGGTCCCCCCACCACCCACACGTTAATTTCAATGCAGTTTTACCATACTCTCTCCAAACTAATAAAGGTGCTATTCCTCTTAAATTATCTTCCTGAACTCAACCCTTTAGATTAAGTCGTTAATAACCCTGGCATCAAACGTACAATTAAAAATAGCTCTAGGATTTGAGCCGCGCCAATTTTTAGAAGGTTCCGATATTTTGGCTATTATTACAATAGCGACAATCCAATCGCCATACGAAGGGTCTTCTAGAGAAAAAAATCGCAGCCAACTTGATAACATTTTAGTATTTTATTAGTGTTATTTTATAGGCATTGATCTATTAAATTGTCAAAGGGAGTGGTTCCCAACCTTTTTTCGATAGCGTAACCATTGACAGCCCATTTACATAAATTTTACCCTTAATTTTTGTAGCAAAATGTTTGATTATTACTACATTAGTAGATATTTCTGATTTATTTTTTGCAGCTGTAAATAAATGAGCTGGTAATGGTATTAAAAGCAATGTAATAATAAGCTGAATATTTCTACAGTCAAAAAACAAAATTTATTATAAAAACTGACACATTTAATTTATTTATTACTTTATTTATAGTTGTAAAATCTATTTTATATTTGAAATTTAAATCATTTTATCAAGTTTGAACATAGAAGAAAACTCGCATTGCCCCTCACCGTGTCGTTGAGCTAATTTCGCAACTTTTGAATGATCTTTTGTCTTACACTGCTGAAATATGTAGCTCTTTTCGCCATTATTCAAATATTTTCGCGTACCCCCAAATGTCCTGGCATGTACCCCAAGTTGGGTAACAACTGGTCTAAGGCGTCATTCTAGCAATAGAATATACGGCCGATGGCGGGGAGATCGGGATTTGAATCCTGGTCTGTTGTACTGAGGGTGGTTTATACTAAAGGGTTTTACCATCACCCTACATGCAAGTGCTGGTACACTTATTCTAAATTAAACCAACCCAATCCCTAACACATTAGCGTAATTACTACATATACGGAGGAACCCAAACGGGTAGTAAAAAATTATAAAACTGACAGCTGTAAGTCACATGACTTGACTTATGAATACGTGAAGGAAGCTCTACTAACTTCTCTTTAAACCCGAGAAAATATTTCCTTCCGAAACCGGACTCTAAAGCCAGCTCACCAGATCCTTAACCAATCACTTGTCACGAAATGTTGCCGAGAAGCCACAGGCACACCAAGAAATGAACATACAATTAACACGTGAACAAGTATATCAACTCACGCGAATCACCAGCCTTTGTTTTTTTGGCTTCATTTTGAATGCTTGTTTTTTAACTCCATTACTTTTTAAAGAGTAGCTTATATTTTTACAGTTGGTATTTTATCCAAGCTATACTCTTATCCTTTACATTCCTGTCGATTGTGTGGACTTGGAGTGATGGAATCTTGAGGAAATGAGTAGTTACCGTACTTTAATAATTTGTGTTTTCCTAATAGGTGAACCAAGCTTCGAAATGTCTAAGTTGAAGGTGAAATCTCCTTCGCTTCAACTTCAACATCCACAATAACTCTTCGTATCTTCAAAACATTTTGAAGAAAGAAGAAAACTTAAATATCATTAATCGATTTTGAAATATCTAACTAATGTCTAAATATGACATATTTAATCATATAATATATATTTTAGATGGCTACTGAGGCTACTGGGGAGTGGAGGAGGCTACACAATGATGAGTTACACAACCTGTACTCATCACAATACATTGTAAGGATAATCAAGTCGCGTAGGTTACAGTGGGCAGGACATACAGCGCGAATGGGAAAGTCTAGAACCTTGTTCAGGGTATTGACTGGCAAACCCATTGGAAAGAAACTGTTGGGGAAGACCTAGACACAGATGGAGGATAACATTGGTTAGCTAGCTCAAGATAGGGATAGGGCGTAATGGGGTGGACTGGATAGAACTAGCTCAAGATAGAGAGATGGTGTAATACGGTGGACTAAATAGAGCTAGCTCAAGATAGGATAGGGTGTAATGAGGTAAACTGGATAAAACTAGCTCAAGATAGGGATAGGGCGTAATGGGTGGACTGGATATAACTAGCTCAAGATAGGATAGGGTGTAAAACTTCAAAAAATCTCAATTACTAAATAACCAATTTCCATAAACACATTATAATAATTACAAATTTGTCAGATATCATTTTTTTAAATTGAGATTTAAAATTACGTATAAATTGTAGTTTTAAGAATCGGCAACCTTTGACCACTTCCGGACTGATTTAGCATGTTTTGCAACCCTTATCTCATTTCTTTTACGTTTTTAGGAGGATTTCTTTGTTTTATATCTTTACTAAAATACTTTGGCAGGTTAGGAAAAATATGTAGAATGTATTTTTCTTGGGGCAAATACCTTTAAACGATGTGTTACTAATTTCCAGTCAACCTGTACAGTATTTTCATAAAGGAATTTATTCAGTAAAGTGATGGCCGTGAACAAATTCCAAGTCGAATATGGTGGCTTGTCAGTAAGGATTACAGTTGCCGTAACGTAGCTTTGTGTCTGACGTTTCTCGTGCCGTGAAGGAGAGATTGGGACCAGATAGTGTCCTCGACAGTTACGTTTCTTGCGTGGCGTGTCAATTTGTAAACACATGTCAACGCGTTGTAAAAACCATACTTCTTAGAACATACTAGCTCTTTTTCCCCGTTGTTCTTTAGTTAGGAGAAGAAACGGATAAGCGGCAAGGCAAAGAACAAATAACGAAAACGGAACCCAAAATCAGTCAAGAAAATGTAATTTGAAATCCGTCGCAATAATACGACGCATAGAACGGTCTTTTGAAAAGCAAACAAGACCACCCATATCTATACGTGTACGTGTGATATTAATAATACAATACAATAAGGAATACTACCATTCCATAGGCCTAATGCCCGCACATTTTCCAAGTATTTGGCAAGTGGTTTATTTTATCAACGTAAGCTTAAACATTTTTCCTAACACCTAAGAAATCTATTAATAGAATAATGTAACCTGATGCAATATTTTAGTATATTATATTTTAATAATTCATTATTAATACTGATTTATTAATTAGTTATTTTTTACTATGATGTATTATTTCAATGATTCATTATTATTACTATTTTATTGTTTTATAATTGTATATTTAATATAAATAATATTTGCATGTTTTTTACACTTTCTTATGAAACATTTGTTAGTTTTAGTAAATATAATTAAATTTTTATATAAAATGTATTGTATTCCATATTGCCCTCATTTGTTCCACATCTATTTTAAGTGCTCCTACAGGACATTCAAAGTTATTAATTTTGCTTTAAACACTAAAAATAATTAAAAACATAGTAACTAAGTGTTTACTATGGATCTCAATGACAAAATGTGAAATTACGATTTGATATTATTGAAAAAGTAAATGGTATTCCATATTATCCGCACTTCCTCTATATATTTGGGTTATCAATGTAGGGAAAGAAAGTTTATTCAATTTTACATATTTTCACAAAAGCAATCTATCCTGCGTGTGGTGTTAGATAACAGCTATCAAAAGTTACCAAATCTCCTATCATATATCCATTTGTCAAATCATAGGATGTAACGATACTGATTTGGACCCCTCTCACATATTTGAGGAGGTCATGGATGAAGTGTATTTTTCTTTAAAGTACTGTGTGTAAATTATCCTTTTAAGGCTTCATCAATGGGGGGTCGCGCGCTTTTCGGAAATTGTGTCGAAGGATTGCACCATTAAGGCTTATTTTTTCTTTCAAATAGTAACTCCGTAGTGTTTAAAAAAAAAAAGCAAGTGACGTTAGCTCCCTATACCCAATAGGAATCTAGCCTTCATGACACCTGTTGCCAGGACGCTTCCGATTTGTTGTTTTTGACACTGGTCACGAGAGGTCCAAGGGGCAAGGGGTATGTCATATATAAGCTGTTTGTGCGTATGAACACACAGAGAGTGCCAGTGACATAAACCTAGAGTAGTCACATAAATCTACACACCGTTGTAATAAACCAGTTCCATGATCTAAATAAATCGTGTGTAATATTAAAGGTTTTATTTATTCAATTAAATTATCTCACAAACATTCTGTACTGCTTTCGTTAGTGCTCGATCACGGGGCAATTATCAGCTGATTAAACGGTATAACTTTAATCGGCACCCCAAGCAAATGTGGGGCATCATAATAATAATTCCGTATAATCATAGTTGGCGCTCGATCACGGGGCTATTAATACCAATTATATCTTAATTTATAACGTATCGTTAAAACGATCTGCAAGAACATTATGTTGAGCTGCTATCACTTTTGTCCATCAAAACTTTCGCAACAAGCATTTAATTTGTTTTAATTATTTTTATTTTAAGCATTTTTACATTTTTGAAAAACAAACTTATGATACTAATCGTTTGAATGTTTCTCTTTTGTAGAAGCGGCTTCTGTAGTTCACTTAAAAATATTTTACAGATGAGAGATTCTAAAAGACTACAGATTTCTCTTCATATTTATAAAGATGGTGAACCGGATAAAATGCGCGCGGTTTATGACGTCATACAAACCGTATTTTGTTGTGTTCATGCGCATGTGTTTACAAAATAAATATCATTTATTTATATAATTTATGTTGACCATTTATTTAAAAAAATACAAGTGTGAATATAATACTTGATTTCATGCACTAAGTTATAATATATCTTGTTGCCATAACCGCGAAACAAGTAACATAATAGTTTTATCATATTTTATTATTTCAAAGCGTTACAAAATATCCAATTACTTAGTAATCTTTAGTGAAGCGTTTATTAACACTATTGATTGATAATACAGTATTATTAAGGACATACAATGATTATTTTACATAGGTTAACGTTAGTGACTTTCTACCAATGTTTGCAATATAATTCTTCTGCTAGCTGTCAAGTTACCGCCACTCCTCCGTCTTGGGAAATAACCAACAATTGTATATATCTCCCTGACCGTCTCCCCCACAGTATTGCTGGTGGTAGTCGTTTGTTTCAGACGTCGGGCAGATGTACTGCAGAACGGCGTCTTCAGCCCCAATCCCCGTCTCAACGTTCACGCCAAGGAGTTCACGATGAAACAGGGAGACCTCACCACTTCCAGGTATTGAGCTCTCGGCCAGAGGGGACAGGGGCTCGTAACACCCCCCCTCCCCAGACCGACGTGGAAATAATATTTTAAAGAGATATTTCATTTAGGTATTAAGATGATGGACCCGATTTTTATTTTAAGTGGGAAAAGCTTCTTGAATTATGTGGAGGATTAAAATATAGGGCTTTTTTTAGCACCGTGTCTTATTACCCGTTCGGATATAGGGCTTTTGTTATAAAGTTACAAAACACACACATAATATATACATATTATATATATATATATATATATATATATACATAGACTAGTAATATTAAAATTATAATTTTTACATTTTACCCTTTTCTTCTCTTTTCCTTACCCTCCCTGTGCCAAGAACACCCCATTCCCTAGTTTCTCCTGTCCAAGCCCTCTGAACCAAAACCCAACAACAATAGATTTAAAAATACCGCTTCAGTATCCGAATGGTCTAAGGGGTGGGGGTGGGGGGGGGTCCCCCCGATCCCACCCTTATGGCCGCGGGCACATGCCACCCGCTGACCCTTCTGCGTGTAGCTGTTCTCAGGAAGTTGGTGTTTGAGAGCTCCGCCCCCCAACCTCATCCAAAGGGCTCTCTCAATCCTCTATCAAAGGTTTACCCGCTTCCAGTTAACTCCTCACACTCGTACTTCCTTCCCTTGGTCAATATTTTCTCTTGGTCACCCAGGTTTGTTCCTGACCAGTGCACAGAATAACTTATATTTTTATCAAACACCAAAACGGTGGTGAGTAGCATATTTTTTCTAGTACGTACCTTTATGTTGATCTTGTTTAAACCGTAAATAAGGTCGTACTTTTTTATTTTTTCGTCTATTTAGAGCGTTAGAGGGTTAACACCCCCCCCTACCCCTTTCCCCATCGTAAATTTGCCTTGAAAATTAAATGGTGCCCGCCGCCGCACTACCGTTAGTTTTGGATGTGTTTTAAGGTACAAAAAGGTTGGGAACCCCTGGTCTAAGGCGTAACTCTGGTGTTGGATGGTCTACTGAGGGGGGTTTTCCCACTCTCCTTCCACGCAAATGCGTGTAGTATTACCTCTGAACAGGTACTGAAGGAGTGTGGCTTAAAAGGGAAACCATTAAGTCAATGTGAAAGAAGCGTCTTAGCTTGGTTTGGGAATGTTGAGAGGATGAGTGTGGATCGAGTGACGAAGCAAATATATGAAGGTAGAGTGTGTGGATCAAAAGGAATGGTAGGCCATGTAAGACGTGCTAAATGTTGATGACGAATGTGTTAACAAGAGAAACATAGAGAGTTAAAAGTTTTTGAGCTAGATGCACAGTTTCTTGCATACCCCATAAGGGAACCGCATGCTTATGAATGTATGAATGTATGTATGTATGTATATGATGTATGGATGGATGGATGGATGGACGGATGCCCTTACTTGGCTTTGGAATTTACCCGTAGTGGTCGGATAAGGAGTCAACCTTGGCTGGTCTGATCTGCCAGTGACAGGAAGGTCTGGGTTTGAATCCCATACTGTGGGTGTATTTTCACCTAAATGATTTTCCACCCTCCTTTTAATAAAAATGTGGGTACTTCCCCTAAAACTTCCCCTACCCTATTAGTATGACTATATAGATATCCCAGATAGATAAAGACATGGAGTACGGGGTTCATTTATCCCTGGTGTCAATTTAATCTGAGAAGGCCCACCCACACTAACTACCCAAACTCAGTTGTTTGGATCTTTCAATCGAATTAAATATAATTGGAAGATTACACTAAATGGAAATATAACCCGGGTACTTTGGCTAGACGCGTAAATATTATTACCACTGAGTTATACAGATATTGTCTCGTGCTCAGGATAAGAACATTGGCGCGCCAAGACAAGGATCCTCGGTTATATTCCCGTGTAGATGTCATTTTTAAACACAGTGACGTCATATCTGTAACCAAAGCTCATTAGCATAGTTATATTGTATGGTTCTGGGGTATTGTCGCTGTGCAGGTCCAGTATGAACCTGCCGTCCACCCTAAACAATAACCATCAACAGCACCACCACATGCAAGCAACGGACAGGCCACGTGTTGCAGTCCTCCAAATCCAGCGGCAACATCCTGCACCAACTGCACCAATCCAAGTCCGCCGGGAATGTGTTGCACCACAGCACTGTTCAGGTATTCACTCCACAATATGTCTGACTATGTCATAGTACGTTCAGGTATTCACCTCCACAACATGTTCTCTGTCACTAGTACGTCAGGTATTCACCTCCACAACATGTCTGACTATGTCATAGTACGTTCAGGTATTCACCTCCACAACATGTCTGACTATGTCATAGTACGTTCAGGATAGATCACCTAACACACTATTCTATTTTCACAGAATGTTCCAGGTATGGGTAACTGACCCCACAACATGTCGGGAAATCTGTCAGAGTACGTTTAGAGAATGTTACTTCAAAACATAAATTAGTTCTGTCCACAGTCCAATTCCCATGGTATTTACACCATTTTCCAAAATGTCTAAAACTATGTCAAGTTACGTTTTCAAGTGCCATGTTACCTTCCATCAAATTCTAGTTAACTATGTCATAGTACGTTCAGGTATTCACCTCCACAACATGTCTGTCTCTGTCACAGTACGTTCAGGTATTCACCTCCACAACATGTCTGACTCTGTCACAGTACGTTCAGGTATTCACCTCCACAACATGTCTGACTCTGTCACAGCACTGTCCAGGTATTCACCTCCACAAAATGTCTGACTCTGTCACAGTACGTTCAGGTATTCACCTCCACAACATGTCTGACTCTGTCATAGTACGTTCAGGTATTCACCTCCACAACATGTCTGACTATGTCATAGTACGTTTGCAGGAAATAGACCAACCAATATAAACTTTTACACTTTTTATTACTATTAATATCTAAAGTAAATGTTACCATTTGTTTTCTTTGAGTGGGAGTGAAAAAGGGAAACTGAGCCGCAACAACATTGCCGGAAGAAATATTTCTAAGATTTGTATCAGTGATGAGAATGTTGCCTTAAAACATAAATTAGTTCAGTCCACAGTCCAATTTCCAAACACAATCTTATTTTACTGTCTATATTCCTTTTAAATATCTTAAAAATAAATTATAAGCTTTTTATTTTTTTATTTTTTTTAAAAGTGCCAGTGTTAGCCTTCATAAAAGTTCCTAGTTAAAAAGAAGAGTGAGGAAAAATGGAGATGGTACAGCTCTATGTAAAACTAATTGTTTATTAAAAATTTATTCTGCTCTTTTGATTCAAGAAACCTAAATAATTATTCTAATTCATGCTAGAGTCCCACGACTTGTAACATATTATTTATAACCTCTATGGGCCAGGGCCGCCCAGAGAGCTCAGGGGCCTGGGGCAACGTAATTTTGGAGGCCCCTTTTCACAAAAATAATAAACATAAACTTATCAACGTCTTATCAACGTCTAAGGTGTCACACAGTGGACTAGACTGCCGATGATGAGTTCGGGGTTTGAATCTCACTCGGATGTACTAAGGGTGGTTTTTCATAAATGGTTTTCCACTCTTCTCTATGTAAATGTGGGTGCATTTCCTCTTAAAATTAACCTTCCTATCCCAAACATATTAGCATAGTTAGTAGTTAGTACATAGTCTATTCATATAACTCAAACAATACCGATAAAACACGGCAACAATTTTTTTTTTAAATTAATGTAATCGATTTATTTATATCAAGATAATCTTAAGCTGTGTACATTATATAAAATATTGATTCAAAAATGGTTAAGCTACATTAGTAATCTCACTTGAATCCTTAAGTATGTTCAATCTCATATCATTTAAGAACAATTTTTTGAGCTTTCATTGCAGCGAATTCATCAATAATATCCTCAAAACTTATTTCCTTAAGATGGGGTGCTAGTGAACGTGAGTTTAGGGCAGTATTTTTTAAGTTTTTATAGCATAAACATTTTTTGGCCAAAATAAATCAAATATTTATTCTATAAAAACATATAGTTTAGTTTTCTGCACATGCTAATCTCAACAGTTCTTGAATATTTGTCAAAGGTGTCCTGGAATTTAATGACAACTTTTTCTCTTTATTTAAAAAGTTTGTCACCAAATGCCGCTATGCTCATAACAGATATTCAAAAACTATTGAGATTATCATGTGCAGAAAACTAAACTCTATGTTTCTATAGAAGAAAAATTTGATTTTTTTTGGCCAAAAAAGTTTATGCTATAAAAACTGCAAAATTAATGCACTAAACTCGCGCTCACTAGCACCCCACCTTAACAATATTATGTTCTATGCTCAAACCTAGCAAATGGTTTAGTCTATCCTCACCGGTGGCTAAACACAAACGTTTTTTAATCAAAGACAACTTACTGAAAGCGCACTCCCCCCAATGCTACTGACACAGGTAATACTGTTAGGAGTCTAAATAAATGCAAATTTGTGAAAAAACTATTTATAGACCCTTTTGAAACAAACAATTGATCAGTTCAAGGGCAGAGCTCACATTTCCACCAACACACAAGTTCGATTTTGTCCGTATTTTGTAAAAGAGCCTAATTTATTCTATGAGATTTTCTTTTTGAAGGTCCTTAGGATATGCTGCCTTTAAAGCTTTGGCATTAGTGGCTATGGCTGAGGTGTTCACATCATCTGTTGGGTTCAAAAGAGGCGAGAATAATACTGACAATTCTGCCATTCTAGCAGCCAGGTTATGTAATTCAGACAAGAGCAGATCTAATGTAGGAATGAACACCTGAACTTTGAATCTAGTTTCTGGAAAGTCAAACTTAGTCAAAATATCCTCTTTCATAATGGAATTTTCGTTTCTTATGAATTCTTGAGACATTTACCTCTGGTTTGATTCCCAAGTTAGAAACGACTTCTTTTGATCCTGTAAGCAAACTTGGCCAGGATACTTCCAAAAATTGAATCTCCTCCACAAGACTCTTCACATTTTGTGTTTCCTCTTCCATTGTCAGCTTAGAACTTTTAAGGACTTTGTTCCTATCACCAATGAATTGCAAAACTTTGTGCCATATTGTAGTGAGAAGGATGAATTCAAAGGATTGCAGCCACTCAATTAGACTCAATACATCTGCTTGGCTCTCCGGCGGCATGTTAAGCTCCTCCTCAATCCTAATTAAAGAATCTAGAACACCTCTGTGATTTTTTGTCAGAGGACCAACAGCGTCTACTCTTGCATGCCATCTAGTTTTCGATATAGAGTGAAGAGAAATATTAGCAGTATTTTGTAGAATTTTCCACCTCGCAGGACTGACAGAAAATACATTGCAGGGTTTCTGGATATTGCCAAAATAGGTTTTCACCTCTAAACTGGTTTCCATAGCATGTGTACCACAAAGATTTAACATGTGCGCACTGCATTGTTAAACATAGGCATGAAGACTCTTTTCAAAAATTAATGCTTTTACACCTTGAAATTTACCTGACATGTTAGAGGCGTTATTGTAACCTTGTCCTCTGCACTGTGCTAGCTCTAAGTTACACTATTCTAAGGCTTTCTCGATCTTTTCTGCAATATATGCTCCTTTCTGAATGTCAAAGTCTATCAGCTTGATGAATCTTTCACAAACCACCCATTTTCCATCTCGTTGTATTACATATCCGAGAACAAAAGCTAACTGCTCAATATGTGATACATCAGGTGTGCCATAAACGATAGTGGTATATTATTTCTTATAAATACATTTGGAGGATTAAAAAAAACAATATATTTTTAATAATCAATATTGTAACAACCTTTTTTTTTAACTTAAACTACCTTAAAAAAACAGAGATTAAGAAAATAGTAAAAAAAACAACAGGCTATTAACTTTTCTAAAATAAAAGTTGTTTGGGTGAGCGGGGACCCGAGACAAACTGCCCCATTTCCCCCCCCTTCTCTGGGCAGCCCTGCTATTAGCTGCCACTGTTTTGTGTATTTTAATTAAATAAGTAATGTTTTATGATATTCTTGATACCAAAGTTACACCCAATATGAATATGAAAAATGTAATATGATATACCTTTATTAAATCATGTGCAAGGGCGGCTTAAAGGTTAGGCGGCTGTGAGACACGCCAGCTCTAGGGGGTTGGAGGGGGGGGGCATAAAACAGCGAACCAACTTAACCTAACGTAACCTGGGCGCGATCAGAAAATAATCTCTAAACCAAGTCCAACAACTCCAAACTTAACGTGACCCGGACGTTATAATGGAGTTGTTAAGCATAGCACTCGTTCACTTTTTGATACTGACATCAAACTTTACATATTGGTATGGTTTTTTTTATGGTAAATAATAAAGGATATAATGCCACTCTTAAAAAGTTATTTTACATCCACCATCTGGAAATAATGGTGACTTAAAACAGTTTTTTTACAATTATCTCATAAACCATTCATTATACCAAAGTGTTTGTTATGACAAAATATAAATAGAACAAAAAACATGGTCTACAAAACATGTTTTCTTTGTAGTCATAACCATTCTCGTACAATCTCGCAGTGAAACGTTTGAAGTATGATTACCATTTGTGGAGTTTCCCTTCAAAATATTTTCTTACAGTACCCAGGCTACGTTAGGTTTGGAGCTGCTAGGTTTGGGGATTATTTTCATATTTTTCAATTTCTCACTGGTTATATAGGGGGGCACAAAATTTACGTTGGGCCACCCCTGGTCGTATGCATGTAATAATTTGGGTCAACAATGGCCCTTTATCTATAAAAATATCAGGAGAGAATCAGATTGACAGAGGTATAAAAATGTACCATTGCAGAAGTATTATTCGTATGTATAATTATGATTTATCTTGTTGTACATGTCAGGGTCCTAGAGTGCACTTCCAGCTGGAGCCGACCCATCGCATGTCCCCCAGTGAACCCCAGGTCCTGCAGATGGAGACAGTGGTGCCCAAATCTCCTCTCAAGTCCCTCAGTGTGTCAGAGATGAAGACTGTGCTCGCTGACAGCTCAGGGAACAAGGTGACGAGCTAAACACGCTGGTGGAATGCCACCACTGAGTAAACTATATTATTAACGGTGGCAACATGGTCTAGGGCTTCCCTCTGGCAATAGACTAGACTGCCGAGATTGGGGTTTGAATCCAGTCGGGTGTACCGAGGGGTTTTTTCCTAAATAGTCTTCCACTCTCTCTTTCCCTCTCTCCCTCTCTCTCCCTCTCTCTCTCCCTCTCTCTCCCTCTCTCTCTTTCTCTCTCTCCCTCCCTCTCTCTCCCTCTCTCTCTTTCTCTCTCTTCCTCTCTCTCCTCTCTCTCTCTCTTTCTCTCTCTCTCCCTCCCTCCTCCTCTCTCCCTCTCTCTCCCTCTCTCTCTCCCTCTCTCTCTCCTCTCTCTCCCTCTCTCTCTCCCTCTCTCTCTCCTCTCTCCCTCTCTCTCTCCCTCTCTCCCCCCCCCCCACACCACACACAAATGAGGGTATACTTCCTATAAGTTCTACCTTACTCATCTTTAACACTTATTAGCGTCATGTGTATAACCCAAACAGCTAGTAAGACGCTAAAAAAAACTCAAAGAATTCCAGAATAAAGCCTAGTACATGTGATGAAATTTTTTTTGCACACAATTTTGGTTCCATTGGTTGTACACTATTTTTACCCATAGTATGTTCACACGCATGTACGATTGCATACAAAATTTGATCATAAAAATGTATTATTTACCCTACTTTATGGTTAGAGACTCTTTGAATAACTAAACAAAAATTGTATTTACTATAAATATTTACTTGATCATCCTTAAAAGCAAAGAATATTAATAAAATATGTTTACACATTTTTATTTTTGTATTTTTAAACAGACAAAATCTAAATATTTGGGGTTCATTCTATACTGTAATTTTAATTTATACTGGTTTTGGTCAAGTATTTGGCTGTTAATAAATATATAATAATTCATTAGAAAAAAAATTTAGCACCTATAGACAGCATTTTATATGTTTACAGATTAAAAGTTCTACGGTAAAATTGTGCCATATAGGACATGTTCTATTTACTAGAAGGTTCAAGATATTGAATGCAATGAGCTGTGCAAAACATATCAACACATTTTATACAATCTTGGGTGTTCATACAACACTGTCTATTCTTATGACCACACCTCTTGTATGATAAATTGTGTCGTGCTTAAGGCCATAGCCAACCAATAATTTCAGGGGGGTTTAGTGGGCACATCCCCCAATTGCCGGAGGCTAGAAAAAATTCTAAATGATAAACAATTCTAGAAGCTAACTAAAATATTTTTTATCGCAATATAACCCCATAAATGCTATGAAATATTCTAAATATTAAACACCTAAAAGCTATCTGAAGTGTTTTTTTATGGCAAAATAATTCCAAAACTGCCGAAGGCTAGTAAAAATTCTGAATATTAAACACCTCTAGAAGCTCTTTGAAGTGTTTTTTATGGTAACACAGCCCCCTAATTTGTACTTGTACCTTGACTTTGATATTGTTTGAACCATAAATAAAGCCATATATATTTTGTTCATAGAATTTCGGGGGGGGGGGGGTTAAACCCCTTCCCCAATTATGGCCTTGGTCGTGCTTGCTGGGATTTTGATTATTTTATAAATAGATGAAGACTAGAGCTAGTTCCCCAAAACATTTAGCTCTATTAGTGTACCAGTATTATAGCTATCAGTGACTAACTTGCTGACATAACATAATGAGGAAGGGGAATTTTAAAGAAAGAGTACCAGCATACACCTCTAATAAGGATCAAAAATCACAGCTTTGAGAGAATACTTCTTTAACCCACTCAATTAACTTAGAACCTCTACAACTGTGTCTAAGTCTAGTAGTGTTCAACCTTTTTTGTTTGCGGACCCCCAGATATTATTTATATTCAACTTTGTACCCCATTAGACTATTAATAACTTGAAAACTAACACTTTTATTGAAACGTAAATATTCACTATCTAAATAAAATCAAACCACATACATCACTTTTTCACTTTTTGAATAAAATGACACTAAGGTGAGCTCCACCTGATGTCTGGCAAACCTCTGCATGCTATCCAGGCCTTTCCTCTACGTAGATTGTCTAGTTGTTCCTGCCACACCCTCTACATAATATATACATCTAAAGTAAATAAAATAAATTACATACAAAATAATGTGTTAAATCATTAGTTTTAAATTAGAAATATATATTATGTATCTATCATTACAAATATAACTATACATAAATATATATTAAATTTTATGTCCTCCCTAAGATGTCTTTGCATACACCCGGGGGTACAGGTACCCCAGGTAGAATACCATTGCACTCTACTACTCTTGTGGCCAACCGAGCAATTTTATATATTTGGGTTTTCCATGAGAACACATTTAAATTACCTGCATGGCTGAGCGAGTGTCCCTGTCAGGTGTACTGAGTTGTTTTTTTAATAAATAATTATCCATTATACCCCAAAGCAAGTGCGAGAACACTTCCTTTGAATTTTACCTTCCTTATCCCTACCGTATTAATGTAAATATCTGGTTATCTCTGGGCATGTTGTAATACGTGGTACAACCACACACAAAAAACCCTAAATTTAACTTATCGAGTGATTATCAGGTCCAAAGCTCTGTGGCAACAGACAGTTCAGTGGGGAAGCTCCTGCGCTTGCCGTCCAGTGTTCTACCTGGAGGTCTCAAGAGGTCAAAGAGTTTGGGAGCAGCTGACATGATGAGACAGAATCCCTCCTCCTACTCTGTGGCCAAGGAAGCTCCTGACCTTGGACCATTCCCTTCTGAGGTGCATGCAGCCATCAGGCATGCTGTTGAGGGTACGTTGTCAGATCGTCAATACTCGAGTTTCAACTTTTAAATATACATCAATTATTACAACAAGGATATTCTTTTGTTTTATTTAAAACACTGTAAAGTTGGGTTGAATCCACTACTTTTATGAATCCGAATCTTTAATTTACCCTTAAATCCCGGATCTCGAATCCGAATCTGAGTCTTGGAAAAAAATAAATGAACATAAGAGGAAATATAAATATATATAAAATAATATAAAACACAAATATTAACTAAATGTTAACATTCTTTCTTATAATACATTAATTATAACATTAATACATTCAGTCAAGTGTTAAATTACTGGCCTGGGACCAAGTTGTTAAGTTCATCCTATAATTATTATAGGTTCTGATCCGCCAATAAGCAGTATTAGAGTTCTAAAATAAATTTCACTTAAAGGATTAAAAAAAAAACACTAACGATTTGAGTCTCGAATCTGAAAGTTTCCTGAATCCTTAAATCTTCTTAAGGATTTGAAGGTCCCGTCCCTAATTAATTGGTAACTCTTAGAATATAGAGTTTTGTATCTCCTACTCCCTCCGTCATTTGACTATTACAGCATCATGTTTCAGATCCCAACAAGTTGTCTGCTCGCACTCTGATGGAACTAGTAAGACAGATCATGGACAGAGTTGTATCCAGTGTGTCCTACTCCCTCCCTGCCGCCAAACTGTGTATCACCATAATAGAGGTGAGATAAATACAGGCACCACTCTGTCGAGGCTCACAGTCAATTAACAATTACCTACACCCTCTTCTGTGGCCACATGGTCTAAGGCATCACTCTCGCAGTATACGACACTATCGGGTGTACTGAGGTATTTTTTCCCCAAAATGGTTTACACTCTCCCTCCACGCAAATATGAGTACACTTCCTCCAAATATAACCTTCTAAATCCCTGAAACCATCTATTGTAATTATTACATAAATGTATAACCCGAACAGGTAGTAAGACGCAATGCTAAAAACAACAACTTAGTTTTAGATGTATCCTTCCACCACATAACCAGGGTTGAAATACTCCTGGAAATGTCTGGAAATTCTGTGTGTTACGGATAAGTTAGGGGCATTTTAAAATGTCATTGTAATTTTCAGATATTTTTACAGTGATTTGTAAAATACCCAATAAAAGAGTGTAACATATCAAGGGTTGTATTCAAATTATTTTTTTTAGATGGGTGTTGAGGGATGGTTTCTTATCTGTTAAAGTTTGTGGGGAAGTCCCCCAATGGAAGAGGGCAAAGCTTGTTTTAAACAATGAACCTCTCTTTGAACTTGAAGACTACAATAAGTTACTAGTATAGGAATTCAGGAGGAACACAAATAATATATTGTAATATTATATTAATAGTACTTTGAGGAGAGGGTTTTAAGGGGATCTAAAACACCCTAAACTACTCCTAAGTATGGCCCAGAATATATTTGCCTTTGATTATTGGAACCCCCCCCCCCCCCCTTCCCAGCCTTCACGCCTGCTTAAGGACACAGTGGCCTTCCATTGTTATGGAAGAGCTACAGAAATAAGTCGAGCTATTGGGAAATCAAGATATTCTGTCGACAAATTAAATGAACCAGTAAAATTTAACTATGGTGTAGAAGAAATGCTGGTCTATACATTTAAGGACCACACTGTCAATAATGTATTAATGCCAAAAATTTCGAAAAGCAGCAAATTTATAATCTTACTCTACCATCCATGTTTGACATTGGAAATTTTTACTTTTTAATTTAACTTGCCTACTTTGAATTTCAAATGGTCATTAATTATATGACACAAAAATTATGAAGAGAAACACTTTTGATTGTATTTAAATAATATTGATAATATTAATATAGTTATATAAATTGATTAAAAAAAAGATACTTAAATTAATGTATTCATATTTTGATTATTTATTTTTCAATAAAACATAATTTATGTTCTGTATAAAAGAGTGGCTCTGTATGTAATGAATACAGTCTATTTTCCCCTCCAAATGATCCTCTTTTGTTTCAGAAAGAGCACAAAGAAACCTTCTTGGAATCGTTACTGAACACCTGCAGGCAGTGGTGTCAGGAGAGAGACAAGATCCTGAAACAGGGCGGGGGGACCACACGATTTTGTGCATTCATGCAGTTCCTTAACGAAATGTACTGCGAGGTAATGTAGTTTGAGGGTTGAGACATTCACATACTACAATCCTTAAGTGGTTGTTTGAGTTTCGAAGATTCGAGAAAATTTATGATTCAAGAATCAAAACATTTAAATAAATTTTTTATTTTCGAGTTTTCAAGTGAAATTTGTTTTAGAACTCTAATACTGTCTATTGGTGGTTAGAAATCATTTATAATTATAGGATCAACTTAACAACCAGGCCCCAGACCAGTAATTTAACACTTAACTGAATGTATGAATGTATTATAAGAAAGAATATTAACATTTAGTTATTATATGTATTTTATATTATTCTATTATATTTATATTTCCTCTTATGTTAGTAATTTTTTCCAAGATTTGGATTCAAATTCGGATTCGAGTTTCTGGATTTGAAAGTAAAATTGGAGATTAGGATTCATAAAATAATGGATTCGACCCATCTATACTTAAACAAATGAAGTACAAACTAATAAATAAAGCACTGAAGATGGCTCAAATGTTTAGGTTGAATTTTAAGGCAAGGATTATTATTTGCTATTCAAAAGGTGTTCAGCTGTACATACTAAAATTTTCCCTTCAGTTACAAATTGGAAAAAAATTATGGAACTACAGTACAAGGGCGGATACAGGGCTTTTGTCGAGGGGGGCCATTGGTTTTCATAACTATAAATTTAAAAATTTTAATTAATCAAGATTTTTATTTATAACAATTTTGATGATGATGATGATGATGATAATAAATAATAACAATAACAAAAATAACAATAACACAACCATTGGTGGTTGGTGGGCTCAGGAGCTGGGAAAGCAGCCTTGAATTTTTTTTCTGCATTAAATTAAATGTGTGATGTGTAAACCACCCCCAACCCTCTTTCACAAAGCGAGTGTGATAATACTAGGTTGGCAGGAATGATGAGAGGTGTAAACTATTATACTGGTATCAAATAAACAAGACAAATGAAATTCAAACCGTACAAATTGCTTATTTTCTTATTTTGACTGCATCATACTACCCATCCAGGCTATCTAGGCCTACCTATTTACATTCATGAGGTAGGGATCAGGAAGTTAGAATTTAGAGGAGGTGTCACCATACATTTACATAGAGAGTTGAAACTCCTTTAGGAAAAAATCACCCTCAGTAAACCTGGACAGGATTCAAACTGAAACTTATCCATCGCCGGCAAAGTAGATTAAAAGAGAGCCTTGTCTATGTGCTCATTGATGCAGATTATTTTTATTTAATACATGAAATAGTATCTTTGCTTTAAAAACAATGAGCTAGAACTGTATACCTTATGTACTCTGGCCTCCCAACCCTGCCAATATTATTGTAACATTGTACAAAACCAGCTCATTGTAACAAAGATTGTCCATCACCATATAAAACTGTACATCACCAGCTCACTGTAACAAAGTGTGTCCATCACCGGCTAGTGTATTATAACAGTGTTCATCACCAACTCACTGTAACAAAGTGTGTCCATCACCGGCTAGTGTATTATAGCACTGTACATCACCAGCTCACTGTAACAAAGTGTGTCCATCACCGGATAGTGTATTATAACACTGTACATCACCAGCTCACTGTAACAAAGATTGTCCATCACCGGATAGTGTATTATAACACTGTACATCACCAGCTCACTGTAACAAAGATTGTCCATCACCGGCTAGTGTATTATAACAGTGTACATCACCAGCTCACTGTAACAAAGTGTGTCCATCACCGGCTAGTGTATTATAACAGTGTTCATCACCAACTTCATGGTAAGATACATTACATGTACTTGTGATAATGTTTCATGACTATGCAGTTGAAGCGCCGGCAGCTCCAACTCAAGACTCAGTACGACGGAGTTCCCCCGGGCTTGGTGCTACTTACTCTACTCTATGAGTGTTGCCAAGAGTGTCTGAAACCACCCAACTCTCAAGGAGAGGTAATTATAATAAACTTCTCACTATGCTCTACGAGTGTTGTCAAGAGTGTCTGAAAGAGAGAGATAATAAAAAATGAATGGGTGCTGAAAGAGTGTGGTTTGAAAGTGAATCCTATAGGTCATTGTGAAAGGAGCATCTTAATATTGGTTTGAGCATGTTGAGAGGATGAGTGTGGATCAAGTGGCGAAGCAAATATATGAAGGTAGAGTGTGTGTATCAAAAGGAGAGGATAGGCCATGTAAGACGTGGCTAAATGTTGTGTGAAAAAGAGAAACATTAAGAGTTCTGAGAACAAAAGAGTAAGTATGACTCGGTGTATGGATGTTGTTGAAGCAAAGGAAGTATGCAAGGATAGGGAAGTGTGGAGAAAGTTAGTGAAGATGAATTAAGTACAGAGTTGTTTATTAGCTAGATGCACAGTTTCTTGACTGCCCTGTAAGAGAACAGCGTGATTAGGTATGTATTGTATGTATGTATGTATGTATGTATGTATGTATGGTAGGACATATAAATAAGATCATATAAAAGGATCAATTAGCATAGAAGATATACACAGGAAATGCAGTGAAAAGGATGTGGAATATCTCTTTTCCCTTTTTTTTTTGGGGGGGGGGGGGGACATATATGCATTGTGCTGTTACAAGTGACTTGTGTCACTTGCATGTTCTGATATTAAGATTAGTGGCGTATTCTGAGAAAATTAATAGGTATGCTGTACTCTAAAAGTTGCAGGGGAGATTTGGGGGCCAAGAACCCTCAACCACCATTGTCCAAGAACATCAAGGGATTATTTCAAGGGAAATATTTGAAGATGGTTGCCTATAGAAAAGTGGTTCTGCTTCCCAGATAATCTGGAAAGACTTCTCAGAAAATCTGGACGTGTCGGGAATCAAATCTGGGACCTTTGGGTCCGTAGTCAGAACCTCTGATCACTAGACCACAAAGACGGTCCTCAAATTGTAATGATATCTACATGGTTAGAAATTTAAGTAAATATTAATGTCGGGGCTAAGAGTGGTATGGGCACATTTTTGAATCTATAAGAGGGACATATCCTAGTCAATTAGTCTAGTGTAATTAAAAGCACACGGTTAGCAATACTCACAGCAAACAATCATAATAAGAGTAAAATGAAGTTGTACATCCATCAGATCTTGGTGGGAGGGAATCCAACTCACGTTTATAGATGAGTAAACTCTGACTAACATAGGGGAGATTATCTCGGACTATTAATACTCTATCGCTACGTCATTGGTTTATTGCTAAGAAATTTACACATAACTTTTGCTGTAAGCAGTGGTGCACCCAAGGGGGAGAGGGGCAAACAGGGTTTTTACCCACACAGAATTAACAATTGAAAGAAACACACAAATAATAGCTTCGAAACCATTTGCATTATTTAAATATCTTAATTACTATAAAACTACACCAAATGATTTCTAAAAGCATTTAATATTCATAAATATTCTCGGCCTTCAGGCTGTAAAACGCCAAACTCGCTCTCTCCATCAAAATTTCATTCTTACTACAGCCTTGATTAAATGCCTCCCCCAAAGTAAATGGCTACTCCTGACTCTTGGGATTCTTTGATGTTTAATTATATAAAATCACAATTACTAATAAGTCATTAATGTGAAACAAAAACTAAAGGAACACTATTAAAACTCCACGAATCCTTTCTACTAAAGAAAAACAAGAATTACCATCAACTATGGTTAAAGTAGTCCCGTCATTCCCCCCTCACTACCAGTGCTGAAATGCCTAAATTTTGAAAGAGTGGTTAAATGTGTTTGCCAAATACATGATAATACATGTGACTAGAATGCCTAAACTTAACTCGATGTATTTAATTAGTGTATAATTAAAAGCTTGTTATGTAATCTTACTTAAACTATACTAAACAAGCTTAATAAATAAACATTGTGATCTTGAATCTTTTTTCAATTATTGGCAAAATGCTTTGCTTGCTCGACTTGAACAGCATGACCTGGGGTGTAAAAACCCAAGCTCATTGGTCAATGACTTGTAGGCGAGCGGAAAGGAATGTGTTGCAACCCCCTTGACATTGGGCAAGGTCATTAGAGCCTCCCTAGCTTGCCTTGCGGTTTTCAATCAGCAGACCCTGGGTTTCCTATTCTGTTAAGTAGAGCCTTTTGGGGGAAGAATTACTTAAAACACAGTATTCTTGGAATATGAACCAATATTAGTTTTAAAATTAATAATTCATTACATGTATATTTATTAGCAATCCAAACAATAGTATTTACACAGTTAGCACATACAGTATTGAATTAAACAAAAAACTAGTCCATATCATAATGGGTATGTGGCGCAGGACTAGCATACCCGGAGAACACGTCACTGATTTAAGATTGGTTTATATAACTGACCTCTTAGTCTAGAGATCAGAGCCACTGGTTATTGGTTTAAAGGTCCAGGTTTTGATTTTCCGTGGTACCATAGGTACTTTTATAAAGGGTAGCTGTACTTAAGGTCACCATGGTCTGGTTAATAGGCTTTAGTTAGGTTTGAGATTTCCACTGCATCCACACCTTCATAATTATTTACAACATATCATTGTGGCCATGATGTGTAGACAACCTCCATGGAATACCCTGGGCAACATTCTGTTCCCACAGAGCCGATAAAAGTCTACATACACAGCGACCAAACTAGACACAGCATCTCTCACAGTCAAATATGTCATATGCCTAAAATTATTAATAGTTTATATAATTAAGTAGAATTTGCAGTCTAGCACTAAAGTAATTGAAGCTCCACCATAATTGATACAATCTTGGTAGTAAAAGCTTCCCTAGTTTCATATCATTGTTTTAAACAACAAACATCAAAGTGAGTAGTTATGATGATTTAGAATTGTTAGATTATAGTAATATTTGTATTGATAGCATCTCTGGATGATAAACTTCCCTAAATATAAAAGCATCACACAAAAAGGAAAACTTAAATTAGTTGAATAAAAAAATGAATAGATATTTCATCTCTGACCGAATCTGTTTATTTTGTTCCAGACAGACAGTCTCTTCTTTGTGTTGACCTCTGTGGGTCGTGACTTTGAACAAGAACTGCCCAACAAACTGACCCAGTTAATAGCCAGTGTCAGGGACACTTTCCTGATGGTTCATAATGTTCCCTCCATCAAGAAAACTTTGTTACAGCTAATAGAGCTCCGCGCCGCTCGCTGGCAGCTGTCTGCTTCAGCCGTCATGTATTACACCACTCAGCAGTGATAAGTTATGAGGGCAGGTGTGCCAACACTTGGTGCCAAACATTCAAGTTATATGACACATATTAGACAGTGGATATCTTGTTACATTGCTATTTTTTTTATAATAGATAATCATTTTTAATTTAAGGATATAATAAAATTTATATTTATGAGGAAATTTGTGAGATTCAGACTGTTTAGATAGTAAAATGTAAGCTATACTTTGTAAAATATGTTTTGCTCTAGAATATTTGGTGTTGTAGTTGTGTGTAAATATTTTTATTTCAACATTTGTGTAATTTAGGTTCAGATTGCAAATGTAATAATCAAGTTCAGGCTGTACCCAGAAATATATATTATATATTGTCCTGGAGGGTGTCTTAGCTGTGATGGCAAACATGAATGTGTTTAGGTGCTATGCATTTTATAAGATGCCAATAAGTTACTGGCTTGTATTTTTGGGAAACATCAGAGTATTTAGCCCCAAGTCATGATGTTCTTGTTTAAATTAACAAGTATGGTCATATTATTCAAATGAGACAGTTGATAACCATACCAAGGTTGAAATCCAAATAATAGGTTGCAAATAACTAATTTAGCTTTATAAAATGTACATATTTCTATTGTAAGTAATGGACAGTTATTGTAACAAGATTTCACTGCTAATGTCTGGTATAGTTGTATGAATTATATGATGTAATAATGAAGATAAGCGTTGTTGACAACAAACACAACTTGTTTCACTTCTGGTGCTGCAGTACAAGTTATTACTGTTGATATTTTCAGAATTAATTGCTTCATTTGCTATCTAAAATGTTTGTTAGAAGGTTTCAACATAAGTTTATAAAAGTTGTTTTCTTTCAAGGGTGACCGATAGCGATATCCTAGCATTAATATGGACATTTATATACATTTAATAATCGAACTGATGTTTTAAATTTAGACTGAATGACTATCAGTGTGGGTAGCACGGGAAGATGGCTTACCTAGATGAGCGGTGAAATAAGAGATGTATTAAGAATGCACCTCACCCCACAGATAACATTTAATTTAGGTAGGCAATACAGCTTGAACTAAGAGTATAGTTATAGCATGGTAATCTGGGATCTTTATTAGAAAACAATGGAGGCTATACCAGTGAATCCATTCATATTTAAATAAATACTATAACATTTAAAAGTAACTAGCCTATTTTAAAATGAAATAGCCAATTTCACTAATTTTAATTTTTCTGTTGTTGGGAGATGAATGCACACGATTAAACTTTGATGCAATTTCTTGTTCGAGTTTAGGCTAATCTTATATTTAATATCCCAGTAATTTGGCTGTGAAATGGCCTTTAATGATAATAAGATAAACAAATTTAAAAAGATGTCACCATTTTGTGTTGTATTCTTATTCCTTCTTTCATTGACACTACAGAGTTTATTGTTTTATATTACATTTACTTTTCATATTTTTAAATATTAATCAAGCTATTAATCATCTAATATTAAAAATGGGATGGTATAGTAAATATATTAAATTGTTACTTCCACTGACCCAAAAGTCAAGAAAGAACTTGTTAACTAACTGCGCTTAGATTGTTGACTGCAAAACATAGATTAAAATCATGTAACCGTTTAGTTTTTTTACACTTGGAGAAGAAAATACTGGTTTATATTTATACTGGACTTGTTAAATCTCACTAGTGCAGTGTTCTCTGGCTATATCACTGGTACATATATTACATATTCTACTATACCAGAATTGTTGTTCCTTCAATAAACTCACCAGTCTTTTCACTTTATATACTTTATGGCTTATTTATGTTATGATATTTTAATACTGTAGTTTAATATTCTAGCTGGATGCTATGATATCTCTTGTTGGCTCATTTTGGTGTAGCATAACACCAAACCACATCATTGGTATGCAGAAGTGAAGACAATCTCATGACCAAGGTGTAAGTTCAGGAGGGATCTCTCGGCCTCCTTCTCACCACAGGTTTGTGGAAGTGAGAGGACCCCCTAGCAGTGCTTAGGTGTTCAAAACACAGGAGAATACAAGCTTTAGTCAGAGGAATTGATCAAAGGTATGTGCCCTACGTTGCCCCGTAGGGTACATAGGGCACAACGCAGCGTGTTGTGATCTTATTTATACAACAGGTTGGTGCAGGAGAGCACTGCAATCTCAAATACGATTTTCGATACATAAGGGCTGGTGTAACCATATTAAAAATATGTTATGATTGGTATAACATGTTGTGTTTGGATTGTCAACTAAAATATGTTTTTTGTGTTATTGTCAAATATTGGTGTAATTGTTTTTCACATTTCGTTTTATATTTATTTACTAATGAGTGAATTATTATTTACACTATCTGTTCATTGGAATGAAAGATTTATCTAGAGAGTTTGTGTGCCAACTGAGGTTAAAGAGAAAATGTTTGACGCTTTAATTTATATATTAGTATATTATTTATTTATTTTAGTTAGGAAGCATTAATATGATTATGTGATAACAGTGTGAGAATAATTTGCATCTTGGGATGGCTAGACGCACCACAAATAAATAATACAAATTTTTTAATCATACCTTACTTGTTCTTCAAATTAGTTAAATCAGCATGTTATAGCTTTATTTTTTTAAATTTGTATGTGCAACTAATCATACCACGGTGTGAATTGTCTTGATAGTATTTTATCTTTTTAGCTCTTTTATCTTCTTATTTGAATGTACATCCTAATGTAGAGAAATCAAACATATCTAAGAACTTTTGTAAATTTTCAAAACAAGTATTTATGTTAGAAATTTCCCAAAATGGTAAAGTTGCCTGAGTAATTTGAATTAATGGTGTATTATTTTTACCTAACAATTTTTTTATAATTCTTTGCATGATTACTTACTTATCTGTCATTAAATGTTACAAAAATATGTAACTAAGCTATATTTTAAAATGTTTAAAAAAAATCTAACCGAGATTTCTCACAACAAAAAGATGTAAATTGAAGTTGTATTAATCCAAAGTTTTCAAACTGTATAAATATCCGAGTATGGTACCTATTTATTAATGTATTATTGTGGCACTTGCCTGGATATCACTATACGTTGTTGGTCATGATTAAATAGTGTTACACATTTAAAGGGATTTGAGATTAAAATTAAAATAAAAACATTTTTTATACTCATCTTGTGGCGTCACAATGTGCACATGCAATGTATCCACTTCTTCCATCTATTTTTTAAAGAAAATTAAATAAAAACTAATCATCATGAGCATTATTCGACTTGTTTCATATTATTTTGTATTGCAAATTTTAATTTAACTTTAAGATATATATTTTATATAATTGTCTATAACATTTCGTCCAAGCGAACAGAAAACATGAATGTTTGAAAATGTGCCAAATTAGAAGTTGTCAATCAAACTATCACATTAATTATGAAATTTTTTATTCATTGGGAAGTTTTTAAATTTATTTTTACTGCACATTATAGTGATGTATAATATTGATTCTATTAAGTGAATGTTCTATTTCAATATTTAGTTATGCAAGTTACTTGTGCTGGTGTTTTCAACTGGCATTTAATACGTTGTAAAATATTGGATATTATAAAAGATGGAAATTAAAAAACAAGGAGAGATGGGCTAAGGAAGAAATTACATTTGGGAAAAGAGAAAGTGGTGGGGAGACTCTGACCCACAACAGCGATATCGTTAATAATCTTTAGTAGATGTTAGGAGAGTTTTCGCGATTGAATTGGTTACTTGTTGGTATTGAGTGCTATTGACCGAACGTTTCTAACCACACCTAAGGTGAGGATGTAGGGAACGAGAGAAAAGGTCCAGTGTTCTTGCAATTTTTATAGCAACTTTTTTTTTTTGCCAAATTAAATCAAATATAGCTCCAATCCAAACATAGAGTTTAATTTTCTTCACACGGTGATATCAACAGCTGTTGAATATCTGTCAAGGGTGTCCTGAAATTTAATGACAACTTTTTCTCTTCATTTAAAAAGTTTGTCATCTAATGTCGATATGCTAATGACAGGTATTCAACAATTACTGTTGATATCATCATGTGAAGAAAATTAAACTCTTATGTTTCTATTGGAGCAATAATTTATTTATTTTGGCCAAAAAACTGTTGTTATAAAAACTGCAAAAGCACTGAGCTTTTCTCATGTCAACCTCATCTACAAGGGTAAAATGACCATTGAGTTATTGGTATGTTAAACACAATAAAAATAATGATAGAGGTTGATTTAATACAGGTGGTAGGCTAGTTTAGAATTCAAATAAATTACTCGTCAGTAAACTAACCATAATTGAAGGGCTAGGGTAAAAAAATAAATATTGGTATAATTGGTCCTATAATATCTAAAAATCAAGTTTGAACAAAATTCATCAAACTGTTTTGGATCTGTGACCAAGGACAGACAAACTTGTGGACAGACAGAACTATAAAATCCACTTTTTTGGGAACATAAAACGTAAAGATTTGTCATAATCTTGAGATTGATTTTTTTCATGATCACAATACTTTCTCTTGATATAAGAAAGTAGAAACAAGTCAACTGTTACTAGCAAATTGTTTAAATATGGGTAGCTGAAGAGACTATTACAAAAGTTGGCTAATTATTAGAAACAATAGCCTAGCAACAGTGACTAAACTGGTTAATTCTTCATGGTGGTGTGGATTTATTACACTTAGCTGTGTTTTGTTCCCATTTGTGTTTGATGAAGGCTAATTATTCTTTTTATTTTGAAATTGACTTTTATTCTAAAGAAATTGGCAAAAATGAAGAGCCTTTCCTCACACATTTGAGTTCTATGCACCCATTCTATTAGTATATCTTTTTTTTTTAACTTCCATCTTTTTAAATTTATTTGAAGCATATTTTCAATACTTTTTTTTTAGGTGTTCATTTGGGTGAGAACAAAGTAATTGTTTTAAAGTCTAGTCTTTTGTAATTTTGTTGCTATTGTGTAGTTCTTATGCACTACTTGTACTTGTTTACATTTCACAAAGAAACATATATATATTTGTAAATTTCCTCTTTTTTTTTTAACAAATGTATCAAGTGCTCATCTTATTGTTAAATTTGGAGGTAAAAAGGACAATTATAAAAACTTCCAAATAAAAAAATATTTTCAGATTTTTCTTAAGTAAATTATTGACCTTCCACACAGTATTTTTTTTTCCTTGTAACAACTTAGATGTGAAAGAAATACCAGGCAACCTCATATTTATGGGATTGTTTTATATTTTTATAACCTCTATGTTTTAATACCAGCATTCTACAATCCAAACTAAGATAGCCTAACAAGCATTAGCATCTCGTGACCAAAATTCTCAGGCAAGCTTGGAAGGGGTGCCCCCAAGCTTAAAAGGGGAGTTCACGTTTTTTTTTTTAATTTTAGGCTTCAAGAAGCTATTTGGAGTTTTTTTTTTATGATAGTTGTGTCTTTGGGTGTCCTGTTCTGTGATCTACATTATTGTCTTATTACTTATTATAGACAAATATTTATAAACTTTCGTTTGTTAGCTTTCACTAATACACACATCAAAACAAAAGCACCTGCTACAATAAACTCCACAAAACTCTAAAGCCCAGTACACACGACACAACTTCTTGTACACAAAGTTGTACAAGAAATTGTACAATATCTTTGTCTCATGAAATGCATACAAATTTCAGCCAGAGACTGTTCACACGGCATTTGTGATTGCATACAATATTTTTTTTAAAAGATGGCATTTTTGCCCTTTTTATGGAAAAATAATGATTGAACGATTTGGAAAATATTGGTATTTAATGTAAATAATTTCTTAGTCATTCCTAAATATTATGAAAGTAAAATTATTTTTTTCAATTTTTTAATATTTATTTAAAACAGTTGAAAACCTTTATATTTGGGGTCTAGCCTCCTTCAATTATAATTATTTGTTTGTTTTCAAGCATTTATCTGTTTTTCTTACAATCACTTTTTTTTAAAGTAACTGTTTAGCAGATAAAGTTTTTGTGTTTACAACTCAAAAGTTGTACAAAAAAAAAAAAGCTGATATAGGACACGTTCTCTTTCCTGAAATTGTGTATAAGTAGTTGTGAAAAGCAGATCTTGTACAAGTTTTGGTGTTCACACGACACCATCTTCATGCCGCAACTTCCTGTACAACTTTATGTACAAGAAGTTGTGTTGTGTGTATCGGGCTTAACGATGTGTAGGCACGGGGTCAGTACCTTGACGATATTTCCCCTTTCATGCTATACCATCCCTCTATGTTTTGAAAGGGGAAGAGAGGGTAATGACTTCAGTTCTAGTAGTCATCTTTCGGGCAAGAGAAGTCCTAACTTAGCTGCTTGCATTTTTACCTGACATCCACAGCTCTTCCTCTTCTCTCCCCTCCAAAATCTATGACGTCACAAATAAGAACCACACTAGCTAGAGCAATGGGCTGAAAGTCTGACAAATACCGAGTTTCAACCACCATTAGATGGACTAGAGCACGTCTTGCATGCATGTTACAGTCTCTGTCATGTATGGGATTTTTTTTTTTCAAACCCACTATACTTTAATTATATTTAAATGATTATCAGGCAATAATCTTATATCTCAGAAATAGCCATAGTTTTTGGATTATTGGGAGGAAGGGTCAAAGTGAACAAAATATTTTATCTGAAGATGCTTACTTTACTTGTCTTTCGGTTGGTTTGAAGACAGTTTGCCTTCTCACATTTGTAAAATAAATGTTCTTTTTTTACTTTCTTATAGACAGAAAATATTGTAATAGTTAACATTTTGCCCTAAAGATTATGATGGATCTTGACGTTTTATGTGGCCCCGAATTACCAAAATGAGTATCACATTTCTGTGCATTCTTGTTGATAGGTGTAAATAAATTGAGCACAATTTATCAAATCTATGTTTCAGCTCACATACAAATCTATCTATATACATAAAACGCTTATTGCCCTTTTCCCCGACCTCTAGATATGGAAACTTTAAATTTTGGGGGAATATTCATTTTAGGTCCTAGGCAATAGATATGACGGTATTTTCCAAAATTCAACCTCTAAGAAGTGAAAAATAGGGTTTGAAAGTTTTTAAAATTCACTGATATATCTTTTGAACCAGTGGACATTGAGCTTTGAAATTGAAACTGAAGGTTTCTTTCTAAAATTTGGCGAAAGTTTTTTTTGAGGGTTTTTCAAATTTAACTATACAAGTGGGCAGAAAGGGGTGGGAAATCTAATGTCCTCCAAACTCAATGAAATTTAATATCCGAGGGTTGTTCGGGTCACAGAATAAGAATATGACATTTTTGTGTACAGCACTCGCACACTGGGTCTCAAGGTCTGTTGTGAGAAAAGAGAGTGGGGGTTCAAAACTTCCTAAACTAAAATAAATTACTATTTATCACTGTGGTAGAAAATCAAAACGTGTCAGAAAGCTAAAAAAAAAAAATACTCCATAAAGCTGTAAAAGTCTGAACGTTTATAACTGTTACGTTGGATCCTGGGAAGTAAAGAAGGGGAGCTATAAACAGAAAAAAACTTTGAGGTGATTGAGGTGAATTTAGATATGACAGGTGGGTAGAAGGACAACTCTAGATAACCGATAGCCAAATATATCCTAAAATTTGAAATTTCTTAACTGTAGATAGCAAAAAGGGGTTAGGGACTTACATTTTCCAAAAATAATAGACACAACTAATTCCCAGTATGGTAGAAACCTGAAACTCGGAAGAAAGGTAAATAAAAATTTCTTGCCAAATATCTATAAGAGTCTGAAAATTTCAAATTTTTAATTGGGACCTCAGGAAATTGAGAAAAGGGGTTATAAAATTTAAAAACAACAACTTTTAAGTGTGATGGATTAGAACCTCAAGATAGCCAAATAAATCTTAAAATATGAAATTTATAATTGGGGGTTTAAATAGTGAAGACTAATACACTCAACTACTTCAGTATGTGGTAGAAAACTGAAATTCACAAAACAGGGATAAGTGTAAACACCCTCTTAATTCAACGATGAATTAAGGCTGGTGCAAAAAAAAAAATTCAAAAGATAAAAAAAAGTCAATAATTGCAGAGAAGCCGATAGGACCAACACAAAACAAATGGACCGTACTCAGGTCCATTTGAGTTCTGCCTCCGCGAACCCGCTCTACAAATATCTCATATATTAAATATTAGACAACTCTCCTATCAATAGGTAAAAAAAGGTAAATATGTGACAAACCTAAAAAAGGTAATGTTGGTATTAGTCATTTTATTGATATATAAATGTAGGTATTTAAATATGGCACAAAAAAAAAAGGAATATATATATGTGAACATTTTAGTATAAACTAACAATAATTTAAATTTTCAATAATCATCTCAAAACATCAATTGGTCAAGTCATATAACGACAAATGTAAAACTTTAAAAGTATTAATACCTTTATGAAACAAAACTAACTCTAACAGCGGACTGAAGGTCCTTAATCAATAACAGCCAAGTGGCGATTTTACAACGCTAGCTTTAATCTAGCCGTAATTTTTACTTTTTCTTATCCAACAACTTACAGAAACACTTACGTAATGAAATGGACCAAACAAAATTTACAAGTTCAAATTATAGCTTCCTAGCCGGACAAACTATAAGTTTAAGTTTTCCAATACAAAGTTGGCTCTTCCATAATAAGTAAAAATATTTACCAAAACCCAGAAGGGGAGCTTAAGTCTACATAATTATAAAAAAAAATTCTAAGTGGATTTTAGTTTCTCAAGCCGAACAGGCTATAAATTTAACCATTAAAAAGATGACTTTTCCATTACATTACAAAATATTACTAGACACAACCCAGAAGGGGCCTTCGTGTCTACAAGACAATAACAACGATTCTATGTTCCGAATAATAACCGAATTAATCTTAGAATTTGAAACTTCTCAAAGTGAATAAGACAGTTGGGATTGGAGAGATTCTAAATTTACAAAACTATTAGAAGCAGCAACTTCTATTTATGGTAGAAAACTGATATTCAGCAGGCCGGTAAAGATACCACTCCAAATAAGTATAGAAGTCTGTAAATTTCAACATTTATAAATGGACTTCAGGAAATAAGGGGGAAAGGGGCGTACAAAACTTTTAGGTATGGTAGAAAATTTTAATTTGGGAGGCAGGTAGAAGTACAACTCTAGATAACCAAATAAATCTTAACATTTGAGATTCATAAGAGGGAGTTAGAGAAATGAGGTAGACAGGCAGTGAAGGGGGTAGAATTTCCAAAATTATAAGAATAAATTAGGTCTACTTCTCACAGTATTAGACGATTGACATTAGTCAGGCGGGTATAAAACTTTATAAAGTTCTCAATATTGAATTTTAAAATGAAGTGGAAAATGGGGAGGGCAGGTTCCCTTAAAATTTCTAAAGTTCATACAAAAACAATTTTTGAAGGGATAGAAAATTGAAATTTTGCATGTATGTTAATAGATCTACCCATATATCCGAATTACGTCCGAACATTATGAAATTTCAACAACTAATCTAGAACATGTGACGATGTGGTTAAGTTGAAATTTGGTAGACAAGTAAATAGACCATATAAGATAGCCAAATAGTTATTAAAATTTCAAATTGGCAATGTGGGAACTGAAGAGGGGGAGGAGTAAACTGACATATTTAAAAAAAAATTAGAAAATTTACTTTTGGGCATGTGAGAAAATTTAAATTCACCAACGTGGTAAGAGGACCACCCCATATATTCATAGACGTTGGAAAGTTTTGAATTTAAAAATCAGGTTATGGTATTCATGGGGAGGGGGTGGAGAGAGGAGGTGAGTGGGGTGCCCTAATAATTTCCTAGACTAATAAAAAAACATTTTGAAATGGTGGAAATCTTTAACTTTGTAACGGCAGACGAAAAATGTTTAAAAATAAATTAACACAAAAACTTCATCCAGCTTGAACTCAATTTTTCTACAGGTTATGATAAAGTGAAGGCTCAAGTTAGCCCGCCACATTAAATGTTCTCTAGAATGCATAATTTTAAAGCACAAATATTCATGTTCGGGCACATATGAGTACAAAAGAGCACAAACGATTGAACAAAAACTTTTTCTTCTCAGCAATGTGGAGGGCCAATGAGAGTTACGTTCTCATGGCATATAACAAGAAGCGATGCAAAAAAAAAAAATCTCAACTTGTGGACTGTGGTCTCACTGCTGCCAGTCCACAAATAATATATTCTTAATTGCAGTTATACTTGTATTTGGTAAAACATATGAAACTTATATTTCTTTTTGATGAGAATCGATTTTTAGTTGAACAAGTCTATTTTTGTAAAAAAATCGCACACCCCCAAAACATCTTAATTATTGGTTTGTGATATTTGTTTGGTGGTGTACTGTGTGTAAAATTAAAACCTAACATATATAAGTAATCAATTCGCTAAAACATAAACTAATTTACACAGGTAACAATTACAAAAATAAATGCATATAAAAGTTGCTAAAAATTATAAATAGGAATTGTTTGTAAAATCTAGTCTATAATCTACATTTGAGCCAAATTAAGACAGTTGTGTAAAAATACTGCCTGTCCCCCCAATCTTGTTCCTTGCAGGCTTTTCTTAAGGTACAAAATAACTTTTGCTGTTTCCGTTAATTAGAAATGGTTTGGAACCACTGATCTAAGGCCAGGGAGTCGAACCAAATTTGTATCGGTTCTGGTTCTCAAACAAACATTTTAAAGTTCTGGTTCCAGTTAGAGCACAATATCGATTCGATTCTTTTCGGTTCCTGATAGTGTTCTGGTTTTTAATTAAAAAAATTTTAGCACAGCGTCTTTCTATCTGTTCGGCTACGTTCATGTTCTAATGAAGGTGGTTTTATTTTCAAATTAAGAGGAAGTGTATCCACATTTGCGTGGAAGGAGAATGGAAAACCACTTAGAAAATAACATTCTGGATCAAAAGTATTGCTAGATTTAAAAAAATATATAACGTACCTTAATAACAATAGTGCATCCTTCTAATTTGCATCTTGATCTGTCACCTCAATCTCATAGTCAAAAACTTCGAATTGAGTTTTTTTAACGTACCCCATCAATAATATTTTTAAACCACTTACTAACAACAAAAATAATCACTCTGCACTGTACATGAGGAATCACATTCACTGAGTTTATTTCCTAATCCAAACAAGGGTGAAAGAATTTAAAGTTTGCATTTTGCCACCTTCCATTTCCCTTTTCCCCTAATATAAGCTGTTAACCAATCATCAGATGATCAGTTTTCACTTCTAGGTAGTACTAAGTAAAATAGGCTTAGACTGCTTGTCCCTGTGTGGTATTATCTGCTGTCCATCAAAGCTAAATGCAGCTTCTTAAATATTAAAGTGATAAAAGAGTGAACAATGTGAAAGTCATGACATTCCTCTGAATCTAGACTCATTAGTGTGTATTGATTTCCAAGGGCTCATTAACTTTTTCTAATCACCTTAGAAAAGAGGTTTCAAACAAAGTAGTAAACTAAAATATAACATGCCTTTTCAGAACTTACTGAGAAAGGGGAAAACGCAACATTTCAAACTCAAACTAAGCGAAAGAAAGAAAAAAGTGTGAATCTTATCAAAATTATATACATATCTGTAAAACTAGGAACATTAAAGAACCTTTTAGCACCTAAAATTATTTAATGGTTCTGGTTCAGATTCCTCAGAAGTGTTTTAGGGTTCCGGTTCACCTCCCTGCTAAGGCGTATGACTTGCATTGTGCTTGGCAGCTGTTTATAGGGAGATCAGAACTAGAATTTTTTAATTGCATTCATATTTCTTGAAATTTCCATAAATGAAATGAATCTATACAATTGGTGCTGGAAGTTTTCAAGTCTTGCTCATCTTTATTATTTTAATGACTAAACTGAATTTTGTTAGCACCTTGTTTGGGCTATACACATATACGTACTAATCACGCTAATGTGTTAAGGATGAGGAAGGTTACATTTAGAGAAAGTGTACACGCATTTGTGCAGAGGGAGGGTGAGGGACAATTTAAGGAAAACCACCCTCGGTACCAGTGGCGGCTCGTAGCTAAAATTAGTGGGAGTGCTGCTCCAGAAAATTTTTAGCCTTTGTTTTAAAATTGTGTATAAGGAAAAAAACATTTACTATAAAAAGAACATTTATTCAAGAACTTGATAAAATCTTAACAAAAAAACCCAAAATTTTTTACTTACTTTAACTTAAATTGTTACAGTTCAAACTTGATCTATTTATTTAAAAATTGAAATCCATTCTTCTGGTTTTAATTTGCGCAAAAAGTTCAATAATTTTCTTTCTTGATCTCTGGATGACAATTGAGGATTTTCTCCAATGAATGTACTGCAAGCGCATTTAGTCTTTCCAAATTCATAGTGCTTCTTAAAAAAGTTTTTATTCTTTTCAATGTTGAAAAGCAGCGCTCTGCCTCTGATGTAGTCGTGTGAAATTGTCAAGAGGATTTTTATCAGTTTCGTAATTTCACTAAAAACATCATCTAGATTATTTTCCAAGATAAATTTCAGCAGCTCAATTAATTTGCAATATTCATGAATATCAGTCCTACAATAGAATACTTTTTGTTCAGTTTCAAGCTTTTCTTTGTCAATCATGGGATCTTCAATGGTCAGTACTTTCTCTTTTGTGGGATGTTCATTCTTAAATCTAGTGAAACAATTCTTGTTGAACAATTTAGCGCTAATAAGTGTTTAGTGGAAGAACATCTGTCGATTATATCAACACATATATAGTCACACATTTCCTTAGCTTCTGCCTTGAGTGTCTTTGAAGGATTCTTACAGTACTTTGAGTTTCTCAATTCTAAAAAAGCAATTTTGAAATTTGTTATATAGTCATTAACTTTAAACACACTAATTTCTCGAGATTGCATTTGGTTGTAAATTATTTCAACATGAGGCATAATCTGATGAGAAAGCTCTAACCAAAACTTGAAATTATCATCATTCAGGTATTTTAAAATTCCTGTTGCTTCTGCAATGGTTTGATCTGCATTTGATGTTGACTGAATTTCAGTAAGGCAGTTTTTTAAAGGTTGCAAAGTTTCATGAACTCTGTTTATGGTCCGTATGTCGAAATTCCACCTTGTAGAGGATGGACGTGGAATGCTGACGTCCATATGTTTCTTGAGAATAGATACACGTTGTGGTGATCTTGAGAAGAATGTTGGAATAGCTAGAATGTTAGAGAAAAAAATTCTTGCGTTTCGTGTAATACTTGCTGCATTTCTCATTATTAAATTATGTTGATGTGCATTAAAGTGAATGAAATGTGCATTACTATAAACTGCTTTTATTTTTGCTTGAACTCCTGCTTTTTTGCCTTTCATGACATTTGCACCATCAAATGTCTGAGCTATCAATTTTTGTTCATTTCCTTGGAGGATTATGTCCAATTGTTCTAAAATATGTTTTGATATGCCATCTACAGTTTGAGTTTCTGGAATAAAGAATCCCCAAAAACGCTAAAATATCTCTCCATTCAATATGTACCGTAGAACAAGGACCATTTGAGTGTGTTTCGGAACATATGTTGTATCATCAGCCATGACAGCTACAAAGGAAGCTTTCCCAATTTCCGTCCTTATCTCCTCATGGTATATTTGTAAAAGGCAGTCAAGTATATTATTCTGAATGGTCTTAGAAACACCTTTGAAGACTGCACTGGTTTCAAAGTGATTCTTCAAATCTGAATCTAATTTAGATGCAAAATTTACTAATCCTCTAAATACCCCTGGATTTACTGAATCGTCTTTTTCATCATGTCCACGTAAGGGAGTTTCAAAGTTTCCACAAAAGTAAATGCAGTCTATTATTTTGGACAAAATTTCACGGTTCTTTTTAACTTTTATACTATGCTCATTGATTGAAAGTCTGTATGCCTCACTAAGTTTCTCCTTAAAACTTACGGTTCCTAAAAGTGACAGTGAAACAACATTATCAACGTGCTTCTTTGACTTCTCATGCTTTTCAGTTTTTTCTTTAATTTTGTTTATATTTCTAAAACCATCTTTTGTCCATGGTACGTCACCTCCAAACAGCAAACACGAGAAGAAAAACAGTGCATTTTTTACTTCACAGCTGCAAAGCCAACTTTTCCGTTGGTACCATTCAGAATTAAAGCTACGAATATATTTCTTGTTATTGCTTTTGCCTGGCTGAGATATTAGAATATCAGGTGTTGAACGACCTCTTTTCTTAACTGTAACTTTCTCATCGAGATAGCTGTGAAAACTTAAGCTGTTGAAGTTCACTTACAGTCACAGAACTTATTTCTTGGGATGCAAGGCCATGGTTAAAGTTTTCTGTTAAATAAAAGAACCGAAAAAAAAAGAATCAAATAGAATAGCTGGAAGCAGAATAATAATCTAATTCTACACTCTTCTACACTTTATCACATTCAAGAATATGGTACACGGTTTTTAAGCAAAACACACGCTGAGCAAAAAAAAAAAAAACTTCCTTCCACCATCACGTCAGAGCCGGCACTGTGAGAGCAACAGTGCTCTCTCTACCTGGCAGTCCCGCCTTCCTCCCCACTCCCTCCTATGTGCACATGCGCACAACAGTCAAACACCACGTCGCTGGCACTGTGAAGCGCACAGTTCCATACAAAGATTTTTGAATCTTTTTCATAAACTGGGGATGGCTACTGAAGTACTGACATTAAGCTTAAGGAATATATATTGTACTACAAAATAAAAAAAAGAATTAAAGAAAAAAGGACTCATTATATTAAATGTTATCGATGATATCAAGTGGAAATAGGGGTGCTGCAGTTCCGCAGTGTCTATACACGAGCCGCCACTGGACAGTACACCCAACAGGGGCTTGAACCCTGATCTCCATGTCATCAGCAGTCCAGTCTTTTGCGAGAGTGACGCCTTAGACCATTCAATCACCAAAGCAGATGACTCTATTATTAAAAATATAATTATCACTTGTAAATGAAGAGCGCTACTAATGTGGGACATTTCCTCCTGCCTAATCTTTGATTAAGTATGCTAAGAAAAAGTTATGAGTGATACTCAGTGTTGCCAATAACCATATATGTGTTGTAGCTAGAATAGTACCAGAAAGTTGCTAAATTGTCGCTAAACAAAAAAAATAAGTCATCAGATTTGTCACCAAACCAAAAATGCATACACTAATCTGAACTAAATGTAAGATACATCAGTGGACTGAGGTGATCCCCGGATCTGGCACGATATCATTGTGATTTGTGAATGATAGATAGTTTAGAGCTCTTCTATAGACCGAAGCAATGTGTTCTTGCAGTAGGGTAGCTCAAAATTTAAAATTCTACAGCATTAAAATTTAAAATGATCAACATGAACTCGACAGAAAACTAAGGAAAATCGCCAGTCGCCAGATTAGTTGCTAGCCGCTAAAATTGAAAATTAGTCATTTCAGATCTACAAAAGTCACTTGTTCTAGTGACAAAGTTACTAAATTGGCAACACTGGTGATTTTGTGAAAGCGATGACATTTAACGAGACTGTTATATTTGTAATATAATGAGGCACATTGTTAAGAGTAAGTGCATGTAGAGTGGATGAGAAAACCACTTCGATAAATTACATCTGGATAACAATCCCGAGATTTGCACCTTGACCCCTAGGGTAACAGCAAACAAATGATATTTGAATCTAACATGTTATTTAGCTGGAACACTGGTAAGGGTCATATTTTATAAACACATAGGCATACAAATCAAAACCATAACACTTTTAATTTTATATTAATTCTTGATATTCACGGTTGCTTTCATTGTTTCGTAATCTCATGCTGGAAACATGAGGTGTTGCTGTATGTATTACAACAAACAGTACTATCCTAACTTTTGATGAAAATCACCTCATATTGTGCCATCAGTATCAACGCATGGTCTCCAGATACAAACGTTGTTATTTAAGAGCAAACCATATATAATTACCATGCAAATTATAGTATGACTCTTTCTATTTTGAACCACCACAAAATTTTATTTGTAAGGATTGCTTAAGAGGTATATTAAAGTCTTAACATGGAAAACATTTTATTTTCAATATATACTACAGTTCAAAAACACACTAAATAAATAAATATTACAATAATAATAATAATAATAATAATAATAATAATAATAATAATAATAATAATAATAATAATAATAATAATAATAATAATAATAATAAATAAAGCCAGGCGAACATGCAGATCTACATTTAACTCCTGTTTAAGATTTAAATGTAGTACATTTCACTTTCGGTACAGTACATGTTAAATATGTTCATCTTTACTATAAACAATGAAAAATGTATACTTCATATTGAAATTAATATTAATTTTTGTTTGTATTATGTGCCATTCACAAACATGGTTTCAAATTGGTGTTATTTTTAAACATTACTTTAAAAGCGAAAACTTCTTGCTACCATTATATTCATAATTAAAACGTTGAAATAGATTTCATTATCGATAGATTCACTTGGAAATTGTGTTACAATTGCTAGTAGGTAGTTTAAACTTAAAAGTAAAGTTTCCATTTGAGGAAACTTTTAAGAGATTTCTAAATGTTACCAAATATTGAAAAGAGGATAGAATGGCAAGATCTACACACTTACCCAGATAAATGTAGGTCAAAAAGTTCACATTTAAAACCAAAGATATCACAGTAATTTTCAAGGCGAATCAGACTGACTGAACAATTTCTAATTTGATAATGTATAATTCAGTCAGCACACTATTCTTCTGTTGAAAAGGTGACCTGATATCCCCTGAAAACTACGGTATTGTGGTGCATTTAATTTTAGATGTTCACTTCAGCCAGATAGAACCATTTCTTCCCTTTGTTTAAATCTGCTGTCATGTGTTCATACAAAAAGTCATGTGCTGTCAATTTTGACACATGAGACTGTAAAGTGGCCTTTTATCAATATTGATTGACTACTCTTCAGTTACTTATTTAAAAAAAGGTATTTCTTATAAAAACCCAACTGTAAGTACTATACATTATCTTACGAGAATTTACCTTACAGTGTGTGCAATAAGGTGTTTCCTGTTTGAATCCTATCATAACAGACCTCAGTGTTTTTACACTAAAGGTACAACACTGGTCAGTAATAGTGAGTCCTCCAGTCGGGCATACCTCGCTCTTTTGCTAGGCTCGGGTCCAGAGCACTGACCAACGTCCAAAATAAAAGAGTAATCTTTATTTAGCTTATAAATGCATTAGGTATGAATAGTTTGGTTATTTTAATCATAAAAAATCAATAGTATTAATATGTTTAGTCACACATATTCATAAGAGATTCAATGTGGACAGTATCAAAAACTGTGCACATTAAACCACTTATATTCAAAGACTGAGGGCCGTATGCAAGATTGCCACAAAATGGACCCTTAGTGGAGGTGGATTTAGTGGTGTTGATTTGCTCGCTAACATGAGTGGTCAGTCATCCTCCCCCCCTCCCCCCAATTGTTCCTAATTTATGGGATTTAATTATTTTACAAAGATTTTTTTCTCATACCCAGATGCTAAATTATAAAATAGCATTCATATCAAAACACATAAATAATATAACCTTTTGCATTAATTTATAAATTATATTGAATCATACAAACACAATTCATCCATTTTTCAAAACTTTGAATATCTGTGTTTTGGAATTGGTAAATAGCACAAACAGAAGATACATTAAGTTTTGTTACACCAGTTTGATGACCATGCAGTTAACAATGATTATTATTTAAATAATGCACTTATATCAAATACACATTGTTTACAAGAGACAGAGAGAGTTTTGATCAACAAAATGATCATATTAATATTCAAATTTACAAGTTTATTATTGTATTAAAGGAGGGTCTATAACTTTTCATTCATCTGTTAAAAATAGTGTAACTGGCCGACCAGGAGTGTTTGGTGGCACCTTAAAATTTCCAAATGACATGCCTTTTGGGAATGTAAGATAGGTAGTCAAACTTTTATGCTTAGCACCGCGTCTTACTACCCGTTCGGGTTATACGCTTAAATACTAATTATGCTAATGGATTAGGAATTGGGAGGATTTGAATTTTTATAGGAAGTGAACCCGCATTTGCGTGGAGGGAGAGTGGAAAACCATTTAGGAAAAACCACCCCCAGTTCACCCGACCGAGATTCGAACCTCGATCTCCCCGTCCTCGGCGGTCGAGCTCAACACGACTGGCGCGTTATCCGACTACGCCACCGAGGCGGGTAGTCAAACTTTTGATGAATAACAAGTTCATCAAATAGTTTGAAGTCATGCTAATTTGTTTAGCAAGTGGATGGTTTGACCTTGGTAGCACTGCTTCAAGATTTTTTAAATAAAATTTACAAATAAACTATATTATTTTAAAACATGCATTAGTATTACAAACAAGATAAATCTTCTAAGAATTATAAGGAAAATTTCAAATGAACACATGTATTGAGGGTTTGTTGTGAGTGTTACTATTTCTGATGGATGCCACTAATTAAGAGATGAAAAGTTACATATGATATATTGTTATAAACCCTCACTAGTTATTCAATTTTATTATTATTATTATTATTTATACATAACACTAGAAAAATAGTTTACTTTAGCTTAAACAGAAGTAATCAATTCATTACTTATTTACTCACTAAGAGTATAAGATAAAATGTTCTTTCATTGTTCGAATTAGTTTGTATCAATTTTAGCTTAAGATGTATTGGACGCATTAAAATTACTGTAAATACTTTGGGCCAGAATCTAGAAGGCCGACTGTTCGTAACTAAAATTTCCTTATTATACTGTGAACAAAGTTATAATATTTACATTTAATACACTCTTAATATATTAATTGTGTGTGTGTGTGTGTGTATATATAATGGTTAGCAAGGTGTATGTATGTACACCTTGCTAACCATGAAAGATAAATCGTACCTTGACTGATTACACTATCACCCTTTATTATAAGCTTCACCAGTGTTCCACACCTTTTAAGTTCACGGAACACTTAACAAGCCTAAATTTTGTGTGGCACACTGTCTTATTTTGGGTGCATGCTGCGACAGCAGACTATGGATTACCACCAAGTCCGACTGTTGTTAAATCAGAAATATTAACGTACATACTAATTTTTTACCGGAGTAACTTCAAATGTTCCAGGATTAAAGGTCAACGTTCTTTTTCTTTGTCAGTTTCTTTAACGTTTGGAAACATTTCATTCAAACTGTTAGTAATTTGGGTAAACCGTAACTTTAGCCTCACACAAACTTTTTGATTTGGTCAGATGTATTTAAAATATAGGTAAGAAATGTGGATAATGCATGGCTTCTGATTGTACCAACTTCATTTGTGTTCTTATTAAATGCAACTCGTGGTGCTCTGGGCTAACCTAATTCGCTGCCGTGATATACCGTTTGTGTAGAAGTGAGTTACAGCATGGTGAAACCAGGTAGCTTAAGTTAAACTTGCTAGTAAATTGAATGTACATGCCCCAAACACACAAAAAAGAGAGTCACATGACTAGGAATGTTTAAAACAAATGAAACCAAAAATATAACATCCATAGCAGACAGAGTTGATTGCGACACTGTGTATGATTCTGAAATGTGATGATGGTGTTTGATACCTCACTGGGGGGCAATCAGTTGTTTTGTCACCTCATCAAGGTATCAGCCATCATATTCCGACAAGGCCAAGGTTTGTGGATTTCCTTATAACTTAGTCTACTCATATTCACAATGGTGGACATGTGGGCTAAGGCATCAACATTTTCTGGTCTAGTTTGTCGCTAACTAAGAGGTCAAGATTTAAAGCTTGTCTGGGAATAATGGAGAGGAAGGGGGGGGGGGGATTTCCTAAATGGTTTTCCACTATCCCTCCACTTAAATAGAGGTACATTTCCTCTAAATTTTACTCTTATCATTAGTGTAAATATGCAGATAGCCTGAATGTATGCCACAGTGATCACAAAAAAAACTACCTATATATTATGAGCGCTTGTTCTAACACAAACATTCGCAAGATAACCATGAATGAGAAATTATTTATTGAAAGGAGGGGGAAAAAAATTCCCTAAATATGTACCTCTAGCTAGCAAAGATAATATTTATGTTTTCCTTTTGGGCCATTTATTTCAGGAGCACATAAGAGTATTAAAATAAAATCTGTTACTATAGAGCAGTAGCAAATACTTATACAAGCAAATTAATATCATGCTCTCATGTTTTATAAAGATTTATTATCTATTGGTTTCAAAGGTTTATTTCAGTATAAAATAATTATTTTAATTTTGTTATTATTATTATTTATATTTAGGACTGGGCCAATAAGCCATTTTGCAGATATTGCCGGTAACTGACGATCATTTAGTTTGTTTTTTTCAATATTACTAAAGTGTTCAGTAACAATACTAAAAAACAAGAATTATCTGATTTTGCCACTTTTATACTTTTAATGATAGTGGTAGGTTTGTTGAATAAAAGTTTTAAACGTTAAAGTTGGTTAGATATATTTAATTGTATTGTTGGGCCTACTGCACTGTCATAATAAACAAGAATGTACATAATTACAAATAAATTAAAATACCAATACCGAAAAGTAAAGAAAAAGTACAAACTCAATATTGTACACATAAGAAGAATACACCTGGTTTGTTTTTAAATGAATACCACCTACACAAAAGAAAATATTTTGGCCCTGTCATATTAAACAAGAACATTCATAATCATAAATAACAAATTCATCAATTAAGCCCCTAAATGAAACATAACTCAAGAAATAACACAATAAATATCATAAATACAATTTTAGAATATACCTATTTTGTTTTCAAATTAATTAGGCTACCTAAACATACATTAAGAAAATTATTTGGTCTTGTCATATTTTACAAAAAAAAAAAAAAATTCATAACCATAAATAACAAATTTAGAATTTAGAATGTTGGTTTTGCTATTTATTATAAACTAAATATCTAACACAAAATTAAAGAATTTGTGTTTACATACAAGATACAGTATTTAAATATTTTTGTTTGAACTATTAATTATACTTTCATTACTTGAGAATTTAAAATATATCAATAAATTTGGAATTATCGGCATAAAATATCTTCATGGTAAAACCCCGATTATCCTTGGCCAATTGTGCCAATATCGTCCAATAAATCGGATCGGTTATCGGCATTGGCACAGCCCTATTGGTAGCAGTAGCAGTAGTAGTACCAGTAGTAGTATCAGTAGCATTAGCAATAGTAGTAGTTTGCCAGTACTGTATTATACAACTTTGTAAAAATCCAATTTTTGACATCGTTAAGTGTGTCCCTTTATGAGTGTTCATGACTCAGCTTACCCAAAAATTATCATCATGCCTCGCCACTGGACACAATATAAGAATGAACAATAAATAGAGAAATATAACAGAAATAAATAAACTTGGATGAAATGTTGCTTGTAAAGTTTTCATATAGCTTAAAAGTTAAACCTTACTATCTGGAAAAGCAGCATTCATTTTATTATTTGAATAAATTTAATAATGTGGACTATTTTTGCTCTGGATAAGATTAATGGAAATAATGCATATATGAAGTGTTTGGTATTTAGCTAATAAATAAACTAAATATGTACCTACTAATCAAGTTTTATTTGTAAAATTATATTTAAAAAATTGAGTGTGGTATTTACAAGAAAATGGCCAAACAAAAAAAATGAGCAAACATTGATAAAAAAATCTCTTTAATGTGCAAAATCTTAACCTGGTGTCAAACTCTAGTGAAAGAAAATGTAGTTACTTTATGTTCACAACCAGATTCGATGGCTTGGTAAACGAGAGATGTGAATAGATATAACTTGAAGTGTTGGTTGCTCCCGGTAAACCCACATCTTTAAGGTATCGGTAGTTATATAGAGACAAAGTGAAGACATACAATAATTTATTATTTATTATTAGCACCGCGTCTTACTACCCGTTCGGGTTATACGCACTTACGCTAATGTGCAATGGTAGGGTGATTGTGAGATGAAATGGAGGACCTACAGTTTAACGTGGAATCCGAACCACGGTGGAGGCCTAGCATTCCTCACATTCACAAGTTGTGATTAATACACGTCTTGTCAGAGGTGAAGGAAGGGTTTGGCAATCAGATAAATCTGTGCCGGGACCGAGGATTGAACCCCGGACCCCTAGCACAGAAGTCTGACACCTTACCCCTAGACCACCAGGTCACCGACAATAATTTATTAGTTTTAAGATTCAAATAAGAGAAAAAAAAATTCCCCGTACTTTAATTTATTTTTATGTAACTCCGCGTCTTACAACCTGTTCGGGTTATATACTTATGAACTAATTATGCTAATGGTTTTATGGATTATAAAGGTTATATTTATAAGAAATGTACTTGTATTTGTGTGGAAGGAGAGTGGTAAACTAGTTTGGAAAAACCACCCTCAATACACCCGACCTAAATTTGAACCTCAATCTCTACAGCATCAGCAGTCTAGTCTACTGTGAGAGTAGCGCATTAGACCATACGACCACCGAAGCAGAAGTCTCTGTAGTTGAATCTTAATCATTGTTTGGCACTCGGTAAAAGTTAAATTTTTAAAACCTGTCAAGGTTACAAACGGTTTTAGACAAACAGTCTTGAATTTTACTAAACAGCCAAATATTTTATGTTTATCATCGTAAATGTTTGATAAATTTTACTAATGAATACTCTTTTAGGTACATTAAAAATTCATAAAATTTAAAATATTGCCCGCAGTAATATCCAACACACCCGAACAAATTGATTATCACATTATTGCAATACTTTCACTATATTATATTTATATACTATACATAATATATAAATAACCAAATAATTTACAAATTATTAATTTTGTTGATTCAAGAATTAATTTGATTTACTACATCAGCTATGTTCATCTACATCTCTAAAGATTATGGTGCAGTTAACTACTTTGTGTGCAACACTAATTATCCACAAGATTCTTGGAAGATGTAGAAAAAAACAAAAAAGTTTACCTTAGTAAAAATAAGTATTGTGATATATTGTTAAAACTAGTGGCGGCTCATGTTTAAGAAAGTAGGTGGGGTACAGATTTGGGTTCAAAAGTCACTTAACATGGTACTCCATTCGTGGACACATGAATGTAAATGTATTATTTTAGTTTTTATGTCATGATATATAAGTCGAGGTAAATTAGATCATTTTATTTGAAGACAATGTAGGTTGGAAAGGTTTTTAACTATACAAGCACCAAATTTGGTCAATATTGGTAGAGATTTTTTAAAATACATATCAAGAGTTTCGGTTATTCAAAGTTCTGTATTATCCAAAAGGATAACACAATTTGTATTTCGTGAGAATTGATTGATTGTATAGGAAATGATCCACGACTGGTTCAACCCTCTACTATGAGTATCTTAGATATCACGTGATGCATGGTTTACACATACTTTAGCTCCATTGTCCACCGCTTGACTTAGTATAATCACTTGCCTGCCACTGAGCGTTAAGGCTGCATTCTATTGATTTGTCGTAATCTACATAGTGTTTCATATTATCTATGGCCTCCTCAAAAGTGTTAGCCTAAGATAATCAGGACTCTACTGTATATATTTTTATGCTTAACAATGAGGAGGCTAAATGATTTTATAATAATGAACATTTAAAAAAAAAAAAAGGAAAAATGAACTAATAAGTGCAAATTTATTGAAGAAATCCCACCTAGGGAAAGAGAAAAAATGTGAGAAGAATCCATTTTTGTTTTTATTATACTTCTGATATATTTACAGCCTCTTTATTTTCCCACTATGTTCTGTAACTATCATAAACACATAAGAAAAGACCGAAGGAAGGAATAACATGTTACCTTTGTGCAATGGATTCTTCCCAAAATTTTCCCTCTTTCCATTGGTGGGCTTTCTTCATTAAGTTTGAACTTGTCTTTAATTTTTATTTATTTCTAATCAATTTCCATTATTATAAAATCATTTATAGATCTATATTTTTATGAAATTTGGTTTTCCCTTCAACACACCTTTGATAGTTTGTAGATCGATTTTAAAATGTGGAGGATTGGTTTATTTTGCATTTTACCATCAAATATTGCAAAAAGTTGTTTTCCAAAACTGTGATTCTAATAATTTGAAACTCATAAGTGAAATATGTATAGAGCAATGATACCCAAAAGACTATGTGTGTAAAAAGTGTAATCGAGGCCCATAAAAAATTTTACTTCACAAATATCACACTTTTCACACATTAGTACCAATTTACATTTTGGACGTTTGTGGTGTATTTTTCTTGCAGAAAACATATTTTTTTATGTTAAACTACAAACTTTATATTAGTTCGATAAGTCACACATAAAATGTATTTGTTTTAAAATTTTGGGGTCCCTGGTTTGGACAACTTGAGCTACAAAATAAGTATAATTTTTTTAGCACCACGTCTTATTATTGGTTCAGGTTATATACCTATGTAATAGTTACACTAATATGCTAGGGATTAGGAAGGTTAATTTAGAGGAAGTGTACCTACATTTGTATGAAGGTAGAACAGAAAACCCCAGTATACACAACTGGGATTCAAACCCCAATCTCCTAGTCATCGGCAGTCTAGTCTATTGCGAGTGTGACACATTAGACCAGATACAACTTTTTCAGGGTAACATGACCAAATTGTGGCCTAATGGAGTACTATGCTTAAAATGAGTTTGGTTAAAATCACAAGATATAGTTGATTTTATAATATTTTGACAACATATTGTAACCAGAATTTTAATTGGAAATTAAAATTTTGAGCACTGAGGGATGAGGACTGATCATGTGCCCCTTTACACAAACCATTTAATACTGGTTAAAAATTCCAAATTTGTAGCAGTGGACTTTGCAATAACATTAACCATTCACTAATATAACTTTCCCAGATGTTCTTATTGACAATTCGATGAATCCAAAACTCAAGAGTAACTAGTTATAATCACAACTAATTGACCGTAATCTTAACACAAAGTAATTATTAAATAGGTTGCTTCAATACAAAGGCATCATATATTCACCTAAATAGATGAATTAATGCTTTCTAAAACACAAAAGTTAAAAGGCAAAGTATAAGAAACATTATTTTACAAGAATGAAAGAAAAAATTATTCCAAATGGACATTGAAATCGTAATAGAAAAGTAGGGCCTACACACTTATCAGAAAAATGTAGCCCCTAAGTTCACAATTTGTTTTACTACAGTAGCCCCATGACTTCTTTGGTGCTGACCAACAGCTCACAGCTGACTTCTGACAGTCAACATTTAGGTATATACCTACAGCTGCTAAACACATGTTTTTGCCGATCATATGGTTCGGCGTAGGGATACATAATTTGGTCTGGTAACTTTTCAAAGCCGTCAGCTGTCAGTCAGCACCAAAGAAGTCATGGGGCTACTGTACCTGTTTGAATTATAAGCTTATGTACTAATTATGCTGAATCTTTTAGGGATGAGAAAGGTTATATTTAGAGGTAGTGTACCCAGATTTGAATGGAGGGAGAGTGTAAAAATCTTTGGGAAAAGCCACCCTCAATACACCTGAGTGATATTCGAACCTTGATCTCCCCATCATTGGCAGTCTAGTCTACTGCGAGAATAGCGCCTTTGAACATTCGGCCATCAAAACAGGTAATTATCCAAGGGTGTGACTATAAGTTATACAAAGGTTTTATAAAGGCTGTTTGAAGGAAAAAAGTGTGGCTTATTTTCCAGTCGATACGGTAATAATTAATAAGCATTAACTTTACTTTATGAGAATTGTTATTGAAAATATACTCTACTCTTATGAAAGGACTTGATGGGCCCCACAACATTACTGTGATGTGTTTTGTTATGTTTTAAATGTGAACTTTAAGACCTACATTTTTATGGTGTGTAGGCCTTGCCCTTTTATCCTCCTCTCAATGTCTATTACTTTACAACAATGAATTATTTTAAAATAAAAACAAGTTTATTCCTGCCTAAACATGGGTAATTTAACTCAACGATAATAAAATATAGGTCTAATGATGATGAAATATAGTAAAAACTCTTATACAACACAAATGATTCCCAGCATCACCACAGCAACATTATAGGTAGGTATCTTAAAATTAACTAATATGTTAATAATGGGGAACAATTTGATAGCAATAATTAATGCTAACAAATGGAAAGTATAGCTTTGTTTGCTTTGACTATTTGTAACAGTTCTGCCCCTTTGATAACAAGTTTGGAGTCGGTTGGGTAAAAAATGGAACATACTATTCTCTTCAAGGTAACAAATACTCCTTTCATTTCTATTTTTCAAGATGGCAAACGTAAAGGATAATGAGTGTCTGTGGATAGAGATGCATGATATCTATCCAAAGACGCTTACAATTGTAAATTATGTTTTTGGTTATATCTCCAAACAAATCCAGACATACATTTTTAGTTATTTCTTTAAGGTTATTCTTATTAGAATGGACCTGAAAGAGATAGGGAGTAATGAGGTGGACTGGATAGAACTAGCTCAAGATAGGGATAGGATGTAATGAGGTGGACTGGATAGAACTAGCTCAAGACAGGGATAAGGTGTAATGAGGTGCACTGGATAGAACTAACTCAAGATAGTGATAGGGTGTAACGAGGTGGACTGGATATAACTAGCACAGGATAGAAATAGGGCCGAGGTGGGAAACCCAGTTGCCAATCGCCATATGTGGCAAATTGGCTATAAAAGTGTGGCGAATTTGAGTTTGCCAGCTCTCACAGTAAAATAAACTTTCTCCTGAGGCGTGTCCGTGTGCTCTGTTGTAACTTGATATTTCCTGTATAGCAATGGAAACATTCTACATTGATGTAACACCGCCAACCAATACTCTCCTCCACTATTTTCCCAACAATTCGAAGGGCTGTGTGTACAAACAAGTTGGGTTTTAAAATATATAAATTACATTGTGGGCTGGGTTTGTAAATAAGAAAAACTCCCTTCCTAGAAATGGATTGAATTGTGAAGCTGCGACTACACAAGGCCAGTTGATAAGCAGGCAATAGTAAAGTGATGCCATTCAAGTCTGCCTATCCTGTCTTGAGGAAAAATGTTGCTTGGGACTGCTCTTCCGTTTCACTTTTCATGGTAATGAGGGTTCAACTCACCCCTTTACTGATTTTTGTTCTTACCCTTGAGTCTACCCCAGACCTTGAACGGTGGTGTTTGATAAGTAGTAACACACATTTTAAGTGTGTTTTTGACTGTTTTGTGTGTACAATTTTCTCATTTTTCTTATTTTAACATTTTCATAACTTTTTATTTAGAGATGGATAAGTGGATGATTTGAAAATGAAGTGAACTAGCAGCCGGTGATAGTGTTGCGGTGATTGAAGCAAACAAACTTATTGATTCGGAACATAGTGGTGCTTCCTGTGCAAATAAAGTTTCAGTCAGAATAAAGCTGACAGTTTGAAGAAGCACTTTCAAATAATCATAGTAAATTCAATAATAAATTTCCAGTTGATGGCTGTAATTGTGTCAGTGAAAACGTCTGTTTGAAATCACAGTTTGAAGATCAGAAGAGAAACCTGAAGTAGTTTCTTTCGTCGAATGAATTGGTGACATTATCTAGTTATAAAACAGCTTAGATTTTGTCTTGGTAAAGGAAACTATTTCTCGATACTGAGATGGTAAAAGACATTCGGATCATGGTGATAGAAACTCTGTTGAAAAACAACAAATTAAAGTTGAAGAGTGATGTCCTCCAAAAAGTGCAGAATTTGCAGTTAAGCCGCAGGACAGTTATTCGCCGAGTGCTGAAAATATCTTAAAACATAGAAGAGCAATTAATTGAACAATTAAATTACAGTTTTTTTTTTCTCCCCTAGCACTGGATGAATCAACCGATTTTACAGACACGGCGCAATATTTTGGCTTCGGTTTGTGCTTTCCGATCTTACAATTCGTGAGGAAATCCTTGTACTTTGTGGATTGCAAGACCATGCTCGTGGAGCTGATATATTCAAAACATTTTTTGAAGCTTCAAAAAAATGTGACATGGATCTGAAAAAAAAACCTAGCTTCTATCACAACGGACGGTGCACCCGCAATTATTGGAAGTCATGATTTGTTTCTCGTTTGAAGCAGCATTCGAGTAAGAATGGTGTAAAAACATGTTGTCTTCCTTCCATTGCCTTCTGCATCAGGAGAATTTGTGTGATCAGATGCTTGGAACTGAAGTTGAAAACTTTGATTGACATGGTTGTGAAAATTGTAAATTACATCCATCGACAGTTTGTTGAGGCCTTAAAAAAAATGTGGTGACTGTGATTTCAAGGATCCCAATGACTATGCAAATGTTAGGCCTAATATAAATATAAGGTTGGATGGAGTAGAGCGAGAAAAGTACAGAATGTAAAATATCCTGGAAGCGTGATTGAGGTAAAAGGTGGAAGTAGAGAGGATTTAATGAGAAGAGGACAGCAAGAAGAGTTGTTCTATAGGTGTGTAAGAGACCTGCTATGGATAAGAGAAGTGCCCTTGAAGTGTAAGGAAGTGTTGTACAGGGCATACTTTGTACCATGTTACATATGCAGCAAAAACATGGACAATTAATGTAAGAGAGACTAGGAAAGTGGAGGCCATGGGAATGAAGTTTGTGAGGAGCATGATCGTTGTCACGAGAAGAAACAAGATTAGGAATGAAGTTAGCTAGTAAAGAGTAGAGGTACATGGAGTACATGAGATAGTAGAGGAAGCAAGACTGAGATGGTATGGGCATGTGATGAGGATGGAAAAATAGAGGGTGCCAAAGAAAATGTTGTAAATGCCACAGGCTGGAAACAGTTGATAATTGTGATGAGTTACTATTTGATGTTTTATTATTCTATTATAATTATATTTCCTCTTATGTTCATAATTTTTTCCAAGATTCGGATTCGTAAAACAGTGGATTCGATCCAACTCTAATTTAATTATAATGATATATATATATATATATATACACACACATTCAACTAAAAAACTAAATTTCCAAATATATATTATTATTATTTAGCACCGCGTCTTACTACCCGTTTTGGTTATAAGCTTAAGTACTAATTACGCTAATGATTAGGAATTGGGAGGGTTGAATTTAGAGGAAGTGAACCCGCATTTGCGTGGAGGGAGAGTGGAAAAACATTTAGGAAAAACCACCCCCAGTTCACCCTAACCGAGATTCAAACCTCGATCTCCCCGTCCTCGGAGGTCGAGCTCAACATGACTAGCGCGTTAGCCAACTACACCACCGAGGCGGGTTTTCCAAATATAAATGTTATTGTCTGTGCTTAAAAGAAATTAGGTTTAGATTATTTTTAATACAAGTTAAACTTTCGTGACATTTGTTAAGATGAGATATGGAAAAAATTAAAATAAATTATTTATGGCCTATAAATATAAGTATTCCCAAAAATATATAACAATTTATTCAAATGTGTCACTAAAATTAAAATTTGCAATTTTTTTCCCTTCAGTTACAAAATGCCCCACTGACTCTTACTCAAGAAATAAATAAGGAAAAGTAGTTTTTTATGCCCTGGAAAAATCAGTTCAAGTAATGTTACAAATAAAGTATTGCTGGACCATGGTTTTAACAATACATTAAAAAAAATCATTTTACTACAGTTTAGTAAAATATTAGTTTAAGTTGGGAAATATTTGTTAAGAAATGTGTAGGAATGTGTTTTATATTTTATTTTAATTTATAACAATTTATATTATATATCTCTTTAAGGAAAATCTCTTTTAATTTTTTTGAGGTATTTTGTATATTTATTTGGAAGAAAGTACAGGAAAGGTGGATATAAAACCTATAAAAGGGAGACAGCCATTACCTCTTTGTCCAGTGGCAGCATTGTAAAGTGTGAACTGTGTTGTTCTTTTCATTGTAACAGCCGTTTTGTGTTTGTTACCTTTTATATGTTTTCCATCCATCTTTCCTGTACCTTCTATTTATATTGTTAAAAAAAAGTTGTTTTGAAGAGGAAAATTAGGTTCAGATTAACAAACATAGAGTTGGTAAAGTCACATAATAATAGGTATAATATTTTACATAATCCAGAAACAATAAAAAGTTTTGATGGTACCTATGTATTTTGTGTGATAATATACATTTTGAAAATGAGGTTGAGTAAGAAAAACTCTGTTCGTAAAGTAAATGTTTAGAGAAGTGATTATCTTTACAAACAAATTTGTTATTTTCACATTCCAAAGGCATTAGAAAAATTATTTTGATTATTATTGTATGATTTTACAAGTATTATATAGTTGTAGGTGTGAGACAACACCTCTTTGTTTGACTCGGTTTACACTCCGTAAGTTTTTTTGAGCAACTTCCAACATCCTCCACCTACCTCCCTTAAATCTAGCAGACTCAAGACCCAGACACTGATCATTAAGTCATCAACGAGAAAAGAGAGGTCCGCATTTCACCAATGATACATTTTTCAGCTATGCCAGCAATCAAACCAAAGACCCTTAACTCAGTAGACATATTATGTTACCAAATGAGTTAGGGCATCAGATTAGAGTTAATAATGATACTTTAAATGTTTAATTAGTTACCTACTCATTAATTTGAACTAAAATTTGTGTGAAATAATATACTTTGTTAACATTCCTGTTTAATAAAACAATTTGACCAAAGTATCCATAATAGCTCGGTTTTTGTAAAATACTCAGAATGGAAACATTATTTTACTTTCACACCATATATGTGATACCAACCTTGATTAAAATGTCAAAAGCTACATCAATTTTAAGGTAAATTTGTATATCCAAGAGAAATTGTTTGCTTCTTTACTAAGGATGTTTAGTACGTACTTTCTGAACCAAATGATTACATCAACAAGCAGCTTACAAACTAACTTAGTTCTAGACTATATATCTATAAGGAAAACCTCATTTCACTTTCTGAGGTAATTGTATTATATTTGAAAGAAGGTACAGGAAAGGTGGATAGAAACATAAAAAGAACAAACACAATATGGCTTTTACAGTGAAAAGAAGAACACAGTTTACACTTCACACTTCACATTGCTGTAGGTAATGGTTGCCTATTGAAGAGAATTGATAGTTACCGCCCAATACCCCAACTTAGCTTTCATTCTATCGGAACTCATCAGGGGGGAATATGAAACGCACTAGGCAACTTTCTAAAAGAAAAAACAAAAAAACACATAAGGTAGAGAAAGAAAAATTGTTAAAAATGATAGGACACTAAGAGAGGTACATGTAAAAGGAAAAGCATAAAGGACCAACACAGAAAATGGTTCTAAACCTAGACTAGTAACCACAAATCCTCCAGCTGTCGATTCATCATGAGGAAAGAGGAAGCTTCAAGTTCTGCAATGATTTTTTGTTTGTTGAACATACTGAAAATCAAACTCAGGACCATAGCTCAGTAACTATATATGCTGAGGAGTAGAACACCTTAGAGAGAATTTAATTATCTGTTGTTAACAAACATAACATTTAGTCTAGCCAGAAATTAAAACCATAAAACTTCTCTAAATTGGATTTATTTTTGGCCTAAGAAATTTCACAATACCTGTAAAGCTAACAAGAATATGGGAAGGAGGGGGTAAATGGTTTCAAGGAAATGTCACACACGAAACCTGCATAACACCACTGTAAAAGGGTCATTGTAAAATCATCATTAATTTGGATAGTTTTTGAGGAGCATCACGACGAGAAACAGAATTAGGAATGAAGTACCGGTAAGAGTTGGGGTACAGGGAGTACATGAGGAGGTAGAGGAAACAAGGGTGAGATGGTATGGTCATGTAATGAGAAGAGAAAAGGAAATGATAAGAAGAATGATGGAGGTGTATATAGGAAAAAGATCGCAAGGGAGAACAAGGAAGAGGAGAGTAATAAAAGTAAACAAAGGAGGAAGAGACGTGGAAGGAAAAAGTTAGTGAAGACTAGGACAGAGAACCGAAGAAAATTTACACATATTTAATTTTTATTAAACATTTTGTTTAGTTTCATTGTACACTCCATCGATATTGAAAGGTAGCAACTTGTTGGTTCAGCCCTCGCGGTATGCTATACCTCCACACATGACTGCAAAATAGTTTGCCTAGCTACGCCCAAGGCCTAAGTGTGGGAGGCGTTTTATCTTTTAGCAATGCCCAAATGGTTTGATTTACTAAATTAATTTTACTTTATTGTTCTGATCATGATAAAATCAATAATTATTAGTTACACACTTAGTTAATTAATTATGTTTGTTTTCATTAACAAACAGGCTGGCAATTTTTTAGCTATTAAATATTTAACCATGTCAAACATTATTTTGGCACTGCTACCCACATTGATTGGTTTTACATGGTAACATAAAGCAAGTCTCCCCCTTTTCAGAATCTTCATTACTGTGTATAGCTAATTATAAATTTATTAATGATTAATTATTATATTTCACACATGTAGCGCAAATAACAAATTAACTCAAGATTTTTACGTTATTTGTAAGAAGCCGATTTAAAAAAACTTATTTAATTTAAGGGTCCCAATCCTGATTTAAAATATTTTATATAAAATTATTTCCGGTTAGATAAAAAAAATTGATAAAATCTTATCCATTGGAAGTATTTTAGTTATAAAAGTGAATTTATTTGTTTCTTCAAAGCTATTATGACTCTGTATTACTTTGTGGGACCATAGTTCGATTCCATACTTTATTTAATGTTACTATAAAGACCACAATATAACTATTATTAAAACGTTTTGATAAATACTTTGATTGAGAAAAAATGTGGTTTATTAAGATTTACGTTGATTATAATTTTTTAATCAATTTAAAGTATTATGTTAAGTGTGTTCTTTTTTTTTTCAAAGCTGTTTTTTTACTAAATCAATTCTGAAAAACCAAACAATAAAAGTGGCCATGTCGTAGGCAAGTATTAATACAATATCAGAGTTAGGAGGTCTAAATAATTGAAAAGCAAGGAGAAATATTGTATATTTTGGTTTACGAGCTTAAAAACACTTTACATGATATCTCTTCTTTTTTAAGGTTTGGAATGTAAATATCTTTAAGTAAAAAAATATTGTAGTTCGATACTGTTTTTATGTCTTTCTGTTGGCAAAGATACCTGGAACTTCATAACCGATGGCGGTGCATTTATTTCTATTAATCAGGATGTCTGCTAAGGGAGGATTAGGGTTTGATATTTCTTTAAAGATACGGCCGGATTTATTTATTTATGTAACTTAGGATCTCTGGCACCACTTAACCGATGGCGGTGCGTTTTTTACTTTTGTACTGAACCCATATCCAGGCAGGTTTTAGCATTATTTGTGTATAATCAGGTATTTTGGTGCGAGTTCCCGGTGAAGGGCCCGCCAATTGTTTATATACATTTACGGAACCACACAATTACTGTGGGGGAGTTTTTATTATTCTGTAGCATGTTTATACATGCATTTTTAGTATAATAATTATAATCGGACGTTTTGGTGTGAGTCCCGGTGAAGTGTCAGCTGGATATTTGTATATATCTATGGAGCCACTTAACCGATTGTTGTGTTGTTTTTTGGTAGGATATTAATCCAGTCATGTTTTAGCATGATAAATCAGGTGGGCATCGCTAAATGACAAAACCCCTCCTACATCACTCCTTCCCAACAGTCAAGAAATAATTTAAGGTCTTAAGGCCTTCTCTAACTTAGGCCTTGGGCGTAGCTAGGCAAACTATTTTGCAATCATGTGTGGAGGTATAGCATACCGCGAGGGCTGAACCAATAAGTTGCTACCTTTCAATCTCGACGGAGTGTACAAAGAGTACTGGTTTATACATTTAAAATTAGTGGTTTAGTTAAAGTTTCTATAAATTCATGATATGCTGATGTGTGATGGCCATACACAGGATCAGTCCTGATAACTGAATCAAAATATTCAATCATGTGATAAATGACAGTCTGGACACAATAATTGAACTTGAAAATCCAAAGGTTCTGGGTTCAGGTCCTGTATCCAGGTTGTAATTTTTCACTTAATTGATTTAGTTTAAGTTTGTTTATTAACTGATAAAGACATTATATTTCCTTAATTTGTCCTTGCAACATTACAAAGATCATAGCATTTCAGTGCTATAGAAATGTTTCAAACTGGATGCTATCTAAATGAGATTATCTCAATGTTGCTCTGACGATACTGCAGCCGAATGTGATGCATGACTTGAGACATTTTAAAAGATTTATCATTAAAAATTAGTTCAAATAACTTATTAATTCTTTTCGTATTTTAAAACAAGATTAGTCTTACATTTTTTATTTTTTTTCCAATTTGAAATACAAGTTGAAATAACATGTAAACAAAATACATACATTTATGACATTAAAAACATAGAGTAAGTAGTTTCTCAAAAATATTTTTTTTTAATAATCCCAAAACACATAATGTGTTTAGAGCGAGTGCATAAAGAGCCTGCCTTAAACACCCAATAAATCACTTTATAAGATCTATCGATCTCCCCACCTGAATTGCACAATAAAATTACTTTAGTGATTTCACAAGTGATCACTTTAAATCACTAGTATTTTATACCATCACTTTCCACATTTCTCCAAAAAATGTACAAGTTGTTATTTACAATTTATTTGTTTCAATAATCCTAGCACTACTTATATGTTACTACATACAATGCTTTGTTTCAGAACACTCAAGTGAAAATTTATGTGCTGACTGCAAAGCTTCGAAACTTTGACTTTACTTCAAAAACTATATATCAGCTTTGAAAATTAGGAAGCTTTGCCAATAAATACATTGACAGTTAAAATAATCAATTTAAATCGAATATTATTATTATATTACAAATAAATATTCTTGTGAAAAAATCTGAATTGAGTTGAATGTTATGATAATAACTTGATTCATCAACTTAAAATAAAATATTACAAACAATTATGCAATAAACTTTTATAATCGATTTTAATGAATAAGTTATATAGATAAGCACAATATATTTTTTCATGCATTAAACAAATAACAAAAAAATCCAAACTTTGATTCAGCTTCAAAAATATTTCATATATACAATTCGAGTTTGCTTCAAATGGGAAAAGTGGACTTCACACACCCTTACACTCGTGACTAAGGAAATTATTAAAATACATGTAAATAATAAATTTAGTATGGTTGTCATAACACTGTTAAAAATACAGCAATACATGGAAATCTACTGAGAAAGGACAGAACCGGACATAATTTCAATTTCGAAACAATAACAATGATTTATATTATTAATCTGAATCCAAACCATGACTTTTAATTATGTAGGGCTCAAATATTTGTCAATAAGAATGGGTCAGTGGCTGATAAATGGACCTTTGTTTCTAAATGTATTAGTTACAAATTTTAAAATCAACAGTTAAAAAGGAAATAAAAGAGGGGTGAGAATGTTTGCCAAAACTAGGTACAGTAAAACCTTGGATTGCGAGCATAATTCGTTTCGTAAACGTGTTCGTAATACAAAGCACTCGTATATCAAAGTGAATTTCCTCCATAAGAAATAATGGAAACTCAGATAATTCGTCCCACACAAAAATATTTAATCTAAAAATGATTAATACCTTTTTTTTTTCGTTATTTAAATGTAACTGTACTGTAATCAAATTTATTAATTAAATTTAATGGTGGCTGGTGTGAGGTAGACGAGAGAGAGAGGAGAGGAGGAGGTGTGTTATTGTTTAGGACGACTTTCACTGTCACTAACGGAATCACTGCTATATGTTGGATCACTGGAATATTTTTCTTTTTATGCGACTTTAACAAAGAACCTATCCAATGACACTGCTCAGCAGACAAAGTGTAACCATAGTAATACTCGTTTTGCAAGATATCACTCGTTTATCAAGTTAAAATTTATTGAAAATTTTTGTTCGTCTTACAAAACACTCGCAGACCAAGTTACTCGCAATCCAAGGTTTTACTGTATGTGTTTTTTGAAAAGGAAAAATGTCCCATACAAAGACACAATCAGCCTAATAATATTTCATTTGAGTGTTTTGTAGCTAGATAATTTTTAGTACAATTCTTGCTACAAAAAGTGACCGTCTTTTCAGTCTAAGTCTCACTGTAAAGTGGTCATATTTTGTGACATGAAAAGTAACTAAGCTTTTAGATTGCTCTATAAATAAAATAAAAACACAAAATATTACTAAAATTAATTTGCATTAAAACTTTTTTTTTTATTCCTAAAAATTACTATGTATCCTACTAAAAGCACAAATCTTTCAGGACAGATGAAAACTAAATGCCACTAATCAATGTAAGTAAATTTATGTGGATGTAATCTTTACATCTGTTGACACTAACTATATTTCAAGGAAAACTTTTGAGATTGAAAACTCTAGTAAAAACACTTTAAAATAGCTACAAATTACTTTTTAAAGTAACTAGTGTAAGCTAGTGTAAAATGGATGTTACCTACATTATTTTATTTCAAAAGTTGCTATTTTATTATACTTAATGTTAAAAAACCAACCAACAATCTCTACAAAGTTAAATATAAAATAAACAAATGTATATCAAAAGTTCTGAGAAATATTCAAGCTTACTGTGATGTAAAAACTAGAAAATATTTCTACAAATTAAAAGATACAGCTTCGGAAATGATTGTGAAATGGCGGGATAGCAGCCGAGCTTATCTTTATGAGGGTACACTGCTCTTGAGAATCTAGTAGAACACTGCTTCAAACAGATTCGTCAGGCATAAAGTGAACCGAGTGAATGTCTCATGAATAAGCAACACTATACAGTCAGACATTTTAGGCTACTTTCCACCTGTTGAAGCTGCTTGTAACAGTGGAAGCATGAACAAAACGATGAGCTCGGTTAAGTATTGTGTGGACTACTAGATTTTAAAGCCCAGTGAACCTAATTAACAGTGAGCTGGGCTCCTATACTTGCATTTTACAATCCTTTCTAATGATTTGTTCATTCACAAATAATCACAATCTGAAATTAATGTTATTTATTTCTCAAATGTTAATAGTCACAAGAATGGTAAATTTAAATAATACCGGTATCTATGTAAAGAAGATACCAAAACTAATGGTGATTTCCTAAAAAAATTGACTTTTTTTAACTAGTACTTTCTAATGATTGGTACTAAATTGGTAGTGTTGACGTTCTTGAACTATTCATTTAAATTAAATTTATATACATGAATCAACGTGGCACAGTTTCTTTAACAGCATATGTATGAATATGTTCATACAAATGCAAATTTATACATTCACAAAACATTTCATTTAAGAGTCTAGTAGTTAGTTCACTTTTTGTATGGTATTCACTAGTGCATATTAATAATTTGTCCAGCATCAGGGGATGCCATTTTAATACCTGTAGTAAAGAATATTTCTCAAACCATTTACTGTAGAGAAAACCAACTCCAGTACATTTGTTTTGATATTTACATTATCTTCATAAAATATGCCTAAATGTAAAAATATAATATTATAATAATAATGAGATTGTTTACATTAAAATCTTCGTTTGAAATGAGAATACTTATTGGATTTGTCACTAAGCACTGACAGATGCTTGAGCATCCTGGCATCATCTGGAGGGACACGAGCTGGAGACAGAGCGATTGCTCAAAGCAGAGAATGCACTGTTGCCAGACTGCAGGCTGGACATGGAGCCTCTGTTAAAAACATCACATAATATGCAAAAATGAGATTTATAAATTTAATAAATACATACTTTTAAAAACTTACCTATTTTAATTAAAATATTATAGTTATGAACATTAAAAAAAATGACATGTAGAGGATGCTCCACTACTAACAAACTGGACCTCGAGATGAGGAAAAAACTGAGGAAGGGTTGAATATGGTGCAGCACTTTGTATGGAGCTGAGACATGATTGCTGAGGGAAGAGAATTATAAATATTTGGAAAGCTTTAATGTGTGGTGTTGGAAGAGAAGAGAGGTTAAAGTGGACAGATTTGGTAGCTAATGAAGAGGATCTGACAAAAGTCAGTGAAAATAAGGCAATTCTACAAAGAAGGCCAACTGGATGGGTCATATTATGAGAGTAAATTGTTTATTGAGTGATGTTGTAAAAGGCAAGTGGAAAATGAAAGGGGATCAGGAAGATTACGAGTGAAACTGATTTAGGACTTTAAACAAGGAAAAAATATTAATGTTTCATGAGCTTAAAAAAAAAAGCTGCTTTGATCTGATATGCTGGAGGATTCATTCTTGACAAGATAACAGATCTGTCAAAAGACAGCATACCTGATAGTAATAATATTTTCACAATGAAAATAACATGTGCCTACTGTGCATTTCACAAACAATATTGTGACAATTTGAAAGAGTAGGCCTAAATAATGAGTCATACATCATCAGACATACAACAACATTAATAGCCTTATACAACATGTTCATGTTTACTAAGCCCATAAAGTTGTTGAGTTTGAACCCAACCTCCAATCAAAGACTTGAGCTCTTAATATTATTAGTAGATATTCCTAAAAATTACTATGTATCCTACTAAAAGCACAAATCTTTCAGGACAGATGAAAACTAAATGCCACTAATCAATGTAAGTAAATTAATGCGGATGTAATCTTTACATCTGTTTACACTAACTACATTTCAAGGAAAACTTTTGAGATTGAAAACTCTAGTAAAAACACTTTAAAATAGCTACAAATTACTTTTTAAAGTAACTAGTGTAAACTAGTGTAAAATGGATGTTACCTACATTATTTTATTTCACAAGTTGCTATTTTATTATACTTAATAGTGGTTCCATTTTTTGTTTAGTTCATCCTACATGGATAGTAAAAAAAAAAAAAATCAGTGGCTATACCAAAAATACAATTTTGAGTCCATCAAATGTGATATTTATTTTAGTAGAGGGAAATTGCTTCGATTTAGAACATTCTCGCCCAAATTTATTGTTTTATTCATAAAAAATATATATAAAGACGACTAGAACAAAAGTTCCAGTTTTTAGTTTAATACCTACTATTTAAAGCTTACAGCTTAATGCATCACATTCACTTTCAAATTTCAGTAATTTTTAGCTTTTTGGTGATATTCCCCGTATTTTCGAGTGTTTCAGGTGCTGAGCTGATGACTTTAAAGAGGTAAAGTGTGTGTGATTTTGTATCAATATAATTATGATTTATGAATGAAGTGTAATACTTACTTGTAGTCAGCAGATTTGAGCTTCTCATAATAGTACATGATTTGAGCTTTTGGAGCAGTAATGGAGTCTATCAGATCCAAAGGATGTCCAGAGTGCAGCTTCCACTGCAAGATGTACGTCCCCACATGGCTCGACACGTGAGATCCCTGGAAATTAACAATGTGGGGCTTTTGTGTTTCTATGTAGATTTTTAATTTAAGACTATAAATTAGACATTGAATGGAGGTTTAGAAGGGCTAGGCCTATACACTTACCAGAAAACTGTAGGCCTCGAAGTTCACAAGTAAAAACACATCTAAATACATAATTAGAACATTTTGGGGGTTCATCATTGTCACTTAGACACTGTTGTTTCCTGTTTGATTTATTTTCCCTTGGATTTTGTAGTTGTCTGTTCAAACTTGTGTCTTGACTCTTGGTAGATCTACAGAATGTTATATTTTACTGTATTTAATTATTTAATTATTAAATTATCAGTTATTATTGTTTATATATAAATTACTGACTGGTGTGAGTAGACCTGCTTGAGAGAAAAGGCGAGAAGGCTATATCTAAGGTTAAGACCAGATTGGTGCCTGAATTTGGCTATACATTGGTGATAAAATTCCCACCAACGAAGCTGGGAATCATTGCAACTATTGGGGAGGGCTCGTATTGCTATAATACTGTGACATGAGTCAAAATCTGCACTATGCCTTTGGGCATTAAGTGTTACTGGTTCGTCAGGTTTGTTGTGGTTGATATCAAAATGGTGCCCATTCATTCCTTGTCTGAGTGTTCCTGTGACGTGGCCAATATTTTCACCAATGCAGTAGTTGCATTGTAGCTTGTGTATAAGATTTTCTGTGGAGCAGTCATAGTGGCCTCTGATGGGGTATTCCATTTGTGTGAGTCTGCTGTTGCATGAGGTGGAAGGTTAGGGGGGGGCGTTTGAATGTGATTCTTGGAGCACTGTTGAGAATAATTTGTGTGAGAGGTGATTAGGTTAGGATATTGTAGCCTGTGCTTAGTATAAATCTGAGTTTGTCTAGTCCTTCATAATACTGAGTGTTTACTGTTGATTGTGTTTAGGATATCCTCGGGTTGTGAAAGCCTTGAAGAGTTGTTGACATTGGTTTTTAAGGTCTTCTTCCTAATAATGTATAAGTTCAACTTTGGTAGTTAGGCTATACATAGGAGAGAGAGAGAGAGTTTTACATGGTTGCCTTGAAAAAGGAGGTGTTGTTGATGGTTGGTGGCTTTGGTGTGGACTGTGGTGTTAAGGTTTCCTCTTGAAGGTTCAGTTCCAGATCCAAGAATATGGCATAGTGTTGTGAAATGTTCCAGGTGAATCTAAGACTGTTATGTTTATTCAACCTGTTCAGGAACTGTTATGTTTTCAACCCCTGGTCCAACAACTTCCCTCACACCTTAATAAGCAATGTCAACAACTTTTTAAGGCCTTCATAACCCGAGGATAACCTAAACACATAGTCAACATTCAAATAAACAGAGCCCTATCCTACCAAGAAACAACCTTCCAATGAATGACATACTGCTCACCACCCAGTATTATGAAGGACTAAACAAACTCTAATCTATCCTGAAGGGCTACAATATCCTAAGCTCATCAGCTCTCACACAAAATCTTCTCAACAATGGTCCAAGAATCACCTTCAAACGCTCCCCCCCCCCCCCCCCCATTTCCACAACATTCTGGTTCACCCCAAATTGCCCAACCCAGCCACAAACAACATCAGGCCGAAGGTTCCTTCCTACCTTTGCAACAATGCCGAGACGCACTACCCTCAAAATTCACCACCCTTCCACCTCATTTAACAGCAGACTCACACAATTGGAATACCCCATGAAAGGCCACTATGACTGCTCCACAGAAAATCTTATACACAAGCTACAATGCAACTAATGCAGTGTGGAATAGAATGGCCTTACCACAGGAACACTCGGACAACGAATGAATGGGCACCGTTTTGATATCAACCACAACAAACCTGACGAACCAGTAACACTTCATGCCCAAAGGAATAGTGCAGATTTGGACTCATGCCAGAGTATTATTATTAGCACCATGTCTTACTACCCGTTCAGGTTATACGCACAATGGTGGGTGATTGTGAGATGAAATTGAGGACCTACAGTTTAACGTGGAATCCGAACCACGGTGGAGGCCTGGCATTCCACACATTCAAAGTTGTGATTAATACACATCTTGTCAGAGGTGAAGGAAGGGTTTGGCAATCAGATAAATCTGTGCCAGGACCGAGGATTGAACCCCGGACCCCCAGCACAGAAGTCTGACACCTTACCCCTAGACCGCCAGGTCACCCATGCCACAGTACTACAGTAATACGTTCCCCATTAGTTGCAATGATTCCCAGATTTGTAGCTGGAAACTTTCTAACCAAATATAACCAAATCCAGGCACCCCCCTGGACTCAACCTTAGATAACTATCTCTTCTTTTTTCCAAGCAGGCCTTCTCACACCAGTCAATCATTTATATATATAAACAATAATAATAAATAATAACTGATAGTTTGGTAATTAAATAATTAAATATAATACAATACAACATTCTCTAGATCTATCAAGAGTTAAGACACAAGTTTGAACAGGCAACGATATAATCCAGGCAACAACAAATAAATCAAATTGGCAACAACAGTATATAAGTGACCATGTATCTCTAGTCATACTGCCACAGTCCAGTTGATGTTTTTATCTTTTCTGCTGAAGAAAATTTCTTAACTATGTGTTTTTTCAAAACACACTTAATATTCCATTTTTAAAGGGCATTTGAAAGTGAAAGGAAGATATGGAGAGGTGGGAACATGGTTTAAAAATAAAAGAGGAATAAAATACAGAACACATATAAGTCGGGTTGGGCCAATCACCGATACCAATCACTTGACTTATTGAATTTTAAATACCATATTACAAAGATAAATTGTATTAATAATACTAAAAAATCTTCTGTTTGCCTGGGCAATTTTTATTTTGTTCAGTATAGTAGGTTTGCTTATGTAAATTTAAGTGAAAACTGGAGTTAAATGAATATAGTTCACTTTATCATTGGTCTTACCACATTTTAAAGATATTCATTTTAAAATCAAATTGGTTCTAACAATGTAAGTAGTGTCAACTGATGAATAAATTTAAGTATTGAAATAAAGATAAGCTCAGAATCCATGATGTAGTTTTGAAACCTCCGATAGTTCTTTTTAACTTTCCTTGAATCTTTTCCAGTTTTGGCTCCCTTGACTCTTCCCCGGTTCTAGCGTTCTTAGACTCCTCCCCGGTTTTGACTTCCCTTGAGTCTTCCCTAATTTTAATTTTCCTTGACTCTATCCCAGTTTAAGCTTTTGTTGAATCTACCCTAAATTTAGCTTCCACGGATTCTCCTCCAGTCTAAACTTTCCTTGACTCTTCTCCAGTTTTTGGCTTTTTTCTAGCGACAAAACAAAGGACAAGACTGCCTTCCAAGAACTTAACAATGATGAGTTACCAGTACCTTTCATGTGAGGCATGTTAACAAAGGATTGACCTTAATAATCTTCGAGATAAATTCCAATCATTGTTTTGGTGATTGTGCCATAGCCAGTCGATTCTTGGATTGATATAATAGACCTTGGCCCAGCCCTACATATAAGTAGAACATCCTCTACTAACGAAATGTTTAAAGAAAGTTTACTTGTGCGCAGTGTCTTACTACCCGTACAGATTTCCTACATATTTACATTAATGGATTAAAAATGAGGTAGTTATGTTGCATACAAAATGTACCCAAATTTTTGTAGAGGAGATAGGAAAAAAACACCTTAGTATACTTAGCCAGGATTTTAAAACCAGCATCCCCTTCAGCAGCAGACAAGACAAGACTGAAAATTTGTTTGCATGCCCACCGGTGTGAGTTTTAGGAAATAGGAATGAAGGGGTGGGAATTAACAAAACTATAAACAGTTTGATTGATGGCTCAGTTGTAAGAGTGTTTTATACTAAGGATAATTCTGCAGCACAATCACCTGTATACTCTCTCCGTCATGGCAGACGACTGGCGACTCCACTCTGAAGTAATCCTGGCCTTCCTTCCAAGTCTTGTCGATGACTGACCGGTGCTCAGGATCAGTTGCGAGAGGGTTCATATTCTGAATGGTCTGTAGCGCTCCTGATATTACAAGTGTCATTACATGAGCCACAATAGTGTTGTTTTGTCAAAAATGTTAATCAAATAATATAAATATTTAGAGATCAGTTAAATCCACTATTTTACTAATCTGAATCTCCAATTTATCTTCGAATCCCAAATCCGAATCTTGAAATAATTATCAACATAAGAGAAAATATAAATATAATAGAATAGTTGGGTTGAATACACTTATTTTACAAATTTAAATCTCTACTTTACTTTTGAATCCTGAATCTCAAATTTGAATCTAGGAAAAAATTATGACCATAAGAGAAAATATAACGGAATAATAGAAAATACAAATATAACTAGATGTTAACATTGTTTTTTATAATCCATTATAATAGGCATACATTCATTTAAGTGTTAAATTTCTGGTCTGAGGCCTGGTTGTTAAGTTTATCCTATATTATAAATGATTCTGAACCACCAATAAGCAGTATTAGCGCTTTAAAACAAATTTAACTTGAAAAAACATTTTTTAAGGATATGATCTTAAAATCTGAAATTTTCTTGAATCCCTTAGTCTCAAATATCATTAGGGATTTAAGGGATTCAAGGTACAATCCTTAATTGTGTGTCTAAATTACAGTTAGTACTGTGATCCATTTGAGTAATTAATTTATAAAGCGAATATGACATGGCCATACCTAAAAATATATTTGAAAATGCAGGGGGAGGCCCTACCAGCAGTGACTTGTAGATAAGTCACCCAAAAGAAAATGTAAATTAATGTTTTAACATTAAATCTTTATTTGTAGGTGTGATAAATTTTATAGGACTCCAATAAGCTACTAGCCTTGAGGAAAACTAAAATTACAGGTGCATTATTAATAATTAGGGACACCAAAACATTTTTCAAGATTATTGTAACATTTTGAATGTATTATACATATGAAAAATAAAATGGAATTGAATTTTTTCATAAAATTGATTACTTGGGCTTTTATTTGTGAATAATGATCACTTATATTGATTTTAATCAAAATTAACTTATATTCAAACTTTATGCATTTTTACTTAGCACCAGACGACATTGTTCTTTGCCTGAAATAGTACCAACTGCACTAAAAATAACTTTTTCTTAACAATCCTATAACAATTCAAAGTTCTAAGTCAAAAAACAATATTTCCCTCGCCCAAAGACCATTAAAGTAAGCATTAGATCTGGCTACTATGCCGCTCAAATTCTGACCATATGGCAAAAATTTAATATTTAAGAATTTGAAGTTTAGCCATAATTTTTCTCTCCGTGAGTTTACCACCTAAGTTTGAGCAGATTTTTTTCATACCATTTTTAGCCAAAAAATGCCTTTTATATAGTAGCTTTAAATATCGAAGTGCAACTATTTATTTAACGAAATCCTTCCTGGTTGGAAGGGGACATTGAAACCCCAACAAACACCCATGCCCTCCTTTGCCCTTGGGATGAGCTTGAAATATGACAAAGTTAACAACTCGCCCCACTGTGGCTATCTGATTGACTCTAGTTTACTCCTACCCATAATGCTGTGTTGCAATGGACGATTTACATTTACACCAACAAACTGCCACTTACTTTGTCTTGGCTTTATTTCTAGAGTGAGCTTTATAAACACTACACAGCTAATGTACCTGAGGGACTGTGAGTCAGAACGGTACACGAGTTCTGAGAACTGTGAACACAACATCTTGACGCATCACGTCAAAGTCCCAAGTTATAACACTGCCAGGATCATCATTCGATATCAAAGCTTCGTGAACCTGAAAAAATACCAACCAAAACATATGTTATTTTTTACTTTTTGTGTGTGATACATTTTAAAGCAACATCTTGTTGAAAGATTAGACTGTTTCATTCATAGAACATATGTCGGGTTAGACTGTTCATTCAGAGAACATATGTCGGGTTAGACTGTTCATTCATAGAACATGTCGGTTAGACTGTTTCATTCATATAACATATGTCGGGTTAGACTGTTTCATTCATAGAACATTTGTCAGATTAACATTTCATTTTATGTAACTACCCCTAACCACACTTTACTCACTCTATTTACAACAATAGTGCATGTCATGTAATTTTATCCCCATTGTGATGATACCAACTTAAAGTGAACTATTTCTGGTTTACTTGTCAAAGTGGCCCCCTTTAATATAAGATTAGGAACATCTAAATTTGACCCGCTTTAGTGGCTGCATGGTCTGAGAGGCTACTCTTGCCAGAGACTATACTGCTGAAGATGGGGAGATCGGGGTTCAATCCCGGCTGGTGCATTGACGGTGGTTTTTCCTAAATGGTTTTCCACTCTCTTCTCATTCTCCATGCAAATTCGGGTGCACTTCCTCTAAATTAAACCTTCAAAACCCTAACGCATTAGTGTAATTAGTACATGGGCGTATAACCTGAACGGGTAGTAAGACATGATACTAAAGAAAATATACCTAAATTTGAACTGAAAGGGATGAGTATATTAAGTAAGGATTTTCAAACCGAAGACAAAGCTAAATGAAATTAAAGTGACTATAACCAACTTCCAACTGTTTGTGGTAATGGAGGGGGAGCTGTGAATATAGCTTTTTATACATTGATTTACAACCTGTGGTATGTATAGCCCAGAGAAACGTGAAGTATTAATTAAGGGCATGCAAAATTAATTAATTTTATTTTTCTCCAAGTTAACCTAATTTTTACCTACTATAAAACTAAAAATTTGCTGTCACATTCTATGTGATTAAGTTTTAGCTATCACCACTAAGGTATATGGGTTGGTGCTGTGCAAACTGGTCAAAACATTCAATGTAGAGGTAGAAATCACAAAAAACTAAAAAGTATACAGTTCATTCAGATAAAAATGCACAATAAATCAATTAAAGCAACTGTGTTAGTAATAAATAAACACAGGGCTTTCATCATCATCATCATCATCATCATCATCAACATCATCATCATCAAAATCATCAAATGTTTCCAGCCTGTGGCCAGATCAATTTAGTAAAATACCTCCATCTTCCTCTTCCTTGCATCATTCTTCCTTCTATAATCACTTACATTACTCTCCTCTTACTTGCAAACTTTCTGTTACCTGTTCCTCTCATTTCTTTCTTGGTCTCCCTTTCAGTATTTTTTTATACCTACTTCATCTCCATTATTCTCTTTGGTATTATCTCCTTTTCCATCCTTATTACATGCCCATACCATCTCAGTGTTGCTTTCTCTATTATCACGCATACTCCATGTACCCCCACTCTTTCCTGGAAAACTTCATTACTAATCCTGGTTCTCCTCGTGACAGCTAACATGCTCCTCACAAATATCATTCCCATGGCCTCCACTATGCCCATGTTTCTGCTGCATATGTGACAATGGGTACAAAGTACACCCTGTACAATGCTTACTTACACTACAAGGGCACTTCTGTTATCCATAGCAGGTCTCCTACACACCTATCGAACAACTCCCCCTGCTGTCCTCTTATTTGATCCTCTCAACTCCCACCCTTCACCTTAATCTCAATCATTCTTACAAGATGCTTTACATTCTGTACTTTTACCAGCATTACTCCATCCAACTTTATAGCTTTACTAGGCCTTATCCTCTTCTGTCGTAACCATCACTTCACACTTTGCCATGCTAAATTTCATTCCGCACTCTTTCACTTACTCATTCTATCCTTGTTCCTATACTTCATCTTCCTTCTCCCCCCATACCATCAAGTCATCAACAAACATCATGGCTTTCATTATTTCTTCCCTGAGTTTTCTGGCCACTTTATTCATGACCATTTCCATGACTATTGCAAATGGTAGTGGTGAGAGGGTACTCTCCTGATTCCCTTAATTTTTAATTTGTAACTACTCCATCCACCCCTTCTCCGTCCCATGGCTCTCATTAGAAATTATTTATTAAACAAGATCAAACTCATGTGGTACTTAAAATAAGTGCTTACGAATGAGAGGATATGCATCCCAAAAAAGGTTGAAAACCACTGCCTTCACCTGTCAAATTATTAAAGTTGTCTAATCTCACCTGTCCTCGTCCCAGACTGACGGAGTGATAAATGCTGTCATCAGTCAAAGGGCCCCCTTCCTTCTCAAGCTCACTCCCTGTCAGATAAAGACCTTTGGGGACTAGGCCACCCTCTACAACCATCGCCTGGAACATTAGACAATACAAGGTGTTTTGTAGGAGGGAGATAATAAAATGGGAGCAAGAGTAACTGGGTCAGTCAAAAGAATACTCAGCTCTGTAACAAATCACAGGCCTAGCTAAGGGATGGGGGTTTGTGCTCTGTCATATTCAGGGGTGTCGCTAGGGGGAGGGGGATCGTGCTCTGTAGCTGGGGATAACATCAGGTCTGCAAAAGTCAGGAACAAAGTTCACCAAACTCCCTGCACCGTGGATCGTGGTATTAGAAAATTACTTATACACTAAAATTAAATAAGCTTATTGGAAGCTAGTTCATAGGTTTAATAGTAAAACTAAGCAAACAAACACTTGGTAAATAGTTCCCCATACAAATAGTATAAAGTATTTCTCGACAGGTACACATTATATCTCCTTAGCAAAAATGACGAAAGCTTGTTATTCATTCAAACCTTGACTCTTTAACAGCTATTTGCTACAAATTCTTTTAACATTCTTCAATGAAAGTGGCCTGCTCATCATTTACGAGATAGAGTATAATCTTGGCACCGGGGTCGGCCCCAGATGGTGAATGGAAACAAACTCTTAAGCTTAGTACACACTCGGAAACATTTCCCCAGAAACATTGTTTGCCAACATGTTGCCCTTGTTTCAGAAACAGTTGGCCAACTGTTTCCCAACAGTTGGGCAACATTTTTTCATGTTGCCTTTGTGTTTCACAGCAAAGAAAACATGTTTCCCATGATCCATTTCAAATGGGTTACAAGTAACAATGTTGGTCAACATTTCCAAAGGCAACGTGGGCCGGTCTGACTCTGCTATTTGGATGCTTTGTTGGCACTAGTGTGGGTTTGCTTGCGTCATCATAGGTTAAAAGGTGAAGCGATAGTGTGCTCGGTCCACTAAGCATACTTGCATACCACCCCGAGTACTTCAGTTACCGATATCTCTTTTTGTCATGTCGTGGTCAGCTTAAAAAACTCTAAATAAAATAAGTGGACAGTTTTCAGTTAGTGTAAATGAACATGAACCCACCACCGTTTTCTTCTTCTCTGTCTTCTTGAACAGCTCATAGCTACACACAAAGCACAAACCATAGCAGCATCCTCAACAACATCTTTCGCTCAACTGAGCTCTGTATGGGAAACAAATATTTCATCATTGTAGTCTAGAAGTGAAACAATCTTTCTTTAATGTTTACCAACAATCTGTTTACCATTTTGGCCAACAATTGGGCAACAGTTGAGAAACAGTTGGGGAGCAGTTGGGCAACAGTTGGCCAACAATGTTTCCAAGTGCATACTAAGCTTTAAGAAAAAAAAAAAAAAATCCAACCAACCCTTATCCCCCACCCGGACTTGAACGAACCTCGACTATCACAAATCACCCACTTGCGCCACCATACCTAATAGCCCTACCTTCACGCATCCTGAGAAAAAAAAATCCTTTCCAGCATAAGACCCAGAATTATCAATCAAATCCAACAAATTAATCAATCACAAATAGCTATTCAATAAATTTTATTGTATTGCAGCACTAATTCATCTATCATTTCATCAGGTACACAAACGAGTTTGACTTTCCTCAACCTCAACAAACTACCTATTTTCTCACCGGACCACCTCTGTCCATCCGTCCAATCTCCTCCTTCTCAAACCATATTAAGGGCTTTACCTAGCGGTCAGAAAAAAGAGGAGCCGAACGCAAAAAGAACTAAGCAATTCTACAACACCCAGGATACTTCACCACTTCAGAACGACCCACCAAATCATCTCCCTCCCTTCTCCTACACTAAGGAATCCTACTAACCCTCCTTTCCTACCAGGGTAACCCTTGTACTTCACTCCTCCAAGACAAAGTGAACCCCACAACTCTCCTTTCTTTCTTTCGACTAACCGAAACTACCGACTCCTTACGCCACCTTTCCCCCATCCATCCGATCAGGCTCATCTATAACCTACAGCCTATAGCTACTCCACCCTGAGCCTACCAGTTATCCCCCGCATCTGTTCCATTTACCAGCATAAAAGATCCACAGGTAGAGAAGATGCACCAAGCCCACCTAGTCTCAACCAAGACCCCAAGAGTCATCCGGAGATTAGAACTCTTCTAACAAAACTCAAGCCAAAACCAAAGTAAGTAGCTCCATCTCATAACCACCCAGCAGGGCAAGAATCATAGCTTTACTTTAGTATCATATTTTCATTTGTCAGTTCTTAAATTTAATAGTAATTCCTAAAATAAGTTAAAAAATAAATGCTATAAATTTATTTAAATTTGAATAACAAATTTGAATAAAACAATAACATTTGATAAGTATCTATTGATAAAAACTATTCTCAAAATTTGCTATGATCGTTGAATGGTATCTCCTAAAGGACTAATAGACATATTTACACAAGTTACAATTCTAATCAATCAAGCTCTAGCGTATATATATAAAAAAAAATTAGGTTTAAAACATTAAAAACTAACACATTTAATCCAACTCTACCAAATATTATTCCAACATGGTGCCCAGCAAGAATGGTTTTATAAATTACCCGACTTTTTAGAAAATTTCTAAAATTAATTTTTATTTAATTTAATTAGCAAATTATGTATTGTATTTGCTAATTTCCTCTGTTTGTTTGTCATATTTTGTTGATCAATTCAGACATATTGTGGAATTAAGTAATCAAAATGCAAAAGTTCAAAGGTTACTCTAGATCTTAATTATTGGAGAGGAGAGAATGAATTAATTTTCACTTTAAATCAGAAAATGAAAATTATTGAATAATAAATGTATAACATGAATAGTTAGATGATAAAATTATATAAATCATATAAACATGTTAACCTATTCATTTATTGATCACTTCAAATGTAGATTTTCCCATTTCTGAATCTGATGATTTAGTGTTTCTTTTACTGTACTAAGAGCATTCCATTTGAGCAGATTATTGGGGGAGGGATGCCTGTGCAATAGCTCACATTTTGATAATTTCAATATATATATTTTTTTAATAATCTTTTTGAATTTCATAATAGGCTATGTCATAATATTACTAGACTTCTTTGTGAATATTACTTCTCTACTAGACACCTTGTTCGAAGCTATGGTATTTCTTTCAAATTTATATTACAGATTGTGTAAAATATCAAACACAATGCAGTTAAGGGGGGTGGAAACATTTTTTTGTTTAAAATGTCACAGCACACAAAATTTGATATCAATTTGTGTATTTGTAATTTAAGATATCAATACTTTACTTACAAGACAGACATATTTAAACGATTAAAAATAAATGAAAAGTGGGTTAGTTGTAATTCAGAAATGTTAATAGGTTAACAAGGAAAGAAAAGAGTGGAGAGTCAAAAGCTCTAATAGGCTCTTAAAAGATATTGATGGACACACAAAGAGTTGCAACAAGAAACCAACACTCCAAAACAACGTGATGCAGCTCTACCAGTACAAAAGTTTTATAAAATGAGTAATTGCCTGATGGCTTAGAAAATACCAAACAATGTGTAAACACTGTTCATTATGAAATAAAGTGCATAGTGCAAAATTTCAAAATATATATATTTTTTTTGCTTTTTTAATAGAGGTATATAGACGATATTCTAACTGTGGGAAAAATTTAAGTTTTATACTAGCCCTAAGCTCGAAGTTAATTTTCCATATGAATGAAAATTAATCTGTATATAAATGCTCTGAAACCAGAGTTGAGTCAATATTTTTAATTTTCAGTTTTTATAAATTATTTTTAATATCCTAGATATGTTTAATTTAAATTTTAAAATCAAAAGTGGCTTTCAGTGTTTTACATGCTGGTTAAAATAAGGAAATAACGTGTATAATAAATTAAGATAATTTTTGATAAATTAATAGTATTTATAGAGCTAATGAAGACACAGAAGGAAGATAATGCCGTCATTTAGTTAGAGTTTCAAGACAACAATTTCCCTTACCCAGATTTTTTTTTTTACTCATTAGTTTATATTTAAAATAAGTTTTATTTTTAACAAATTTCATATTTTAAAATATCAAGGTGTTGGATATGCGGGAAACATATAGCACAAATTTCAAAACTTATTTAAAAAATAAACTTAATTTTTGTGTTCCTACTTATTTATTAGGTTAGAGTGTGCATCCCATTGTGTTTTGTGCCGATATTTTATACAGGTAGATTTCCTTCTCCATTCTACCTTAGCTACTACAATACTGGACTTCCTTTTGGCAGGGTTGCAGCAGCTGTGTTTAAAAACGGGTGCGGACAGATGCAAAATTAAATTGTGTTCTCTTACGGCTGTACCATCCTGAAAATGTGCGCTGTAAAGAACACGAGGCACTGTGTTGGGCGCTGCTAGCCCATGTGTCTGCACCATAACAAACAACAGTTACTGACCGCAAGGCAAGTATTAACACAAAACCTGATAAGAAACACAGGGTGAGCAAAGCTTCAAAACTTCCGACTTTGCCTCAAAGAAAAATAAAACCGAACTAGCTTCAACATTTATGAAGTAGCATAAGTATTAACAAAAAATATACTCAATTTCTGTTCAATTATAGTCATCCTGAGCTATTAAGTATATGTTAAATTAATATTCAGAGAAAATAATTAATAAACTTCGATTTAGCTTCGAGAATGTTTCATAAATTCAATTCAAATTCACTTCAAATTGAAAAAGCAGACTTCGCACACCCTTAAAAATATATTTATAATAAATACCTATTTTAACTTATTCTAGAAGAAGTATAACTAAAGTTATAACATAGATATAAGTTTGAAATTTTATTAGGAAAATAGTTACTAAGGATGTTTTAAAGTTAGTGTATGTTATTAGTTAGTTTAAAATAATGTGTTTTCACAATGAATACTACGTCAAGAAAAATCTTGCTAAAACTTTGATGCTGTGATTGCAGTATTACAATATTGGTGATGTGAGAAAAGGTCAATGTTTTTGCAGTTTTTATTTCAAAACATAATTTTTTTGGTCAAAATAAATCAAATAAGGCTTATGATGTAGAAACAGAGTTTAATTTTCTTCACATGATGACCTCAACAGTGTTGAATATTTGTCAATAATGCCTTGGAATTTAATGACAACTTTTTATCTTCATTTAAAAAGATTGTGTCTTCTAATGCCGCTATGCTTATGACAAATGTTCAACAATTACTGTTGGTATTAACACATAAAAGAAAATTAAACTATTTTCTAATAAAATAAAATTTTATTTAGTTTGGGGCAAAAAAAAACTATAAAAAACTGCAAAAAAATCTTAATTTTTTCTCACGTTCCCTACATCCCCGCCTTAAAAAAGGTGGTACAGGCTGGCATAGATATTTGTTGTGCTTTTGTTTCACACATGCTGTATGATCATAAGCCTGTTTATAATTTGTATTTTAAAATCTTGATGAAAATAGCTGATAGACTCAGAGATCCTAATTTATCTAAAATGCTAAACCTAATCTATTAGAGTGCTGGTTTATGATATCAACTATCAATCACCCGCCTCGGTGGCATAGTTAGCTAACGCGCTAGTCGTGTTGAGCTAGATTGCCGAGGACGGGGAGATCAAGGTTCGAATCTCGGTCGGGTGAACTGGGAGTGGTTTTTCCTAAATGGTTTTCCACTCTCCCTCCACGCAAATGCGGGTTCACTTCCTCTAATTCAACCTTCCCAATTCCTAATCCATTAGCGTAATTAGTACTTAAGCGTATAACCCAAACAGGTAGTAAGACGCGGTGCTAAATAATAATAATAATTAATAACTATCAATCATTACTCTGTGCTTTATTAATAAAGGGCCAGAGGTATAATTATGAAGGTGAGGTAATACTAAACATAATCATATATAAGATTTAAAATATCTGTTAAGTGAGAATCAATGGGTTGTTTGTTATGAGATAGATTTAAACATGCAGATTTAGATTTGCTTTGGGAACTGTTGCAATAAATTCAGAAATTTTACTAGAGGCTAGTGAGAAAATAGGTTGAGAAGTGACCCCTGAAAAGACTAAGCATATGATCAAACAGAAAACACAGATTGAGGTCGATGATTTAGGGATTACTGTGAACAACATATCATTTGACAGGGTTAACGAGTTTAAATATTTAGGAACAATTTTAATTAACAATAACAATACTAAAGTGGAAATGAGGGAAAGAATTCATTTTAGAAATGTATGCTATTACTCGGTCAGTAGGTTGTTAACATCTCGCCTGATGTCCAGGAATGTGAAACTCAGCATATTCAAAATAATAATTTTACTGGTTGTTCTCTAAGGGTGTTAAACGTGGTATCTTACCTTACACGAAGAAAACAAGGTGCTAAGAAAGAAATTTAATCCAAAAAGGGGTACTAAGTACATACTCAGTACTCATCACAAGACATTGTTAGGATAATCAAGTCTCCTAGATTACGGTGAGCAGGACATGCAGCGCGAATGGGAGAATCTAGAACCTTGTTTAGGGTATTGACCAACTAACCCAATGGGAAGACCTAGATGCAGATGGGAGAGTTACATTAGAATGTACCTGAAAGAGATAGGGTGTAATATGGTGGACTGGATGGCGTACTTTTGTAAGTGCGGCAATTAGCTTTCGCGTTCCTAGTGCCATATATTAATTAATTATAATTTTAAAAGTTATCTATTTAAATAAAAATTAAATTTTTACTAAAATTTAAAAAAGACAAGTAATTTTAAAGTGAAATAATACTCATATTTAAAATAAATTAAAACACTCTCTTTGAAATTACAATAGCATTAATATTTGTACACAGAAATAACCTTATAAAATAAGCTCGAATTTGAAAAACCCATAAAGCTGTTGAGTTATGTAGTACAATAATTCTATGTATCATAATGCACAATAGTTGTGTGAGCATTCCTTTGCCCCACTTCTTTTCTGAGGGTATCTGTTGAGACCCCCACAAGGCAGCGCCGATAGAGAAAAAGAGTTGCGATGTTGCCTGGTGGAAGTTCAGGCACTGCTAAATCAGAGGACGACCGAGATAGACGTTAAGTTGTCTAGTAATTGCATTGCATCAAGTTTTTGCTACACATGATGATTGATTTCAATAGTTATAATGTGTTAAGTATTTGCAATAAATCAGTTAGTCAGGAAAACAAGATTGAACTGATTATATACCTTATTCATTTATTACCACATAGACCTTGTATACATAATACTGGTTTTTCAAGAAAGGGTTGGGACTCCAACCCATGCAAGTTATTTAATGAAGTTCAAATGGGCCCAGCACAAACATAGTAAATAGAGTTGTCACATACTCTGGTATTGCCGTTGCTTAGCAACAGATAGTGCCGAAGCGGCACATGGAGTCAGCGTCGAGAAGTTACAAAATAACAGTAAGAAGCTGTTGGCATTACTAATGCCATGGGCACTAGACAACAAAGACAGCAAGGCATTACAGTTCAAACCCAAACGTAAATTAAAGACTAAAGGGTTCGAGTTATAGATTCAGGTACTTGCAAACACCTAGGAAAAAAAAAACCTTCCTCTTTTCGCCTTGCCAAGATATGAATCCAGACTAGATGAACTGCTAAAATCCACATCACTGGATCTGTTGACTAAATAGCATCATATTGACCCCAAAAATACAGTAATCAAAAGTTTAAAAATGTTTTTGTTCATCCCATTTAATGATAAGTATCACAAATTCAACAAAACTGTGAGAGGCTACATATTTTTAGTCTTTTTCAAAATTATTTCAACAGAGCTTTGGTTTGTACAAAATTTGTGATTAGAGAAACTTGACGATATAGAGAGGATTCACTTAATAAACTATCATGACATTGTTGGCATATGATGTCACAAATCAAAATACAAATTTGAACATTGTATTTAAAAAAATATTAGATATAGCTCTATTTTTCAATAGCTCCACCAACACAAATTATACGTCTTTGTGTTTAGACAGTTAATGAAGGGTACCCGGAACAGGCATTTTACCCTTCAAGTCGAGATTAAATGTAAACAAGTCTTAATAAGCTCAAGTATTAAAGTACCATATTTTTATTAGACGTATATCAATATAAATTTCTATGATATATTTATATACAAACCATAATCCCAAATATACATTTTTTTATATTATATTTTTTGTGGAAAAAGGTTACGCCTTTAAAAATACAGATTTATTTTACTATGTTTAGTAAAGCCATACCTCACACTTACAAGAGGTCAGGATCCAGACCACTGTCTTAACTTAAAGATCATCGCAACTTACTTAACAATATATGTACCACACTACAATCATCATATACTAATATAACTGTCATAAATAACATATTTTTAATTAAAATAAACATTATAGGTCTTATTTATCTAAAGAGGGTAGGCATACAAATCAATGGAGACTAATGCAAATGGGAGCGTAATTCTGCTTAAGTGTTACATCTTTCTGTGAAGCAAGTATCTCAGTTTCAGAGCGTGGTGGCAATTAAAAAGATTTATAGGCTATGTGCAAAGTGTTGTAAGTCGGGATATGCGTATATAGCTACAAAAACTATAGAGTATAAATAAATATATATTTTTTATTTGGACAAAAGGGAAAGCTTGAGGGATTGATTAATAATTAAATTATATATTAAAATTAGGGATGAGCTCTCAAATCTTTAAGGATATTCGAGATTTGAGGATCTGAGAAAGTTTCAAATTCAAGACTCAAATCCTTATATTGATTATTATTTAATTCTATTTGAATTATTGATGCAACCAGCAGGTCTTACTACCCTTTCGGGTTATACGCACTTACGCTAATGTGTGATGGTAGGGTGATTGTGAGATGAAATGGAGGACCTACAGTTTAACGTGGAATCCGAACCACGGTGGAGGCCTGGCATTCCTCACATTCACAAGTTGTGATTAATACACGTCTTGTCAGAGGTGAAGGAAGGGTTTGGCAATCAGATAAATCTGTGCCGTGACCGAGGATTGAACCCCGGACCCCCAGCACAGAAGTCCGACACCTTACCCCTAGACCCCAGGTCACCCTTAACAACCAGACCCCAGACCAGTAATTTAACACTTGACTGAATTTATGAATGTTATGATGAATGGATTATAAGAAATAATGTTAAAATTTGGTTACTATTTGTATTTTCTATTATTCTACTTTTATTTATTTATATTTCCTTTTTATGTTCATAATATTTTCCAAGATTGGGATTCAGATTAGAGATTTGGGATTCGAAGGTAAAATGAATTTTAGAATTCAAAATTCAGATTCGTAAGAAAGTGGATTCAACCCAACTCTAATTAAATTGAATCAAACTAATTAAACTTCATAATTTTAAGAACTCAAGTTAAGTTTGAAAAGCTACCCAAGCTAAAGTTGAACTTGAATTTTAAAGTATTCGCATACCCCTGAAAATTACTAAAGCAAAATTATTTTCTGATGACTTTTCTTTAAGTCGAAACCAAGCCTATAAAAATTAATTTTTTACTATTATTACTGAAAGAGGTGACATTTAGAAGAAAACTAAAAGTTATCTGAAACAACATCCATGGTAATGCCAATTTTGGATAGCATTAAGTACCTATCCTTACTATAAATACCAGTAGGTTACTTTTATGATAATTTTGTGAAGTTACATAAACTCCGTACCTTGCACGGCCCCCGAGGAAATCAGGTATGTACTCCTGAGGTATGTAGTCCACCAAGCCGCCTGCAGCCTGATAGTCGTTACCTCCATAAAACAGAAACTTGCTGCGGGTGTGTTCATCTACACAGAGTTATCATTTTACTGGCATGAGCTTTTAATAACATGTATAAAGTAGAATTGTACCAATACAAAAAAACAACAATATATTTACCATGCAAAGAGCAGACCATACTTGTGAAAGCAATGACAGCTCGTGAACTGGTTACAATGTAAGTTTTCAGGTGATCACATATAAAGGGAACCATGAGATCACTTTATGATATCATGATGTAAGTGATATTAAGAGTTGGTTTTTCTAATGCAGTGATCATAAACTCAAACTAGTCGAAGGGCCAGCGTTACAAACTCGAGAGGTGTTGCGAGCCACAGACTATAGAAACATGTTAGCTTAAATATATTGCATAGTTTTGTTTTAACAATGTGTCTTACTTCTTATCTGGAATATACACATTTTAATTGTGCTAGAAGGTAAGAAACAAGGAAGATTTACTTTAGAGGAAATGTAACCATATTTGCGTTCAGGGAGATTGGAAAAGCATTTAGGAAAAACAACCCCTCAGTACAACCAACAGGAATCGAACCTCGAACTCCCAGTTTTCTGCATTCTTAGTTTATTGTGAAAGTAGTGCCTTAGAGCATGGAGCCACCAAACCGGGTCATCTCTAATTATAATGTTTTATTTTAAATGATAAAATTTAGTTAGTATTTATATTTTCAACTATTGTATCATATTTCTATATCTCTTATGTTCATTATTTTTCCCAAAATTATAATTCAAATTTGAGATTTATGAGTAAAATAAAGAAACAGATTAGAGATTCAGATTTATAAAATAGAGGATTTTTTTCCCCTTTAAATTCAAAATGGAGTAATCCAGTGTTTGTGTTATTTATACTCTCTTCTTTGTGTTTGATAAAGGCAACAATGCCGAACTATTATTCTATTTGTGTTAAAATGTGTGTGTGACTACTTCTACTATAGAAGACAGAAGAAAGGAAGAAGATGTCACCTTTGTGCATTGGATTCTTCCCACATTTTTCCTCTTTCCCTAGGTGGGCTTTCTTCATCAAATTTTCTCTTAGTAGTTTATTTTTCCTTTTTCTTTAGTTTTTATCAATTTCCATTATTATAAAATTATTTAGCCAATGGGCCACCTCATTTTTAAGCATTTTAAGAAATTGTTTGATATTTTTAAATATTGTTTTCAACAATATGTGAGTGAGCGGGTTTAGGACCAGTTAAAAAGTTTAAAATTTGAGTATAAAGTTTTTTTATAAAAAAATTCAATGACACAATGCAAAAATTTGTACTTTTGAGATTAAAGCAAAAGGCTATAAACCTAGATATACTCTTCCCAAGGTGTATACCAATGAAATTCCCGACTTTTTCCCTGATTTCCCCTGAAAATTTATTAAAATTCCAGACTCAACAGTATGTCACACCCTTCTAACCATCCTCCCCCTCAGTGATTCATCTTTTTTATGAATAATAATAATAATAATAATAATAATAATAATAATAATAATAATAATAATAATAATAATAATAATAATAATAATAATAATAATAATAATAATAATAATAATAATGTTTATTATATAAATAAACAGGTTTTTTTATTTGTATTAAGTATTTAAATAGTTTACTAAGAATTAAAAAATTATAAAATATATTACACAGGCTACAAAAAAAAAAAAAAAAGAAAGGGCAGTTTGAATCATATTGTAATTTACTGATTTAATGATTATTATATTTCATACTTTGATTAAAACAACATTTTCCCGGATTTTTTGTTGTAAATTACCAAATTCTTGACTTATTCCCATTTTTTCCCAACCACTTCAAATTCCCGGCTAATTCCAGTTTTCCCTGATTTTCCCGGATGGTAGACACCTTCCTCTATCATATAAAATCATATTTGCTAGATCTGCACAATTCTCATTGCTCTCTCATGTATTGGTAGTATCGGAACATAATTTATTGTATTGGAATCCATATTGACTAATCTTGGTCTGAGTAAAGTTCTTATAATATTTAAATAATTAAAAAACATATAAAACCAAATAGTTGCCTAATTACTTAGAAATGTTTGAGAAAAGTGTAAAAACCCTGTAATGTAAAATAATGTGAATGCGAAGGAAGCTAACCTGTAAAGATAGCATTTAAGCCTTGATATAAACAATTAGCTTCTACCTGAATTATTTCATAAACTCTTCACCCTTACATTATCTTGACCCTATTATTTATTTTTTGGACATAATATTATCCTCAGAAGAAACAAAAAAATACAGAAACAAAAAATTAGAAGCTACATTTGAAATGTGTGAGGCAAATATGCAAGCTTTATTTTCCTTTCCATGTTTTAAGTTGAATATTCACTATAGCCATCAATCACAGGAATGGCAAGTACTCACCTATGAACGTGCTGACAAGAGTCCACAGTATGGGGAAGACACGTGGCGCTCGTATGATGAGCACTCGCCCCATTGTTTCCGGGTAGTTGGCCTCCACCATCTCTATTATATTCAGCAATGCCTAAACACAAACATGACTTCTTAAGGAGTGTTCAGGCTATCTACATATTAACTAAGCAGGTGTGTGTGTGTGTGTGTGTGTGTGTGTGTGTGTGTGTGTGTGTGTGTGTGTGTGTGTGTGTGTGTGTGTGTGTGTGTGTGTGTGTTTGGGATGAGGAACGTTGAATTTAGAGGTAGTTTACTCATATTTGTGTGGAGGGAGAGCGGAAAAACTTATAGGAAAAAACACTCCGAATACACCGGACTGAAATTCGAACCCCAATCTCCCCATCATTGACAGTCCAGTCTATAGAAAGAGTGACACCTTAGACCATGCAACCACCGAAGATTGTTGGAAGGTTTTATACAGAGATAGTGTACCTCCATTTGAGTGGTGTGAAAGTGGGAAAACATTTTAAAAATCCCATTCATTACACCTGACCAAGATTCAAACCCTCCCACCATTGGCAATCCATTCTATTGTGCGAGTTATGCCATAGACCAGGGATCCCCAACCCTATGCCCGCGGGCGCCGTGGCACCCGCCAATCCTTTTGCGTCTGCCCATCACTTTTTGACCACAGCTGAAAAGTTGACTAATAATTTTAATCTGTCACTTTTCCAACAATAATCAAGTTTGTGCTTATCTCCAGGTATGCTGTTCTCAAGAAGTTGGTTATTAAAAGCCCCCCTTTCCAATCCCTCCCTTCCATCCCTCTTTCTTTACCGGCTCATTTACAAAGTGTACTTTATTACTCGGAACTATCATTCTACTCACTAATACCATGCTAATATTTCCTATTTCCTTTGTAAATATCTTGAATGGGTCTACCTAGCTTCGTTGCCTAAATAAACGCAGAATAAATATATATTTTAAAAAATGTGGCTAAGCACCAAAATGGTGGTGAGTAGTTAAATATTTCCTTGTTTATTTATTTTGGTCTTGTTAAAATCGTAAATAAAGCATATTTTTTTAAATTTATATACGTTGGCTTTTGGTTTGGTGAAAATGGCTTCAATGTTTAACTGTTTTGACTAACTTTGCGTGTGTACCATCTGATTTATTTAATGCAAATTTAGAAAATATTCTTTTAAAATTTAAACTCACAATTTTTTTAATGATATGTATTTTTGTGTGTGTGTTATTTGCATTATGAATTATGTTTGGCTATAAATTTAGTTGAAAAAGTGATTGTTGCCCGCCACACTACCGTTAGTTTTGGATGTGTTCTAAGGTACAAAAAGGTTGGGGGACGTCTGCCCTAGACTATGCAACTACTGAGGCGACTCTGTCCAAAATAATTGGTTTCATAAACGAATCTGTTTCTTATACCCAATAAGAGAGCGAGAGAACAAATGAAATCTAAATCTGAGCATAAATCATTTAAATATGATACATGTAAACGTGATAGTGACAAATAAAAAGAGATAAACACAATTTGCCATTACCCTTATTCCTGGACGCCAGAGATGTCTCATGTTGAGTCCTTCCAGGTCAACTAGTAGTGACCATGTAGATACAGGCCGTCCCAAAGTTCTGGTTATCTCCTCCATTAGTTGCAGACCTTCTTCACAAACATGTAGAGTCTACGGATAAGAAAATTTAATGTCAAATGGAGTAAAAGCCAGTGAAATATGCAACTACAGTAGAACCTTGATAGTCCGAATGCAGCTTAAGTAAAATAGGACAACATACATGATGTATAAAATTTAGAAAATAGGAATCAACACTATTTAAAATGAACGTTTTAGCAAGCAAAGCGTGTGAGCCCACTGCGACATCTACAATCTACATGTCTCTTGGATGGGGAGAAGAGTCTGTAACCTTGTTGCTCCAGCTATCATTTCTCAATAGGTCTGGCTTTGTCTGCTACTGTGAGCAGTGTGATATTTCGTGTTTCGATGTTTTCATTGTTTTTAATCGATAAGTGCATGTGTTGTATATACATACTTGCTAATCCGAACCATTCCCGGTCCCAATTAGTTTGTATCATCAAGGTTCTCCTGTGCATACTACCATGGAGGGTTTAGTTTTTCAAGCCAAGCCAATCAGAGCTTAGAGAGTTGGGTTTGCTGAACTTTGAGTATGAGTGATCAAAGCTTAAGGGTTCTTGGGTCTTTGAGTTTATCCTTTAATACACTTTTCCTCCCAAAATCTCTTATTTCAATAAAACAAAAATAACATTTATCAAGACTATAATTTCTTCGCAGTTTGGCTCAATTTTTTAATAATCAACAACACAAAATGCTGGAGTGTTTCCCTACAATCACTTAATATGTGTAATTGATTAAGTTGGTTTGGGCTCATTGAGAGGATGAGTATGGATCGAGTGACGAAGTAAATATATGAAAGTAAAGTGTGTGGATCAAAAGGAAGGGGTAGGCCATACAAGACGTGGATAAATTGTAGATGAATGTGTAAAAAAGAGAAACATTAAGAGGTTTAAGAATAAAAGTGTATGTATGATTCGTGTTTGGTTGTTGTTGAAACGAAAGGAGTATACAAGGACAGGAAAGTGTGAAGAAAGTTTGTGGGGATGGCGTGATTAGTTTTGTATGTAAATATGACTAGTCAGACTTAAATATTGTCTAGGTCAACTTTATTTTTTATCCAAATCACAAGGTTTGAAGAAAATCCTAGTGAAAGTTCAAGGGTGTGTGATGTTTGTGAAAATACACAGCTCAAGATTTTATTTTAGAGATCTAAAACACTTTTATATGACCTTGGGAGTCCCGTCATAATAGTGCCCATATATTAACCGATTAATATAAATTGTACATAGGTATTTTTTGTAATTCATAGTGATACTTGTCTTACTACCTGTTAGAGCAAAGCGCCTCTTACACTAACTAATCTAAGAGCCAGAACGAGGAAGAGAATTTTAAGTAAATGAACCAGAAATTTCTCAAAAGAGTATGAGAAAAGTATGATTATAAATTAATGTGAAAACAGTGTGAAGTGTAATTTATAAGGCAAGGTCAGACTTGAAAGGTAATTAGGTTAGACTTGATTTTTTTCCCCCTTACTTCCATCTTTCTTCACTGTTCATGTTCACAACAGTTGCACATGACACATAATTTAAATTTTCAGTCATATATATTTATTTAGCATAATAAGAAAACCAAAAAACCTAAAAAAAAGTGTAATTTACAAAAAAAAGTTTGGTTTTAATTTTAAAAGTGTTTCTTATTATAATGGAGTAATCACAAACAACTAGAGTGTGTATTATTTGAAATAAAGTACTAGGTTAAATCATGGTTTAAATTAGGAGAGATATCCAGCAAACTTACCTTGGTGATACTGGAGTAGAAATGGTTTGGATAAGATATTAAAAAATCAAACATATTAACACATTTTTTGTTTATGTGTTTTTAGTGTTTTATATACAAAAATTAATACTCTAGAAACACACAGGTAAGTGTGCAACTGTGTGAACAAGAATAGCAAAGAGAAAACTAAAGTATGAATAAATGAAGAGAGAAGATTACTTCTATCTATCAAGGCCTTATGCATTCAAATTTCAAGGTTGCATGGCTCTTTTACTTAGTTTTGCCCAAATTTTACAATGTTTTCATTAAGTTTCATATATTTTTAAGTAATTAATTACTTGTTTGTGTTAATATTAATGGAAATTAAATACAGTAGAACCTCACTATAACGGACCCTATTATAACGGACGAAGCAGAATCTTCGGAGGAGGAGGAAGAAGAGGTAGGAGACACTACTCAGCCTACAATTGAGGTGAGCAAAGTGAAAGACCATTTAAATTTTGTTATTCAATATTTTGAACAATCAGCAAATGAAAATGTGTTTGAATATTATGAACACTTACGGCACCTCCGTCAGTTATTAACTGAAGAAATAAGGAGCAAACAAACCCAGCAGAGAATAAATTATTTTTTCAAACCAATGAATGTGAGCAATCAACATGTTCTAAAAATTTAATGCAATGTAACGTACACGTCTTTTTCAATTCAACCTATGTTGAAGGCTGTTTTTATTTGATATAAATAAACACTTTTTATAGCTAACTGCTGTACTTTCATTTATGTAACACCCTGTTTCATTACACCCCTACAAGAATTATTTGTTATAAACCGGACTTTCATTCAAACGGACAACCTTTAGCCCCTATTAGTCCGTTATAGTGAGGCTCTACTGTAGATGGGCTGCTTTTATCTAAAATATTGAAGAAAAAAAAAGAGTATTTCCATCCTTACTCTAGTTAAATCTATCATTCATATAATTTAATTCCCTTAATAATTGAGACAAATATGAGGTCAAGTGAGTAGTTGCAAAGTATTCACCAGTTGCATAAGTCCTTCTTCCCCAATGGACTTAATGAGCCCCTTCACATCCATTTGTCCAAGTCGCAGGAGATATATCGGTCTACCATCTACAACACAACAATACAAGAGGTTACACATGAATAAATAGAAGTGAACTAAGCTGCAGGCCAATCAAAAGCTCTAGATCAGTGGTTCCCAAACTGTGGTACGTGTACAACCAGTGGTACGTCATGAGAGCAAAACAAAACCAGCAAATCAATGTCGGAAAAAGATAGGACCTCATCAAATCTTATAAATGTATTTGGACCAAGTTTAGCCAAAAGTAAAAAAATTAAGGTCATTCGACCATCAAAATTGTATTGCACAATATTATTGCAAAGAGACCGCAAGGAAGACCAAGGAAGAGACGAGAGGAACAGAAAGCAGTAAATGTGCAAGTTAGAGGAGGAGAGTGGAAGAGAGTGCAGGAGAAAGAATGGTGGAAGGACAAAGGAAATGGAGACATTTTACTAAACAGACCAACCACAGGCTGGAAACAGTTCATGATGATGATGATGATGATGGCAGGACTGTGCTGTGCTATGATACAGAGAGGCGGCACCATAAGGGGGTGGCATAAGCAGCGAAATCAAAGAACCATTCAATAATTAAAAATCTTTACGCAACGATTTTTTATATTGGTCTATGTTATTCCGATGTATATGCCTCTGCACGCCTCTGCCTAAGCGCTTTCGGTACCCTTTGATTTCAGTTTATGGTGCAGGTGCATCGTTGGTGAGCGCTCGCTGAAAGACTTTTGATCTGACAGCGCGAAGCTATTATTTTTGTTTGTTAAACACCGCGCAGCCGCTCCTAAAAGCTGAGGTGGCAATTATCACAAAAGACAATTGCACGTGTCACGTGTTTATAGTTTTGCTTTGAGCTTACCATTATTGACAATATTTGATTTTAATGTTAGTTTGTCTTGAGAAGTGGCAAGTGGTTGTGCCATGTTAATCAGTAAATCAGATATATAGTATATCTGTATCAGTATAATATTTTGCATTTATACTAATTCAGTTTTTGTGTTTAAAAAGTAGATCAGGTAAGATAATTATTGTTTTTTACAGCAATTGTAGTTACTTATTATCATTGAAAATAATTATGTTATGACAATAGGGACTCGAATTAAAAAGTAGCATTTGCACGGACTGGGTATATCTCAAGTGCAGAACGTGTGCCTGTGTGTGTTAGATAGAGAGTTATTTAGGTAATAATGGGCTACTTATGCGTTCTGTGTGTGATAGAGAAGAATTTCCTGCCGAAACTGAAGTTGGAGCCAGAAGGAAAAAGCTGTCAATTTGACTATGAAGTAGCTGTTGATGAACCCTTAACAGAGGAGAATAAATTTAAATAAACTTTTTCCATTATATTCTGGACATTACCCTTAATTCTCTGAATGAACGATTCATGCGTCTGGAAACCCATTGCAAAAATTTTCAGTTTTTATATGACATTTTAAAACTCAAGGATATAGATGACAAAACGCTAGAAAATTATTGTACCAGTCTCCAGTCAATTTTCACTTCAAAAATTGTAAAACAATTTTATAAGGATTTGAGTCTTGAATTTGAAACTTTCTCGATCCTCGAATCTCAAAAATGAATCAGATATAAATGCAAATGATCTTCAAGAAGAATTACGTGATGTATCCCGAATGCTACCATAGTCTATGAAACCTTTGGATGTTTTAAATTATTTGTGCCAAAATAACTTAATTACTTTGTATTCCGAATACTGTTGTAGCTCTGAGAATTTTACTAACACTCCTGTCTCTGTAGCTAATGGGGAAAGAAGTTTTTCCAAATTAAAATTAATAAAACACTACTTAAGAAGTTCAATAAGCCAAACAAAACTTAGAAATCTGTCATTAATTTCTATTGAATCTACATTGGCTGCCGATAACCTGGTGGTCCAGGGGTAAGGTGTCAGACTCATGTGCTGGGGGTCCGGAGTTCAATCCTCGATCCCGGCACAGATTTATCTGATTGCCAAACCCTTCCGTCACCTCTGACAATACGTGTATTAATCACAACTTGTGAATGTGTGGAGTGCCAGGCCTCACCGTGGTTCGGATCCCACGTTAAACTGTAGGTCCTCCATTTCATCTCACATTCACCCTACCATTACACATTAGCGAAGTGTGTATAACCCAAATGGGTAGTAAGACACGGTAATAATAATAATAAATAATAATATAAATAAATAAAATAATAATAATAATAATAATAATACATTGACTGCCACTCTGGACTACACATCCCTAACTAACAAATTTACTAGAGTTAAAGTTAGAAGGGTAAAACTGTAGTAGATGGTTGTAGTTGATAGTTGATATCATTATTTTAAAGTAGTTTATATTTTCAAAATAAAAATAGTATTCATACATTTTGTGCAGTTTTTTTTAAAAAAGAATCACAATCGAAGGTTGTTTTAAAGAAAAAAACATTTAAGGGGAAACATTTCAAAGACTTGCATCGTACCGAGAAAATCTACCGCACGGCCCTGGATGATGATGATGATGATGATGATGATTGCAATAAAATTTGATGGTAAAATGATATTAAATAGTGATTGGAGGGTTGGCGACACTGATTCAAGCTCAGACAGCCGGTGAAGCCGCCGTCTGTGTTATTATATCCCCGGGCACAATTAAAAATGTTTAAAAATAGTTAATATTCAGCATTATCGTGGTGGTACTCAAAATTATGAAAATTGTTGGGGTGGTATGTCATTCATTAAGTTCGGGAACCGTTGTCTCAAGGGAATTCTTTAAAACAAAAAACTAAAGTATAGAAGATATCAAAGAGGAAGAGAAGTAAAAAATTAAATAGAGTCCTAAGTTAAGTAACTGAGAGCCAGCTTAGCTTTAAGGAGCTCAATATTGTTGAGAATCTAGTAGAAAACACAATATTTACACAAACCCATATTATTCTCCAAGCTTTCATTACCACAGACAGTTTCATCAGGATAAACATGTTTGACTGTTTCCTAGTGCCTCTTGTTTTCAATGTGAGAATACACTGCCCGGATTTTTTTAATCTATCTGGTTCAAGTGCTAATGTCTATGTAGCACAATTTAAACAAGAGCAGTAAATAAACACTATACAACTAACTATGCAAGCTAGCAAATAACAAGAATCAAAAAGGGCAGTCAGCCACAGAGTTTATCCTCTGATGAAATTGTCTGCTAAACATGAGAGCTTAAAGAATTATTTTTGTGTGAGAATATTATGTGTTCTACTAGATTTTCAAGATAAACTATCAATAAAAAGTAGTATTAGAATATAGTGGCATATCTTTGAGATTAAAAACTTAACATGTTTATAATTTGTAAAATTTTGTACTAGTTACTGATATATTGAACAATTTGTTTGAACTGATATGACAGTGTGATCAAAACTGAATATTTTTTTCGAGAATTAAGACTACTAAGGGGTTGAGTGATATTATTACTGATAGAAGACAAAAATAAGTTATTGCTTTAATATCCTTCAGAATTATAAGTTAGATCACCTATTATTTTGTAACATGTAAATTAATATGAATGACATAATGTAAATAAAAGAGTGCTTATGTTTTGTGTGCTCTTGTTATGTCAGTTCTGTATTTTTATATAAAGTTCAAAACATTGTCATTGTTATCTTATATCTTTAAATACATTTTGCATGCCATTTGAAGTTTGTCATCTACAGTCAATGGTAAAGATTCATGGCTCATGTAGTGGTAAAGTGGTGGCTGGCATGACAATGTTTTAATTAACAATTTAACTATCAGATCAATTAAAAACAAAATAAATTTGGTGATAAATTTAATAAGTTATTAAAGATATTATCATTTTGCATGCTATTGATTGTGTATACAATTAATGTGTTGAATATTATTATTAGCACCACGTCTTACTACCCGTTCGCGTTATACACACTTACGCTAATGTGTAATGGTAGGATGATTGAGAGATGAAATGGAGGACCTACAGTTTAATGTGGAATCCGAACCACGGTAGAGGCCTGGCATTCCACACATTCACAAGTTGTGATTAATACACATCTTGTCAGAGGTGAAGGAAGGATTTGGCAATCAAATAAATTTGTTCTGGGACCGAGGATTGAACCCCGGACTCCCAGCACAGAGGTCTGACACCTTACTCCTAGATCGCCAGGTCACCTTGTGGTGAATAAAAATAAAACATGTGTTGTATAGTTGTGCAAAGATCACTTCATAAATGTGAAGCAAAGTTGAAACAAAGCTTGAAACATTCAAAGAAAAGTCAAAGCTTAAGTCAAATATAAGGTTTTTTTGTCATCACATAACACTAAAAATTACTTTTAATTTCTAAACCATCCATTAAGGTGGGATGCAGATAATGTGAGAAAAGTTAAGGGGTTTTTCAGTTTTTATAGCAAAACTTTTTTTGGTCAAATAAATTAAATATTGCTTGAGTAGATAGAGTTTAATTTTCTTCACATGGTGATATCAATAGTTATTGAATATCTGTCAAGAGCAAAGCGGCATTATCTAAAAACCTTTTTAAATGAGAAGAAAAAGTGTTCATGAAATTCCAGGACACCCTCGACAGATATTTAACAACTGATGAGGTCATCATGTGAAGAAAATTAAACTCTATGTTTGTAGAGAAACAACATTTGATTTATTTTGACCAAAATTGCAAAACGTTTACCTTTTCTTGCGGTCCCTACATCCCCACCTTAGTGCATCTAAGTAAAGAGAAAGGTTTAGAGATAAAAACAAAGCACTTTATATTATTTAATGAAGACATATCTGAATTTATTTCTGCTTATATTATCAATGTCATTTTATAACTAGCTGGTGTTAAAATACTGTTTGGTGACTGTTCTAAAAATTATTATATTTTGAAATATGTGAAATATTTCAAATCTTATCATTATTTATCAGTTTTCTTCTTCTTTCGAAATGTTTCAGAGATTCAAAGGCTATTGTAGGTGTTTAAGTGAAGATATTTGGGCTTATACTTTGAATTGATATTTCAAACCTTTGCTCTCACACACATTAGTGTAAGTTTTAAATGCTTACTAATGGTTTGACTCCAGACCTATGTTAAAAATGTAATTGAGTGTACCCATATCTTGACACCAACATTATCTGCAAAAGTTAAATAAAGATGCCCACCATCATATAAAGTCTTATGGCAAATATACATTTTTGAATTAAAACTTGGAATGGATCGACCTTAATTAAGCTGACTATTAGAACTGTTTATTAATGTGTGTACAGCCTTACATTCATAGGTGGGGCTAAGACTTCAAACTATGTTAAGATGTTGTTCTCCAGACATTGAACAACCATATTTGAGACACTTGAGTTTAAATTCAGTGGGGTCAACAATTTTTAATTTATGTGATACAAAAGAAAGATGGGTAAAAATAGTTCAAAGTTCACAATAAGTGAGGTGCCAAAGGTTAATGACCTGCCCCTTTTCTCCACGAGTCTTCCCCCCTGTATGTCAAGCATCAACCACGGGAAAATTAAAATTATCTTATACTTAGTCGAGACTGGCCAATATACAAACCCTTATCGATGTGGTGCCAGCAGCCGGGGAAATAGTTCTGGACGACCTGCGGGGTCCTGTACTCTGACAAGATGCGGTCCACCTGATGCTTCTTGCGCCACACCAGCGACTGGGACAGCGTCTCTCGGGCCTTTTCCACGTTGAAGTCCCTGGCGCGCAGAAAGCGCAGCAGAGTCTGGTCACTGGGGACTTTGCCCCGCTGCAGGTTAGCCACCCACTCTCGGAGCTGCACCAGACACGACTCCTGCAGTAGGGTCAGCTGACCCAGGTAGCGCTGGATGTAGTCAGTCTCCAGTTGGAACTGGTGGTCTATAGTGGGCACGCAATTCGATACAACTCTTTCAAATGTTTGAAAACACAGCTTCTATTTAGAGTTTGAATTACTTAAATCAGCGATTAAAAGTTACTGAAAACTCTGTGAACTAAGCTTTACATTTATTGTTTATTTTATTTTTTGTCAATGAGTACTAAGAAAGAAAAGTAAAACAATAGAAATCCAGCATTTATTTCTGACACAAATCAAAACAGCCAAATATTAAGAATCAAATCGTTTCTCCCATAGCATAAGTGATAACAATTTATCCTAAGTCCTGCAGTGGTATTTGAGTGGTATAAGGAGCCAATTAAATTTGATCAGCATTGGTGGGGAGTTTGGGGGTTGACTTAGGACTGGGTGCTCTGCGGTCAGGTTCTATGTGTGATAATTCTATCTCTTTCCCTCCACACTAATGTGAGTGTGTTTGATATAAACTGTCTTGCTCACACTCTAGTACTAAAATTATGTTTTTACTAGCTTCTTTATTAAACACTTAAATAAAAATATTGTCAAATAAGTTAAATAATAACCGTTCTTCATGCTGTCAAGTCAACTGATAATTCTATTTCCATTGATCACCCTCGGCATCTTCAGAAACAGTTTCCAGGCATTGTCCGGGTCTGTTTGGAACACAAGCCTCTCCAACGTCTCCTTTCTTTCCATCACCTTTATTCTTTCACACTCCTCTACACTTCCTTCAGCCCCTTGACCCTTGGTCTTCTTCTAGACCTCCTGCCCCACACTTCAATATTCAGCATCTTCTTTGATATCTTCTTGTCCTCTATTCTCCTCACATGGCCGTACCATCTTAGTCGTAACTTCTCTATCCTGTCCTGCACTGGTTCCTCCTCATCTTATCCCTCTGACACTCCCATTTCTCATCTTATCCCTCTGACACTCCCATTTCTCATCTTATCCCTCTGACACTCCCATTTCTCATCTTATCCCTCTGAGACTCCCATTTCTCATCTTATCCCTCTGACACTCCCATTTCTCATCTTATCCCTCTGACACTCCCATTTCTCATCTTATCCCTCTGAACTCCCATTTCTCATCTTATCCCTCTGAACACTCCCATTTCTCATCTTATCCCTCTGACACTCCCATTTCTCATCTTATCCCTCTGACACTCCCATTTCTCATCTTATCCCTCTGACACTCCCATTTCTCATCTTATCCCTCTGACACTCCCATTTATCATCTTATCCCTCTGACACTCCCATTTCTCATCTTATCCCTCTGACACTCCCATTTCTCATCTTATCCTTCTGACACTCCCATTTCTCATCTTATCCCTCTGACACTCCCATTTCTCATCTTATCCCTCTGACACTCCCATTTCTCATCTTATCCCTCTGACACTCCCATTTATCATCTTATCCCTCTGACACTCCCATTTCTCATCTTATCCCTCTGACACTCCCATTTCTCATCTTATCCTTCTGACACTCCCATTTCTCATCTTATCCCTCTGACACTCCCATTTCTCATCTTATCCCTCTGACACTCCCATTTCTCATCTTATCGCCGATGACAATGGCTTCAAATTGGGTCAAAAATAAAATGCACACATTCTAAGGTCTTAAATTTACATTCCTCTATATCCAAATATTGCTATCATAAAAAACTGTAAAAATAAAATGTCAGTTCACTGAGTTTGTGTTGGTGAAATAAATATTAGACAAAGTAGAGATAGTAAGCAACAAGAAATATATTTTTTGAAAAGCCATCATTTACACACACAACATTATTGCAAAGTTCCAATGATTAAAAAAGCAGGTGAAAAGGCGATGCTTTCTTATACAAGCTGATAAATATACATGCATCCATTTTCCGTGCATGGTTTTTAGAAACAGTCACTATTTTGAATTTTCAAAAATATGTTTAACGGCACAAAATGCAATTGTATAGCCAAATGAATGTAACTTTAATTTATCATGTCACCTTAATCTAACCCAATAGGCTAATTATGTGGTTTGTTTCAGTAAAAATATTAGTAACAAAAATTCCCACCGATTCTATTCAACTATCAAACTCATCAAGTTAGTTAATGAAATAACTCTTAGTTAGATAATAAAATATTATGTTTAAAATTGGATCTTAAAATACTTATGTTTTATATATTGCCTGAATCTAGTTTACATTAGGCTTAGAAAGTGTAAAGTCCTGGTTAGAAATGCTTTCTCCTGTGGTGATTTAAAAAGTCAACAAAATACGTCTGTATATCTTGGTATTACAAACAAACTTATAAAGAAATATTATTCCCACCAAAATTGTAAATTAAATAATTTTTTTTTAAAATTATGTAAAATTGTAAAATCAATAGGAAATATTATTAAAATCAATATCGCACTTCAAACACAGGCCAACTTTTTTTATATATTTTTTTTAAACAAAATGTTAAAATAGCCACTGTTTCAACTAAGACTAAACAAACGTTAAAAGCAATTACAGTCTTGAATGTAATTCTTGGTGAAATTAAGTACAGCATATAATGATTCCTACAATAAATCACGATGATCAATCATGTGTGGGGACTATCAACGGGCATGGACATCATCTGAGCTATGGAGGTAAGAGAGAGCTTACCCGCCTAAATGCTGAGAGGATCAGAGGGGTCCATGCCTTGACCTGCAGTTTCCACGTTGTCATTGACGATCACTCTCGAGTTTTAAGGTAAACAACAACACAGATAAAGAATCTAGCTACTTGAAATAAATTTCAATTCAGAACAATACAAGAAAATCAGTTATTTTTATAACTTTATTAATAAGAATATAGTTTCACTTAAGGGGGCCGCCTCAATAAGCATGTAAATTGTTTGCAAGGAGTTCCATTTAAACTGAATAGGGAAAAAATTATATAAATACATTAAGCTCCCAGTTATTACAGTTTGCGGCTTATTTGTGTGTCCATCGAACAAAGTTTTCATTTTCATCTTTTGGTGACGCATAAAATAAGTTTGTAAAAAATTGCAGAATTCCGAAGGGTCGGTTATGACCTTGTAATCTTGCAAACATTATAAACTATTTTCTAGCTAAACTGTTGATTAAGGAAGTATTAATTTGGAGATTAAATTAATATAAGTAATCTGTATTTTTTAAATATTTATGCAACTTGCCTTTCATAATGCTGGATAATCGAGTACCTACTGTAGTATAATATAATTTATGTTTATGCACATAGCATGGAAAGTATTGTTTTGGGATATTGTTTGAAACTTGGAAAATGTTTGAACATTTCAAACAATGGAATTAACTTAAGTTGTGTAAAATCTGATACTGTAATTTTCTGAATCAAATGAATTCATTATGATATAGAGTTGAAAGATTATATTCATTAATTAATTTGCATTTTATAGCTCACTTGAATGCAGCAACACTATATAGCAATGAAATGTGGGGTGATGTATACACAAATATCTTACAACAAGCATGTGATTCCAGAAAGTGACATGGTTGACTAATCTGTGGTATGGACATGAAGTGGTGCACCTCCAACGAGGCGGCGCCCTTAATATATAAATTAAACACTGGTTTTCAAATCAAGTAGGAACAGTAATTATATTCATCGCTCAACTATTAGAAAAACAAAATCTTAATGCTTAAATTATTTGCCTGTTACACACCATATTAAAAAATTAGAATTATGAAGTCTGTTAATGGTTTAGCTTCAGTTTATTTTAAATTGTTGAGTTAAAAATGAAAAGATTGAATGGCACAGCTAATACATTTATTTACAAAAAAAACAACATGCAGTTGTAAATTTTAGGTAATTTTGAACGTTGAGATAAATTAATAATTTAGTGAATCACAAACAGTACAGTGTACAATTGAAATCTGACGGTTCTGATACAGAGGCGGATTTAGGATTTTTGTAGGGGGGGACGTGATGAGAATTTTTGTTGGGGTGTATAGGAGGCACCAGGATTTTCTTGAGGAAGGGAATGCTCTCACAGGACTGGGTTAGGGGAGGTATCCCTTGGGAAATTCTGACAGAAAAGTCCTTCAAAATTTGAGAGTAAATCTGAGAGTAATTTAGAAATTGATTAGAAAAAATGGAAAAAAAAAACTTTATACAAGTTGATTGTTTATTTATGTTTTCTTGTTAACTAAACATTGTGTTAAAAATGTAAATAATTATAATTATTGACAGTGATTGACAAGCGAAGCAACTGTCTAGTGTGAGATGATAATGTGACTGTACAACTAGTAGTGACTATAACATAGATTTAATTGGTTTAATTTTTAAATTATTTTTGTTAGTACTAACTGAATAAATTATTGAGGTGTGGGGGGGGGGGGGTTTAAAAGGGGTATGCATCCCCTCTTCTGGATCCCTGTTGTGATAACATTTAATTGGAAACACAAATAATAAGAATGAGTCATTATTGAATGAATTAGAGCATCATGTAAAAATAATAAGATAATGTACATTTTATAGGTTTTTTAGGGGGCAAGCACATTTAGAGTGAGCTGAGCTTAAAATGGATACTTAGGGAGCTTGGCAGATCTATAACAAGATATACTTTGCCTTATATTGTATCTCTGATGATGATTGACTCATTGTTTATTGGGGAAGGGGGGGAGAAGAATAATACAACACAGGAGGTATTGTGCAGATGGCCACTGGAATGTCAAGGTCAGCAGCTGAAGAAATTGGTTGTACAAGATACAAGGTAGAAGGAAAATACAGACAATTTTGAAAAGATGAACACAAATAGGTTAGTGCAAGACAGTGTCACATCTTAGTCCTAAAGTACACTTGCCCTGAAAGTTGGGAGTTGTACCTTGATAGATTACACCATATCCCTATCTTATAAGCTAAACAATAGTGTAATTAGTCTAGGTAAGATTTCTATTTTTTAGTAAATGAAATGCCCATCTTAAAAATCATAGCAGCAATGCTTTAACTTCTCTTTCTGTTAGTACACCAGCACCATGTGAATCCCTTCAATCCAGATGGAGAGAGAATTTATAGGGTTGTATACATAGAAATAAATTGTTTAATATGTGCACCCACTACTATTTACACAAATGCTTTTTTTTAAACTACACATAAGGAATAGTAAATTGAATCATTATTTAATCTTTAGAGTAATATCAATCAAAGGTATACTTACAAATTAATCCTATAATTTAATAAGGTTATTTTTCTTAAAATTATTTACACAAAAATTATTTTAGATTTTAAAATATAGGTCTATTATGTTCTTTTCATTGTAAATAAATTCAAGCTATTGTAATTTCAAATTTAATATCCATTTTGTTTTAAATAATATTAGTACATTGTGTATATTTTTTATTTACATAATTAAGTTTAAAAATTATATATTTATGAAACCTAATTCAATAATTGGAAAATGTCTTAGAAGATTTACTTGAATGAACAAACTTAAGTTCTCAAAACCCTATTTTCTTAGTTTAGACTTTCAACAAAAGGTTTATTAATTTAAACTGTATTACCTTAGAGAAAACGTTGAGAGCAGAGGTTCTCAAATATTTTGGTCTGCAAAACCCTTTACAGTTCTTAAAATTATTGCAGAGCCTCAAAAACCTTTTGTTTGTGTGTTCTGCCAATGATGTTTACTCATTAGAATGCAAAACATTGAGAAAGTTAGTGTGTGTGTGTATATATATATATATATATATATATATATATATATATATATATATATATATATATATATATATATATATATATAAACTATATAATATAACTATATATATATATATATATATATATATATATATTAGCATTGTCTTACTACCCATTTAAATTATATGCTTATTTACTAATTACACTAATGGGTTAAGAATAAGATTTCATTTGGAGGAGGTGTACCCGCATTTGTGTGTAGAGAGTGAGAATGGGAAACCATTTAGGAAAAACCACTTTTAATACACTGACCGGGATCAAAGCACAATCTCCTAATCATCAGCAGTCTAGTCTATTGTAAGAGTAGCGCCTTAGACCATGCGGCCACCGAAGCAGGTTTATTTATATATATATTTATTATTTAATTTAATAATTAGTAGCTTGTGGATAATTAATACAAATAAAACTATTGCTTGCAAAGAAAAACAGAGATTTTATTGATTCCTAAACAAACAAAATAGTGAAAAGAGTGCTATTGTTTTGCATTTTTTCAAAGCTCTCTAATGTCTGACTTATTAGAAGACAGTTGGATTTGTATGTCTGTACATCATTCAATTTGTTACAATATTTTGTTTGTTTTGGTTGAAGAATATAAAGAGAATTCATCCTCACAGAGATATGTACCGTAGTTGGAAAAGAGAACTTAATATTCTAAAAGATTTTCCTGATAATTGTGCATTGCACAAAGCCTTTGGAAGTAGTAGCATCTTAAATGTTTGTGGAATAGTAGAATCTTAAACCATATCAATGAACTTTTTATATGCCAGTTCATTGAAATCCAGGGATCTGTCCCAAATATGACCACACATAAATGATATTGTAACATTATATATCAGGCTCATTCAGAAAAATCTTGCTTTATTCAACTATGCATATCTTTTAATACCTACTGACCAACTTCAATGGTCAAAACAGAACATTCATCAATACCCCTGCACATCTCATCAAAAAAGTACTTAAGTATTGGGAAGCTATTAAAGCTCAAGTGGTGGATACAAGTTGTACAAAATTCATCATGTATTTTCACTTTAAAGATCAAACACTATCATTGGCAACTGATACAGTTAGCTGTTTGCTTAAAGTGAGAGGCTCAGTGTGTGTGTTTTTGTGAAAACATCCGTCAAATACCCAAGTGAGAATAACCATAGTTTGCCTGTCAGTTGTTCTTTCAAGTAAAACCAGTGTTCCACAAAAAAGAGGAGGATAGTTCAGATTGCAACTCAAAACAGTTGCACAAGTATTTCCCCTCAAGAGAACCATAACACTTCAGTTTGTAGCAGCAACACTGAGTGCATCCCATTTTGTCACATATAATATTAACAAACCGGTTATTCAAGGGTCGAAGTTTATGATTTATACAGCTTTATCAAGTACATTCTTTAGTATGACTGCTATTTTTTTTTACTGTGGATGAGTGGCTAAGAAGAATACAATGACTACTTGTGTAGATTGGGCAGAGTCTTAAATATTGCTATTGCGCTGGCAGTTTTATTTATCTATTGCCTTTGCACTAACAGTACAAATGTCAACAAATTATTCTAGGATAAGCCATAAGATTCAAATACATTTTTTCAGAAAAATGAGTATTTGCACAACAGTTACATTTTTTGGCAAAATTGATATATAAGAAGATTTTTCTTCAAGGTTTGTTGGTACTGACACCAGGGCCTGGATTCACTAACGAGTGCAATTCTGCTCCGGCGCAAGTCAAGAAATGGCGCAACTTTGCACTCAAGATACTCCCAAAGATGCGCCTTATTATTTTCTCCATTTCCGTATTTACTAAACAAGGCGCAAACTGGTGGCAAGATTATGGTGACGTCACCATAAACGTCATCAATTTCGCTCTTTTCGACCAATCCTTGTGAAGAATTTACTTAAAAAGTCAAGGCTACTTTATTTTAAATCTCTAATGAAAATGATAGCAAATACAAAAATTTCTAAACATTTTGATTATAAACTAGCAATAAAATTAAAAGTAGTAGTTAGTATTTATTTGTATTATTAGTTTAAAGTTTAAGTTCCATTAATAAAACATTTATAGAAACTTTAAAACTTATTTTAAAGCTACACTAACAGCCATATTAAATAGGGACGAAATGTATTTGGACTTGGAGGAATACAAACCTCTTTGGATCTAGACGAAGATTACACAGTTCGTGGTTTTGTTTTGGAATAATACAAGAAATGCCATTGCGGTGTTTGAATGTCAAAACTCAACAATAAAAGATAATTAATTGCTTTGTTACCACTATCTAAATTGAAACAAATTTTGTGCTCGACAGCCTATGTTATATTATTTATTTATTATAATTGGAGTACAGTTAACTAATTATTGTATTCTAAGCCATAACGATAATATGCCGCCATTTAAATTTATTGAAGTGACAATCATGATTTTATAGTTGTGCCTACTTTTGAGAGGTGGCAAATAAAAGGCACAACTTTGCTTTCAAATTGCGCCTGCTTCTTTTAGTGAATAGGGATTTGGGTACATCTTTCAAACTTGCACCGGTGCAACTATTTGCTCCCGTTAGTGAATCCAGGCCCATATGAACAAAAGCAAAACAACAAATCCAGTTAATCTGTGGATTCATCCATTTGTAAGTCAAAAATATAGTCCTGAGCTTACTACACTACACATTAGCAGTTAAATCTTTAACCCTACAATTTACTGTATTGATGAAAAGGGGAACTGTTGCGATATATTTTGCCGACTTTTCTTCTAGCTTGCATTTATCAATCAATGCCAACTGTACAAATATTTATTGGCTATTATATGTGCATCCCAGCTACAGTAATATGATAGCTTACTATGTAAGAAACTTCAGTAGCTCTTTCATTTCTAGTTTAAAAAGATCTAAAAACTACATTTTTGTTATTAAAAGAACTTATTAAGTCTACATTAAATATTCAATGTCTTTAACTTTAAACTCTAAATGCTTGTTCTCAAAATAATGCCACTTCTTAGCAGGTAACATGCTACTATTTGAAAATATTATCTTTCTTAAGACACAATAAAGTAGCCTATAACATCTACAAAGCCAAAAGAAAGATATTTTTTGTCATATTTTAGTTTCTTATTTACGGTTTCATAGAGTTTCTTTGAATTGGATTCTTCCCTTACAGAATTCATTACTGTGTCAGTATTTTTCAGCACCTTTGGAAGTGATAGTGGGTTTAGAAGGCGAGTCTTCTAATGTCACCATAAAATAAATATAATAAATATATTTAAAAATGTATTTTAAAATAGTTGAAATTAAAAATATTTTTACAAAATAAAACAGAAAAATATAATTACGTCTCAAATGACTGAATAACTGATTCCTCTTTGCCCTTCTATTTTTCCTCCCAAATTTTTCTATTAGATGCTAGATCTCAACGTTTTCATTTTTATCACTATTTAGGAATATAAGAGTCCAACACCTTAGCTCAGTTGGTAGCATGTCTGCCCACTGAGATAAGAGTCCCAGGTTCGATTCCCAGGATGGCCAAATTTTTTTCATTAATGAAAATATGGGTTTACCATTTTACGTTGATAAGTTAACAGGCAGTGACTGGATGTTGTGTCTGTCCTAGTCTTAAGATAGATTATAGGGCATATGAAGCTTTGACAGGCCTAGCCAGCCGATAGTGGAAAATATATGGCTTGAATAAAAAACTGACCCAGGCCATAGAATGGAAACAGTAATGGATGTAGGTGTAGAAGGAAGAGACAGGGGAATGAACTATTACTATTTGTATAGGTAATGGAAATGATAATTAATAAGGTAACAAGGAAACTCTGGGAGGGGAGAATGAAGGTCCATGCTATTTTCTGATGACTAGATGGTGCGGGAGGAGAAAGAAGAGGAAGTACAGGAATAGCTACAGCGACAGAATGAAGAAGTGAAAGAGTGTGGACAGAAATTTAGCATGGCGAAGTATGAAGTGATGGAAGAGGATAAGGCCTGGTAAAGCTATAAAGTTGGATGGACTAGCAATAAGAAAGGTGTGTAAGAGACCTGCTATGGATAAGAGAAGTGCCCTTGAAGTGTAAGGAAGTGTTGTACAGGGCATACTTTGTACCTAGTTACATATGCAGCAGAAACATGGACAGTGAATGTAAGAGAGACTAGGAAAGTGGAGGCCATGGGAATGAAGTTTGTGAGGAGCATGATCGTTGTCATAAGGAGCAAGAGGATTAGGAATGAAGTTATCTGGGAAGAGTTGTGATTCAGAGAGTACATGAGATAATAGAGGAAGCAAGAATGAGATGGTATGGGCATGTAATGTGGATGGAAAAGGAGAAACTACCAAAGATAATGCTAGAGATGTATGTAGGAAAAAGACCACTAAGGAGACTAAGGTAGAGATGGGAGGAGCAAATAACAGAAAGTGAGTAAGTGAAAGGAGAAGAATGGAAGCAATTAAAGAAGTATAAATGGTGGAAGGAAAGAGGAAGATGGGAGTTATTTTACTAAATTGACCTGGTCTATGGCTGGAAACATATGATGAAGATGATGAAGATGGTGATGATGATGAAGAAGAATAAGAAGAAAAAGAAGTTGGAAATATTATAAAGAAAGAAAATGAAAGTGAGATAGGAAGATTAAGAGAAAGACAAAACACAATCTAGCTTTCACAATGAAGAGGAAAATAGTAAATAACTATTAAAGAGTTATGTTGTCTTTGTTCCAATAATTTGTCCCAGATCAGTCCTTAAGAAGTTATATTTGTTAATTATTTCATTTAGATAAGTTGGTAAGTTATATTCATAAAGTGATATATGAAGGTTATAATTAGGGTCAGTCCTGATAGTAGAATTAAATTCAGTCGAGGGGAAAATAATAACCAATGCAATGCCAAATATGGATTTGTTACAAACATGAATATTATGATTATATGTGTTCTGATAGAATGAAACATAGGTTGAGGGATTGGGCTGTAATGATTTATTTTCTTCTAGAGGCAGCCATTACCTCTTTGTCCAAAGGCAGCAATGTTAAGTGTGAATTGTGTTTTTCTTTTTATCATAAAAGCCATAATATATTTGTTACTTTTATATATTTCTATCCACCTCTCCTTTCCCTTCTTCAAAATATAAAAAACAGATTTTTATATTTTTTATCTTAGCACCGCGTCTTACTACCCGTTTGGGTTATACGCTTAAGTACTAATTACACTAATGGATTAGGAATTGGGAAGGTTGAATTTAGAGAAAGTAAACCTGTATTTGCGTGGAGGGTGAGAGGAAAACCATTTAAGAAAAACCATCCCCAGTTCACTCAACCGAGATTTGAACCTTGATCTCCCAGTCCTCGGCAGTTTTAGCTCAACACTAAGCTAGCGTGTTAGCCAACTGTGCCACCGAGGCAGTAACATGATTATTAAATCATTGTACCTATATGAATTATCCCTAAGAGACTTGGCCCGTGGTATTCCATGCTAGAGAGGCTTTGAGACCTTGGTAGGACAAAGCTTCGAGACTCGAGCAGAAGGTTCGAGAGTGTTCCGTGATCAGAACTTTCTGGGTGAGTGTCAGTTATTCAACACATGTGCCATGTTTCTTTCCATTTACCTATCTCTGCCCCCAATTTTGATTCCCCATCTATCTGCCTCTAGAGTAAGGTGATGACTTTCAAGAACTATAAATAAGCATGTTTTCCCTGATTGGACCTCATAATATCACTGTGTATTGCTTAGGTAAGAAAGTGTTGCCTCTAGGCAGGCTTATAGTCTCACATTAAAAGTTCTCGTTCTGCTTATATCTATTCTTTGTAAAACTTTCAAAATTATCGTTTTGGATTAGATATTTAATAATATTTATTTAAATCAACTATTAAATTTAAATGGTTAGCTATTATTATCATATTTCTGATGTCGGCTTATTAAATGTTCATTATAGATCACTTTACCTTGAGGTCGATAGGTGGCTTTAGTTTGTTTCCGACATCTTCTTTCTATTTAAATGCCGCGTTACCGGGCATGGAAACTAATGGCTTTGTATTATAAATGCCGCTATATTGAGTATGGAGATTTACATCTCATTTCTATTTAAATTCTGTCATGTTGGGCAAGGAAATTAATGTCTTTCTTTTAAATGTGGCCATATTGAGCGCAGAAAGAAGACATATTAATTTTGATACCACCGTATCGGGCGTGGTAATTAGTTACTCCTTAAAATAATAATTTCAGTTGAGATAAGTTATGCTTTCATTTATTCTATTGCCTTTAGGTATTTTTCTGATGTGGTCATTTTTGGTAAATTTTACTCTTTGTATTTAACTATTGGTTTGAGCTTGAATACTATATTGTAAGTGATGCAATTACTGCTTCAATTATGGACATTTAAATTGAGGTTCACCCCTCTGCCTAGACCTTGTGGTCCGTCCTTTTCCACTACACTCTCTGTCCCTTGTTCTTGTTGTATGTGTTAAATTACACTGTCAATAGAATGTTAATTTGGAACCCATTGTCTTATTGTTCTCATTTGGGGCTAATTATAGTTGGGGGGTTACACCTGGACCAGGACATTTGAATTTACTCGACAATGCTCTACTAATGAGCTATCTTAGTTTGTCTTCTAACTAGAAGCTCTTACAATTCGTGAAGAGCGGCCCCATGAGACCAGACAGGACAGCTCCATGGCAAGTTATTAGGTGTGCAAAACTAACGTTCCAAATTCATTTATCATGTCAAGGATGTAATTTTTTCCCTTAAATTAATTTGGCAAATTCTATGATTAAATGAGCATCTGGAGGAGCATATTGGCAATAGGACTACCACATTTAAAATCTAGTATGTTTGTGGCATGCAACCTGCCACTTGGTTGTGTTAGTATTTTGTTTTAGAATTAGTACTCCAACCAAAAACTTTTGAGCCCCCCCTGTTGTATACAAAATAAATAGTTTTTTGCTTCTGATGAATAGTCTTTCTATTTAAATGTTTTACATTAGGCAAAGAACCATTTCACAGCAGCCCCTTCATTAAAAAGGTTTAGCAGCACGAGTGATATGAAAATAAGCGGCGATTTAGAATAATTACGTAAACTATTGAAAATATACAACAGCACTTACCAGTTTTATGTTTGGAAGAAGCTTTTCTGGACAGATTGTGTTCAGATGACGATTGTGTGGGACTTAGTGGTGAATCACCCTGGGCCCTGAAATACAGCAATCAACACAATACTTTATTCAAGAGGTTTCTACCAAAGTTGTATACATAAGCTTGAAAAGAATACCATTTAATTTTGTATGTTTTAAATCAGCAATTTTATAATTATTAACTAGCTAAACACTAAACCCAATATAGCTATTTTTATTTTCCTGGTAATAATAATTTAGGAAATATAAAATTAGCTTTTTTTTCCTCTCGTCTTGTTTTATTATCAGTCTGGGCTAAACATATGTTACTTTGTTTATGGGGAAGAGAAGAGTAGGGTAGAGTTTAGATGAATTATTATACTCACATTTGCATAGATGGAAAGTGAAAAACCACTTAGGTTAAAGACACCCTAAGTACTTTTGACCCGGATTTGAATCTTTACCTCCCCATCACAGGTAATTCTAGTTAATTGAGAGAGTGACACCGTAAGGCTCAAGAATAGTCTAGAGGAAATCTATAAACGCCGAAAACCAAGTTTATAATGTAACTGGGTGGTGCTGTCTGCCAGTAGGAGGACAAACCAGGGAGAAAGAGAATAGAAAGGATAATACAATTTGATTTGTGACACCTCCACTCCCTTATTAGATTCACATACCTTCATTCTATGCTCCAATAACTGTTACCTTTCATTTCTCGGGCATTTAGATCTTAATGATCAACCAAAATATCTGTGGTTTTTTTTTCATTTTTTTTTCTCACTATTCAGTGTGGAAAATTTCAAGATCAAAACAAAGTTTACAAGTCTATTTATGTAAAGGTTCATAGAAAATAGTTGTGTGTTCATTACAGTAAATACCAAGCTCATGTACTGTTAAAGGTTTTATCAATATTTAAACCAAGTGCAACATGTGATTGGTAATATCTCAGCTAATACCTAGGAGTTCCCCACAAACTGTTCAATCCCAGATGCTGGTAACTTGCTGTTGAGTTACTAGCCAAGTACTTGATTGTATTTCAGTAATTAATAGGCTCATGAATATTAAAAGAAGTGTATATTAACCTGAAAAGGTAGAAAAATGTGATGCTAAAAAAAAATTAAAAGTGAAGTGTCCCATCATTAACATTTGACACAGTCATTGTATATCCAATAAGGGTTTGAATCCTACCTAGGATCCTCTTCAACAGTCTTTTCTTTCTCTGGCTCAGTCCAAGGAGGAACATACGTCAAACCTTCATTCTTCAATTCATTCACAAAGTACTCAATAATTTCCTTGCCCTGAAACAAATATACAGTACATATAATTTTATAATATGTTACCATATTAGAATATGATGATTGCTTAACATTTGTGATACTTTCTTGGAAGGTATTTTTCATTACTAGTGTTGGGTTGAATCCACTATTTTACGGATCTGAATCTCTAATTTACGATCAAATCCCAAATAATAAATCCGAATCTTGGCAAAAATTATGAACATAAGAGGAAATATAATATAATAATATAAAATACAAATATTAACTAAATGTTAACATTCTTTCTTATAAGTCATTCATTATAACATTCAGTTAGGTGTTAAATTACTGGTTTGAGGTGTTGTTGTCAAGTTCATCCTATAATTTTAATGGATTCTGATCAACCAATAAGCAGTATTAGAGGTTAAAACAAATTTCGCTTAAAATTTTGAAGATTTTTTTTTTTTTAAGGATTTGAGTTTAGAATCTGAAATTTTCTCGTATCTCAAATATCCTTAAGGATTCGAGGGATTAAAGGATTTGAAGTCCCATCCTTACTCAATATGATATTTAAATTACCTATTCAAAAATGATGTAGCTCATGTAGTCCACCTTCTTGTTGTCTGTTCCTATTGTATACACACAACAATAGAAAGACAAACAATGGGGAGCATTATGTTTAGTCAGTGAAGCATGGAATTATCTGCAGTCTAGACCTTTTGACCTTAAGCATTTTGATGACAGCAAACCATAATCAAGGGTTGGAGTAGAAACATGATAACACTATAGATATAGATAAAGCCTAGTTTATTATGTAACAAGTTGGACCCAACATGTTGGGAGACAACACATGAGGAAAAGTAGGCCATGTTTATTGTCGCCAACTTGTTGGACCAACATTCTGGGTCTTCCACTAGTTTTTAATCAGTCTATACATTTCTAGCCAAGGATAACATCGGATTACTTGCAGGTCTTCCTTTATTGTGTTGACAGGAAGTGTATTCTTGCAGAAAAAACCAAAACATAAAAAATGGTGGGGGGTTTGAAGTTGTTTGGCTAAACGTTCAATTGGAAATGTGTACATAGGAATAATGAATGACCTACATTTGCAAAGTGGATTTGATAACTTTGTATGCATGTCATATATGGACTTTGAATGCTTAGTTACACTATTGTAATCTCATTTACGTGGTAAAATGGAAAGGAAAATTGTTGTGAATCCGGGAGAAAAATTTGCTACTACTCTGCGCTTTATGGGAGCCTTATGTATAGCCACAAAACATGTGTATTGCCAGGGCTGGAGACTGACTCGACTCTCTAGCGCATTTACAGAACCTCCCAAATCAGCCAACATGTTGGGTTGGTCGGTTATTATCTCCAACAAATTATCCAACACAACATAACACAACTTGTTTGTTCGGATACCCGCCTCGGTGGCGTATTTGGCTAACGCGCTAGTCGTGTTGAGCTCGGCCGCCGAGGACGGGGAGATCGAGGTTCGAATCTCGGTCGGGTGAACTGGGGGTGGTTTTTCCTAAATGGTTTTCCACTCTCCCTCCACGCAAATGCGGGTTCACTTCCTCTAAATTCAACCTTCCCAATTCCTATTCCATTAGTGTAATTAGTACTTAGGCGTATAACCTGAACGGGTAGTAAGACGCGGTGCTAAATAATATATATATATATATATATATTTGTTCGGACCGGCTCTCCCAACACCAACATGTTGGGAATGTGTTTATATTGTAACACAACTTGTTGGGATCATGTTGGCCAACATGTTGTGTTACAATATATAAGAGGCTTTAGATGTATTCAATATTTAAACATTTATAAAATCTAGCTATCTCAGGATCTTGACTAACTATAAAAACTTGTAATTCAAGAAGTAAGAACTGCTAAAATATTTTTTTCATAAAATGAGGGTTATCATGTTTTAGCCCTGATCCCATCAATTCTATTCCCCTCTTAACTAAAGCAAATAATTATAATGGGTTTTGTTTCAGGAACTCAATACATCTAATTTATAGTATAAGGAACGTATTTGAATGGAACAGCTAATTAGATTAATTGGTACAACTTATTTGTTCAATCGAACAACATAATTTAAGAAACATAACTTGAAAATAATTTATTCAAAGAGAAATTAATATATCAAGAAATTATGTCAATTAAAACAGGCATAATAACATTTCCACAAAAATCATCAGAGAGATTGTTACATAATAAAGTTCAAAAATTAATTGCATAAAACAAGTAAAAATGTAAATCTGTGCAAAACACTACCAAGCAGTAGCAGAACAAAAGATTAACTGATAAGCAATAAAAAGTGTAAATTAGCTAATTGACTAGATTATAATTAAAGACTACAAAATTTTGAATACCTGAGATAAAGATACTAGGTTAAAGAAGGTCATGGCTTAACAAAATTAATAAGCACCAGTATGGCAGTTGTTTAAATATCTTAAATATCAGAACATGTCTTCTTTGTCAACATATTTTTAAGCTGTTTACTAGTATAAATAATCATTCAATTAATAAGTTCATTATTGGTGCCATACTGGTGCTTATTAATTTTAAGTCATGACCTTTATTAACCTAGTATCTTTATCTCGGGTATTCAAAATTTTGTAGGGTCTTTAATTATAATATTAATAACCCTAATCTAGCCAATTAGCTAATTTACACTTTTTATTGCTTATCAGTTAATCTTTTGTTCTACTACTGCTTAGTAGTGTTTAGTAATGATTTACATTTTTACTTCTTTAATGCAATTAATTTTTGAACTTTATTATGTAACAATCTCTATGAGGATTTTTGTAGAAATCTTATTATGCCTGTTTTAATTGACTTAATTTCTTGATATAATAGTTTTTCTTTGAATAAATTATCTTCATGTTATGTTTCTTAATTTATATTGTTCAATTTGACCAAAAAATCTGTACCAATTAATCTAATTAGCTGTTCCATCCAAGAACATTCCTTATATTATAAATTTAATATTTCTGCTTACTACAATTAAAATGAATGTAACTAAAATCAATACATCTAGGTGAGTGGGACATTCTAATTACCATAGAGCTTAGACTATTTTATTTATACTACTTAATGATATCCACCTATAATTCCCAAGAATTATTGAAGACCAGAAGAGGAGACACTAGCCATGCAACATAATGCCAACTAGTGTTAGAGTTAATTAAAATTAAATAACACCTCCTCAAGACATTAAATGGAAAATAAAGATACGCTATTAGTGAGCAGTCGTCTAGTCCGAATTATTGTTTTGAATGCTACTGGCTATTTCAGTTCCGAGTGGTGTTACAATTCAATAGATGCTTACAAAAACAGAAATAAGTGAACCCTCTTACACTGGTACTACACTCGTCTTACCCCGGTACTACAATCATCTTACCCCGGTACTTCAATCATTTTACACCGATACTTCAATCATCCTCCCCCCCTCTCCTCCAGTACTTCAATCATCCAACCATGGTACTTGAATCATCCTACCCTGGTACTTGAATCTAGTGAATATAATCTTCCAAAAACTAAAAAGTTGATAGAATTCAAAACTGACGTTTGGCAGAGACAGAGCCTTTTCAAATAACTTATGTTTTAATTGACCTATCTACATATGTAAAGTAAATACTAAAACAGAATTTAAAAATCTTTCATCGAAATTTTAAATAAAATAAGATTACCACTTGTTTAGAAGGCTTATAAAGAAAGGAATTATTAATTTTTGGGGAAAAAAACTTTTTTATAAAATCAAAACCAATGTTGAACCTACTAAACATTGTTTTAAAACAAGACCTCTTTTTTCATCAACTGAATTAATTCTTTAAAAGAAAGAAAGTATATAATTATTATCTTTACTAAAGTTTTTTAACTTAACAAGTCAATGCTAAAAGTTTACTAACATGATACTTGCAAACTAAGACTTGGGTCCATGTCATAAGTCAAGTCAGGGTGAACCATTGACTACAGCAACAATGTATCATTTTATTTATATAACGATAAAAGAAATCATCCACAAACCAAGAATTGCAATCCTTGAAAGACCTTGTAGATAATCTATTTGGCAACAGGCTCATAAAATGTCCTTAAATTGTATGTGAACCTTGAATAGAGATAAGTAAGCTGCAATGCCTCAAATTATCTAGGTGGATTGGATAGAACTCGCTAAAGATAGATATAGGGTGCAATGAAGTAGACTGGATAGAACTAGCTCAAGATAGGGTAGGGTGCAATGAGGTAGACTGGATAGAACTAGCTCAAGATAGGTAGGTGTAATGAGGTGGACTGGATAAACTAGCTCAAGATAGGGTAGGGTGCAATGAGTGACTGGATAGAACTAGCTCAAGATAGTAGGTGCAAGAAGTAGATGGATAGAACTACTCAGAAGGTAGGGTGCAATGAGTGATGGATAGAACTAGCTCAAGATAGGTAGGGTGTAATGAGGTGGACTGGATAGAACTAGCTCAAGATAGATATAGGTGTAATAGGTGGACTGAAGAACTAGCTCAAGATAGGAGGTGCAATGAGAGACGGGATAATACCAAGATGGGTAGGTGTATAAGGGACTGGATAGAACTAGCTCAAGATAGATATAGGTGTAAGGTGGATGGTAGTACTAGCTAAATATAAGAAAGTGCGTATTTCTATAAGTGCAATAATAAACTTTCGATTTCCTAATGCCATAGATCAAATAGGTAGACCTAAGGGTAATTTACTGATGAGTTATTTTCAAAAACTTTAACTCCCTGAGGAAGTATGAAGGGATTTGTGGTTATCATTTATTTAAATAGAGAGAGTCAGTTCATGATATTTTTTAACTTGGATGACAGTTCAAAAATCATATGTTTGGATTTTGGGTTGCCAACACTTGTAAAAGATCACTGTTTTGTTATAAATGTTTTAATTACATGTTATATTTTACATTTAAAATAATGTAACTTGAGTTTTCTCACACTATTTCACTACTTTTAATAATTTATTTTTACCCAATCCGAAACAATAGTTATAACATAATGAAAAGTACTTATTCTTTGTTTTGGAATGTTATCTATAATGTGTAATATAGTGCATACATTAATACCTTTTAATACAGGCCTCGTATTTACTAGGAAAAGAGAAAACATTGTATTTTTTTATATATATTTAAAATTATTTTATGATTATTTTATCGTATTTTGAAATATTTAACTGCTATCCACTGTGTGGGTGCATCATCGTAAAGAACTTGTTTTCGTCATGTTTAATCACATGGTTTAAATTCATCGGTCGCCATTTTGAAGCTATTTTGTTAGACCTTTGTAAAAGTGCTGTGAATAATCATGTTTTTAAGTGGAATAGATAAAGATTTGTCCCCGACCTCAAATGAATATAAATAATATAATTATTATTAGCACCGCGTCTTACTACCCGTTCGGGTTATACACACTTACGCTAATGTGTAATGATAGTGTGATTGTGAGATGAAATGGAGGACCTACAGTTTAACGTGGAATCCGAACCACGGTGGAAGGCCTGGCATTCCTCACATTCACAAGCTGTGATTAATACACATTTGTCAGAGGTGAAGGAAGGGTTTGGTAATCAAATAAATCTGTGCCGGGACCGAGGATTGAACCCGGACCCTCAGCACAGAAGTCTCACACCTTACCCCTAGACCACCAGGTCACCTCAATATAAATAATATTGGGCCTAAATTACTGTGGTTAACTTTCATACATTACCATGTTTTCATTACAGTTATCCAAAGTGACAGCTGTTGGCGTAGGGATGCATTAGGGACTATTTCTAGTAACTTTTTGAGCTGTCATCAAAGTAAACTAAAGGCGGCCTTACACCAAGGCAACAAGAGGCAGAATGTAGCATGTGAATATTGACTCAATGTTGTATGTCGGAGAACACAGCTCCTTGCGATTTCTGTAGCATGCTACAAAGCATCTACACCAAAGCAAACAAAATCGCCTCTGTTTCCAATCGCCAGTCTGCTAAAAGATGTCATCGAGAATGACAATTGTGGCCTCGGCTTATTTTATTCTTGCCAAAGAGGTAAAAAATCGGAGGTGGTGAAGAAAGTGGTGGAACAGACAAGTGTTTGTAGGACGAAATTTATACCAACAAGATTGCGTATCCCAACTAGTTGCGATTATCCAGTAGTTTTGTCAGGCTTTTGTGTTCGCGATGAAATTGGACACAAAGATTTTTATTTTCTTCTTTAAATTTGGGACGTCACATTCATTCTAATAATGCTTATCTATTTATTGAATTAACTATCTTGAATACTCTACTAATAATATATTACATTAATTATAACTATCTCTCAATAATTCACAAAGAATGTTTATTCACCATGAACATCACTCTAATTACAATTAATATGCAGCCATGAAAACAAGTTGAAACACATTCTATTTTTACTTTTACACTAAAATCATTCAGAAAGGGATTTATTGACCAAATGATTGTAATATTTCATTCTAATCTGATAAATTAACTTAATACAACACTGCAATTCAATTACTTCAGACTTTTTTATATAGATATTAATTTGCAATATACTATTCATAGCTATCTGAATATTTTTAGAAAATATCTATCTTTTTTTGTTTTTATAATCAATTAAGCGGTGATCGCAAAGTATGTCATGACTCCTATATTCTTCAATAAACTTCAGTTTTTTCTCATTTGACCACTCCATTGTGAAACATGAAACTATGCACTAGAAACAACAAAAAAACTCAAAATAGGAACACGGAATTCAACAAACAATATGCTATGTCACACGGTGGTTTTGTTGCCTCTGAACCCACTGCCGACGGGAAGGTAGCAACACGTGGCAACAAACAAGTTTTGTAGCAAGGTTGCATGCGGCGAAGGAAACAGAAGGCAATATGTAGCATTCTACATTATCGCATGCTACAAATTGCCTCTTGTTGCCATGATGTAAGGCCACCTTAAGTCTTGAATATATTGTAAGTAACCTACAGAGTGTTTTGAACAATCAAATCAACATAGTCGGAGCGTTTGTATAAGAAATTTAAAAAATGAGGAAGGTGTTATACAAATTGAAGAATTGGTCATACCATCACTTTTAGGTGTTTTTAACACATGCAATGGGCATCGACCCGAGAAAAGATTTTATTGGTTAGAATTGGTCCAGGTCAAAGTTCTTAGTCCCTTCATTTTTAAGTTTTTCCAACTAAATGCTATTGAGTTTATAACCAGCCTGTTTTCCACAACTGTTTTTGAGTCCTCCCAACTGTTTTTGAGTCCTCCAATTTTTTCATAACAAAATGTAATTACTTAATATCTAAATAGTTTAGTAACTGTCTTTAATTTGTGAGCCTATTGGAGAAAAGATAGATTTTAAAGATTGCTCAAACCAGAATTTGAACCAAATTTTTTTAATTCTAATCCGGGCACATTTTTAAATATATATTTTCAGAATACAGTATCAGAAACTTTGTGAATATAGTTTAAAATAGGGACATATTTAATCAATCCCTGCAGTTATTTATAACCTAGCAACAAGACTTCCTCAAATTTATCTAAACATTATATGTCTATAGATTGTTATTGAACATCTTCATTTGTGTCCTATTTTTATAGAAAGGGCCTTACCTGACAGGTAGAAAAGTGACTAACTCTACTTTCACATATTCATGTGCCAAGTCACATGATCTGCTGCATCTGTCAGTATTGATAGATATTTTAAATAACTATTATATAACAATAATAAAACAGTAAAATATTATCAATTTTGGCTGCAAAAATATGTATTCAAGATGTATATTTTGTGTCATGATAATGAACACTATGTGCTGTGCAGTGTACATGTATTCAAAGATGTATATTTTGTACACAACTATCCTGTTAATGAACATAGTAAATATGTTTTTCTTTACCTTGGCAATGTTCTGCGTGTACTGCTTCATGGCCAGTTTCTCCATGGTGCTCTCAAATCCAAAGAACGCTCGGATGTCAAGACTAGACGACTGTTCAAAACAGTCCACTCGCTGTTCTCAGGATGTACCTGGGGATGGTCCAAACATACATTCACAACATGAGATGGTATTTTAGAAATTACAGTAGTCTCTCGAAAGTTTTGTGGTATGGATACACCCAGTTCATGTCTTTTCCCATAGGATGAACAATGCATGGCAATGCAGAAAAACAATTTTAACAAGTGAAAATACAGAAGTCACTTTAGAGTTTTTTTAATGCTATCAATACTTAGATATGTTTATATTTACAAAATTATATTTGTTTTAAATTATTTAAAATAATATATTGATTAACTTTAAGTATTTTAATTTTTTACATCAATTCCAAGTAATTTGAGTTTTCGATATTTCAGGATGAGCCCAGTTCTGTCCAACTCAAACTATTACTATAATGTATCCTGTTTAAAGAATAAAACCCTAGAGGAAAGATAATGATTTTAAACCAAATGGCCTGGCCTCTTCATAATCTAAAGCAATTTACAAATTAGCACACTCAAGGTCCTTGAAGGTAATGTCGGAAAAGTACATGGCGTCTGGGTTTTTTTTAACACTGACTGGCTAAATCTCTAAAATATGGCCCTATTTGCTTTTTATTCGTAAAGGATATTATGAAAATAATTATTTAATGAAAGGAAATAACCAATAAGGAAATTTAGTTTAATGAATCTGAATCAGCATTCGCCTGGAAAAAAATGGAGAACCACATCTAGGAAAAATTGCCCTTATTAAGTCTTCTAAGATTAAGCTTGGACAAGGTCTTGAGCTGTAAGTTTGTACAAAAAATCACTAGACTATAAATGTTCACTGGGCTTTACTACAAACTATTTGATTTGTAAAGGAAAAAAAGTTGTCTGGGGTGATTTTTCGACTAAGTACGAAACTAATATGCTAACAACCGACCAGAAATAAAATGACACACAACAACATTTTAAATCCTTTGTAATTTGAATCACAATACTGGTTTAAGTATTGTTAATAATATGGAAGGTTTTGGTTTTATTGAAATTAACATTATTCTAAAGTAAATATTTATATGACAGCTTAAACAAATAAATTGTAAGAGTTTTACAAGTTTTCTCCTTAGGTGGCATAACTTATATATCAATAGTTAATAAACTGCTCGAATAAAACACAAAAGAATATCAAAAAAGTGTAGCTAACATGCACTATGGGCATGCAGACAAAGGTATCAGTAACGTCATGTCTGGTTTACAGAAGACTGGGAGGTCGAGGTTTAAATCCTGGCCAAGTGTACTGAGCTGAATTGTTTAAAGTGGTTTTACATTCTTCCTCCCCCCCAAATTTGTGTACACGTCCTCTAAATTCTACCATCTATATCACTAAATACCTCAGTGTAAATATGTTGATAGGTTGTACGAGTATTAAGGCACTATAAAATGACTAGAAAAATCAAATTACAAAAATTACAAGGTCAAATAATGAGACACATACATGTATTCTCAGTGAAACCGCTCTAGGGTTAGATAGCTATGGGTATGTTTATATTTAATGAGACTAATTAGCAAAACAGTACTTAGATAAAACTAGCCTCAGCAGAAATAAAACTAATTCAATACCTTACTAGTATGTTGGGTGTTCAAAGAGGTGTTGAGTGTTGAGATGATGGTAACCAACTGACAGAGTTAGTCAAGAAATGTGGAGCAGAACTGAGATGGATTATTGTCGGTGAGAACATTTACAGCACAGTGAACAATGAAGACGAAACAAAAGACAACTGTTGTCGACTTCCTGGTCTGGTTGGTGAGAGCCAGGCATGCAATCAACCATGACAAAACACCGGCCTCAGGGGGGTTACAATTCACCAGGTAGCGACGGAACTGATTTATACCGGCAAGGTTACCTATGTGGAGTATTGCATAGCTAGGGTCTGTGCTGAGGGTGGTTTTCTCATTCACCCTCTACAGAATTAATGGGCAATATCCAGTGCTCGAATTGGACTGGAGCGCCATTCCAGTTGACACCAAAAATTATCTATCACAAGCGTTCCGGTTGATAACACAGGTTTAAAGTGTTCCGCCAGCACACTAGAATGCTACTTCTCCGTTCTTCCTATTGTTTTCCAAAAGGATCTCTATTCTAGTCTGAATGAACCCAGATCCTACTAGGTGTCTGTATATTGTATTGGAATATGACCGGACCTAGATGCTACTTACTACGCCTCTGTATAGTGTTTTGTATTTTGTATTACACTTGGTTTTCCAAAAATGTGCTTCACAATAGAGGTTCCAATAATCCAGACAATGACTTCAACATAAATATTTTACACATGTTGATCTTTCACCTCCCCTTTTGTATCCTCTATTGTGGGGATTATTTTTGGAAAGGGCACTTGCTGTTTCTGTTCGTAGGTAAAAGATTTATACCTTCAGTTTCACATTGTATTTCATAGAGTAAATACCATACCGATTTTGAAGTTTAGAACTCTGTACCTCAAAAAAGAGAGAAAAAAATTAAACCAATAAAAAAATTTATAAGTTATGTGTTGCGCAAAATATTATTTATCTACTCAAGTTAGCTACAATATTTCCTTGCCGCGTAAGTTTTATAGCTGAACATATTTTCTTCAAAACATTTATTGCATTTAATGAAATGACAAATGGTGTCCATTTGTCGGCGGCTAAATCTTTAGAAATGCTAAGCATTTTAATAAAAACTGAGTCTCATCAGAAAGTCAGAATTTAGATACAAATTAAAGTCCCAATATGTGATTCTGAATATGCAAATACATTTGAATTCTACCACGCAGGTAATACTGACAATTAAAAAAAAACACTGTCCTGTTGTGGTCCGAATAAACTTAAATAAATTAGAATTTGCACGTAAAAGAACGGGCTTTACCATGACAGGCTTAGTAAGCGGTGGCCGAAACCAACCCATACTCGAGCTGACACGAGGAGAAAAAAGATTAGGAATAAAGAAAACTGGGAAAGAGTAGGAATACAGTGAGTACATGAGATTGTAGAGGAAGCAAGAATGAGATGGTATGGGCATCTAATGAAATGTAAAAAGAGAGGATGACCAAGAGGCCAGAAGAATGGGAAATTAGTATGGAGGAGCATATAACAGAAAGTGTTTAAGTGAGAGGAGAAGAACGGAAGAAATTAAAGGAGAATAGATGAAGATTGATACATTATACTAAATGACCTGGTCACAGGCTGGAAACAGTTAGTGATGATGATGATTATGAGAAAGGGCCTTATGTTAAAGAATAGAATATCTGGTTGTTTCTGCCAATTTAATGAACAATGTTTGTTTCAAGACATTTTACATTGAAACAAAAATTTTCATTTGGATTAAATAATAATAATAATTATTATTATTCTCTTCTTAGCATTCTCTAATTTTTCATAATAGTGTAAAACAAAGAATTTTTCAAATTTTCTGGTGCCATATTTTGCCTCTTCTATAGCAACATTTTGTAGGATGAAACTCCTTTTTACTTCACAAGAAATGATTGGGGAAATGTTTTATCATGCATATTTCTCTCATTGTAATTCAATTAATTTCAGTCCAGTATTTTCCCCACTAATGATAGGTATCCTTCAAATGTTTTGATGTTTCAAGTGTCTTATTTTTTACAAGAATGAAAGAGATGTGAAAGAACAATGTAATGTTTACATTTTAATGTCAACAAGATGTAATTATTAATTCCTATGTCAGAAAATAATTAGTTTTGAATGTAATTATAATTGATCTTAATTAATAATGAATATTATATGGTTTTAGACTAGTGCCTAGCTAAATAGTTATATATTGGATATTGTTTTACTGTGGCAGTGTATTTTTTGTTTCAATACAGAAAATAATAATTAGTAAACTAATTATTATTGAATTAGATTAGTATAGTGAACTGCAAAGTGATATTCATTTTACTGAAATTCAATTAAACTGTCATGGCTTAGCATGCAACTTATTGAAGTGTGTATAGACAATGCAATATGTTCTACCAATCTAATAGTTCCATGCTGGAAAATAGATTAATGAATTATTGAATGTTAGTTGTTACCATTCCAGATGTTAATATTTTCCAATTCGAGCACTGGATATTGATGAGCCTTGTCAACCATTTTCAAATTAAATAGAGTCGTTAATAATCTTGTTGTAAACTTTATCACTTAAAAGAAATATGAACGCCATAAATTAGCTATGTATCACTTATAAACTACCATAGACCCAACAGATTAAGGGTGTATTACTTAAAAACTAACAAAAAAATAATCAATAATCCAAGAACCCTTCTTTTACACTTTTTAGCAAATAAATATATATGTTTATGATGGTGGATGTTAAGGTAGTAAAATAAAAAAAGGTTATGACAATTGTTAAATATTAAATAGAAGTAAAGTTATTAAACAAAAAACCAAAACTATACCAGGCTCTAGAAGGGCAAATGTATGATAGATAATTCTTTTCCATGCCACAACTGTGAAGGTTCGGTACATAATTAATTTTTCACTCAAGATGCCATTACATTTTTATATGATTAAATGCTCAACTATTAAGTCTTATTAACTTTTTAATGGCTTGACTCATATTGTGCAACAGTTTTACAACTACAATTTTATATCAAGGACAATATAGAAGCAGCACAACTACTCCAATGTACCCTCTGTTTACCCTGAAGGATGGGAAGCTTATTTTGTTTGATTCCTCTATGGTGTAGACCACCCCCAGGGGTTTGACAATAATTTCAGGCATTACAGACATCCACTAAATTTTACTTATTATTAATATTATTACTATCAACATCAACATCAATATAATTGTTGTTGTCACTGTTGTCAGTGCCATTGTTTAAGTTATTGTTGTTATTGTTGTTACTATTGTTCATTATTATTATGTGTTCTGCTGTTTTTCAATAAACTTTAGACCGCCAATGCGCCCTGCCCTCCCTCCGTCTCCTCCTTCAGCTCCCATAATTTTCTTCCCTCGAGTCATTCAATATTTGAATCCTCTTCTTTCCTAAGCTCCTCTTTCCCTCAACCTTGCCTTATATGATGTCGTGCAGAAGACAGTTCCTCCTAAGGATATGTTCGATCCAGTTTGCTTTGCACCCAAGAATCTCATCCTAAATGGTTCTATTCTAATCCACCCTTCTTAGGACTTCATTTGTCACCTTGTCTGTCCACCTGATCTTCTCAATTCTTCTCCAGCACCACATTTCAAAGTCCTACAAGTATGTCTTTTCCATCTTCCTGAGAGTCCAAGTTTCTGCTACATACAGCGTGATGTTCCAAATGTTGCATTTATTTACCATAAAACTTTTTAAATAATAAGTCTGATAAACAAATGAACACAAATCTGATGTGATGAAATGAACTTTAAAGACTTTCTTTCACTCTGGTACAGCCAGCTTTGTTTGGATAACTTTTTATTTTTGTTTAATGTTTGGAACAAACATATATTCTTCGGAAGATAGAAGGTATCGATTTCACTTTTTTTTATATATGAAGTACTGTATTGGTTAGCCCATGGTCCCAAAAGAGTAAGCGTCTGGAGAAAATTTGGGAAACACTGTTGTAAATTATAAGATAGAGTAATAGTGTAGTCAGTCAAGGTGGGACTAATTTCATTCAATCCCATTGATACCCTTGGATGTTTGTATAGGTAGGTATAGTTTGTTTGTTAGTTTGTACTTTGTGTCAATGTGCTTGCTATTAGAGACTCATTCTGATTAACTATAGGATAGACACAACTACCAGACTCAAGATTGTTAATTCATCCCTTAGTGAAAGTGTACAAACCCAATTTTCAACCCTACATGAGAATAAAACCCAGTCTTCTAAGATCTGTAAATATAGGGTCAATGAACCAGTTTTGGACAGTCTACCAGTTTTGGTCACTTAAAAAGTATTTCTTGTAGAATAAGAAAAATTGGCAACTCTGGAATATAAATTTAGTTTAAGACTATCCCACTAGACGTATAAAGTTACCTGAAAAATTTTTTTGGAGGAAAAACATTTCTGGTATGGCTGAGATATTTTAGCATGTAGCAAAGTGTAAACAACAACACATTTTAGGTAAGTGCAATTTGTTCAGTTAAGAAACCCCCTAGACACACAAATTGTAGTATGTGTGTAGTCAGGTTTAAGTGTACAAACAGTGGATTAATACAAAGCAAGGATGTTGAAGATGATATATACAAAATACAATATTAGTATGTCAAATTTTAACCTAGAAATGGGGTGCCCATTAGTGGATCATTACAAACTTCATTGCTCTAGATTTGAATAAAATGCCCAAAACTAGTTATTTTAAAAAAATATTGTTTTTCATAAATTTTAAGTTCCTTAACCAACAAAGGACATCATTTAGTTGAGTAAAACATATTTTTAAGTGTGTGCACCAGTTTTCCCATATTCAACATTGGTGCATCTCCCGCCCAAAACACATCCATCAAGTCTGGTGACAGGACTGTTCCCGTTTTCAGCAGACAATGTTGATGTTTCTAAGTGTGTTCTCAAGAGAAAAAAAATGGATGTGAACTTTTAATAAAAGCATTTGAATCCGATTTGGATTACATCGAAGGAAAAATTGAGCCCAAACTTCTTGAGCTATTTAATAATACAAAGGGTAAAGCTTGGGATGGTGATGTGAAGGCTTCAATGTTGTTTAATCTGTGGACTCAAGTTGATAATGATAAACATGGCCTAATCAGACAATCTTGCATGATATAGATGAAGATAATGTTTCAGCCAATCCTGTTCCTGTGTTTCAACCCAATGTGGATATAAAATACCTAATTGAAGGAAGTTTACCTACAAATTAAAAAACTCCACAGAATCTTCCCAGAGATATCCCAATACCACTACCTGCTACAAATAATACTAGTCCAAGAATATTGAAATCACTGTTGAATGTTTTAAGTGATGTATTGCTTTGGCCTGGTATACCTCACACTCCCAAAAAAACACAACAAAACGGAGTGAAAATTCCTAGTGTCATGACTGGACAGTCTTGGAAAAGATTTCACGAAATGAAAGATTGTATGAAGAAAAAAGATGAGGAAAAATCTTCAAAAACAAATTCAAAGGAAAAATGCAAAGACAAGAAAGACAGCAACAATGGTAGAACAAAGCACGAACAGTGATAGCTCAAATGGCGATATACCATTAGACTTACACTCTTCTGATGCAAGTGAGTTTGAAGAAGCCAATGATCCCATTGTTTTTGATCCCCCCAGCAGATGCAACAAGGATCATCTGTTCTCATGGAATTCCCAGGAGGAAACCGCAACACTACTACCTACACCTACATTTGTAGAATACAACACTTACCAGATAATAAAGAAGATGAAGATGACATATCAGTCATGGCTTTGGTTTTCCTTGATAAAACAAAGGAATTTTTTTATAGCTAATGATGAGGATGTGTCATTTGTAAAGCTCCAACAAATTGTTGCAGTCCTACCTCAACCCAGAATGGTTTTACATGGAGAAAGAATCCAATATGAATTTGACAATCCTGTTACAAATGTATTTAAGAAAATGTAAACTTTTTTACAGATCATTGATTATATTAAGGCAAAAAGAAAACTAAAAATATGCCTTAATATTATTGTTTTATTGTTTTTTTACACCAAATTTTGTTGTATTACTTAATGTTTGTGATTAGAATAGTTATGATTTAGTTGAAATAATTTAATACTTTTAAGCAAGCATACATATTATTAGCTGTTTTAAAATTGCCCAAAAGTGGTACAATAAGTGTTCAAAGCTGGTGAACTAAGTGCCCAAAACTAGGATTTAACACTTTTTGTTTATAAATAGTTATAAAAATAAATATTTATCTGGTTCATCAAAAAAGTTAATAAAATATTATTATTGCATCACAAATCCATGCTTTACATGTTGCCATACATTTTAATCCAAAAAAACCAATTACATAGCCAATAAAAAAATAAATTGCTTATATAAATCCTTAATGTGTCCATAACTAGTACATTCACCCTACATACTAATGAATGAGCTAAGGTATCTGTCTGATTGCAATATCAGGAAAAAAATGCATGTGGAAATAAACTGTGATCTAATTACTCTTTTATTAGTAGGAAATAATAAGGAAGTATTTAATTATCAATTTAATTGGGATGAGAAAGTAAAACTGCATTTTAATTGCTGTGTGACATTTTAATAAATATGGGAATACAATTCCTTCAGACAGAGTTTCACATTGCGACAGCCGTAATGTGTGATACCCCAATATTATATAACCATCATTAATAGATAAATGGTTAGGGAGGATGAAAGAAGCCATTTAGAGCCCTATGGCAGCTAAAAGAATTTTGTATTTCAGTATTAATTAACCCTATGAGAAGAGTTTAATGGGCTACCATTTGGTGATTTGTTGAAAAAAATATATAGTTTATCATTTAACATAATACAATTTTTAATTTATTTACTTTAGGATGTAAAATATGCTTATTTAAATTCATTGAGTTATATAAATAATGTTAATATTATCATTTTTAATTTGTATTTGTTTTAAAATAAATTCACTGTCAGATGGTAGGTTTATACCGTGACTTTTCAAAATACAAATAATGTAGAGCCATCATGTACACATTGTTTAAGTTGAAAGCCTACAATCTTTACCTTGATGGGCTTCACTATATACTCTATTCCGGGTAGGAACTACTCTCTGAAAGGTCTTTTTTTCCTACCAAAATCCTACTATATAATAGCTTTCTTGTAGAGAAAAAGGCCTTTCAGAAAACAATTCCCATGATGAACAGACTTTAGATTCACTATACAATCAACACCACAGCAGAAATAAACAAGGTAAGTTTGCCACCTTTCAGGTTCACATGTCTTATATTACATTTTTATTTTACATATCACTTTTGATCAATTAATAGAGATGATCAGATATAATCTAAAGTAATAAAATTCAAAATTGACTTCATTTACATTATATTTCACACTAAATGTCTATGTGGTGCAATATCCTTCTGTCTCTCGCTATCAACCATCCAAGCAAGAAGGACAAGGCTGGAAGGATGGGATTGCATCACGTTATTTGAACATTATTGAAAAAAATGTTGTCAACAACCCGGTTGGAAGGAGGAGAGGAAAACACTAGCGCAGTAGTCACCTCGTAGTTAGAACCTGCGTTGATCGAGACCAAATTTTTTTTTAACTAAGCACATTTTAATCATCCTAGTTCCCCAAAAAGTGAAATAGCAACGCGTGTGATATGGCTAACATATCCAGCCTGTCCATTACAACAATAACGCTGAGTAAACAATTAATTAAAAATACATAAGTGATTTAAATTATAAACTGATAAAAAAAAGTCCTTAACAAATTATCCCCCGGCATGAACAGTGACCGAGAACAATAGGCCGGTACCTGTGATGCGAGAAATAATTTTACAACTATGCTGTGATCCACAAGGAATGAACCGCGAACCGTAAAATCACAAATATAGACTACCCAAAGTGAACTGTGAGCAATAACATTAATATGGCTTCCAACGTGTAGTCATGAACCACGAAAAAATAACATTATGCTTAGTTACAAAGTTTACATCAACATAATACAATAGTTATAGTGTAAGTTGATAGTCATTTTCATATAGTTGTGATACATAGTGTTCTGACCCTTGTATATTTTACATGAAGAAACATACAGGCATAACAAGTTTTAAAATTTTCCCAAACAAAATAGTTTTTGTGTGCACCTCCCTAGTAGGGTAGAGATAGAGGACATACAGTGTAGAGCAGAGCTTCTTAAAATTTTTACATTCGCGACTCATTTTCACCAGATAAATTTGTACATGACCCCGGGTATCTAGGTATATAAAATAGGTATGCAAATCAAACATTTACCTATGATAAATCATAAAGAGATTTATTTTAAAACAATTCTTTGGTATACATATAATTTTAATATTTATTAAAGACAAAAGCAAATTTGCATACTAATGAGATGGTTTATAAAATAGGTACACAAATCAAACATTTACTGATAATAAATCATAAAGAAATTTATTTTAAAACTATTCTTTGGTATACATATAATTTTACCATTTCATGAAGGTGAAAGCAAAGTCGCATACTAATGAGATGGATGTGCTTGTTTATTTTTACACAAAGAATTAAATCTCGGCTGAATATTTGATATTGAAGGATGTAGAGCATCGGCAACAGTTTTCAGAGTTGATCGATATTTTGATTTTATCAATGCTGAGAACGCCACTTCCCATAAATGCGTAGTACAAAATGTAAGAAGTATGTTTAGGGCCAGTTCAGAAATTGTGGGAAATTCTATCCTAATCCTAAGCCAAAATTAATCTAACAATTTTTTTAAGAAACTCAAGTTTTAGACCTGTGTCCCTTGATAACTCAGCAAATTCTTCTTGAACTAACAATGGCAGATGACTGGCAGTTTTTATTTCAATTGAGTATGGATTATGAACCCAACTTAAATTTTTAGAATAAGAATGTGAAGGGAAGTATTTCTGAAAATGTCTCTCCAGGCAATTCAGATTATCAATTATAACTCTTACAATTAAATTTTTGGGAATATTATTTTCAACTAAAACGTCATATGTAGCTGTAAACGTTTCTAAAGAACCATTTTTCCCCCTATTCTTTCATATGTTAACTTTTTTAGTAAAACTTTCAATTTTATCTTTTAACATAAATATGTTACAATTAGCTAGGCTGCAGCGAAGTTGCGCGTCATGGGCAAGAACTGTTAGAAACACCTTGGATTCATTGCATTTGATTTTGAATTAATATTTGGTCACTTCGCATTTATAAACCTTTTACTGTTGCCAAATTTTTCGCGACCCCAAAATTCAACTACACAACCCCATATGGGGTTGCGACCCACAGTTTAAAAAGGACTGCTGTAGAGTATGTGCAAGTCTTACCCAAGTATGAGTGGAGGTGAAGTTGTAAGCCATTTAGGAAAATAAATCGTACAGCGCCCCACAGACTTTCTCTCGCTTTTATCTTAAAATAGTAATTTACTAAAAACTTGCAGGATTTACTGTATGAAACAAAATAATAGGTCTATACATTGTTGTAGAAATATTACAGCTTACTTACTCTATGGCATTAGGAACTAGGAACGTTGTTACTGGAAAATGGAGAAAATAAAAACATCTTTGTTCCCCAAAGAGCATAAGAATCGAATTCATTTACAAATACCTGAATTAAAAAGTGTGTGTATTTGCTTAGGGTACCCGTCATTTGGCCTAAAGGCATTTGGCCTAAAGTGTAGGCTAAATGCCTTTAGGCCAAATGCCTTTAGGCCAAATGCCTTTAGGCCAAATGCTTTTAGGCCAAATGACTTTAGGCCAAACGCCTTTAGGCCAAATGACTTTTTGTAAATTTAATTTTTAGACCATTTATTAAAATGTGTATTGCTGTCTCCGGAAACATTTGTTATGATTTGTAGTGATGCTAATAGATGGCGAGGTGTGTAGTGTTTAGTTAACTAGTATATACTACCGTTTTAAAATACGTAAGTCTTTTCTCAATTTACTACTTCCCAAGGTATAGCATCACGTCCATTAACCTGTAGTACCACTTTTGTATATGTTGAACTTTTTACATTGCCAAGGTTTTATACTAGTTTTTGTACCGTTTTGTACCAGAAATAAAAAGTTTTGTACACGTACCGTTTTCTATTAATTAGCACATACATGTGGTCACACCATTTTAATAATTTTGTTTTATTTTGAATTTTGAATTTTTTTAAGTACCAAAGTATATTTGTTTATTAATTTTGCTAAATGAATTAATAAATCATTCTTTTTTTATAATCATATTAACTTACTCGAGTTTGCCCACGGCTTCGCTCACATTTAAGTTGGGTAAATTATCTTATTTCTAGCAAATCATCTAAACCAGGTTTTCTCAAACTCTATGCTCTTGAGCCTTACATTAACATTAAAAGTAATTGTTAAGATTCTCTTTCTTAGAATAAGATAACTTTTTTACGTTAAAATACAAAAATGAGACATTTATTATTTAATTTATTTCGTTATTTTCTGATAAGAGTTTTGTAGAAGTTTATTAAGAATAGTAAAGATTTGTAATATATTAATTAATTTTATTGCTTCATAAGCCAAACAGAATATTAATTTTTTAGTCAATCATAATTTAGCAAGTCGAAGGAAGTGAAAAATTGGTTCACACCTCATTGGAAATCCCCTCACGCCTCGCAGTTTGAGCAACCCTGATCTAAACTACCAAAAATACAATTTTAGACACGTGTGTGGCGAGAACTTTGTATGTTGATGAAGCCAAAAATTAACTACTACCTACAAGAAGTAAAATCAATTATATATATGTGCAGTCTTTGCATCAATATTTGCTCGCTTACGCGGAGACATTGTTGAAATGAACACCAAAATAAATAGTTTAAATTTACTAATTAAACTTGAATTAATTTGAAAGAATCACTCTAGTAAGCACCTCAGCTTATCAAATAAATTGTTCTGTTAGTAATTGTTTCTATTGGTTTTTGAAAATTTTCCCTTCTCCTCCCCAATCATAATTTCTCTATTCTCTAATATTCACACATAGGCCCTTTATGTGGATCATACCGGCCTGTAAAAATCATTGATCTCTATGATATAACTGGATGGACATACACATGCACATTCCAAGGACAAAAGCTTGACGCTCAAGTGTATCATCTGCTACACAGAGGGGGGGGGGGGGGGGACAGATTTAACTGTTTCTTTAAATGTTCTTATGCGAAAACATGTCTCTGATGAATAAAAGTGTTATTGTTTGAAAATAGTGAAGTATTATACCACACTTTCCTGAAGAAACATTTACATTAAAGAATATACAATCCAGTTTTACATGTAATACTGTACAGATATGAATAAAACCTTAGATATTCCCATTTCTATGTATTTATCATCAATGTTGTTTACAGTCTGGCACGACTACACTTATATTTAAAGTTGATTATTAGCTTGTATATTGGTTTCAGAAACCATATTATATTGAAAGTTCTATAAATATAATGAACAAGGTATCTTAAAACTTGATTACATTTGTTTGAATGACAAAATTTGAATAGTTGCCATGCATTCAAACTATCACTTAGGTTATAGGCTTGTGGAAAGTATTATTTTAATAATACCTGTTTTTTTTAAGTTGGCTCATATCTTTCAGAAACCATATTATGTTGAAATTTCGATAACTATAATGAAACAAGTCAGCTAAAAACTGTATTACATTTGTTTGAATGACACACTTTGTGTAGAAGTCTTACGTTCAAATGATAATTTAGGTTATAGGCTTGTAGGAATTACATTATCTACTAAACCCTGATTTTAGTAATAATCCCAATCTGTAAGGCTTTATTTCGTACCAAAATAATATCATATATATAATATTTTGGTAGGATGAACGGCAATTTAGAACAGAAGTAGAAATTTCCTTCTTTTATCCTAACTAAACACAACTATAGGGTAGGATTCTGGTACGAGATAAAGCCTTACAAGTAAGCTTCCTTCAAAAATCATCTTACATATTAGGCTACATCAACTTATTTAAAGAAAAAACTAACCAGTTTTGAACTTTTATATGCTCTTCAAAGCTTTAACTAACATATTTATTTAATTTAACCACTTACACATTGATTTTTCTCATATATTCAATCAGATTAATGAACTATGTCAAAATGACACATTGCCTTGTATTGGTAAAAGAAAGAAAGAGATACCCGAAAGTTTATTTCTCTCTTACACAATGGTATGCAGACGACAGCTCGAAAATTTCAGCCACAGATGTCCATCCAGTTATACTATAGAGATCAATGGTAAAAATATCATTTACTAACTTGTCCTGCTTATACACGGACCAAATCTTTTACGAAAGTTTATCTTTATTGCTTCATAGGATGTATAGTCAGCCTCGTGACTATTCATCCACACTTCAGCTTCACCTACTAACTTTGAATTAAAAAATGCTATTTTTTGTGCTTTGGTGAGTTTACTATTTTCAAAAAGTCTATCCATCTTTTTCAAAAACTGTACAGCATGCACCCTAACATTATTTCCACTGAAGGTGGGTACATAGTCCATTAATTGATTCTGGATGCTTGTACTAGGTAATACCAAGGCACCAGCAGTAATTAGCGTCCCTTTTTCCACTACTTCGTCATATTTTGACTTAGCCTGTTCTAGTTGTTGTCGCATTTGTTCGACTGTTTGTAACGTCTTGTCCACAGTTTCAGTCAAGTTGTCCTTAAATTTGTCCAATTGCTGGTCAACTATTTCCTGTAAGTAAACATCTGGTACTGTGTGTCCATCAAAGAAATCATTTTGGAATTTAAGGCTATCACTACATTTTTGTTGTTCTTTTTCAACAGTCGCAAATCGTTCTGTTAAATGGTGTACCTGTTCTAGAATTTCATTTTTATTTTTATCGCAACTTTCCTGAGTAGTTTTTCCTTTGGAATTTAAAGCGTCCTGTTTAAGCTTAAAGTTTTCCTTTGAATTTTTAAGTTTTTTTATCTGCTCATTCGTCTGTTTTTCTGACTTATTAGAGTCTTCCCTTAGCGTCTGTAGTTCGTCCCTTACCTGCGTTTGGACACTTTCAGTCTGTTGTATTTTCTGTAATTTTTTGTCAAAGTCGTTTTATACTTCTTGAAATTTACCCTGCAATTCTTGTTCTAACCTGTTGAATTGTTCATTTACACCCTTAAATTTTTCATCAAACTTTGTATTTAAATTCTGATTCTTTTCTTTGATTTCTTTTAACTCCCGGCTATTCTTTTTGTAGCTCCTGTCTAGTTTTTTGTAGCTCCTGGCTAGTTTTATCGAACCTTTCATTTATTTTCTGATTTAACATTTCACTCTTTTCACTATTCTCTTTAATTTGCTGACTTAACTTTTCACTCTTTTCACTACCCTCTTTCATTTGCTGCACTAACTGCATTAATATTGCATTTAGGTCATTTGCTGATGTTTGTTGAGCTACACCTCCTACCTTTGAAACATTTTCCACCCCCTTAAGTCTTCTTCTTTATGAACTATTGGTTCAACTACTTTCCCATGTTGTTCACTTTGTTCCTGATCAGATAGTTCTAAACAAGAATGGTCTTCTACCATTGGTTGGGAATATTGCGTTAGGGGAGGATTATCCTCACTGCTACTACTGTCTGTCTCTTCCATATTTAATGAAGTTTTGCTGTTGATGACTTACGTGAGATTTTCCTTGCGTACCCCACCTGAAGTCTAGAAGCTTTGGACCTTATTCAAAATCTACCGGGTTTTGAACTCTTCCCTCTGAAGTCACCTGGTTTGGAGCTTCTTCTTCTTCTTAAGTCACTTGTTTTTTTTTTTTTTGTTTTTCGCGTAATAAGGCACTTAAGTTGTTTGCGGCACTTTCACTCTTCTTTGAGCACTCACTTTCTCGGGTTGTGAACTGGATTTAATTTTATTATTTCAGTTTATCAGGCTCTCCACGTTGGGAAGCCATTATTGTAACGTATAAAAGTTAGCCTGATATATTAATGTTGGTTCGCCACCATTAGGGTGATATTTGATATAATGATTGAATTGGGTCCAAGTTTGCTATCCTGTATTATGGTAATCAAAAGGGGATAATGTCTTATTTTATAAATTAAAAGTTCTGGTCTTTTATAGTTTTTTTAATTTTAAGTAGATAAACAGTTTTTGCTAGATATTTCACACGTTTTAAATATTAATTTAAAGACCCGACTATTGTATTATGTGTATGTTAATTCCCGGCACGTGAAATTTATCATAGACCCAACCCACACGGCTCCTCGTCAGGATTGCAAGTGAAGAGATGCGTACTTTGAAGTAGTTATATCTAGTGACATCTCCTTCTCGAAACTTCCCAAAAGAAAGAAAGGTGTGGTCATCCAGGTGCGTCTCTGTCTACAAAACTGAGTTCGCCTTTCAAACAGAGGCGTAGAAAGATGTCGCCATACCTTGCAACTTAACACAAATAAATCTTACTACCCGCTCGTATTTATAATATCATAATTTTGAATATAGATGTGAATAATAAATTATTTAGATGTATAATTCCATATCATTACAACATATATATACAAACACGTGTATATACGGGCTCATTACAATTGGGCCACGTAAACAAGTTATGATCTCCGTTTGACGTCTACATATTTACTGGCAAAATTTATTTAATGCGTCACTATTATATATATTAATTATTAATATTGGCTTCCACTTTCATTTTGCCTTTCGAAATAAGTTGTCAAAAGTCCCCGAGAATGGTGTTTTCTTATTGTTTTTCGTTAACTTTATGACCATGAGATATATTAACAAGGAAATAATATCAGAAATATATACATAAAAAAGGTGATATTGTGTTTTGTGAACTGATCTAGTTGTATGTAGGATAGTGTCAATGTTTTTAGAAATATTGTAACTACCTTGCATCAGTTGTGCTATCTATATTCAGATGAAACAACTAACAGTACTTTTTACTTTCTGAAGATAGCCGAAGGTTTTAAATTTACATTTTAGGCCAAATGCTTTTAGGCCAAATGCCTTTAGGCCAAATGACTTTTAGGCCAAACAACTTTAGGCCAAACGCCTTTAGGCCAAACGCCTTTAGGCCAAACGCCTTTAGGCTAAACGACTTTAGGCCAAACGCCTTTAGGCCAAATGACTTTTGGTTTCATTTTTAGGCCAAATGCCTTTAGGCCAAATGCCTTTTAGGCCAACTGCCGCGTCCCCTTTGCTTATAGCTCAGAAATTATTGGCTTTATAAAAATATATTCCAAATAAAGGATGTATATCTTTAATAGTACTACAATTTTACAATGATAAGTTATTTTTATATCTCAAATAGTTGTGGAGAAATTATGAAAATTGGAAAATTTCTATCATGTAAGGTACCCGCAAAGTCATTTTTCATAAGAAAATGAGAATTACCATCTTGTTTATAGTGAATGATAAACAGTGTCTAGACATAACATTTAATTTAATTTAACTATAAGAAATCTCTTTTTTCTCTTTTTTCCCTTCAGTAAGCTGCCCTTAATTTTAGGGTTGGATGTCCGATTCCAAATATCCCTCGGGAAAACCTTATGAAAACCCGAGATACCAAGTTTTAGCCCAATCGGTAAAATAGTTTCTGCTCTAGCCCGAGGTACAGACAGTCAAGCGGCATTGCGAAAATCACTTATTTTTTTGTCACAGGGGGTCATGAAACATTAACATTTATCGAAATCTCGGGTTAGATTTTTTTGACAATCACAATACTTTCTCTCAGAGGTGTCGAGAGAAAGTAAAAACATTCCATTATGCCCAACCAAGGATTGAGCCCCATCAAAAGCAAACCAGACAAGATAAGATTGCCTTCTTTAACCACACACGTCCCCCATTGTGGGTGAAAAAGGAACTAAAGTTAAGAGTGATGGAAAATAAGGTAAAATAACAGCCTTGTTACTACTGTAGCAAGTATTTTGATACCTTGACATACAACTAAGTAGAATGTAAGAATAAATTAGTGTAGTGAGCTTCTCCTCTTAATAATTTATGTTACTGTTTTGTTTTTTAATAATCGCAATTCTGCTAGATCTAATAGTCTTAGCCAGGTAATTAATATTGAGTGTGCACTGTGTCTTACTGCCTATTAGGACTATAAACAAATATACATTAATGGGGTAGGGATGAGGATGGTACACTTGAAAGGAATTGTACCTGCACTTGAATGAATAGAATGAAAAACCACCCAGGAAAAATATTCTCTGGATACCAAGCTGTGATTCGAACCCAAACCTTCCCATCATTGACAATCCATTCTAAAATGATTAATAAAATGTGCAATATGCATATATTTTTTTTTTCTGTAGGTAGTAAAGTGACATTTCAAATTGCTAATATGAGTTTTTTGTTTGTTTTGTTTTTGTCACCACTTCTTAATACTTGTTTGGGTTACACGCATGTTATGTACTAATCATTCTAATGTGTTAGGGATGAGTAAAGTTTAATTTAGAGCAAGTGTACCCATATTTGCATGGAAGGAGAGTAGAAAGCTATTTAGGAAAAAACAACCTCAATACACCCAACCAGGATTCAAACCCATATCTCTTCGTTGTTTTATTTATTGCGAGAGTGACGCTTTAGACCATTCGACCTTTGAAGCAGGTTAGATATAATGTTTTAAAATTTATACCTGGCTGGACATGATAATTTCAATCCACGGTGTATTCAACGTAAGCCTGTAAATTTAAAACTTTTACACTCATAGCCATTAAAACTGAATCCAATTCACCAAGGCTGTGTTTCCGATAGTTTTAAGTATCACATGTCCATAACAGACTCAACCTTAACATATGAGTGATACATGAGCCTGGGCACAGGTTGAAACTAGATACACCAGCGGTACAGCATTGGTTTGCTAAGTTTAATATCCCAAGTTCTATTCTCATGTCCATACGTGTCATTTTTCAATGTACTTATATTTAAATTAATGATTTCTATATCTATTTTTAATATCAGCATGCTATATGCCAGGGGTCGGGCATCTTTTTGATATGGCGGGCCGTATGGGCTAAAAAAACTGTGGCTAGGTTAAAAAAAGAGCTAAGAATTTCAACTTTATATTTCTCATATATAGTAATTGGTTATTAGTATTTTTATGAACACAATTGGTTTTTTTTGGGCCAGATAAAATGAGTCGACGGGTCAGATCCAGTCCAGGCCGTAGGTTGCTGACCGCTGCTTTATGCAATAGTGATGGCTATTAGAGACATGTAAATGTTAAATGATGTTGGTGATAATATTGATCCAAGAGGAACACGACAGTACATTCTGTTTCTCTCTCTCAGTCAACTCATATTATGCCTCTCTCTAGAATACACTTTTTACACAGTGCAAGTTTTCAAAACATGATAAATAAAGACAGGCAATTTAAAAAAAATTAATTCTTTAGTCATATAAAAAATATTAATTATTTAAATATATTCTATCATATTTAACCCTATGAAATGACCACATGTGTGTATTGATCTTGCTATAGGTTGTTTTAACATTGACAGTATAATCCCACTATATATACTTTAAATATTTGTATATATAAGATTGGTGACAATATGAGTATATTCAACAGGTATCATTAAGTTTTTCAAGTCCTGCATCAGCAGACCTAGAAATATTAGATCAGTACTCAAAACTATAATAAAATTTTAGGAAGAAACCATATCTGACAGGTAGAAAAGTTTTTTTGTCGCCACGTTTCATCACCTGTTCAGATCATTCACAGTCATACATACTGAAATTACACTCATGTTTAAGAAATAAGAAGGTTGAACTTAGTGGAAGTGTACCCACATTTGCATGAAGATAGAATATAAGACCATTTTGGAAAAACAAGAGAGCGACACCTTGGGTTATGCAACCACTGAAGCAGATTGTTTATGTCAGTATTTTAGATGTTTTATTTTATTTTAAATAATATTTTTTATCATGTTGCTATGTTAGGTTAGCAATACTAAAAGGTTCAGACATTAATTTTGACCGAACACTCAAACACCTTGGTGTTGCAGTCTTAATCCTTGGTCTTGGAACATAGCATGGAGGATAAAGACCAATAACCTTTTATAAACTTTAAAGTACAAAGTATATGTGGTTACTGCTTCAGTCATTATATCTCTATATAAAATATGTGTTTGAATTGCGCCTATAAAAAAATTATATCAGATTCTTTAAAAAAAAAACTCCTATTAAAAGATATTTTGGTTGAATTTACAGAAAAAAAGAAACAAATAATAACAAGGTTTAATGAATAAAAATGTTTTAAATTTAATAGAAGTTAACTATTTTTAATTGGAAAATTATATTTGGGATGTTTGGTTTATAGTTGAGGATTCCCGGAAGGGTGTGAACACAAATAAAGCTGCCAGTCTCATCTAGTCTGGTTTACCAATGGCAATAAGATAAGTGTTCAAATTATGGCCGGATCCCCTGAGGGGTTTTTTATTAAATAAATTTTCATTCCTCCTTCTTGCAAAAGGGGCTACACTTCCTCCAGTTTACCATATCCAGCCTTAAATATGCAAACAGCCTTGAGAGGCAAGTAGGACGTCGAATATGAAAAATAAATTGTTGAGAATAAAACATGTTAGTTTGGTTTAAAAATGTATTTACAAATACTATTTGTAATAATAATTTAATCATCTAAAAGTTATACAAATATTTCTATTGTAACTTGAAGAAGATGGTAGGTTGGATTATGTGATTACTTTTTCATTTATTTGAGGTATTTAACGTACACTTTCTGAACCGACTGATTATATCAGCACACGAGAATTTCTATGAATGAGAGAAAACAGATCTACCAATTTTATCGAGAAAGGTATTTTCACAAACTTTTCAGGTTCTTTTACATGCCACAATCGACATGAGACTGATGGGCTTACTTCCTCTACGAAGCAAGTTGTTATACGGATTTTTATTGCTCAAGAAAAATCCGTCGACCCTGGCTGATTTTGAACTCACGAACATTAAGTCCTGACGTGAGTACTTTACCCCAAGGCCATCAACAATTTTATAACTAGTTAAAAATAAAGAGTGAACGTGTAAAAGAATATAGCTAACAACACAAATACTTGCTTGGAATAATATTTTTCACTTATGCTCCAGGAAATAATTCATCCTGAGAAACAGTTTTCAATATGTTTGTGTGAACCAGATTAATCCAGCTGAATAACACTCGAGTTGAATTCAGTGAACCAAGCTAATTGTAAATAGTGTGTTCAACTCACAAAGTATCTGCAGTTCTCCATAATGATGACTCTGGTAGCGAAGGTCTCGTTAGTAGCTTCAATATCAAGTGTCCTGGTCCGCCGGTCCAAAACGTTCTTTTGAATGAAATACACAAAATCCACACCAATAATCTGGGTTAAAAAAAAACAAGTTTGTTAATGAGAAGATCTGTGGTGCTAGAACATGGGAGCAGGGTTACACCATTTAGACTTTAAGATAAAACTACTACTTAGCTTGGAGATAAATTATTTTATTTAAGTTTTTTTAGCTGAGTAAAATGTGAATACCTATTAAGTAGGTTGACCATAATTACCTACTCTATGGCATTAGGAACTTGAAATTTCCATGCCACACTTATAAAAGTATGTCACCTATCCATATCTTGAGCTAGTTCTATCCAGTCCGCCTCATTACACCCTATTCCTATCTTGAGCTAGTTTAAATTCAGAAACCAATTTACATTTCCATCTTCAAACAAGAAAAAATCCATGTGCCTCTGAATAAAATCACATAAACAAAAGAACAAGTGGGGCCTTTATGGAAAAACGATTTTAGTAAGCGGGCAATCACATTATACTTTACGGATACACTTTGAACAAAGTTTACAATGCAAACAAGATTCGAAGCTTTTATTTTTGTTTCAAATGTTATTCAAGCTTGTATTAATTAATAAAGCAACTAACAACTAGCTGTTAAAATTATGTACAGATATTTAGGAAATTTTTAATTTGTTTTTTATAATTTTGGTTACTTAGCTATAATATTTAGTTTAACTTCCTAATATTCATACTGGAGGATCCTGTGGAGCCTCTAGAATAGCCAAAATGAAGGATCTTCTGAATCACCCCTTCAGGTGCTAATGTGGAGAGCCCTCTGAATCACCCCTTCAAGTGCTAATGTGGAGAACCCTCTTAATCACCCCTTCAAGTGCTAATGTGGAGAACCCTCTGAATCACCCCTTCAAGTGCTAATGTGGAGAACCCTCTGAATTACCCCTTCAGGTGCTAATGTGGAGAGCCCATTAATTACCACTTCAGTTTTACTAATGTGGAGAACCTCTGATCCCCTTCAGTGCTAATGTTTTAGAACCTCTGAATCACCCCTCAAGTGCTAATTGAGAACCCTCTGAATTAACCTTCAGTCTAATTGGACCCTATAATTACACTTCATTCTAATTGGAGAAACCTCTGAATCACCCTTCAGGTGCTAATGTGAGAGCCCTCTGAATCACCCCTTCAGGTGCTAATGTGGAGAACCCCGCCCTTTAGTGCATCCATCACCCCTTCAAGTGCTAATGTGGAGAACCCTCTTAATCACCCCTTCAAGTGCTAATGTGGAGAACCCTTGAATCACCCCTTCAAGTGCTAATGTGGAGAACCCTCTGAATACCCCTTCAGTGCTAATGTGGAGAACCCTCTGAATCACCCCTTCATGCTAATGTGGAGAACCCTCTGAATCACCCCTTCAAGTGCTAATGTGGAGAGCCCTCTGAATCACCCCTTCAGGTGCTAATGTGGAGAACCCTCTGAATCACCCCTTCAGGTGCTAATGTGGAGAGCCCTCTGAATTACCACTTCAGTTGCTAATGTGGAGAACCCTCTGAATCACCCCTTCAGGTGCTAATGTGGAGAGCCCTCTGAATCACCCCTTCAGGTGCTAATGTGGAGAACCCTCTGAATTACCTCTTCAAGTGCTAATGTGGAGAACCCTCTTAATCACCCCTTCAAGTGCTAATGTGGAGAACCTCTGATACTCTTCAGTGCTAATGGAGACCCTCTTAATCACCCCTTCAAGTGCTAATGTGGAGAGCCCTCTGAATTACCACTTCAGTTGCTAATGTGGAGAACCCTCTGAATCACCCCTTCAGTGCTAATGTGGAGACCCTCTGAATCACCCCTTCAAGTGCTAATGTGGAGAACCCTCTTAATCACCCTTCAAGTGCTAATGTGGAGAGCCCTCTGAATTACCACTTCAGTGCTAATGTGGAGGACCCTCTGAATCACCCCTTCAGGTGCTAATGTGGAGAGCCCTCTGAATCACCCCTTCAGTTGCTAATGTGGAGAACCTGAATCACCCCTCATGCTAATTGAGACCCTCTGATCACCCTCAGGTGCTAATGTGGAGAGCCCTCTGAATCACCCCTTCAGGTGCTAATGTGGAGACCCTCTGAATTACCCTTCATCTAATTGACCCAACACTGTGCTAATGTGGAGAGCCCTGAATCACCCCTCGTGTAATGTGGAGACCCCTGATCACCTTCAAGTGCTAATGTGGAGAACCCTCTGAATACCCCTTCAGTGCTAATGTGGAGAGCCCTCTGAATCACCCCTTCAAGTGCTAATGTGGAGGACCCTCTGAATCACCTCTTCAGTGCTAATGTGGAGAGCCCTCTGAATACCCCTTCAGTTGCTAATGTGGAGAGCCCTCTGAATCACCCCTTCAAGTGCTAATGTGGAGAACCCTCTGAATCACCCTTCAAGTGCTAATGTGGAGAACCCTCTGAATCACCCTTCAGTTTCTAATGTGGAGAGCCCTCTGAATCACCCCTTCAGGTGCTAATGTGGAGAGCCCTCTGAATCACCCCTTCAGTGCTAATGTGGAGAGCCCTGAATACCACTCATTCTAAGTGGACAATCACCCCTTTAGTGCTAATGTGGAGACCCCGAATCACCTCTTAGTCTAATTGGAGAGCCCAATCACCCTTCAAGTGCTAATGTGGAGAGCCCTCTGAATCACCCCTTCAGTGCTAATGTGGAGGACCCTCTGAATCACCCTTCAAGTGCTAATGTGGAGAGCCCTCTGAATCACCTCTTCAAGTGCTAATGTGGAGAGCCCTCTGAATCACCCCTTCAAGTGCTAATGTGGAGGACCCTCTGAATCACCCCTTCAAGTGCTAATGTGGAGGACCCTCTGAATCACCCCTTCAAGTGCTAATGTGGATAACCCTCTTAATCGCCCCTTCAATTGCCAAAGTGGAGGATCTTCTGAATTGGCCCTTTAATTGTCAAAGTGGTGGACCCTCTGAATAACCTTTTCAACTATCAAAGTGGATAATCATCCCCCCCGCCAGTTAGGAAGAGTAATTACGAGGTCTGTAAATTATTATAGTCGTTGATGGGAAATTCGAGGCCATCTTTAACTCTCATTTAAATAGGCAACCCACCCAACATTTGAGATCAGCCCCTACACAGAAATCTCCAGTCAACGCCACCCCCCACCCCCCCCCCCCCGCCAGTGAAGGCTAGGCCATCTTCCTGAGCCGACAACCGATATGTTACACTCACTTTCTTTATGAGGTAAGGTGCTTCCACAACTAGTTTACATCGTCGTTCCGTCTTGGTGACTGCTCCGTCTGGACTGGTCGAGTCTGACACAACCTCACATCCCACAAACACTGGGATCTGTGGACATGTGGGGAACCTCCTCTCATAGGCCTGCAACAACAGAACAACTAACTAGAGCGTTCGTTACCAGAAAACATGGCTTAGATCAACACATTATTTTGTATCAGTCGTGGAAACCTTTTCCCCTAAAGGGTTTGTCATTTGTGTAGCACGTCTTGAAGGTGAACTGGACACTCCTTTAACACCCCAACCGCTATGGTTGATTGGGTAATGCTGACGTAACATTAACAAAGTGAGGCCTGGTACGACGTTTGTCACTAAAGAGTTATTTTTACTTAAAAGTGGTCTTGCTAAAATTCTTCATGAGTATTGTATAGGTCAATGTAAACGCAGATTATTAAATTAGTTAATCGTTGCCCCTTTAAGCGCCCCCTTCCCTCCCGAGCTGAGGGCCCGGATGAACCAGCCGCACCACCGAGCCAACCTAGCCTAACGCTACATTGTTCCCTCTCTCGCTATAAATAATTAATTTTACCTCGGATTGGCCAACGTTCAGCTGGACGACGTATAACCAACTGAACCGTAGTCTACCGGCGATTTATTGTTTTCACTTCCCTACTATGAAATGCACACAATCCATCTGTTTGAAATACCTTCTCGTTGAGTTGACGGTGCCCAACCAATCAATCTCTCACATAAAAAGTGTCCGATCCACCCTTTTAGGCTACAACATATTCACACTATTATTATTTATTATTATTTAGCACCGCGTCTTACTACCAGTTCGGGTTATACGCTTAAGTACTATTTACGCTAATGGATTAGGAATTGGGAAGGTTGAATTTAGAGGAAGTGAACCCGTATTTGCGTGGAGGGAGAGTAGAAAACCATTTATGAAAAACCACCCCCAGTTCACCCGACCGAGATTCGAACCTCAATCTCCCCGTCCTCGGCAGTTGAGCTCAACACAACTAGCGAGTTAGCCAACTACACCACCGAGGCGGGTCATATTCACACTAGATGGGGTAGGGAGGGACCCAAGAAGGTTCAGTTAAGGAATGTGCCCCAATTGCTTGGAAGTTGAGTAAGAACATTTAGGGTGAAAACATACATAGTACACCCAGCCGTGTTTTGAACCCAGACCTCCCCGTCACTGGCGATCCAGTCCATTGCGAGTGTGGCAATTTAGACCACTCATGCGGGTAACTAGAACTTTTCGAGGCCAGTAGGCGTTATGGAAGTTCCAAGAGGCAAGATATCAACAACTGAAGGCTACTGACCTCCGATACTGCTTTACAAACAAGTGTTCGACTGAGCACCCTCTTTGTTTCATAAAACGATAAGTCTATACTCTACACCAGCGGTTCCCAAACTGTGGTACGTACAGTTATTCCCGGTGGTACGCCGTGAGAATCCAAACAAAACAAGCAAATAAAATTCGTAAAAAGAAAAGTCCTCATCAAATCTTAGAAATACATTAGGACCAAGTCCAACCAAAAGTAAAACATATTCAAACAGTGGCTGGAGAGCAGGGAACACTGATTTCACGCTAAGACAAACAGTGCAGCCGTGCAGTCTGTGTTATTATATCCCCGGGCGCAGTTTAAAAAAGGTACCGATTTTGTAAATATTCAGCATTATCTCGGTAATAGTCTAAATTACGAACATTTTTGACGTGGTACGCCATTCAAAAAGTTTGCGAACTGCTGCTCTATCACTATGCCATTTACAAGTGGATGTTTTGCGTCTTGTTAATGCAAGTGTTTGTTCCTGCACCAACTACGCAACATGTGTAGACAAGACGGAGGAAAGTGTACATATCGCCCATAAATATACAGCCGGCCTCAGTTGTTCGTCTCCGCGCAGGTCACATAATAGCACAGTTTCCTGTCCACACGCAACGTTCTGAGCTGCGCAGTAAAAGAGAGAATGGCACAGTTTTCCTGTCCACACGCAACGTCCTGAGCTGCGCAGTCAAAGAGAGAATGGCACAGTTTTCCTGTCCACACGCAACGTTCTGAGCTGCGCAGTAAAAGAGAGAATGGCACAGTTTTCCTGTCCACACGCAACGTTCTGAGCTGCGCAGTAAAAGAGAGAATGGCACAGTTTTCCTGTCCACACGCAACGTTCTGAGCTGCGCAGTAAAAGAGAGAATGGCACAGTTTTCCTGTCCACACGCAACGTTCTGAGCTGCGCAGTAAAAGAGAGAATGGCACAGTTTTCCTGTCCACACGCAACGTCCTGAGCTGCGCAGTCAAAGAGAGAATGGCACAGTTTTCCTGTCCACACGCAACGTTCTGAGCTGCGCAGTAAAAGAGAGAATGGCACAGTTTTCCTGTCTACACGCAACGTTCTGAGCTGCGCAGTAAAAGAGAGAATGGCACAGTTTTCCTGTCCACACGCAACGTTCTGAGCTGCGCAGTAAAAGAGAGAATGGCACAGTTTTCCTGTCCACACGCAACGTTCTGAGCTGCGCAGTAAAAGAGAGAATGGCACAGTTTTCCTGTCCACACGCAACGTTCTGAGCTGCGCAGTCAAAGAGAGAATGGCACAGTTTTCCTGTCCACACGCAACGTTCTGAGCTGCGCAGTAAAAGAGAGAATGGCACAGTTTTCCTGTCCACACGCAACGTTCTGAGCTGCGCAGTAAAAGAGAGAATGGCACAGTTTTCCTGTCCACACGCAACGTTCTGAGCTGCGCAGTAAAAGAGAGAATGGCACAGTTTTCCTGTCCACACGCAACGTTCTGAGCTGCGCAGTAAAAGAGAATGGCACAGTTTTCCTGTCCACACGCAACGTTCTGAGCTGCGCAGTAAAAGAGAGAATGGCACAGTTTTCCTGTCCACACGCAACGTTCTGAGCTGCGCAGTAAAAGAGAGAATGGCACAGTTTTCCTGTCCACACGCAACGTTCTGAGCTGCGCAGTAAAAGAGAGAATGGCACAGTTTTCCTGTCCACACGCAACGTCCTGAGCTGCGCAGTCAAAGCGTGGTACAAAGCCTTGCGTGAGTACGAGGGTTTAGTTGGCTTTGTCTGCCAATGAAAGTGGATCAATCTGGCTCAGATTCCACCGCGACACAAATTGAAACTGTCGACCCAACTGAAGATGTGATGCTTTCTACTCAGCTCTTAAACAAGCCTCATTGTGTAAGGACAATTCTAAAGAAAAACTAATCCGTTAACATTAGGGCAGTGGTCACGTGGTCTAGGGTGTCAATATCACAGACGTCTCGGTGATGGAGAGACCGAGGTTCGAATCTTGGCCGGATGTATTTCGGGTAGTTTTCCCAATTTCCTTCCAAGCAAAGAGGGTACATTTACTCTAAATTCTACTTTATTTTTTTAATATTCGGAGAGACCGGATGGGTGGTAGGCCGCACTACAAAAAAAACAACTCAAAACATGAAAGCCTTTATCTAAGGGAAATGGATGGTAGAGGATATTTCAGATGAAGTACACCAGCATTAGAGTAGAAGGGATGAGAAAGAAAGTCACGGTGATAAATTATATGTGTGAAACCATTACCAGTGCACCCGATCAAGAATCGAACCTTGGCCTTCCCCTCACCAAAAATACTGTTCATTGCGACAGTGCTTTATTAGACCGTGTGCTCAATAAAAAAAAGTCTGGGCACAATCTTGTAATTTTAATAGATGTTTGACCTGGGTATTATTTCCCACTCTTGATTTAATTACCAAATTAAATGTAATTAAAATGATTAGAATAGCCTAGTTTAAAAAAATCCGTTTACTGTAACAGGCTGAGTGTGTGTAATTTGTTCGTTTTCAGAGGAAAGATGTAATTGGAAGAAACAATAATAATCTGTACTAGATGTAATTAACGTTAATCAGTGGGGGTTTGGGACGAGATTAAGAAAAGGTTACCGATGTCATGAACAAAAGTGGTTAAAGGTGCGCTGTCCAAGCTGCGACAGTTACCTGCGACTTAGGCTACGGCCGCAACCTGTGTGAGTCACAGCCTAATATTGAAATCGTGTACGAGTTGCTTTTTGAAAGACACGTACTAATTGCGACCCATTAACTTGAGAGAGAGGTATGAGTTGCATCCACCTAATTAGCAGTGCTCTTTCTATCATGATCTCTTAAAGTTCAGACAGAAACTATCATAGTCTCATGTCGACATTCCTCGTAATATTCAAACTTCCTCAGTCCTTGTCGGTCTATGCTTTTGGGGAAATGTGAAGGTTTGTTTGGTTAGGTTATGTTAGGTTAGGTCAGGTTAGGTTAGGTTAGGTCAGGTCAGGTCAGGTCAACAGCCCGGGCTGCGATTCGTACGTGGCTCTAAAAATGTGGGGCCGCAATTCAACTGTATCTTTAGAGGTAAACAACTCGTGCAGCCGTAACTCACCTTCAGCCGCAGCCGCCGCAAGAGACCGTGGCGACACTTGCTTGGGGTGTTTTCCAAGACGCGACTCTAGCCGCAGTCGCCAGTCAATTTAGAGATGGATGAGAGAGTGAGCACAGGGGATTCGAGTGACAGAACCTTTTAGAATATTTTTAGGTAAAGGAAGATGACTAAATAGTGTTTATACTCCATTCACGGTAGGAATTACTCTCTGAAAGGTCTTTTTTCCTACCAAAATCCTACTATATAATAGCTTTCTGGTAGGGAAAAAGGCCTTTAAGAAAACAATTCCTACGCTGAACAGACTTTATATATGGTTGTACTGCAGAGGGAAAAGACAAAATGAAGGTGCATGTCCTTGTACTTCAGATGTTTTAAATCGTATAAGCATGGATGTTGGGATACTAGCTCACACAGCACCACCTCCTGCGAGGAGGTCATTAGCACCTCCAGGTTTAGTTTTTAAACATTAAAAAAAATAGATTAACACACAAAATCCAATAAATACGCAATGTCGCTAAAAAAACACTCCATCAGTGCCGTGACTCGTGCCGCTTAGAGACGTATAAAAAAAGTTACAAGGTGTATTTTTGTCCCAAAATCACAGAATGTTGGGCTTTAATACAGATTCTGTGACTTGGACAAGAAAGAAAGTTGACTTTGGCAATTTCACGCCTGGGTGCGTCGACTAGTACCAATACATGATGTGGAAAACCGGCAAGACATATTTATGTCGTTATACTCTAGCAGCCAGAGAAATACACGTGGATTAGAAGAAAAAGCGGAGACGCCATTATGTTATTTTGAGGGGCGTTTAGTATAATGCATCAATATATTTATTTGAATCCGATTATCTATATCAGAATTATTAAGACCGGCTTCGGTGGCCAAGTATTCTAAGGCGTCTTTCTCGTGTTATGGATGTTGTTGAAGCTAAAGGGAGTATGAAAGGATAGGAGGGAAGTGTGGAGAATATTAGTGAGTATAGATTAAGTAAGGAGGTTTTTTTTTTCAATATTACAGTTTCTTGCCTGCTCTGTAAGGAACTACGTGATTAAGTATATATGTATATTTCCCACTCTCCTTCCACGCAAATGCGGGTAGATTACCTCTAAAATTATTCCTTCCTCATCCCTAATACATTAGATTAGTTATATACGTATAATCTGAATTGATACTAAGACGCGGTGATTAAAAAAAAAAAGTTACGGTCAATTTTCACAAAAATTTACCTTTTCGTTAAAATTGACCTTTGGGGGCGTTTAGTATTAAGTAAGCACCTTAGGGGAGAGGGGCGTTCAAGTTTTGCTTATTTTTGTTGACGAGGGGGAAGGGGGGTCAGAAAATGACGTAAGACAGAGACTGGCAAGAATGACGCAGTGACCCAGCCACCCCAAATGAGCACATATTAATTAAAAATGTCGAGACGTGGCTTCAAGGACCTTGGTCATCAGATTAAAAGTAGTTAAAGTTTTTTATAAACCATAATAATTCATGTAGTAACTTTTTTATTATTTAAATTAAATGTCAATTAAAATATTTTTGTATAATTGTGTCACTTTTTTAAATTTTAATATAGCTTAAGAAAGACGGTAACGGGCGGTATCACAAGGGGGTAGGTGGGGTTGCTTAAAAAAAGGTGCTTACGTAATATTTTAACACCGCTCTTTTAGTGTCGGTTGTTTAAATTAGTGTATGGTTATTTTTAATGCATGCGTTCATATTTATAATGCATATTTATATGAAAAAAACATTGAAAATTACCAATAGCAAAACAATTAGAGCTGATAAATAAGTAAAAGTGTGATTTAAGCACGGTCGTACCCTAAAAAATGTAATCGTTGGGTGGTAAAGATGTGAGTTCTAAATGCGGTGGCTCGTAGGTACAGGATATGGCGAGGAGTATTTTGAACTATCAATAGTTTTTGAAATAATTTATAAAAAATATTTAAACTTAAATCATAATGATACATTCATACTAATTTAATTTAAAAAAAATTAAAAACATAATAGGTGATATCGATATCAAGTGAATTGTATTACTCCAATACGTAAGCTGATAGCTTAGGAATTAAGGAGGATTACAAGGATAAATTACTAATCAAACTTCCGGAGAAGGTAGAGGGGTGGAAAGTTGACTCCAGCCCCCGATACCCCCCACACTTCCCCCGGACGTACGGCCCTGAATTTAAATGTTTAGTGAGTAAAAGAATGGGATGATTTATTATACCTTTCAAATAATGTACTTTTTAAAATAATACTTTCTAAATGTATTTAGTTTTATAAAAAAATAATAACTTATAAATTGCTTTATCAGCGAATTGTATACTTTTTTTAGTTAATTTTGTTTGACAGTTTATTTTCTTGAGATAATGAAGTTTTGAAATAGTTTTCGCTGAACAGGAAAAATATTATAATGATGCTGCTAACGATCTTTTTCTTCTTAGTTTGGTGAAGGCAAAGGTTCGCAAAAATTATAATGAGAGAGATTAGAATATAAAGGAAGCGTAAAGTTTCTGACAAAGTATTCGTTAAATAGTAAACTAGGAACTGTAAAAGAATGATTGAATCAATAAATTAGCTTGAAAACACCAATAATTCAACGTGATTTTCCCCGCGGCTCTGAAAGACGTGGGCCTATTAAAAATGTAGGTCGTGCGGCCTTGCCCCTGAGTAACAGCTGGTATCGATCTCGGTCCCTTAGTGGCGAGGCGCTAGACGCAATAAAGGTGCATACTGCAGTACATCGTTCGAATGAACATTCTTCAATACATGTTTTGGTTTGGGGTTTTTTTTAATAGACTATCATAAGAAAATGTTTGTCTCTCTTTAGTCAATTGAGACTACACGATGACCAATTTTTTCTTGATATTTTCGGGGACAACCATTTTAAAATCACTGAATGGAGCAAGAGAAGAATGGTTCAATTTTTAAAGGAAGAACCTTATTTGACAGACAGGAAAGTTAAGTCCATTCGCCCTAGGAGATGTTTTAGATTTTTTTATTGCAAACATTTGTTGAAAGTCACTAACTTTGGCCCATGTGAAGATAATTATTTTCTTAGCGATACTGTATTATCAATCAAAAATGTTAGTAAACGCTTATATAAATATAAATAATATATATAAAATAATAATAATAATAATAATAATAATAATAATATTTTTATAATACTTGCTAGTATACTTTGCTTTATCATGACTTACTGAAAGAAAAAAAATATTAATAAAAACTATTATGTTTTTTGTTTCGCAGTTGTGGCAACAAGAGATATTATAGTGCATAAAATAGTAAATTAAAAATCATTATATTCACACTTGTATATTTTTACAAACGGCCACCAAAATTAATAAATGTGTTTTATAACTTAGAGAAAGAGTCATTCAAAATATTAGTTTCAAAATAAAACGTTTTTATTGGTTAAAGCATGCGCATTAACACGACCAAACATGGTATGTAGACGTCATCAACCGTCCGTGTTTCGATTGGTTCGTCATATTAATTTATGAAGAGAAGACAACCTTTTAGAAGTTCTCGTTTGTAAAGCATTTTTAAATCAACAATAGACGTCACTTCCACAAAAAAGAAACATCCGAGCGGTTTTCATAAGTTCATATTTCAACAATGTAAAAATAGTTATAAGAAAAACCTAATAATATACAAATTGTTTGTTGTGAATGTTTTGCCAGCCAAACGTGACAACAAATCAACAGATCGTATAGTTTGGCGAATGGATACATGAGATAAGGTCTGGTAGCTTTTAATAGCTGTCCCCACGACTCCTATTGCGAATGAACTAGGTTTAGATCTACTTTCAAGTATTCATACGTCAAGTTATACGATTTGCAGATGTCGCTTTTGAAAGAATACTGGCCTTAACTAAGTTTTCTTTAATCCCACCTCAAAATACACAACATGACATTTAAAAAAGGCATCGATATCATTGTTTAAATATAAGCATTTAATTATTGTCAACTTATCGATTCAAAGTTATTCTCATGTATTACAATATTTGTAAGAAATGTAGATGTGAGATTTAATAGCCGTTAAAAGCACTTCCGGCCTGTGCTGGTTGACCGGAAGCCCCGTCTCCGGATTCGATCAACACGATTAATAATGTTGGTTACCAAGAAGCTCGCAACAGAATGGGTAACAGTTTCTCATAACTCGTGTTGTTTTATCAAGGGCTATCCACGGTTGGTAACACGGATAAAGGCGTCAGTATCGTCTAGGTGGTTTGCGAGTGGCCGGCGTCAGAATCACGGCATCACTTAATGGGGGGGGGTGTATTCGAGGTGTTTGCCCGAATTATATAAACCAGATTTCATTAAATTCGGTGTACATTTCGTGACAAAAAAAAGAAAGAAAGAGGGAAAATAATGCCCAACCACATCCTTGGCACTACTCTAGTGTTGTCCCCCTTTGCATTAATTATGTTCTTACTATTTTATTTTATGTACTTAACATTTACGCTAATTTTTTAGCAAAGTAAGAAAACATATTATTCTTACCGCACAATGAACTTGGATCACACAAAATTCACTACTAAAAGATAATTTAATGGCATTATAATTACTTTCATGACAGAAATCTCATTTCTTGACTGTAGACATCATGTTATGTAAGAAAAATAATCAACATTCTATTTTGTATATTTGAAGCAAAGATTGATCCATATTTAACCTTTCATCCTTTTATTTCTTTAATAAATGTTAGAGGGGAGAGGAAGGTTCGCAAAAATGTAAGAAATATAATGAAAAGCACAATAACTTGGGTTCAAGCTTACATTAATCAACTTAACGTATTTTTAAGTTCATGAAATAAAACAATAAAGGTGTTTGTTTATAAGTGAAAGTCCAACGTTTTCAAAATAATTATCTTGTATAGTTTAAAAGAGATGTGTGTATTATGCAATTGTTTATATAAATAACTTTGCGGTAAGCACCATTTTGAATTTTAAATAGTTTCTTAATTTAATCGCTAGGTTGCAATAAATTGAAATATATTAATTACAATCATAATCAACGACGTTTACATACATTTATTGACAAATCGGGAAGGAGATAGGAGATTAAAAAAATCGCATCAACATATTATCCTAGACATAAATAATTTATCTAAAGCCTTGTCAGTTCTATTATCTGTTAATTTTAATGTAAATAAGATCAAAAGGTTAGATAAAAATGTTGTGTTTACTGTTGATAAAAAATTAAATAATTGATACATTTATTTCTCTTCAAGTGAAACCATCATTAAATTGTTTGCAATAATTATTTTTGTTTGTGATCGTGAAAGACCTGGTAGTTCCATTTTCTTTTGTGAAATAGTTTTGTTTATTGTTTGTACAGCGGAATGTAATAGTGGGATTATTATTCTCATATAATTTTATTTCACATACTATCTTGCTAAAAATATCAAAAATAGGATATTTGATAAAGGGAAAGAATTTTCGAGCGATAAAAAAAAGATATAATAAAAGTTATAAAACTTGTAAGATTTTTGTGTAATTTTATTTTACTAAGGTGGGACTATTTTTGATATTTTCAAATGCTATAAAAAGCTTTTTAAGACTAAATTGATTTTTATTTGATAATTTTTAAACATAAAGTAATTGTTTTTTAAGACTAAATTTCTAATGATTTATTTACCATATGTTAGTTAATTTAATCAAGTCAGAATACCTATGCACAAAATAATGAAAATGAGTCTATAATAAAATATGTCTGCATTCTCTTGAGCTTAGTAAAGTATGAGCTTAGTAACATATGTGACAGCTAGAAACAGTTACTAACTCTATTGTCACATATTCACACATCAAGTTATTGATCTGCCGCGTTCATGATGATAACCTTAAAATACTAATAGGTTATTATTGTAAAACGTTATCAATATTTACCGCAAAACATGCGTTTGTGTTTTTTCTAAAAGGTGGTTCAAATTTGCTTTTATTGATAAGATAATTATTAAAGTCGTACTGCTTTTATTAACAAGTATATTATTCGAGTCATAGTGCTTTTTATGAACAATGGAATTATTCAAAATAATGTGCTTTTATTAAACCGTTCCACTCTCAAATTACAGTACAGGATCTTATGGACTATTACCATCTCTTTCCAACCCATTGGTTTCTCCGTTAGCTCTGTCCTTTTTATACCAAGCGGAGTTGCCGTTTTGTATCTTAAATTTGAACGTCATTATTTCTATGAAATAAGTATGGTATATTAAAGAACATTCACGTATGCATCTTTGAAATCAATTTAAACCACCTTTGATGGGGTTTTTTTTGTTTTTTTTCAAAATATGAAAAGTTTCACGAGGTTCCAAATATATCACGTCATAAGTCTCGTTCCAATTGTGTGGAAAAGCCAGTAATTTTATGGTGACTGTTATAATAGTTATGATCAACGTCTGCAAAGTCTGAAAGGAATATATTTTACACAATGCTAAAAAAAATATCATTAAAACGTATTATACCTACTGAAATATTTAAAGTAAAACATGAAAAAGTTGTCTTGCAAGAAACTTTTTTTCTTTTGATTTTGTATAGGTACATTATGTTTAAGAAATGATAAGAAGAGCTCAAATTCATTTTTGAAAAAGACTATGGGCCAATAGCACCCCCCATTTATGTGTGGTAGCGTATTGAAGTTAAAGAGGGTGTAGTTCATTTTACACTCTGTCTGGTCTTGAAAAGCAGAGTAATGTTATACAGTTGTAGCGTTGAGAACTGAAGCGTTAGTTCATCCATCACATTACACTCTTTCTGATCTTGAAAAGCATAGTAATGTTATACAGTTGTAGCGTTGAGAACTGAAGCGTTAGTTCATCCCATCACATTACACTCTGTCTGATCTTGAAAAGCAGAGTAATGTTATACAGTTGTAGCGTTGAGAACTGAAGCGTTAGTTCATCCCATCACATTACACTCTGTCTGATCTTGAAAAGCAGAGTAATGTTATACAGTTGTAGTGTTGAGAAATGAAGCGTTAGTTCATCCCATCACATTACACTCTGTCTGATCTTGAAAAGCAGAGTTATGTTATACAGTTGTAGCGTTGAGAACTGAAGCGTTAGTTCATCACAGCCACATCAAAATTGATATTGGTTTCACAAAATACTAGGTTCAGTCACTTATACATTCACTATACTCGTCTTCGTTTGTAATTATAGTTTAATAAACAAAGTTTTATTGTACTTGACGAGCCAATGTTAAAAATTTGAGAATACATTTTATATGCAACTCCAAATTTTACTATTCTATGCTTTTGAATTAAGAAACCAGCTATCCACAGAGGTGGTTGGCTGAGCATTCTAAGGTTTTACACGCGCATTTACACTTTGCCACCGTTTTTAATCAGGACCGGGTTTGAATCCTCGTCGAATTCACTGGCATTAGTTAAACACTTTAGTACAGTCGGTAACGCGTCAGACAACTAAGATAGGGATCTGCATTACATTCCTGGGATGGTCTGAGATTTATCTTTGGTAAACTGTCAGATAGGGGACAAGATGTTGTGTTTTCTTAGTATTAGAGTAGTTTGTAAGTCGTGTGTTGATATAATCAGCGTGTTCGAAAAGTACATCTACTTTATACAAAATAATTATCTGAGGTTTATTTTAACAAGTTATTTTCCCATAGTTTCAGGAAAATACTGGTGCACATACTCTTAGCCACTTTTCCCGTCCTTTACTCCGTTATATTATTGATTTAATACAGTGTAAGATGCCGAAAGTCAAAACACAGTCTTCAGGAAGCACTCCGTGTAAACATAAATATAACACTGCTGAGCTTCGCACCAATGAATCCTACTGATGGCAGTCCTCTTGGTAAAGCAAAGCACAGCTGTTTGAAATCCATACAAGAAGCCTCTCTCCAGTTGTGAGCCATTATTCTTGTGTTACAGGTTATGGTCATTATTTTGGCGTGGGCCAACAGAGTGCTAAGAGTGTTTGGTGGTTTAATCGTCATTTTTATCAACCGTTTGATCATATTATATTTTAAATTTTCCTTTTATTTTTAGCTATAATATATTTTACTTTATATGTGATAGTAATTTTATATATTATTTATTATTGATTCATAATGTTAAGTGCTAGTTTTTTAAACTATTTATCATGGAAAAGGTAACAAGAAAAGTGCGTAGCAGAGGTATACTGAGGAGAAAAGAACGTCAAATAGTAATTAACGTTCTCAATTATTTTACTAAGACAATGAATGTCACCAAAGCAGTTAGGGAAACATGTAAAGCCACGAAATGTTCCGAAAGAACTATTTACCATTAAGAGAGGAACAAAAATGTGTTCCTTTGTGAACTCCTTCAAAAAAAAACAAAAGAGAAAAGGTAAACAAAAAATTCAAGACTGAACACATACATCCGGTATCGTATCGTACAGAGTAGTTTTCGTCAACTTGTCCATTCCTTGCTGTTCGACAACCTGCCCCCTACTTTAAGTATTATTTTAGTGAGGGTAAACGCAGACGACACACTGCCAAATTTCTCACGAACTACCTTATACAGATTTTTGCAGGAAATGGGTTTTAAGTGTGAACGAAGGGGTAACAAGAGTGCTTTAATTGAAAGAGATGACAATATTAGGTGGCGTCTTCAATTTTGAAAGGATATTAAGAAGTTCAGATCTTAAGGTAGACTTATTATTTATACAGATGAATCATGGGTAAATGTTGGACAAAGAGTTTCCAAGGAGTGGAAAGATACTACCATTCAGAGTTCTCGGCAAGCATTTCTTGAGGAATTAAGCACGGGACTGAAGCCACCACGGGCTCGCGGACCACGCTTTGCGATGTTTCACGCTGGAAATGGCAATGGCTTTGTTGAAGGTGCTGAGCTCACGTTTTTTTGCAAGAAAAACACAGCAATGCCCATGACGAAATGGATGGTGACGTTTATGAAAAGTGGTTTTCAGAACAATTACTTTCTAATACACCTGAAGGAGCTGTTATCGTAATCGATAATGTAGCCTATCACAGCATAAGGTGTGAAGCGATCCCGACCACATCATGGCGTAAAGCTCAAATAGCTGAGTGGCTTATCCAAAAGAACATTGATGTTGATGACGAAATGTTGAAACGGGAAAATTCTGTATTTGGTTTTGTAACACAAACACAAATTTGAAAAATACAAAGTGGATGAGATGGCGAAGGCGGTGGATCGACAAGTCATTTGTTTGCCTCCGTATCATTGTGAACTTAACCCTATAGAGATGGTGTGGGCTATACGGGTTCGGATTATACGCTAATGTGTAATGGTAAGGTGATTATGAGATGAAATGGAGGACCTACAGTTTAACGTGGAATCCGAACCACGGTGGAGACCTGGCATTCCATTCCACACAATCACAAGTTGTGATTAATACACGTCTTGTCGGGTGGGCACCATTACATTGCATGTCCATTACATCGCATGACCATTACATCGCGTTTTGGGAACAAATACATTGCAGGTCCATCACGTCGCATTTCCCCCACCTCTCTACACACAGCTAACCCTACTCTGACGTACAACTAGAGATGACTTGTTGCAAGGATAGTGTGCCTGACTCTCAATTCTAATTCCCACTTTGTAGATAAGGCTAGTTACAAGGATAGTGTGCCTGATTTCCCCCCCTAAAGCCTAGTACAAGTTGTGTTACAATATTAACATATTCCCAACTTATTGGTGTTTGGAGAGTCGGTCAAAGAAAAAAGTTGTTTTGGATCATTTGTTGGAGATAATAAACGACCAACCCAACATGTTGGCTGAGTTGGGAGGTTCTGCGCATGCGCTATCGAGTTGAATGAGTCTCTAACCTTGGTGAGGCACGTGTTTTATTTTCATATTAGTTTAACTTTGAAAATCGGGGCTTGCATAATTTTGGGATAATTGAATGGAACAAGGCTAATACAGTTAAGAATTAAATAGCCAAAGCTATTATTTATGCTTTTACGATTTCCGCACGTCCATCATAGGCTCTGCCTTAAAATATGAGTGAAGAATGACCCTGGGCACGGGACGATTCCTGGATAGCTTTAGAGGGGAAAGTAAGGCACACTATCCTTGCAACAAGTCATCTCTAGTTGTATGTCAGAGTAGGGTTAGCTGTGTGTAGAGAGGTGGAGAAAATTCGACGTGATGGACCTGCAATGTATTTGTTCCCAAAACGCGATGTAATGGTCATGCGAAGTAATGGACTTGCAATGTAATGGTATACACCCCGTCTTGTCAGATGTGAAGGAAGGGTTTAGCAATCAGATAAGTCTGTGCCGGGACCGAGGATTGAACCCCGGACCCTCAGCATAGAAGTCCGACACCTTACCCTTAGAAAGCCGTCACCCTATTCAAGTTAATAGTGTTTTTATTCAAAAGCCAATCATTCATGTCTTAGTGCTTATTTTTACTATCATAAGGAAATTATTAAAATAGCTCTACTTTAATTGAATAGTGTTTAGCAATAAACAACCAAGCGCCAATATCGATTTTTTGGTGTTTTTTGTGTGTAAGTGATAAAAAAGAGTCCTCTCTATCTTGTAAATAAATATGAAAGTGTTTCCTGCATCGTGCTGCCATCTACAGATGTCCAAACTAACCACCATTTTGTAAAGGTCTTTTCTTCAACTAGCTACAAACATCCAACCATCATAATGCAGAAGTTTGAATGTATTTCTGTCATTTGCTGATAAGCAACAAACAACCAAGCGACACAGCTTCCCGCTTTTAGCTACTGTATTTGTATGTCAGAGTGTGTTTAATTGATTCTTATAAGCTGAGTAATCCTTTTTGTACTACCAGTTGAGTTATTTTGTTTTAGGAAGATGTTCATATTATTGTTTATAGAAAACATTAAAAAATATATTGAATAGCCTATTATGTCAGAACATTCAAAAAGATTAGTAGACTTGGCACTTGCCACGTTCGATACAGAAGACAACCAAAATGATAATTCAAAGATATCAGAAAATGCTGAAACATTAAGTTTCCCTGGATTTTATTATAATTTCACACAATCTAACTCCCTACAGGCATAAAGTTCAATAGTATGATTTTATGTTGTGTTGTCTGTTCTTGCAATGTTGTAATTGCCTCATGGGCAAATCTTTGTCTGTTTATATTCGTAGCTCAGTTAAAAATTAATAATTCTTGATAAGGCTTCGTCAAGAGTTCTACAATTTGAAAAATTGATGAAGAAAACTAGAAAAGTTTAGAAGTTTTTATTTTACAGAAAGTTAGAAATAATAACAATTAATATACATAACATTATTCTAATATTTGTTACATTATTAGTTTTTGAAAAAGAGAATGTTCTTTAAAATATATATATTATTTATCATTGCTTCTTACTACCCTTTCGGGCAATACAACTATGCACTAATGACACTAATGGTTAGGGATGAGGTAGGTGTAAATTAGGTCGTGCACCCAAATTTGCGTGGCGATAGAGTGGGAAACTATTTAGGAAAAAACTCCCTCAGTGCACCCGATCGGGATCGGTATGGGAATATATTCTGGAAAATCTGGAAAATGTTTTTGTTATGTATTGATGGAAGGGGCTGCTGGAAGAGAAGCACAAGAAATCAGCTCATGTCTCTTGAAGCACATGGAAATGAGCTTGTCAGAAGAGGTTGAGGTCCGATTCATGTGGAGGACAAAACCGTAATATTAAACTCACATTAATGTTGAATGTTTTATTAAAAAATCATCCAAGACTAAAGTTTATCCATATTAAATTTCTTATATCTGGCCATAGCTATCTGCCAAACGATAGTGACTTTAGTGACATCGAGAAAGCCCTTAAACACATGCAAAGACTATATTCAGATGAAGACTATGTGGAAATAACGAGGAACTGTCGCTGAAAAAATAAAATGCAGGTTACAAAAATGAGCTACGATAACTTTTATGGAACAGTTTCACTGGAAAATTTGATAGTGAACCGCAAAGTTGACCGTACTGGCCTGTAAATAAACTGGTTTTAAATACGAGAAATAAAACTAGTTAAAGAGAAGCTATTCATTTTATGTGTGAAAATGAATAGTGATGATGTGATCTACTTTGAAGTGGACATTAGTAAGAGAGTATGTGGTCGTCCAACAGTTACAACATTTGCGATGGAGAACCTTGTACCACTTTGGCCTAACGGCAAAGCAATATCATGTCCTAAACTGGCAGATATTAAATTAATCCTTCGTCTTATTCCCGAAGATACAAAACCCTTTTGTAATAATTTACTTGATGACCAAAAGATCATTGATGATGTTGATGGTTACGATGGTGAACTTGACTTTTCCACTGAAATTATTTAAGTGAAAAGACAGTACCAATAAGAACAAAACTTTTGTCAAGATTTTTTTGAAAACCTCATTGTTAATATTAACTTATATTATTAAATTCACAATTTTTAACAATATATCAGTGGCATTTATACATGTTTGTGTATTATGGTTTAGTTGACAAAAATAATTAAGTTGTTTTATGAAATTAGCAACACTCAACCAAGTGCCAAATGATTTTTTTATTAAGTAAATAGCAAACTATGTATATTGGTCTTGTAGTATATTAAAAAACACCACTTTGTACTATATATTCATGTAATTAATTTTATTATATAAATAAATAGGAATTTATAGTGGAGCATTTACTTTGAACTCAATTTACTCGGTTTCATCTTAGTGGCGCTTGGATCTTTGTTGCTTAACGCCATTCAATTCTTAGCCGATACTCTCCATCCTATGTTAATAAATTCTTAAAGATTTATTTGTTTGTCAAACCGACTATAATAAGGGCATTAATTCTTTTTAGCACCACTTCTTGCTACTTGTTCGGTTAATACGCCTATGTACTAATTAATCTAATGAGTTAGGGATGAGTAAGGTTGAATTTATATTAAATGTACCCGCATTTGAGTGGAGGGAAAGCGGAAAAATATTTAGGAAAAGCCACCCTCAGTACACCCGACAGGTATCGAACCTCATCTCCACGTCATCTGCGGTCTAGTCTATTGCGAGTATGACGCCTTAGACCAAGGCGGTTCATTTAAAATTAATTACTATCTCAAATTCGATTACATGTGTATGTGCCTTAATCTTTGTATAATTTTAATTTTAATATAAGTGTGATGCAACATGTACTCAGGGATTTATTTTAAAGATAAAAGAGTTTTTGTGTGGGTTCCGTGAATAATTATTTTAAGTTCATTATTTTATGCAATACAACCCTTTTTTCCCCGTGCCCAGGTGTTCTGTTTTAATCTAAAGAATCTGTTATTTAGATGCGGCTATATCCGTACTTAACAACTATAGTAGCTTGTCTAATTAATCCACCAAGGAATTGTGTTCAGCCTAATTATTGATTATTCTATTGCGGAGAGTTGCGGAAATCCCCGTCCCTTGTTAGTGTCCTGGGTGTGATAAACTATCCAAACAGTCCAGATAACTTGGTTGAGCAATATCTTCCGTACTTTCTCGGTCACGCCACGGATCCGCTCCAGGTCGTTCCGTGCCTGTTACCACTTAGTATTTAGGCTGTGACGTCACGACAGAGGAAATACGTCATCCGTTACCAGAGAGGAGCAGCTGGTAGTAAGTAATTATTTACCAGAGTCGCCAAACACGCATGGACTGGATTATTCTAAAAAAAACAAAACACTAACCATTCGGACAATTTCATCCTCAATTATGTTGGTAAATACGTAGCTGAACGAAGCAGTTCATGTATCAACATGTGATTTATATATATATATTAAAACAATAAAAAATATAAATAGTAACAACTAAAGGTTAACATTCTTTCTTATATTCAATTCATTATAATATTCATGCATTCAGTTAAGTGTTAAATTACTGATCTGGGGCCTGGTTGTTAAGTTCATCCTATAATCATAATTAGTTCTGAACCACCATTAAGCAGTATTAGAGCTCTAAAACAAATTTAACTTGAAATATTTTTTTTTTAAGGATTTGAGTCTCGAATCATTGAATCTCGAATAGCCTTAAGGATTCGAGGACATATCCCTAATTTTTATGTAGGCTATGTATCCTTGAAGGGGCGATCAAATTCTGGATGATGAGGAATTACAGTCGATTTTCCTAGAAAGGGCCTTTTAGAGAATATTAACTTTTTTGCTGAAAAAATTGATAGAACTTTACTATTTTATTAATATAATTTTATAGGTATTGATAATATCAATCAAAAGTGAAGGCTGCATATCACATGACATGGCGTATGAACAAGTGATAGTAGTAACTTCTCTAACAGTCGGATATAATATAGGCCTATTTAAAAGTAACGTCATGTGACATATAAATGTTACTTTTCAGAGTTAATAAATAACAATACATGAAATAACACTAGTTATTAATTAAAATGTTACAAATGTTGACCGTAAAGAAACATGTTTGTATTTACCAAAAGTTCCTTCCTACCATAATCCTACTATAGTTGTCAGTTCTAGAAGCATATTTTTTTAATTTCACTAGAGGACTAGGGATGAGGAAGGTTGAATTTAGAGTGGATGTACCAGCATTTGCGTGGAAGAATGGATAAACTATTTAGAATCATCTTCAGTACACCCGACCGGGATTCCAACCCCCGATCTCCCGATCATCGGCAGTCCCGTCTATACGAGCATGACTTAGACAGAGGTCGGCAACCTTAGGTTCGCCGATTGATTTTATTTGGCCCGTAAAAGATTTATCAATCAAACATTTGTGTAGTAGACTTATATTACAATAATATGAGATATATCAAGTTTATATTTCTGGCGTGATATTTTTTTAAGCCGGCCCACCAAATTAAAAAAAAACCCATACGACCCACAATGTCAAAAAGATGCCGACACCTGTCTTACACCATTCGAACCCCAACTTGAGGTGGACTAATTGCATTGTTTAATGTGTTATATTATTTAATCATAAATTATAATCTTGACTAACTAAAATAACTACCATTTCACAAGTGTGTGAACTTGTTTCAGTGGCTATGTGGTCTAAGGCGTCACTCTCGCAATATACTAGACTGCCGATGACGGGGAGATCGGGGTTCGAATCTCGGTCCGGTGTATTAAAGAGGGTAATTTACTAATTGAATTTCCAATCTCCCTCTTCACAAATGAGATTACAATTAATCTAAACTCAACTTTGCGCATTCCAGACAGATTAGCGTAATTAGTATAAAAACGTAACAACCTAATGGAAGTGGTGCTAAAAAAAAACTAGTGTGTGAGCACCCAAATCCAAATAGTTTGTAAGAGAGTGCACTCAATCTAGGTAAGCGACTTAACCTTTCTGTGTAGACGGAGAGTACAATCCAACTTTCATGGGAAGAGCCTTAACTGAAAGCTAGAAAAGATACGTTATCTACTTTCAGGTATTCATACGTTAAGTCATGTGATCTACAGCTGTTACTTTTCATAGAAAAAAAACCCGGGTGATTATAAACAGAAACCAACTCAGTTGGGTTTTATTGGGTTTTTGGGTTGTATTGGTTTTTTGTGGTTTAATTAAATATATGTATGTTATCTGATCAAACCAATAATTATTCATTATTCGGGATACAGAAAAACATATTTTTACTTGAATATAGTTTGGCTAGTATTAATAAATAAGAGAGATACATAATAAAGGAAAATAATACTGCAACAATGTAATTCTTAGCAACAATACTGTATAAGTTATCAGGTTGAACAAAAGACTGTTTGTGTAGAAGAAATAGAAAGAGGGGGGAGGGGAGACGATGCATCAAATTACTGGCAAGCCAGCTGCAGAATTGATTCGGTGCTTTCTTTAGTTAAAGGTAAAAGGTAAGAACTCTTGTTATCTCATTTGCTTTTTTGTCAAAGTAGTATTTCTAGGGCCTAGCAACAGTGCGGGTACCTAAATATTATACTATCCCAAGTGAGTTGTTATTTGAACATATTATTTTGTTCAACCAACTAAAACATATTTGATAGCTTAGTCTATTGAATAAAATCTGTAATTTCAAAAAATGTGTATAACACCATAATAATAATAATAATAATAATAATAATAATAATAATAATAATAATAATAATAATAATAATAATTTCAATTTCCTTTATTATAGTGCCGGCCAACAGTCGTAAGACCTATAACAGGCCAGCACTGAAAAGCACACAAGTACATACCCTACAATACATACATTTACATAAGAAAACATGATAGACAAAAAATGGCCAAATAATGCCATATACCGATAAACAACCACGAGACAAAACAGTAGTTAATAATGATAAGAATAAAAGTAACATTAAAAATAAATAACCAAATAGTGGTTAAAAGCAGTAACATTATGCATTAACATAATAATAATAATAATAATAATAATAATAATAATAATAATAATAATACATTGATTTTTACTATTATTATTTCAACCAAAAGGTTTTCAACAGACTGACTAACCATTTTCCAATATTAGAAGATTGATTTGTATCCAAAATATAATAAAGTGTTTTTTTAATAAAACCCAGGTGGGTGTTTTGGGCTGGGTAAAATTGTAACAACCATGCTATAAAAATTATAACACTAAAAATTGAGTAAAATGTTATCAGTGTTGACTGCAAAAAAAAAATAATTATATTTTCTAAAAGTTTATTACTACCTCTTATCTAATAGCTTGGGACTTTCTCGATAATATTCGCGGAAGTAATTTTCGGAGTATTTTGCAATACCTCCCTACAGCTCGCCTAATGCTGTTGGTAATTAGCTTGTTCTAGGTGGAAGTTATTCCGGGCAACTTTAATTACTTTAATATTAGATATTGAGGGGTAAAGTTGGCGCGCCTTTAAAGACGCCTTCTTAAACTAATGTCAACAAGGCCCCCAGTATGTGGCGGAATTCACTACACATTCGTACATGTGAAAGTACATATATTAAATAATTAAAAACTTACAACAATCCTGGAATACAGACAATACCGTATAATTTTCCCAACAAACCTATCCCCATTTTGTAAATTTGATAATCAAACTGAATTAACTTTGAAATTAAGTTAATATGTGGCAACTATGGACACAGAAAGGTGTGGGTCGAGGGGGGTCTGGACACCCCCTATAATTGAAGGGGTCCATTTAAAAAATGTTCCAACTGACATTTGACAATCCTTTCAGAAAAGGGGGGGGGGGGGGAAGTTATGCTCATGACATTGATAAAATTTTCTTACCAGTTTTGCTCGAAACCCTTAATACAAAATGATTTTAAAAAATCAGCCTACAGATGGTACTAGATGACAAGACATGACAGACCAGATTACAATTACCTTTTTTCACTGATACATAGTTTAGTGAATTATTATTATTATTATTAGCACCGCGTCTTACTACCCGTTCGGGTTATACGCACTTACGCTAATGTGTAATGGTAGGGTGATTGTGAGATGAAATGAAGGACCTACAGTTTAACGTGGAATCCGAACCACGGTGGAGGCCTGGCATTCCTCACATTCACAAGTTGTGATTAATACACGTCTTGTCAGAGGTGAAGGAAGGGTTTGGCAATCAGATAAATCTGTGCCAGGACCGAGGATTGAACCCCGGACCTCAGTACAGAAGTCTGACACCTTACCCCTAGACCACCAGGTCACCCATAGTTTAGTGAAGATTTGTCAGTTGGAACTTTTTAGAGGAACCCCTTTAATTGTTGACATCCCCTTTGCCCCTTTGGAATTGATAGGATTTCCCTCAAAGTGGAGAATCCACATAGTTGTATAATTTAGTTTGGAGTGTAGTTAAAAGAAAACGAACCCGCATCAGCAGAGAAGGGTGTAAAAAACCACCCCCAACGCATATAATCGGGATTTGTATTCCAACCTCCTCGTACAGAGTGATTCAGTCCACGCTACCTTAACGCCTTAGACTAAAAGACCACTGGTGTAAGTTTTGGGTTGGTCGAAACTGTGAAAGACGAGTAGACTACTATTAACTTCAAATACAATATTCCATAAAATTGGTTTAAATGTTTTATCTCAATAAGAATACAATGTTAATACTTATTAATAAAAGAGTGACCACAGCTGTGGTCAAGTAGTCAAGAGTTCCTGACTACATATACAGAGGTCTCAGATTCAATTCCTACAGCTTCCAAAATTTATCTGTGTATCTTTGGGTCTGGAAGGGGGTCAAACTCCGCCTCGTGAGGACAAACGAGGAGCTACTTTAATATAGAAGTGGCAGCTCTGGTTTAGAAAACTGAGATTAACACCCGGAGGTAGTAGTGACCACATGATGCATTTTATCTTGCAATGTATAGTAAATATACTACACAGGGTGTCCACTGTATTGAACTGAATGTGCTTAAAATGTTGGAGTCTCACGGTATATTGAGTTGATTCAGTCCGCCAACTAAGAATACACCCGTCATTTGGCTCTATTATAATTTAAGTTAAGGTGGGATGGAAGGGGACGCGAGATAAGGTCAGTGTTTTTGTAGTTTTTATAGCAAAACTATTTTTGGCCAAGATAAATAAAAATATTGCTTCAGTAGAAACACTAAGTTTAATTTTCTTCACACGGTGATCTCAACAGTTGTTGAATATCTATCAAAATGGTGTCCTGGAATTTAATGACAACTTTTTCTCTTCGTTTAAAAAGTTTCTCATCTAATTCCGCCATGCTCATGACAGATATTCAATAACTGTTGATATCACCGTGTGAATAAAATTAAACTCTTTGTTTATACTGGAGCAATGTTTGATTTATTTTGGGCCAAAAATAAGTTTTGATCTAAAAACCGCAAAAATACTTACCTTTTCTCTCGTCTCCTTCGACCTTACCTCAAGCATCCCAGTTTCATTTCACAAATTGTTCGATTAACATAATAAATATATGAATAACTTAATTGTTTATCTAATAGTCTATGTCAATATTAATTATAATAGTCGAATAAATTAATTGTTTACAAACAGAAGCGGTGTTAAAAAAATTGTTTACATAGCAATATGTCAAGAAAGCTAGGCCTATATTATATTCTACTAATAGATAGCATGTCTGGAAAAGTAGATGTAAGTTATTCTTTCTTTCTTAGCACCGCGTCTTACTACCCGTTCGGGTTATACGCTTAAGTACTAATTACACTAATGCATTAGGAAATGGGAAGGTTGACTTAGAGGAAGTGAACCCGCATTTGTGTGGAGGGAGAGTGGAAAACCATTTAGGAAAAACCACCCCCAGTTCACCCGACTGAGATTCGAACCTCGATCTCCCCGTCCTCGGTGGTCTGACTCAACACGACTGGCGCGTTAGCCAACTACGCCACCTAGGCGGGTCGTAAGTTATTATTCAACATTAAAACATACTAAGCTTTGACCAAAAAAAGCGCGCGCGCGTGTGTGTGCATGCATGTAAAATATTTTGAATGCAAAATTCTACCAAACCCATTTTTTAATATTTAATGGTCACGTTTAATTTGAGACATTTAAAATTTTAGTCCACCTCACCCCCTTTTTCATCTTTTACACACACACACATCACCCCCCCCCCCCCTAAATCCCCTGGCCCCATATGTAATTTATCAACACATGATCAAAACTGTTTCGGTAGCCGCATGGTCTAAAGTATCATTCTCGAGTTAGACTAGACTGCCGATGACAGGGAGACTGGGGGGTTCGAATCCCGGTAGGGTGTACTGAAAGTGGTTTTCTACGCTTCCTCCAAGAAACTGCGGGTACACTTTCAAAAATTCAACCTTCCTCATCCCTAACTCAATAGCGTAATTATTAAATATGTGTATAATCTAAACAAGAAGTAAGACGGGGTGCTTAAAAAAATATTTCATTTATAGATTTTTTCAATCAAAATAGGGATTCTTTGATAAATAAAAAAAGCTTCTTACTGAAAATAAACATAAAGACATAGAGAGGAAAAATGTTGCATTTAATATAACGTAAAGGAAATAATAACTGACTGATGGTTTTAGAATTCTTTGTCGAGAGAAACAAGTGGCAAACATTTACATGCCAAGTTGTTATTACTTTAATACAAGGCCTAAGTGTCAGGACAACACTAGATAATGTGGTTGATAGTGTAAAGGGGCCGTCCTTGAGTTACGGTAGACTTTTTTTTAATGATTTTCAACCTCCTATCACTTCTCTAAGTAAGTGATCGTAAGATTTTACAATCACCCCCTTCACCGCTCCTATATCTTATGTAATTTGTTACGATTTGGTAAATTAGATTATTTTAATCGTTTAAGTATTATTTCTAGACATAAGGATAGAACTAAAGTGAGTGATAATACATTTTATAATACTTTAATTGCAGTAAGTAATTAAATTATAAATGAAATTTTATAATTTCCATATATATTTTATGATAATTTTTTTTTAGATTTTGTCTAATCATAAATATTAATAAAAAATCTTTGTGAGATGAATTCTGACCCCCCCCCCCCCCCCCTGGAAGAAAACGTAAGAAAATACTGAGACCCCTTCTTCTAAAACCCTTAGGCCCCTACGTAATTTAAGAAAGACCCCAAAGCATATTTATAAGGAAACAGTGGCGTACTCAGAGGTTGTAAACAGGGCGTTGCCACCCCCCTATCCCCTACCCACCACACAAACCCAAGACCGTTAATAATTATAATAAAAACTTGATATATTATATGAAATAAAACTAGAATATAAAACAATGAAGAGGAGTCTAATGTTTAAGAGATATTTTAAAACCAGGCTTACAACTTGATATCCAAAAGGTGTATTGTTATACACATTAAAAGTTCCTCTAAAATTACCATTTGCGGGGAAAAGTACAGAAATAAAAGCTTTAGGAAAATGCACGTTTACCCCCCCCCCCCCCCCCCCACCTTAAAAAATGTGTTGTCGCCATCGTAAGGAAGAAAAAGTGTTGTTAGTGTCAACAGAAGTTTAAAAATACTCTACAAATATTATTTTGGTATAATTTTATTAATTTTGGCCATCAAGTAGTTCGGGTTGTACGTATATTTACTAACTACGCTAATGTTTTATAGATGAAGTTAGAATTTAGAGTAAGTGCGCCAGCATTTGTGTGGAGGTAGAGTGTAAGCCCAGTCAGAAATTTTAAGGATTTTTTTTATACTGTTGAAGTTTGAAACTTTTAAATAAAGAGAAAAGGAAATAACAGTCATATCACCAAATGAAGAACCTTTTGGAAGTTTTTTATATCACGTCTTACTACCCGTACTAATTACGCTAATGGTTTTAGGGACTAGGAAGGTTATATTTAGATGAAGTGTGCCCGCAACTGCGTGGGGATAAAGTGGGAAACAATTTTTTTTAAACCTCAGTACACCCAGCCGAGATTCGAGCCTCACTTTCCCAGCCATCGGCAGTCTAGTCTACTGCGAGAGTAGCGCCTTAGACCATGCAGCCACTGAATCGGGTCATACGTTTTAAAAACAAAGGTAAAGTACCCATCATTGACAAAAGGTAGCGTTATTTATCTTACAAGAGTAAAAAAGGGCAGCTGCCAAACATATCAAAGCAGGTATATTCTGTAGTTTAAGGAATTGTCAGATAAGGTTCTTCCTATGACATACAACTATAGGAAAAGCTCACATCGCTAGAGTATGTTGAGAAGGTTAACTGATAAGCGCTATCACGTGTGCATACATCAAGCTTACTATGAACAACAAAACCTTATCAATTACCTAACCGGCCTATCTATTATTCATTCACAAATTGCAAAACTTTGAAAACAAAAGACATGCTCCACATAGAATTATAAGGTACCGCTAGACATGAAATGCACCTTTTAATATTTTATTATTTCAGATGACAATCAGGTATAGAAGTGTCTTGTAAGATTTCTGGGAATAGCACGTTTATAGCATACCAAGTATGTATTATATTATTATTAGAAGTTGTACTTCCACAAAAATCAAGAAATATATTCTTACGTTTACCTGGCAAAAAAAAAAGTATCAAAATGTTCTCGAGCAAGACTCAAATTAGTAGGCCTATTGTTCAGTATATTTAAGAAAACTTCTGTACCTTTTTCCAGGTCTATAATGCTATATTTGTTATAAATATGTATAATTTTAAATGCGCAGTCCAAAATTAATTGATAATTTATTTTAAAAAGTATTTGTGCACAAAGTGAAAAAGAAACAGCCAAATATACCATTTTCCTTGATCAAATATAAAATTTAAATTGTCAAATATGTGCAGTTTTTACTAAATGTGACCACCCCATAACGGGATTTAAAGATATATCTTGTCTTATTCCGTAGGTCTGGTTTGGATGCAGGCGCATGCGCGGTAGGAAGAAAATGAAATTTATGTAGATTCTTTTGAGCATGCACTGGACGGATTTTTACGCTAAATAAATAGAGGTGAGTGAGGTAAAGTTTGAAAAGAAATGTAGCTGAATTTTCAGGTTCAAAGGGTCGAAAACAATTAATGAAAACTCCCTTAGTGCATGCGGTTGGAATTCGATCCCCGGCCACCCCGGCCCGTCGAGGCTTACAATGCCCTACCTACCTAGTCAAGTGCGTTATCTACAATATAGAGACAAGTGATAAACAAAACATGTTTATTTACAGAGAAGATAAGTGTGTCCTTTGTTTATTTGTTTTATGTTCTTTAATAAGTATAAAGCCTCACGGAAAATTCAGAGACCCATTTCATGGCTGATTAACCGGGCACACCACCATTAACGTCAGGGCTGCCTTTATCAGAACGTTGGGCCCTGGCCAAAGTTCGCTTCGTTTGCGGAGCCCCCAGTCATCTGATCCCCCCCCCCCCAACCCGGAAAAAAAAACCCACTTAATTTTTGTTTAGTGTTATTAAGATAATTTCAACCATGTTAAGTTTCATGAAATGCCCTATAAGGTAAATACATGTAATAATTAATATGAAGTCATGTTTTTACACATATAAGGGTTGATTTCTCCCCAACACTTGGTTCAAATTTCTTCCCCAACGAACTTAATCTGTATAAGAGATACAAAGAATGACTGTGTCAAGTTTGAATTAAATCGGTTAATGTGTTCAAAGTTTTAGTGAGACACATCCACTAAAGACATGCAAATATATGGAGTTAAAACTGAAAGCTCGCTCCACTCGTTTAGTAAATCAGACCATATGATTACTGTTTATTTTTTTACACTTTGACAATATTTTATAGATAACCTATAAAGGAAGCCTACTACAGCAATTAAAAATTTCCCACCCTAACTTATTTTTCCCTTTGTCAACTAAGCCCCCCCCCCCACAATAAATCACGGGACCCTGTATGGCCGCACAGTACGCACACCCCCAAGGGCGGCCCTAATCTAATTGACAAAAGTGAAATTGGACTGAAATAAGTATTTATTTGTTAAATAATTAATTTTAAACTTTGCCTTGTTTAAAAAACAAACGGTAAAATGGTATCTGTGGTGTCCATTCCCCCGGTCTCAAAGACTGGGCTACATATAACCAACCACACGACGACTCGAAGCGACGTCTGGCTCGAGCTTGTAGAGACGTCAGATGAAACATTTACCGGAACAAATTTCTTTAACTCGTACAGTTACATTTTTCATTAATTTTTACCGGAAAAATTGTATTTAATTTTTTTCTGGTCAATTTTCCTCAATTTGTTTTATTTTTCTTATTTTTTTTAGTTTTGGAAACTTTTCAATAGTTTATTTCTTTAAAAAAAATCCCAGCAATTTTAGTATAACTAATGTAGTCGATTTATTCCAAGTTAAGTTTCCACTCTACTTTATCCTAAGTACAGTGAAACCATAAACATTAACAAAAGAGTTCCAATAAAGCAAAAAGAGAGATATCAGTTCTCTTCTCCCACTCACTTATTAACTACGGTGCTTACACGCTTCGGTGGCCGCATGGTCCAAGACGCTCCTTTCGCACTAGACCTGCTACCGATGACGGGAAGATCGGGTTTAGATCCCGGTCGGGTGCACTGAGTGGTTTTTTCCTTAGTGGTTTCCCACTCTCCCTCCTCGCAAATGTGGGTGCACTTAATTTAAATTAAACCTTCCTCTTCCCTGACACACTAGAGTAATTAGTAAGCGTAGGCCTATAACCCGAACGGGCAATAAGATTACATATTACATCCATTACTGTTTCCAGGCTAATAAGACGCGGTGCTAAAATAACTACAGCGCTTGGTGGTTGAATGCGCCACTAATGTCGGGTCTGCTGTAGACCAGATAATGGTATTACTTCATTATAATTAATGCTCTTATAAAAATCCTCTTACACTAGGATTCAATGATCTGGAGAAATGTAACCTCTAATAACTGTCATTATTTGCTTGGATTTATTTTAAGTTTATCATTGATGAGATAATTAAAATAATATTAAGGTTGACTAAAATATTTGATAGCCCTTTTGCACCCTACCATCCACAATATTTTAATGGTTCTAAGTGCCACCTTCCCCAACTTAGCCCCATCCCCTACTTAATAGGCTGCAAGCCATCTATGAGAAAAATGTACTGGTATATTTTCTTGAAATTTTTCGTATCCAAAATTTAGCGGAAAATTTGATCTCTCACCCATCTAAGAGGTCATCATTGAATTACGCTAGATTTAAATCGTTTAGTTATTTTCACAAAAGGATTGGTAATAAAGTGAGTAATATGAAATGTTATGATGCCTTAATTTCAGTAAAATTAGGTGTGACACAATCATAAGTAAATGAAATAAGTGTAAGAAGGAGTGCTAGAAAAAAAAGTACTGTATATAAAAGTGAAATTTTATAATTAGGCTATTATATTTATTTTCCGACAGTTTTTTTTTTAACTTTGTCTCATCATAAACATTGCTAAAAGACCTTACATAATATGGATTCTGACCAATTTGTAAAAAATACTTAACCCCTTCCACACCCACCCCCCCCCTCCCCAAACACCCTTACGTTTATTTTAGGGCGCCTAAGTTGCGTGGGGGCAGACGATATGTTTCACTAGCATAGCATTAAGCTTGTAAAACGATAGGGCAAGAGCGAGCAAGAACTCAGGACTGATGTTTTAGCACCGTCGGTGATAACGATACCAGTATAAATACTACATGTAAGTGACAATTACGCTAATGATGTCCTAATTTCTAGCACTCTGTCTCTCCAAGGTCATGATAGTTTTCAAGGTTGTTAACAAACCTGCAGGCTGTCATTACGTCATCGAGTCAACCATTAAAATGAAGGGGTGGACTGATTTGTGATTTCCATGCATGGAGTCAACATAGAATGCTGATTGTCAGCTTATAGGCAACACATTAGACGATGTTTAGTAATAGGCTTGTTTCAATCAAGAAGACAGAAATGCTTGAGACACCAAATTAAAGTCTGTTCAACGTAGGAATTGTTTTCTGAAAGGCCTTTTCCCTACCAGAAAGCTATTATATAGTAGGATTTTGGTAGGAAAAAAGACCTTTAAGAGAGTAATTCCTACCGTGAATGAAGTATACCAATACCTTCATTTGTATGCGTCAGTGCTGGTGAAATCCTTTGGGTGCGTGTCTAGTACGTCAATTATTTTCTGAGATTTATTTTTTGCTTGCCTGCCCATAAGAAGTTCTAGCAAAAAACTAGTGACTTAGAAATTTCGTTATAATTATACACATATTAAATTGCTAGTTTATTCTGTTTGTAAAAAAAAAACAGTTTTCAATTTTTCCTTTTTTATTATTAGATGTGTATTAATGACAACTTGTGAATGTGAGGAATGCCAGGCCTCCACCGTGGTTCGGATTCCACGTTAAACTGTAGGTCCTCCATTTCATCTCACAATCACCCTACCATTACACATTAGCGTAAGTGCATATAACCCGAACGGGTAGTAAGACGTGGTGCTAATAGTATTATTATTATTATTATTATTATTATTATTATTATTATTATTATTATTATTATTATTATTATTAGCATCAATATATTATTATTAGATGTTGTGTTTTTCGACGGGTCCTCATCCGAATTGAATCCTCCAGCATATCCTTTCAGTAGCTTCCTTTTTTATATCAAGAAACTTCATCTTATTTCCTGTTTGAGGTGATCAATCAGTTTCATTCGTGGTCTTCCTTGTCCCCCTTTTCCTTACAAAATACAGAGTAAAAAGTTTGAAAAGATCTTCCCTTTCTTCACTTCCCGAACACTAATTTCTTCAAGATTTTCGCAGATTGCGTAGTAAAGCGAAGGGAGGACCTCCAAAATAAAGGTAGGTTAACTTCCTTCCCACATGGCGCACGATAAATACAACAACACTGTGTGTCGGTTCATCAAAAGAGCCACGGGCCGCACAGAATCATGGATCGGGCCACATGCGGCCCACGGGCCCCAAGTTTTACATCCCTGGTCCATAACATTCTAATCTACCACACTGGCTACATGGATAACACAGTTCATTGACACGAGAACGGTCGTGACGGAGGAGATTGGACCTCGACTCCACGCGGTGGGAGTCCCGGGATCACATCCACTCGCCGATGGTGGTTTTATGAGAGGCACTAGCAGTGAGTGCTCCTCTTCAACTGGGATGAGGCTCCGCAAGGTCAATCGGTCGCACGAGGCTCACTCGTCAACAAGAACACTCAACAGGACGGTAGCACTTCCAAGGAAATGTGCAAGCGTGGTTTAACATCTTGCCAGAATAAACTTTAAAACAGTATGTTTTGAGAGGTAATATATTTTGTTTGTAATTTGGATGGATGCAAATGACAGTGTACTCATCAAGCGACATTTGGGTGGGCACACGTTTCACCACCCTACTCTTGCGCCACTGGCTGTCCTCAACTTAACATTTATTTTTATTTTTTAGCACCACGTCTTACTACACATTTCGGGTTATACGCTTATATACTAAAATATAATGGGTTAGGGATGGGGAAGGTTGAATTTAGAGAAAGTGTATCAACATGTGCGTGGAGAGAAAGAGAATGGGAAACCATTCAGGAGAAAACCACCTTCGGTACACCCGACCGGGATCGTACAACGATCTCCCCATCACTCTAGTATATTGCGAGAGTAGCGCATTAGACCATGCGGCCACCGAAGCGGGTAGGTCTGACTATGAAACTGGTCCTAAGTACATATCAAATCGTATGCCTGTGCTTAAAATATAGCTTATGCATTCTACCCATACTCAGTGATCTAAGTTTATAGTTGTATTTAATAGATTATAACCTTTAGATAAAAGAATTTGCTATCTTTAAGAGGAGGGGACAAATTCCCCGCTTACTCCTTCCCGGGGGCACTATTGGTGCAGATATTAAAAGCGTAAATTTTAATTTAAAATATTTCCTTTTGGAGACGTCATTGACGGACGGACGGAATTGTTACGCTCAAAGAGTCGGTGCTAAACAGTGAGAAAGAAGTAGCATAATGAAGAGAGTCGGGGAAGGGGGAAGGAAGTACATCTACGTCAAACTTTTGAAGTGTTGCTCTGGATAAGGAAAGAAAGAGTATGGAAGGAAGATAGAAGACACACAAAGAAGGAGGTTAGTGGATAACTGCCCCCCCCCCCCCCCCCCCCGAGTCCCCCATCTTCGTTCCGGAGGCTAACGTGCCACTGATAGAGGTTGCCGTAGTTTGTGTTTCTCAAGCAGCCTTGCCAACTGTAGGATGAAAATACTACTTGAATAAAAATGTCCCCACCTGTAAAATGGTGTACAAATCAATATCCGGAGATGAAGCTAAATGTAATATCCTGGCTCTCTCTCTGGTTTTAGTAACAATGTAATCCGATTGTGATCAATTTGTTATAAAATTAAACCGAGTAATCAGGGATTAGTGTTTTAGATCCAACCTTTTTTAATGATAACGATAATCTCTTAATTAATTTACAGGAAAATTTATTTTGGATCCCAGTTTGTTCAGAATTAATGGTAATGTTGTGTGATTTATTTTTACTTTCTCACCAAGAGAGAAGGTACTGTCATCGTGAAAAGTTTCGATCTCGATATTATGATGAATCTTTAGGATGTATGTGCCTCCGAAACCTGAAAGTGTTGATTTTACAATTCTGCCTGTTCCCATGTCTGTCTGTCTGTCTGCCCCTGGACACAAGCCTGAAATAGTTTGATAGATTTTGTATTTAGATACCTCTTGAGTTTTTTTTTAAATTCGGACCGTAGACCTTAATTTAGCCGTTTCCAGCCCAAATTAACTAAGTGTACTTTTTAGAAATTTATTTTAAAATCTGTGTATAGTTTACAAAAAAATAATGTTTTTTTTGTTAATATAATTTGATTTGTTTGAATATGCAACCAATTGGCTACGCCAGGAATTAACATTTTAAAGATGAAAAATAATATAAAAAATTAAATATAAAAAAACGCAGCCATATGTCTGCATAGGACTAGAAAGGGTTTTAAAATGGCTCTAACGATTTTGTTTGAAATGGATGTATTTCTATAATTAGTGTATGACCTCCCAAATAACACTATAGACTTGGTTTTGGAGTAAACATTTGTTCAAGAGTAGTTTACTGATGAGTGATTATAGAAAATTCAAAATATTTCGAAAATGACTAACCATTTTGTTTAAAATGTATGTTTGTGGAATGTTTTACATTACAAATAAAACTGTATAGTCTACTTTTTTTTTTCAAAAATAAAAAATAAAAAACTGTTTAAGTGAAGTTTAAAGAGAGATTTTTTGAAATTTTAAATATTTTAATAACGGCTCTAATGATTTGGTACCTGGAAAGTTTTTAACAATTTAAATATTTTTAATGGTTTTTCCACGAACAAATCATTTAATAATATTTTAATAATGACTGAGTTTTTAAAATTTGTATTTAAACAAATTATCTCTAAGGATTTTGTTCAAAATTGGTATTTGGGCTATTTTACATAATGCATAATATAATGTGTCTATTTAAAAAAATAAACGGTACGGAACTCCGCACGTACTTTCTCGGTCCATTGTTTAAAAATGGAGGTATTTACACAAAACTTGTAATATTTGTGAAATGAAATAGTATACACTAGCAAACCCGAGCACAAATTGCGCTATACTTGCTTAAAACACTTTTTGAATCCCGGTTTTAAATTTTATAATTTTATTTTTAAAGCATTAATGTCCTCATTTGTATATTAGACCAATAAAAAAGATCGATACTGGGTCCACATTGGTCAACACTTCGTATTAAAATTTCGACTTCTGGTTACAATTTTCAAAATTTTATTAGGGGTTGTACATCTTCAGTTCATCCATCGCATTGCTATTAAATTCCTCATTTATACATTTTGACCAGTAAAAAAGGTAAATATTGACTATCAAGTATAAAATGATAGAAATAGATCATTGCTATACAAACATTTCCCCTAAGAGGTTAAAGGAAAAAGAACATAAACTTTTTGAGAGACTTACTTATCTACTTACTCTATGGTATTAGAGAATAATTAAGTTAAAACTTAAGTAGTATCTCTGTACAACTAAAGCTCACAAAATTGTATTAATATATTTGCTAATATCTCAGATAATATTAATTTTATAAAAATATATTTCAAATACAAGTTTTTCTATTTTTAATAGTATTATAATTTTTCAATGATAAGTTAGTTAGTATCGCAAATAGTTGCGGAGATATGGAAACTTCCGCTTCTACAAAATACCTTGAAAGTAATTTTCATGGGAAAATGAAAATAGCCATTTTGTTTATTATCTTAATCAAAGCCTAGATACGAATTTTAATCAAAATCGTTAAAGCCAATTTTGAGAAAATCGATGTTTCCTCTTAATTTTAGGGTTAGACACACACAGAGAGACGGCATTGCAAAAATATTTTTTTTAGGATTCGGGGGGTCATGAACCATCGACATCCATTAACATATCGGGTTAGATTTTTTTTGACAGCCGCAATACTTAACCTTTAGTATTCGAAAAGTTAAAAAAGATATATATTTGCGTATAGCTTGATAACGATTGGTTATATAAAAAAATATTTCAAATAAAAGATTCTTGATATAGCTATAACTAGATATTTTTAATGATAATTTCATATATCAAAGAGTTACGGAGATATGATTTTAAAAAAAATAGAATTTATGCACCAGAGCGGAATCCTTAAAGTCATTTTTATGAAAATTTTGAGAGTAGGCATTTTGTTTGTAATAATGATCAATGCTTAGAAATGAAATTTAATCAAAATTGTTAGAGCTTGATCAAATCGATTTTTTTCTCTTTTCGACCTTAAAGAAACTACTCTTAATTTTAAGGTTGGATATCCAATTCCCAAAAACCCTCATGGCAGCCTTATGAAAACTCTAGATACCAAGTTTGATCCCGATCGGTAAAATACTCCTACTTCGAGGTACAGACAGACAGCATTGCAAAATCTCACTTTTTCGGATTCGGGGGTCATGAAACGTCCACATTTATCAAAATCTCAAGTTCAATTTTTTTTTTTTTGACGATCACAATACTTTTTCTACATGCAAGGTAGCGAGAAAGTAAAATTATTATTTAAGGGTAGTTTAATTAAGACATATTTTATAAAACGTGAAATATTTTTAAAATAGCCCGTAACTTCAGTTGAAATGGGTACCTTCGAATTGATTTTCATGATAAATATTTTTACAAATAAATAATTTGGGGATAGTCTACATATTATTGATTTTTGAAAATATGAGCTTAATGTTAATTGTTATTAATAAGAAGATATATTTGTTTTTCTAATAAAAACATTTTTAAAGTTAGTTTACAAAAAAAAAAAAGCTTTTGTTTTGTTTCACGCTATAATTTACTGAATGAGAAAGTTTGTACAGTTGTGTCGTACCATTTATCTAAGATTTTACAATCGTGGACCAACACCACTTGTGCACTAAGGACCTTTTTTTTTTATTAGTAGCAATCCTAGAAACAAAAGTAGTCCCTACCCGAGTAAAACACAATCCATTTCAAGCCCCATACACACGCTTGAAACTTGAAAGTTGGCAACTGTGCGTTTTTCAAGTTTGCCGCAGTCTACCCCAACATCTCATTCATCAATCAGTTCAAGAGTTTTCTAGAGCAAAAACTAGACTTCCGAAGGAGGAGAAAATACTGTTGCTGAAAACAAGGGGGAGGGAGAAAGGAAAACACAAGAGCCCGAAACCAACTCGATACCAAATTCACACATACAGCAATTGCTGTGTTGATTTCGAGATTAGGAATCCTTTATTATCCTTTATTATTATTATTATTATTATTATTATTATTATTATTATTATTATTATTATATTATTATTATCATCACCGCGTCTTACTACCCGTTCGGGTTATACGCACTTACGCTAATGTGTAATGGTAGGGTGATTGTGAGATGAAATGGAGGCCCAACAGTTTAATGTGGAATCAGAACCACGGTGCAGGCCTGGCATTCCTCACATTCGCAATTAGATAAATCTGTGCAGGGACCGAGGATTGAACCCCGGACTCCCAGCACAGAGGTCTGACACCTTACCCCTAGACCACCAGGTCACCTAGGAATCCTTTACCTACCTCTGTCAAGACTGTTTTATTCGAGTCGCCATAGATACAGTGATGGGGTTCCCAAATCTTTGGGTAGAAATTTGTCCAGACAAATTATATTTTAAAATTCCTCTATGTTTCCAAATCTTCCACATCAAATATGTTTTCCCAGACATACTTATTAATATCAAGTATAATATAAACATTAATTTTTTATGTTTGCAACTTTATGTATTTTTTATATAGGAAGCCCACTTTTGATCACAAACATATTGAAAGTCACTCGTCATTTGGCAGCATTGCAGAAATGTTTTATTTGATTTATTAGTCAAAAAGTTATCAAAAGCTTCCAATAATACTTTCTAATGGATTGCTGTATAATTTATCTTTATGTCATTAATTGAACGGACTAATAATATAACTACAATGTGTTAATTAATTATATTACCGGCTTCGGTGGCTAATTGGTCAAACGCGCTACTCTCGCAGTAGACTACTGCCGATAGTGGAGAGATCGAGGTTCGAATCTTGGTCGAGTGTACCGAGAGTGGCTTTTCCTAAATTGGTTTCCATACTCTCTACAGGCAAAAGCGGGTACATTTCCTTTAAATATAACCTTCCTAATCCCTAAAACCATTAGAGTATTTAGTATATAGGCCCCACTTCGGTGGCCATGTGGTCTAACGCGCTAATCTCATGTTAGACTAGACTACCAAATACGGGGATATCGGGGTTCAATCTCGGCCGGATGCACTGAGGGTGGTTTTCCTTTAAAAAAAAAATCCACCCAACCTCCACGCAAATGCGGATGCATTTCCTCTAAATTCAGCCAAATAATTAGTTAACAGGTATAAACACAGTGCAAAAAAAGTATGTAAGCGTATACCCGAACGGTACTAAGACGTGGTGCTATAAATGATCATATTGATATTTTTTTTATTACACCATTATGGTAATATGAGTTTCCAGTTTTCAAATAACTGGCTTACCATGTGTCTATTCAACTTGATTAATGAATCCCGACTTTTTCCCTGATTTCCCTAATCATTTCCTAAAATTCCAAACTCAAAAATATGTCACACCCTTCTATTCCCCCCCCCCTTACACACACATAATTTTTGTTATATGAATAATAATAAGTTTTAAAATTTAAATAAATAGTTTTATTTGTCTTAACATAGTCTACTAGAAATTATAAAATATGTAACACAGCTACAAATAATAAAGGAACAGTTTGAATCACATTGTAAATTAATGATTTAGTGATTATTATTTTCATATTTTGAGTAAAACAACATTTACACGGATATTTTTTGTAAAGTCATGACTTATTCCCGTTTTTTCCCGACCACTTCAAATTCCCGGCTAATTCAGTTTTCCCTGATTTTCCCGGATGGTAGAGTACTAAGAAAATCAGACTAATATTTTTAGACACATACACATTATATAGTGAAATTGTGTCAGTCTACGAAGAGTTTAAAGAATATCAGTCTGAAGCAATGGGCTAATGGGTAGTGCGAACAGTGGTGTAACTAGGATTAGGCTGGGGGGGGGGGGGGGGGGCACCAAATTTATTAACAATAAATATAAATTTTATTATTTTGTAGCCGGTATTAAAACTACTATCTAGAATGAGTACCATTTTTAGAATTCAGCCAAATTTTAAAAAAGTTTTCAAGGGGAGCCATTTGTTTTGCCCCGAGCACCATCGGCTCTATGAGTGCGAAGTTAAATATCAGTGAGACTATTATTAAGATCGACCCAACTCAGAGGCGTAGTTGGCTAACGCGCTAGTTTCATGTTGAACTCGACTGCCGAGGACGGGGAGATCGAGGTTCGAATCTCGGGTCGGGTAAACTGGGGGTATTTTTTCCTAATGATTTTCCACTCTCCCTCCACGCGAATTCGGGTTTACTTCCTCTAAATTCAACCTTCCCAAATCCTAACCCATTAGCGTAATTAGTATTCAAACGTATAGCCCGAACGGGTAGTAAGACATGGTGCTAAATTAAATTAGTGAGATCGTCTCACACCAGTACAGTTTAAAATTGTTGTGAGAAACATTCCCTTTAGTTTCTTCTTCCTATAACGTAGCTGAATTCTCGCGTGTACGCATAACTATGACTCGACCGACCAAAGGCGTGAGATAGAGGGTTGGAAAGATGGTAGGTAAATCACATGTTGGTTTTGAGAGTTAATATTAGATGTTAAACAGGGACAACTGTGTCAAAAGAAATTCACGGTGAGTATTAATAGTAGAAAAATTACTATTATCAATAAAAGTTGCATATTAAAAAAAGTAAACACTCCAGTAATTTGATCAAATTCCCTGACTGACTTTTCCATAACCAATCAAATTCCCTGATATTTCCCTGTTTTCCAAGTCGCTGGACATTCAATAATAGTTACAGAAAATATCTTAGCTTCCCATATTTTTTGTTTCAATTATTGGAGGGGAGGAAAAGGGGGGGGGGTAGATCATACTTGGGCTTCTTTGAAATATCAGCCAGTTACATGGAAACATATTTTTTATAAATTATATATTTTAAACTAATTAACAATCGAGGGCCAAAATTCACGAACTCTTGTGGATAACGTCCTTCGCTGTCCACGAGTGATTAATCAGCAAACATTTTGGCTTTAATGAGTAACCAAACAGAGTTATTTATTCGTTATTGATTATCAGGGCTCGGATTTGATGACATTACTTTATTTTGTGCATCACAGACAATGCTCATGTGTACGTCAATAATGCTGTTTATGATATCCTGGTTGTGGAAGTTTTTTTTATAAATCATTTATAAGTCATTTTTTTTACCATTTTGGATTTTTAAGTAATCTTTTCTTGGTTTGTGTTATTCTTAGACACTTATTTTGAGTAAATTTATTTTTAAATTCTACCGATATTTTGAAAATGCTTAAATACGCAAACACTTTGCTGAAGAGATTTATGTTTGAGTATTTATACCGTAGTGAAATTAATGTCTGACAGCGGGATCGGTACTCTGTTCTCTCTATCTCCCTCCTTGTTTAGCATGTATGCAGCCTGTCTCATTGCCAGTGCGATTAGAGGAGACAGGGTGGGGGGGGGGGGGAGGAGGAAAGGCACGTTGGAAGAGTCTTCGATTCATTTATTCTAACCAGTTCTAGAATGGAGGATTCCTGACTCTTAACTATTCCTTATTTTCCGGAGATCCGGAGTCGCTTGTTCGTCAGGAATGGACCGGTTCCGACATCAACGTTCGTGTAATCGTGGGTAGCGCAGTGTGTCCGGGAGTGGACCAGCGAATCAAGCGTTGTAACGTGGGTCAGCGCAGTGTGTCCGGGAGTGGACCAGCGAATCAACGTTCGTGTAACGTGGGTCAGCGCAGTGTGTCCGGGAGTGGACCAGCGAATCAAGCGTTCGTGTAACGTGAGTCAGCGCAGTGTGTAGTGCGCGGGGACAAGTGACGGAAGTGAATTATATGGATTAGGTACACAATGATTGTTTATGATGTTAACAGTGTTAAAAATGAACCTTTTTGTGACTGTTTTAAATATTCGAATAGTTTATATGTGTTTTATAATTATTAATTTGTTTGTTTAATTTTATTCCATTTAATGTGTTCTCATTTTCTTATAAATTTAAGAGACTTAATAATAACTCGTATTATTTAATTTAGTGACTTGTTTAGTTGTAGTAGCTTAATTCTATCAGTGTATGTGTTTTTTTAAATGATCAAAACCTTGAATATTCCGTGTGCATTTTAAATCTTATTGAGTCAGCAACGTACCCCAATATCCTCAAAAGAACTCTCTGTTCACACGGTGGCGTGTGAACGTCCAGCAACTCCCGGTCACAGGTTAAAAAATTGAGAATATCTATTTAAAAATAAACTTATTCTGACTTATGTTGTTTAATGTAGGCAAAGTGGTAGAAAATCCAAATTCCTGGTGATACAATGCAACTATGCCGTAAAGGGTTTCGTTGGGAGGGGATAGCTATATCTGTACTGTTGAAGCAGATATTTGTAAATCTCAACTATAATAATAGCCGTTCCACGTCCAGCATAAAATATCTCGAAACCCAAAAGACCTAGCAGGTTTATATTTCGCAGGCATGAAACCCCTAGCCCATAAGGGTGCAGCAATACTTGATTACAGACAGCGAAGTCTCCCAAACTGGGATGGGGGGGATTAAATAAAACCAAAGTCGAAATAATCTCTAATTTGGTGCAGGCAGGTATCCCCAAATCAAAAGGCCCAAGGAGAGCTTAGGCAAAAAATGAGATTCACTTCCTTTTGTCTTTTTTCACGTGATTTGGTTGCTCTTCTAATAAGGACAGGATTTCCATCAGTAAATATTTATATCAATGTAGCAATAAACATTGGCGCGTTATGAGTTTCTGCTTCGATTTTCGTATCAAAATGAATTTCTCAACAATTTGGCGAATGTTCCAATGTTCATATTTATAATTATCATGATATTAACTTTGCATTATAAAAATTTGCTAGAAAAAATGACTGATATCACGTTTTCTAGAATAACAAACTTAAAAACAACACAATGTTTCTTTCAACTATGGCCATTCTAAATAAATTATTATTAAGTTTAACACCAAGGTGTGTAATATTAGGGGTGAGGAGGTTAGTTTCAAAGAAAGTGCACCAACATAAGCGTAGAAAGAGGGAGGGGGTGAAAAATCAAAGGAATAAACCATAAGTGTAAAATGCCCTTTAATACACCCAACCGAGATCAGTGCCACAAGCAGTTCAGTCACATGACCACAGACAGGAACCTTGCAATCTAGTATAGTGCGAGCCTGACGCCTTATCACAGGTGAGCTGACCAAGGCGGTGTTCTTGGCCTCACAGCTCGTTACCTCGAGTTATTTCTGGAACCACGTTCCACGTTAAGCTAGGACAAGTTGCGAGACCGTGACTCAAACAAATCCACACACGTCCATAACAATCTTGGCAGGATAACCGACATACTCGTCAGGTAGTCCGAAATAGTAGCTCGGACTTTGCACATCATATTCGTCTTTTGGGGAAAATTTGACTAAGTTTGGACTAGCGGGTCAAATATAAATACATGAAGGGCAAGAGCAATAAAATACTATGCCAGAAACTAATAATTTCAAGAAAATATTTAAGTTTTAAAAAATCTATAAATAACAAGTGTGGATAATTTTGATACTAACTTTGAACTACCATTTTTTTTAGCATCGCGTCTTACTAACCGTTCGGATTATACGCCTATGTACTAACTACACTTAAAAGGTTAGGTAAGAGGACGGTTGAATTTAGAGGAAGTGTACCCGCATGTGCATGGATAGAGGGTAGGAAACCATTTAGGAAAGAACACATATTACAATCAACTGGGATCGAACTAAGATCTCCCCGCAATCGGCACTCTAATCTATTACGAGAGTGACGGCTTACTTAGAGCATGCGACCACAAAAGAGAGTCGAATCTATATAATAACAAAAGGAAGTGTTTGTCTGTGTGTGCGATGCCCAAGGGGGTCAGAATGCACTTCGAAGCCGGTTTTTTAAATTTTTAATTAGCTTTTTAATTAGGCTATTTTTAACTAATTTTAGAAGAAAATATTTTAAATCTGGTTTAGAATTACGTTTCAGAGATAACGGGCACCATGGGGGGAGGAGGGTCTTATTAATTGTTTTACCACAGTGGGTCACGGGCAACGCCGTGCGGGATTGCTGGTTACTAATAATTGATTTAAAAAGAAAGAATGAATAAGACCAGTTAAAGGTTGTATTTGACTGCTTTTTCAGTAGCTTTATGTAACTCAGAGAAAACAAGGATTAAGCCTACTATGTCACAAATACTAGAATAGTCTTATAAAGAATGGACAGCGTCGATACTCACATAATAAAGATACATATTTAAATTAAATAAATTGAATAATTTTATTTTTGCCATTAAATATAAATATTCACCAGTTTCGGTGGTCGAATGGTCTAAGACGTCACTCTTGCAATAGACTAGACTGTCAATGACGGGGATATCTGGGTTCAAATCACGGTCGGGTTTATTGAAGGCATTTCCCCCTCAAATGTTTTCCAGTCTCACTGCACGCAAATGCAAGTTCACTTGCTCTTTATTAAACCTTCGTCACCTTTAACATATTAGCGTAGTTAGTACATATGAATTCAAAGACTTAGCTCATTGAGTAGCGTGTCTGCCTATTGAGTTAAAGGGTCGCGGGCTCGATTCCCGGTAGACCGAAAATTTATCATTTGTGAACTGTGGGTTTGACCTTTCACAGTGATGAATTAACGGGCGGGAGCCTGGTTGTTGTGTCTGTTCTAGATTTAAGTTAGTTTATAGGATGTGTGTTGATAATAATCAGTCGGTTTAGAAAGTACACGTTGAATATTATCCTAACGGGTAGTAAGAGGCATTGATAATATATAAATAGTTAAGAAGCAAATAAAAATAATAGTTTTCAAAAGCTCGAGGTTTTGTTTAAATTAAATAATGCCAAAGAAGCTTCCCACGAAGTAAACTGTATTGGAGCATTTTATCAAGGTAAATTTGTTATTACTAATTAATATATCTCAGTTTTAGCTTATGTGGTGCTGACTGACAGTTCACAGCTGACTTCTGACAGTCAACATTTAGGTATATACCTAAATATTGGCTGACTTCTGACAGTCAACATTTAGGTATATACCTAAATGTTGACTGTCAGAAGTGACAACTGCTAAAGACATGTTTTTTGCAGATCATATGGTTCGGCGTAGGGATACATAATTTGGTCTGGTAGCTTTTCAAAGCCGTCAGAAGTCAGCTGTGAGCTGTCAGTCAGCACCACATAAGCTAAAACTGAGGTATACTGTACATTAGCAATTTATGAAGGAGTCGGGAGTCCTACTTACAATCATCTTTTGGGAGAGGTTGAAGAAACAATATTTACTGCGAAGAAAACACCTATGCAATACCATCGATTGCAATATCTGATATTATATAAATTGTTGAAGTGAGAACGTTGATCTCATGAGGTAAAAAGTCAAGTATTATTCGCCAGTACAAAAAAAATCTACAATGTTATTGAAGTGGTTCACCTACGGAAGGAGTGTAGGTAAGTGACAGCTATTAACAGTTAACAGAACTACTCTCACGTATCCATCCGCCAAACCATATGATCTGCAAGACCATGTTGATTGTCAAGTTTTGCAGTCAAAACGTTCACAGCAAACAATTTGTTTTACCATGTTTACAGTGTTTAAATCTTCTGCTTGCTGTCAGAGACAACCACCCCTATGTATAATGGACTATAGCTGTAAGACATGAAGCTCGAGACAGGCTGAAAATGAAAACTTCAAGAAAATACGCCAATGTAACTGCAGAAATGATAAATATTTTCTTATCGGTGTTTGAAATCTGCAACTGAAGGGTGATAAGAAAATGTAAGCCGAAAGGTTCTTTTAGTAAGCTCATTCTTCATTGGGAATCGAACAGCCGCTGCCAGGTCAACCTCATTGTCATGCAATTCCAGGCGGATGGACAATGGGTTCAGATTCATTATGGTCTTATCAAGATCATTTGACCAATTTAGTATTACTACTAGTGCTGCAAAGCAAGATGGCCGAAGAGGTTGTCTTTCAAATGACTTTTCCTGACATTTGGTGCCCCGTGCATTTTATATTAAGATAATAGAGAGTTTGTCGACTCAGTCATATCCAAGATAACTACGTTATGGCCAGAGTTAAGATATGGTACACAGTAAGCCAAGGCATTTAATATAACGAGCCAATCAAAAACATTCTGGTTTCATGGATGAAAAACGACTTAATAAATTGGTCAAACAGTCTAAGATTTGTGCAGTTCACCAAAAACAGAGCCTTCACTCAGAGAGCAAACAATTTCCATACAACGCTATGTCCACTAATGAGCCGAGTGTTAGACTAACTACATTTATAATGCCATCCAAAGTTGTAAAAGTGTCAAGGATGAGGCTGAGCTTCGAGAAGTCAATGGGCAGATAAATGTGCAGGAGGAAAATCAGACCAACGAATAAGAGGAGGAACAGGAACCGAAACGCTGGATGTTACTCACTAAAATATTTCTTCAGCTAGAAAGGAAGCCTACGAAAATTTGTCGAAGCAGGCTAAGGAAAAGACATTGTTTTCTGATTCAACACATCCTCCGGTTGATGAGCGAGCGCAAATTTTCTAAAGTTAACTGCCATGGATGTTAATCATTGTGTGTAATTCGAAGAGTTCATCCATTCGAGAAGTTAACTTCTCATTCAAAATCTCACAAGGTATTATAATTATAAAATCTAATTTGATTCTTACATCTGATCAGTTTCCATTCCAAATACTTTTACTAGGGTTTTCTCCGATAAGAAGTCAAGAATAGAGTGTTTTTCATTATTTGTAACTCCCCTAACAAGTTGTTTTTATCACCTCGATTATTTCATTTTGTATTACTTGTGGCTGTGATCCCATAAACTAAGAATTGCATAATCATCACTTATAAGCTCAATACTAAATCGTCAGACCGCCTTTATCAACCAGACTTTTTATAGACATGGCCAAGAGCTAGAAATGTAATCGGTCAATTCACAGGCCTAGCCCCCCAGATAGCGCGGGTACCCGTCATTTGGCCTAAAGGCATTTGGCCTAAAGTGTAGGCTAAACGCCTTTAGGCCAAATGCCTTTAGGCCAAACGCCTTTAGGCCAAACGCCTTTAGGCCAAATGACTTTAGGCCAAATGCCTTTAGGCCAAATGCCTTTTAGGCCAAATGCCTTTAGGCCAAACGCCTTTAGGCCAAATGACTTTTTGTAAATTTAATTTTTAGACCATTTATTAAAATGTGTTTTGCTGTCTCCGGAAACATTCGTTATGATTTGTAGTGATGCTAATAGATGGCGAGGTGTGTAGTGTTTAGTTAACTAGTATATACTACCGTTTCAAAATACGTAAGTCTTTTCTCAATTTACTACTTCCCAAGGTATAGCAGCACGTCCATTAACATGTAGTACCACTTTTGTATATGTTGAACTTTTTACATTGCCAAGGTTTTATACTAGTTTTTGTACCGTTTTGTAACAGAAATAAAAAGTTTTGTACACGTACCGTTTTCTATTAATTAGCACATACATGTGGTCACACACACCATTTTAATAATTTTGTTTTATTTTGAATTTTGAATTTTTTTAAGTACCAAAGTATATTTGTTTATTAATTTTGCTAAATGAATTAATAAATCATTCTTTTTTTATAATCATATTAACTTACTCGAGTTTGCCCACGGCTTCGCTCACATTTAAGTTGGCTAAATTATCTTATTTATAGCAAATCATCTAAACCAGGTTTTCTCAAACTCTATGCTCTTGAGCCTTACATGAACATTTAAAGTAATTGTTAAGACTCTCTTTCTTAGAATAAGATAACTTTTTTACGTTAAAATACAAAAATGAGAAATTTATTATTTAATTTATTTCGTTATTTTCTGATAAGAGCTTTGTAGAAGCTTATTAAGAATAGTAAAGATTTGTAATATATTAATTAATTTTATTGCTTCATAAGCCAAACAGAATATTAATTTTTTAGTCAATCATAATTTAGCAAGTCGAAGGAAGTGAAAAATTGGTTCACACCTCATTGGAAATCCCCTCACGCCTCGCAGTTTGAGCAACCCTGATCTAAACTACCAAAAATATAATTTTAGACACGTGTGAGGCGAGAACTTTGTATGTTGATGAATCCACAAATTAACTACTACCTATAAGAAGTAAAATCAATTATATATATGCAGTCTTTGCATCAATATTTGCTCGCTTACGCGAAGACATTATTGAAATGAACACCAAAATAAATAGTTTAAATTTACTAATTAAACTTGAATTAATTTGAAAGAATCACTCTAGTAAGCACCTCAGCTTATCAAATAAATTGTTCTGTTAGTAATTGTTTCTATTGGTTTTTGAAAATTTTCCCTTCTCCTCCTCAATCATAATTTCTCTATTCTCTAATATTCACACATAGGCCCTTTATGTGGATCATACCGGCCTGTAAAAATCATTGATCTCTATGATATAACTGGATGGACATACACATGCACATTCCAAGGACAAAAGCGTGACGCTCAAGTGTATCATCTGCTACACAGAGGGGGGGGGGGGGGGACAGATTTAACTGTTTCTTTAAATGTTCTTATGCGAAAACATGTCTCTGATGAATAAAAGTGTTATTGTTTGAAAATAGTGAAGTATTATACCACACTTTCCTGAAGAAACATTTACATTAAAGGATATACAATCCAGTTTTACATGTAATACTGTACAGATATGAATAAAACCTTAGATATTCCCATTTCTATGTATTTATCATCAATGTTGTTTACAGTCTGGCACGACTACACTTATATTTAAAGTTGATTATTAGCTTGTATATTGGTTTCAGAAACCATATTATATTGAAAGTTCTATAAATATAATGAACAAGGTATCTTAAAACTTGATTACATTTGTTTGAATGACAAAATTTGAATAGTTGCCATGCATTCAAACTATCACTTAGGTTATAGGCTTGTGGAAAGTATTATTTTAATAATACCTGTTTTTTTAAGTTGGCTCATATCTTTCAGAAACCATATTATGTTGAAATTTCGATAACTATAATGAAACAAGTCAGCTAAAAACTGTATTACATTTGTTTGAATGACACACTTTGTGTAGAAGTCTTACGTTCAAATGATAATTTAGGTTATAGGCTTGTAGGAATTACATTATCTACTAAACCCTGATTTTAGTAATAATCCCAATCTGTAAGGCTTTATTTCGTACCAAAATAATATCATATATATAATATTTTGGTAGGATGAACGGCAATTTAGAACAGAAGTAGAAATTTCCTTCTGTAAGGTCTTTTATCCTAACTAAACACAACTATAGGGTAGGATTCTGGTACGAGATAAAGCCTTACAAGTAAGCTTCCTTCAAAAATCATCTTACATATTAGGCTACATCAACTTATTTAAAGAAAAAACTAACCAGTTTTGAACTTTTATATGCTCTTCAAAGCTTTAACTAACATATTTATTTAATTTAACCACTTACACATTGATTTTTCTCATATATTCAATCAGATTAATGAACTATGTCAAAATGACACATTGCCTTGTATTGGTAAAAGAAAGAATGAGATACCCGAAAGTTTATTTCTCTCTTACACAATGGTATGCAGACGACAGCTCGAAAATTTCAGCCACATATGTCCATCCAGTTATACTATAGAGATCAATGGTAAAAATATAATTTACTAACTTGTCCTGCTTATACACGGACCAAATCTTTTACGAAAGTTTATCTTTATTGCTTCATAGGATGTATAGTCAGCCTCGTGACTATTCATCCACACTTCAGCTTCACCTACTAACTTTGAATTAAAAAATGCTATTTTTTGTGCTTTGGTGAGTTTACTATTTTCAAAAAGTCTATCCATCTTTTTCAAAAACTGTACAGCATGCACCCTATCATTATTTCCACTGAAGGTGGGTACATAGTCCATTAATTGATTCTGGATGCTTGTACTAGGTAATACCAAGGCACCAGCAGTAATTAGCGTCCCTTTTTCCACTACTTCGTCATATTTTGACTTAGCCTGTTCTAGTTGTTGTCGCATTTGTTCGACTGTTTGTAACGTCTTGTCCACAGTTTCAGTCAAGTTGTCCTTAAATTTGTCCAATTGCTGGTCAACTATTTCCTGTAAGTAAACATCTGGTACTGTGTGTCCATCAAAGAAATCATTTTGGAATTTAAGGCTATCACTACATTTTTGTTGTTCTTTTTCAACAGTCGCAAATCGTTCTGTTAAATGGTGTACCTGTTCTAGAATTTCATTTTTATTTTTATCGCAACTTTCCTGAGTAGTTTTTCCTTTGGAATTTAAATCGTCCTGTTTAAGCTTAAAGTTTTCCTTTGCATTTTTAAGTTTTTTTATCTGCTCATTCGTCTGTTTTTCTGACTTATTACAGTCTTCCCTAAGCGTCTGTAGTTCGTCCCTCACCTGCGTTTGGTCACTTTCAGTCTCTTGTATTTTCTGTAATTTTTTTGTCAAAGTCGTTTTATACTTCTTGAAATTTACCCTGCAATTCTTGTTCTAACCTGTTGAATTGTTCATTTACACCCTTAAATTTTTCATCAAACTTTGTATTTAAATTTTGATTCTTTTCTTTGATTTCTTTTAACTCCCGGCTATTCTTTTTGTAGCTCCTGTCTAGTTTTTTGTAGCTCCTGGCTAGTTTTATCGAACCTTTCATTTATTTTCTGATTTAACATTTCACTCTTTTCACTACTTTCTTTAATTTGCTGACTTAACTTTTCACTCTTTTCACTACCCTCTTTCATTTGCTGCACTAACTGCATTAATATTGCATTTAGGTCATTTGCTGATGTTTGTTGAGCTACACCTCCTACCTTTGAAACATTTTCCACCCCCCTTAAGTCTTCTTCTTTATGAACTATTGGTTCAACTACTTTCTCATGTTGTTCACTTTGTTCCTGATCAGATAGTTCTAAACAAGAATGTTCTTCTACCATTGGTTGGGAATATTGCGTTAGGGGAGGATTATCCTCACTGCTACTACTGTCTGTCTCTTCCATATTTAATGAAGTTTTGCTGTTGATGACTTACGTGAGATTTTCCTTGCGTACCCCACCTGAAGTCTAGAAGCTTTGGACCTTATTCAGAATCTACTGGGTTTTGAACTCTTCCCTCTGAAGTCACCTGGTTTGGAGCTTCTTCTTCCAAAATCACCTGGTTTGGAGCTTCTTCTTCTTCTTAAGTCAATTTTTTTTTTTTTTTTTTTTTTGCGTAATAAGGCACTTAAGTTGTTTGCGGCACTTTCACTGTTCTTTGAGCACTCACTTTCTCGGGTTGTGAACTGGATTTAATGTTATTATTTCAGTTTATCAGGCCCTCCACGTTGGGAAGCCAGTATTGTAACGTATTAAAGTTAGCCTGATATATTAATGTTTGTTCGCCACCATTAGGGTGATATTTGATATAATGATTGAATTGGGTCCAAGTTTGCTATCCTGTATTATGGTAATCAAAAGGGGATAATGTCTTATTTTATAAATTAAAAGTTCTGGTCTTTTATAGTTTTTTATATTAAGTAGATAAACAGTTTTTGCTAGATATTTCACACGTTGTAAATATTAATTTAAAAACCCGACTATTGTATTATGTGTATGTTAATTCCCGGCACGTGAAATTTATCATAGACCCAACCCACACGGCTCCTCGTCAGGATTGCAAGTGAAGAGATGCGTACTTTGAAATAGTAATATCTAGTGACATCTCCTTCTCGAAACTTTCCAAAAGAAAGAAAGGTGTGGTCATCCAGGTGCGTCTCTGTCTACAAAACTGAGTTCGCCTTTCAAACAAAGGCGTAGAAAGATGTCGCCATACCTTGCAACTTAACACAAATAAATCTTACTACCGGCTCGTATTTATAATATCATAATTTTGAATATAGATGTGAATAATAAATTATTTAGATGTATAATTCAATATCATTACAACATATATATACAAACACGTGTATATACGGGCTCATTACAATTGGGCCACGTAAACAAGTTATGATCTCCGTTTGACGTCTACATATTTACTGGCAAAATTTATTTAATGCGTCACTATTATATATATTAATTATTAATATTGGCTTCCACTTTCATTTTGCCTTTCGAAATAAGTTGTCAAAAGTCCCCGAAAATGGTGTTTTCTTATTGTTTTTCGTTAACTTTATGACCGTGAGATATATTAACAAGGAAATAATATCAGAAATCTATACATAAAAAAGGTGATATTGTGTTTTGTGAACTGATCTAGTTGTATGTAGGATAGTGTCAATGTTTTTAGAAATATTGTAACTACCTTGCATCAGATGTGCTATCTATATTCAGATGAAACAACTAACAGTACTTTTTACTTTCCGAAGATAGCCGAAGGTTTTAAATTTACATTTTAGGCCAAATGCTTTTAGGCCAAATGCCTTTAGGCCAAATGCCTTTAGGCCAAATGCCTTTAGGCCAAATGCCTTTAGGCCAAATGCCTTTTAGGCCAAACGACTTTAGGCCAAACGCCTTTAGGCCAAACGACTTTAGGCCAAACGCCTTTAGGCCAAATGCCTTTAGGCCAAATGACTTTTGGTTTCATTTTTAGGCCAAATGCCTTTAGGCCAAATGCCTTTTAGGCCAACTGCCGCGTCCCCGATAGCGCGTGGTTTAGCCACAGTATGATTTTAATATGAACAAACGTTTAAAATATACAAAAATACGCGTTAGCACTCAATTTTTTTTTTACGATGAAGAAAACAAACTATTAAAAGTGCATGAATAGCGAAGCTTAGAAGATCAAAATGATATTTAGGTTTCACCCGCCTCGGTGGCGTAGTTGGCTAACGCGCTAGTCGTGTTAAGCTCGACCGCCGAGGACGGGGAGATCGAGGTTCGAATCTCGGTCGGGTGAACTGGGGGTAGTTTTTCCTAAATGGCTTTCCACTCTCCCTCCACGCAAATGCGGGTTCACTTCCTCTAAATTCAACCTTCTCAATTCCTAATCCATTAGCGTAATAAGTACTTAAGCGTATAACCCGAACGGGTAGTAAGACGCGGTGCTAAATATTAAATATTATATATTTAGGTTTCGGATATAGTCGTATCAAGTAACATTGTTGTAAATTGAAAAATGACACCTTAAATGGATACCGAGTTCCATTACCATGTCTAACTGTAATTAAAAAAAGTTTTATAAATATTGATAATATCAAATGTGACAGCTGCGGATTACATGACTTGACGTATGAACAAATTAAAGTATATCCAGTGACTTTACTAGCTGTCATATAAGGCTTTTAATAGAAAAATGGTCCTGTAGTCTGTAGGTAATACAGCTCATATCAAGAATCGCATCGTAATGCGACTATTTGTAGTCTATATTAGATAAAGGTGGTAGGTAGCCCAATGAAACCATTTAACTATGTTTTAAAACAAACAAATTGAAACTGGGTGATTTAACAAAAACAAACTATCTCCCTCTTTCCAATATACCGGTTAATCGAACGTAAGATGGGCTATCAAAATCCCTTTTGAATTATTCAAGACGCTTGTAAAACTGGGTTTTATATTCATACATCACGCATAGGTAATAGCAAATAGTGCATAGCAAATAGTGCACAGCACATAGTGCGCAAAAAGTTTTTATTTCATTTATTCAAGGTATTTAACGTGCACTTTGTGAAGTGATTGATTATATATAAGCACACTGACCTACCTCTAAACCAACTTAAATCCACAACAGACACAGCACCCAGCCCCCGGACGTTAATTCAATACTATGAAGGGGGGAACCCACATTGTCACCAATGATACAGTTTAAGGCCATGCCGGGAATCGAACCCGAGACCCTTAGCTCAGTAGACAGGCACGTTACCGACTAAGCTAAAGTGTCGGACCGCAAGAAGTTGAAAAATATAATTTTCAATCATGGCGTTCATAATCGATACATAGTGAATAGTGCACAATGCCATAACAAGGTTCTAACTTTAAAAACTGTTTATGCGCTATGCATGTACTTGAGTATGTACAGCCCTTGTTTCAGCCAATGAGAATGCGAGGAGAAACTCTAGCCAACCAATGGCCAGCATACACAGCAGACGGATTTATTAGTTGATTGTTACTAACGAATTCTCTTTGTTTTAACGTCAGTGATTATGATTGCATATTATATGATTCAAATAAAAGGAGAAATATTACACTTTTGATTTTGTTACTGAGAAGCGGGTCTACCACATTGACAATAATAAAATCAAAGAAAGAATAAAACTTTATTCAACTCCTTAAATTAAATTATATCTGTGCAACATCACCTTTATCAGACGTGGAGCCCTGGGCAAACTTCATTATCTACCTCACCCCCTCACTAAAAATAATAATTAAAAACTCTACTGTTGATTGGTGTTATTACAGTAGTTTGCACCTATATTCCAATTTTCAGCTGTATAAGGTATCAGGAAATGTCTTAAAAGGTAAATACATGTAATCATTAATGACAGAAGAGGTGTTCTTATATATAAACGAGTTAGTTTCTCCCCACCCTTTAGTTCGATTTATTCCCCAATTAACTTAATTTGTATAAAGGTATAAATAATAACTGTGGTAAGTTTGAATTAAATTGCATAATGTGTTAAAAAGGTATCGTGAGACATGTCCACCACAGATAGACAAACAGACAAATGCAAATCGGTGGAGTTAAAACTGAGAACTCGCTTCACTCGTTCAATAAATAAAACCCTATCATTATGTTTTTATTTGTTTTTACACTATGACAATATTTATAATGTCGCTTATGTTCACCATAGGAATTGTTTTCTGAAAGGCCTTTTTCCCAACCGGAAAGCTATTATATAGTAGGATATTGGTAGGAAAAAAGACCTTTCAGAGAGTAATTCCTACCGTGAATGGCGTATACTAAAGGCCTACGAGCACGCAAGGAAAAAATGTCCCACCCCAGCTTGTTTTTCCCCCTGTCGCCTAAGCAAGCGTGCGACCCCCCCCCCCCTTTCCACTCCCTCACAACCCTGAGCGCTGCACCGTTTGCACACCTCTAAGGGCGGCTCTACATGTGTTTTAAAATATACAATTTAATAAACTATTTTCGAATGATCTCTTTAAATACATATTTTTAGAGACTTTGTGAACGGTAGTATATTTACTATGAATTGTGCACGGTAAGCGATGTACTACTAGTTTTGTAGCTATGCGGTAGGCCTATGCATGAATATAGACCCAGACTATCTTGAGAATGTAATAACTACGCAAGGCTACAGATAGCAAGAATATTCTTGCACAACAAGTTAACTGGAGATAAAGTTCTTACTAACAAAATCTTAAGGATATCTAATCATTGGTAAAACATGATGTTGCCAATTAAGTTATTGTTGGTTGTCTACCATCCATTTAAGGTCAATCGCGACAACTCACCAAATGCCAAATATTCAGGAGTATTAACAGTTTACAAGCTATAAATCAACCAGGGATTTAAAAAAACAAACCAACGGATTAACTCTGTTACTAGATAAGTTTTATCTTAAAACATCGTCATTTAGTTACATAAATTATTATAAACTAGCCTATGTTCCAGCCATTTTGTTTTGGTATTTCTCCGCGCTCCGTGTCTTACTACCTGTCCTGGCTATACATATCACATATTTACAATGGGGTAGGAATAAACCCTTAACTAGACTTTCTTCACCAATGAATTTGACAAGGAACAACTGTGAAAAGTTTGAATTAAATCGGTTAATGCGTTCAAAAGTTATCATTAGACATACCCACCACATACAGACAAATGCAAATCGGTGGAGTTAAAACGGAGAACTAACTTCACTCGTTTAATAAATCAAACCATATGATGACTATGTTTGTATTTGTTTTTACATTCTGACAATATTTTATAGATCGTTTACACAGGAAGCGTACTAAACGAGCGCACAAGAAAAAAAGTCTCACCCCAACTTGTTTTTTCTCCACTGACACCTAAGCACGAGCCCCGTGAGGCCGCACCGTTCATCCATCCCTAAAGGAGGCCCTGATTAAAAGATGGAAAATTTGTCATTATTATTTTTTAAATTCAAGTTATTTGAATTAAACGAATGCCATCGAGATATTTCAAGTATAAAAGTCACTTGTAATTAATATATCCAAAGGACGTTAACACTCAGTAAATCAAAAAGCGAATTAATTTGTCTTTTCACACTCACATATCGACCACAGCGCTTGGCGGTTAAATGTGTCACTAACGTCTGCTCTGCTGCTGATTAGATTTACGATTATTTTTTCCACCACCACGCCTTACTACCTGTTCGTATAGTACGCATATTATGTACTAATATCACATTAATATGTTAATGAAGTACTCGCGTTTACGTGAAGGGAGAGTGTACAAAATATGTATAAAGAAACCATCTCACCCAACCGGGACTCGAACTCCTATCTCCCAGCCATTAGCGGTTTAGTCTATTGCGTTAGACCACACGGTCACTAAAGAGGTATCAGATATGTTAATATGGCAGTTCAATATTATATAATCAAAGTTTTACGTACATCAAAGTTTACTAAAAAATGTTCATCTATAATTCCCATGATTTGTTTGGACTTTATTTTCAGTACAGCATAACCTTGATAATCCGAAGTAATATGGACCGGGGGTGGCTCGGATTAGCAAGCATGTATTTTATTTTATAACAATACAAATAGAATGCAATGTAATAAGTTAGAGTACAATAATAGTTTTTTTAAATTTTGTTACCAATGAGGAGGATTAAGAAGCAAAATGATAGGATGTGTGATATTTTAATAAAAAACTAATCACTAATTGATAGTAAGAAACTAAAAAAAATCACTAATTAAAATAGTCGTCGCAGTGGGCTCACGCACGCGCTTTGCTCGCTAAAACGTACATTTTAAATAGCGTTGCTTCCTGTTGTCTACATTTCATACGTCTGTATTTTGGCCTATTAAGGTGCTTTCTGATTACCAAGCGTTACGACTATCAAGGTTCTACTGTATATCTTAATAATATATAAAAATGAGTTGATGACTGTATGTTACTCCTTCATGAAAAAACCACTACACCGATTCGTTCTGAAATTTCGCATGGCATAGCTCGGACGCCCGGTTTAACATATAGGCCAATTAAAATTTATATCAGCTTTTGTTTCAATATGGCGGCTTCAAAACACTACTCTTTGACCTTTTCTCAGCTTCTGCTTATCGGACAATCTTTGAAAGGTTCCGTGCGAAGAACGGGTAACTAGCTACATTTAATAACTCCTGACAACACAAAGCAAGATCTAATAGCTTTATTAATACCTCATCGTATAAGAAGAGTCGTAAGAGTGGTCCAAGGTGTGAATAGCCTTGTAAAGAAGGAATGAAGAGACACAGCCAGACACTGCGTGGACAGCTGAATGTCTGCAAGGTCGTGTTGTCTGTATATGGCCTTGTCTGGAATATTTTATTAGTCACATGATCTGTAGCAACACATGTACCACTATCAAAACCAGGTCTACACACGATCTGCCGGTTTAAGAACCTTTTAATTGCTGCATTTCCTTTATCGGTAGCGATATTGTATTTTGATTCGTGAGAAGGGTCACCATAGCAAATCTTATTTGTAAATTTAACCATATATCTATATGTTCTAGTTGTTTTATTTTGATATTTTTTGTTAATTTGTGATTACCAAAAAAGACCCATGTAGAGTCCCCGGTTTTAGGTTTTATGATTTTGGTCTGGATTATTCATTTAATTAATTAATTTAATTAATTAATTAATTTTAGCACCGCGTCTTACTACCCGTTCGGGTTATACGCTTAAGTACTAATTACACTAATGGATTAGGAAATGGCAAGGATGAATTTAGAGGAAGTGAACCCGCATTTGCGTGGAGGGAGAGTGGAAAACCATTTAGGAAAAACCACCCCCAATTCACCCGACCGAGATTCGAACCTCGATCTCCCCGTCCTCGGTGGTCTGGCTCAACACGACTGGCGCGTTAGCCAACTACGCCACCGAGGCGGGTGATTATTCATTTAAATTTTCGAAGATATGGTTTATTTCATGTAACGTACGTATACAATTTATTAGTCAGCTCAGGTTTAGTATATAAATAGGTTATATTTGAACTGGAGTAAGTTTAGTTGGTGGGGATTATGGTGAGATTCTCCTTTTTACTAATCAACCCCGTGGTGTAGTGGTCAGTGCATCTGGCTACGAACCTTGGAGTCCTGGGTTCAATTCCCGGCTGGTATCTTGGGTATTTTTCCCGAAAAGAAGAACTACCCCCAACGTTCACTAGGGTTTTGTTAGTTAGGTTTAAATTAGGCCGGGACATGGAAAGAGCCTCCACGGAAAGGATGTACGATTAGTACATTCGGGCATCACCTGGGTAACGGTACATTAGTACTGGCTAAACTTTCCACTACTGGGCTACGAGTGATGCAGCCCAGACGCGAATTATTATTATTATTATTATTACTACTTGTGTATCTACTAATGATTTACCACTCTTTTTTTAGCACTTCATCTCACTGTCTCTTCAGGTTATAAGCATGTATTACGCTGGTGAGTTATGGACGAGGAAGGTTGGATGTGGAGGAAGTGTACCCACATTTGCGTAGAGGAAGTGTGGAAACGCACTTAGTATAAACCACCCTCAGTACACCCGACCGGCATTCAAACCCCTATCTCCCTGTCAACGGCAGTATAGTATATTGCGAGCGTGACGATTTAGGCCATACGGCCAACGAAGCAGGTTTCCCCACTCTTCCACATAAATGTGGGTACCTTTCCTCTACAATTCTACCTTATTCATCCGTATTCAAATAGCGTATTAATGTATGCGTATAATCCAAACGGGTTCTAGGACGCGGTGAGAAAAGTTTTACATCGGTTGTATTTAAAATAATTAGTCTATAATCTTTAGTTGCTCATAAAGGAATTGCTTGGGTGGAATTAACGACACAATCATATAATGGTCCGTTCTCACGTGTCATTTTCAATGAATCTTCAATATATTAATTGAAAGCGAATACAAAATGAACGTCAGAACACTCATTTCATTATAATGAATCAATATTTAATTTAAAGCTTTCATTAAAAGTAAAAAAAGAAAGTCTACTTTTCTTAATTTTTAATGATCATTATTGAAAAATGAAAAACAAAATGAACGGTGAGAATAGAAGACAAAATGTTCATAATTCAGAACGAAAATGAAGACGTGTTGTAGTACGAGGCATTGCGGTACTAAACTGATGCACCCAAGTGATGTCGGAATGACACGCAAGCGTATTCATCCCTTGGTTCTTTCCTTCCACCCCCGCGCCGCGCGCATTGTAGTGAACACTGCACCATTTGATGTGATAAGGAGCAGACAACTCCTTCTCGGCGCGCCCTTGTGGTCTACAATATATTCCAGTGTCATTCCACGTGTTCTGCGCTGTTTAGTAATTTAGTGGTTGGGCCAGTTTCATAGTCAGATTTAGTACGCCTCAAGTGCGGCGCTATACTAAATACAAGACGTCACCTACCTGAAATTGAATGGAATGGGCCAGTTTCATATGCGAAACTGGCCCATTCCATTTTATTCTAGGTAGGTGTCGTTCTGTATTTAGTATCGACTCGCACTTTAGGCTCACTAAGGGCTAGTTTCATAGTCAGACTTAGTGAGCCTAAAGTTTGAGTCGATACTAAATACAGGACGACACCTACCTAGACCAAAATGGAATGGGCTAGTTTCGCATATGAAACTGGCCCATTCCATTCAATTTCAGGTAGGTGACGTCTTGTATTTAGTATAGCGCCGCACTTGAGGCGTACTAAATCTGACTATGAAACTGGCCCATTCCATTCAATTTCAGGTAGGTGACGTCTTGTATTTAGTATAGCGCCGCACGTGAGGCGTACTAAATCTGACTATGAAACTGGCCCATTCCATTCAATTTCAGGTAGGTGACGTCTTGTATTTAGTATAGCGCCGCACTTGAGGCGTACTAAATCTGACTATGAAACTGGCCCATTCCATTCAATTTCAGGTAGGTGACGTCTTGTATTTAGTATAGCGCCGCACGTGAGGCGTACTAAATCTGACTATGAAACTGGCCCATTCCATTCAATTTCAGGTAGGTGACGTCTTGTATTTAGTATAGCGCCGCACTTGAGGCGTACTAAATCTGACTATGAAACTGGCCCATTCCATTCAATTTCAGGTAGGTGACGTCTTGTATTTAGTATAGCGCCGCACTTGAGGCGTACTAAATCTGACTATGAAACTGGCCCATTCCATTCAATTTCAGGTAGGTGACGTCTTGTATTTAGTATAGCGCCGCACTTGAGGCGTACTAAATCTGACTATGAAACTGGCCCAAAGTCTGATTATGAAACTGGCCCGTTGTGTCAATCTTGACAGCTGTAAGACCTAGCCTTTTATACTCACCTGTTCCTTTCGTTGGGTATTTTAAATACCTTTTATAAAATACAAATATATTTTATTGGCACCCGCCTCGGTGGCGTAGTCGGCTAACGCGCCAGTCGTGTTGAGCCAGACCACCAAGAACGGGGAGATCGAGGTTCGAATCTCGGTCGGGTGAACTGGGGGGTGGTTTTTCCTAAATGGTTTTCCACTCTCCTTACACGCAAATACGGGTTCACTTCCTCAATTCAACCTTCCCAATTCATAATCCCTTACTGTAATTAGTACCTAAGCGTATAACCTGAACGGGTAGTAAGACACGGTGCTAAATAAATAAAAAAATAAAAAATAATTTTATTGGCGGGCAATATTTATAGCATTTTACTAGATTATTAGTGTTATTTTATAGGTATTGATCATATCTATCAAAAGCGGCCGCTTCAAATTATTTAACGTATGAATAACCCGCTTCGATGGCCGCATGGTCTAAGGCGCTACTCTCTAATTTATACAATATACTGTCGAAGACGGGGAGATCGTAGTTCGATAGTGTATTGAAGGTGTTTTTTTTTGTAAATAGTTTTCCACTCTCCCTCCACGCAAGTTTCCATATTCAACCATCCTAAGCCCTAACACATTAGTGTAATTAGTACATAGACGTATAGCCCATATGGGTAGTAAGACGTGGGGCTAAAAAAGAAAGTATGAATACTTGAAAGTAGATATTGTAACTTTTCCAGCAGCTGTCCTTCCTATGAAAAGTGGACAATTTTTTTTTTCTAAAAATATTTATTGATTTCTGCAAAATATGTAACTTTTTGCAGTGAATAATTAATTGCGTTTTATTTTTTCAAATCACCAACGGTAAAGTCATATATACGTCACCGAGCCAGGTGATGTCAAACTAATTGCCACTGATACCAGCACGACACGCTATGAGGATGGGGTATCAGTCCGGCCGGTAACATCGGTCGAGAACGTGATGTTCTTGCTCCCGAGGAGTTTATCTCCACGGAGCAGTTTCATATCACGCGAACGTGCCATTTTCAATGTCTCTATCATTTGTTGTCCCAGATACAACCAGAGATAATTGTGAAAGAGCAGACGAGTTTAGAGTTACGCAGACGAAAAGTCAAAAACATTACAAAACAAGTAAAACAGCTTTTTTTTAAACTATATATGAGTATTGTATTTATATCTGAATAATAATATACTGGGTGATTCGAGACTCTCTGTACTAACTTTAATAGAATATAGGGAACACTAAAATTATACCTTTTTCGTTAGTAAATGTATGTCTGCAGACGTCCCTTTTAGGCACTCGAGGACGCTGTTGGTACATAAATGAAAGGTAGAAGGTGCTATGCTTGACACCGTCGTCGCATTGATTGCTGTACATTTCCAAAGATTCCCCAGGGCCCCGTAGGCTAGATATACGTCACCCTTCACCGCATTGATTGCCGTACGTTTTCAAAGATTCCACAGAGCCCCATAGGCTAGATATACGTCACCCTTCGTCGCATTGATTGCCGTACATTTTCAAAGATTCCACAGGGCTCCGTAGGCTAGATATACGTCACCCTTCGTCGCATTGATTGCCGTACATTTTCAAAGATTTCAAAGGGCCCCGTAGGCTAGATATACGTCACCCTTCGCCGCATTGATTGCCGTACATTTTCAAAGATTCCACAGAGCCCCATAGGCTAGATATACGTCACCTTCGTCGCATGATTGCCGTACATTTTCAAAGATTTCAAAGGGCCCGTAGGCTAGATATACGTCACCTTCGCCGCATTGATTGCCGTACATTTTCAAAGATTCCCCATCCCTATAGGCTAGATGCATGTAGGCCATCTCAGAATACGTGAAATGATCCATGTTACATGTACAAAGTCTGCGTTACGAATGACGACGGCGAAAAATACCTTTCTCACTCGCTATCCAACAGCACCGAATTGTGGCGTGTGTGGATATAAATTCATCAAGGAAAAGGGTTTGTTTTCTATCTCCCATTAAAGTTTGTACAGAGTGTTTCGAATCACCCTGTATACAGTATACACCAGGGGTGCGCGATTGACCGGTTGATCTCGCGGCAATTTTCAGTCAATCGCGTAAAAAAAATTATATCGTCATTAAAAGTCGATATTCAAGTCTTATAAGCTCACAAGATATCAAGTACTTTCAAATAATATTTGAGTGTAGCCAAAATAACCTTGATTGGTCGTAATGGGTGATGTTAAAATTCAATTAAATAGCTTGGTATTAAAATGTACATTTTATTTACTACATGAACTTTTTTTTTCTAGAAAGGTGGGGACGCCTGGGATTCGATCACCGACCTTCCGGTCATCGGTAAACCAGACTAGATTAGCTTGGCATTTATAAAGTTGAATTTTAGAGAAAAGGCATGCGTGGATGGAGAGTGGGAATGAAGAAAATATGAGAAATTGTTTATAAAGAGGACGAAAAGTGCATTCAGCGAGTAATGAATCAAGTTCTCCCGAATCCCAAGTCAGGCGCACGATCAACCACGTGGACACCCGCTTCGGTGTCGAATGGTCTGGACTTACGATGACGGGAACCTCGGGGTTCGAATCCCTGTAGGATGTATTAAGGGTTATTTTTTCTAAATAGTTTTCCACTCTCCCTTCACGAAAATGCCGGCACACTTAATCTAAATTCCACATTTCCTCACCTTCTACACATTAGTGAAATCAGAACATATGCGTACAATCCGAAAGGGTGGTAAAACGCGGTGCTAAAAATCTCGGGGACACACAATATGCTCATTACACTACCAGTGTGGGGTGTTGGCGTCATCTAGTTAGGCTCCATTCGGAGCGAGAGCTGAAGGGAGCCTAACGAAGTCACATCATAAACCTTGTGTGTGTGTGTGTAAATCATCTGAATAATGACACAACATAGTAGGGAGCCACCTACAGAAGCGTTAAAGAAGTAAAGAAATGTCTCGTTATTTAAGATATAGTTCACGCTAAATTGAGTTAAAATGTATCGATATATTCATGTAGGTCTAAGGTTAAAAACATTTGATTCAAAGTTTTATAGTTTTAAGGGAAAAAAATAAAATCATATTAAACCGAGCTGCCTTTCTTGTAAATTTTTTTTTCCACCTCTGTCAGCTAAGAAAGCGACCCCCTCCCCCCAAATCGAGGGGCCCTGTGCGGCCACACCGTTCGCACACCCCTAAGGGCAGCCCTGAAATTACTCGTATCTCATTTTCAAAGACGTTTCACTTGAGATGTTCCAGCTCTGAGATCAATGGTTACGAACATAAGATGTGAGCTTCCTCAAACAGTTACTTCATAAATAGGTTGACAACATTACAGTTTAAGATTGAGGATTATTTTAGTTGTTTTCGAGTTTCAAAATGCCATCCCAATAAGAAACACAGCAGTGTGTGGATATTTCTATTCAAGTATGCATTCTTAACACTTAGTTGGTTTTTTTAGCACAGTCTTACTACCCGTTCGGAGTTAAACACCTATGTATTGGTTACACCAAATTGCTAAGGATTAAGAAGGTTGAATCTAGAGGAAGTGTACCCCCATTTGCGTGGAGAGATAGTGGAACCATTTAGGGAAAACCAACCTTAGTACACCCAACTGGGATTGAACCCCCATCTTCGGCTGTCTAGCCTATTGCGAAAGTAGCGCCTTAGACCACGCGGCCACCGAAGCGGGTATTAGTCCGTAGCGCGATCTTTACCAAATTTGTAGTGTACGAAAATATAAAATTACTACGAAAAGTAGGCCACTGGAATTAGTTTGAAAGCTTAGTATTTATATGTATATACCCGCAAACTCATGCGAAACTTTCGCACATTTAACCTTCCAATAGCCCCCCCCCCCCCCCAAATTATGTAGTCTTTTGTTGGGTTGTTGAAATTGAATACTCAGCGAAGTGTATACACAAAATAGCAAAGAGAGTGTGAACGTATTTACAATTTACAATACCTCTTTGTATACAATATTCGATGTCAGAATGCAAACATCTTGAATTTTTTGTTTGTCATTTTCGGTAATTGATACAAAAATATCGTTAGTTAGTGACTCTTGAAAAGGCTACATAGAGTTGTCCATGAGTAAAGACATCATTTGGCAAGTACAATCCACCTCTTTGAAGCGCCTGTCCCTGAGACTTATTGATAGTCATTGCAATGGCAACAATGTGTTTTAACGTAAACCGAGTATGTTGTGTCAGAAGTTGGTAACAAATCCTATCCATTGATACCTTATTCATCGCTGTAGGCTTTGTATTAGTTGAGAAAAAGGGATTATAATTATTATTATTATTTAGCACCACGTCTTACTACCGTTCGGGTTATACGCTTAAGTACTAATTACACTAATGGATTAGGAATTGGAAAGGTTGAATATAGAGGAAGTGAACCGCATTTGCGTGGAGGGAGAGTGGAAAACCATTTAGGAAAAACCCCCAGTTCACCCGACCGAGATTCGAACCTCGATCTCCCCGTCCTCAGCGGTCGAGCTCAACACGACTAGCGCGTTAGCCAACTACGCCACCGAGGCGGGTGAGAAAAGGGATGTTGACAACATAAATAGTATATAGGATATACACAACTTTTATATAAAAACTAGAATTAAAAGTAAAATAACGTTAACATATAATAGTTTTGTAAATTCCGAATCAAAATTTCCAATATATCAACAACTAGCGACCTTCATCGGTGAGCAGGTGGGCTAAAGCGTTATTCTAGTCTAGTCTGGTTTGCCGGTGACATAGAGATAGCGGTTCGAATCCCAACCGCATACATAGAGGATGGAGTGGTTTTTCTTTGCTCTTTCCACGTATATAATGGAACATTTATTCTGAATTATACCTTCCTCAGTCATCCCAAGGACATAAGCGTAGTTAAATGCTGACAGCCGGATGGGTAGTAAGACGCGTGGTGAAAAAAGAGCACATCAATTTAGATAGGTGTTTTTTACACAATGTGACACAATGTGACACAATGTCGACTTAGGCAAGGTGTGAAGTTTAAAATATTTGTGTCAAGGCCAAGTCGTCTTAAAAATGCGCTAAATGTTGCAAATATCGCATGCAAATATTAGATTTTAAATTGTGCTAAGATAATCTTAACACAACAATAATTGTGTTTTTGTGCTTAGATTATTATTATTACTTTTAGCACCGCGTCTTACTACCGTTAGGGTTATACGCACTTACGCTAATGTGTAATGGTAGGGTGATTGTGAGATGAAATGAAGGACCTACAGTTTAACGTGGGATTCGAACCACGGTGGAGACCTGGCGTTCTACACATTCACAAGTTGTGATTAATACACGTCTTGTCAGAGGTGAAGGAAGGGTTTGGCAATCAGATAAATCTGTGCCGGGACCGAGGATTGAACCCCGGACCCTCAGCACAGAAGTCTGACACCTTAACCCTAGACCGCCAGGTCACCCTTGTGCTTATATAATTTTAACACACCAATTATTGTGTTTTGAGAATGTTAACAGAAAAATTATTGTGGGTTTTTTTCCAGAAAAACTTAGCTCAACAATTATTGTACGTTTGTGTTTTGTTTAGAGAATTTTAACACAACAATAATAATTGTGTGTTTGTGTTTAGATAAAATATGCGTATACTATCTAGACATAGCCAAAATAATAGTGTTTTGAGATTCTAAAACAACACACATTGTGTTAAAATATTTTTAGTATAACACACGTTGTGTAAAGATATTTTTTTAAACAAATCATGCATTATGTTAAAGAGGTTTTTTAACACAACACTGATTGTGTTGAAGTCTTTAGCACAACAAACATAATGTTAAGAAATTTATAACATATTCATTGTGCTTAGAGATTGTTATTCCTAGTCTTGCGGCTTCGGGGTAAGCTGGTTAATTCGACCAACTGTTGTCTCTGGGCGACGTTGTGTTCAGACACCGGTCTCATGGGTTGTGTGGGTATGGGTAGGAAAAAGGTCAGCGGGAAGGTCTCGGCAACGTTAGTCGCGGTGGGAGGTAGGATGACGGTCTCAGCAACCTGAGTCGCGGTGGGAGGTATAGGAGCGAGAGGATATTAGACAATATTGCTCTTTCTGATTTTTGACCATTTTACTTTTGCTCCTTCGAACAGTGGCATACCAGGATTAGGGATGTTCCAATATTATCGATATTAGTAAATATCGATATTTTTGTTTCGATATTTCAGATATTGTATCAATATTGGAGATTCGATACTATCGCGATAATGGAAGAATAATGTGAATATCGGATTTCGATATCGTATTTTCTAACTTAATATAAAAGCTTTTTATTTATTTAAAATCTGACATAAAATATTACCTAGTCAAAAGACCTGCAGAGTGGAATTTTGATCAAAAGTGGGAAAACCCAGTGGGGGAAATTTTTTTGTGAGCTGGCAGTTGGCACACTGGGCGCCCCGCAACCTGCGATCACGAGAACTGTTGTCTGTTACTGTTTAGTATTTTTGTTTACCGTTGTCGTTTTGATGTTGACGGGCTCAGTTACTCTTACTATTTGTGACTGTTTATATAAGACATTTGGCATTACATTTGACTGTGTTGGGTTGAGTTGTGTTATCCAGTGATTATTGTTTGCTTGTGAGTTACAACATTTCATTGCCTGTGTTACTTCCTAACACAAACAAGCTTCAAACCTTCAGGAACTATGGCACCTCCTGATTAGTAAGTTATGGAACTTTTTTAGGAAAAAAGATGATAAAAACGCTACTTGTAAGCATTGCTTAAGAAATGTAAAGTATAGTGGCAATACCACAATTTAGCATCGCACTTTTTAAAAAATCACCTGCAACTGTATTCTGAATCAAAATTAACAAACACTAACGTTGAAACTCCTTTGAAAATTGATATTCCCAAAAACGAACAGCCTTGTAATTTAGTAGCCACTGCAAGTGTCGTACAGGTTGTACCATAAACAAGTTCTCAAGACAAACTGGCTTTGATTTCACCAATCACTGAGGCGTTTAACAAAAGTAGATTGTACTCTGAGGGAGGTTTGCGATTTTCTAAGATTGTTGATTGTTTATTGTTTTTAGTTTGCAAGGACAAGCGACCTTTTTACATGTTAAGGAGAAGTATTCAAACGACTCATGAGAGAACTTGCTCCATCATTTAAAGTCCCATCAGCTAAATTTATGGAAAAACACTTGAATTAAAATACCAATCTGTGTCTAACAACGTGAAACAAAGAATCCTAATGCACCACATACATCTTTTTCAATAGATGTGTGGACTGAAACTAAGTCTGAAAAGTCATTCTTTGGAATTACATGTCATTTTCTGGAAGGGTATAGCATTGTTTCTGTAGATCTAAGTATTGTCCAGTTAAACTCAAATCATACTGCACAGTTGCTTGATCAAACCATGTTGCAAGTGTCTTATGAATGGCAAATTGATAGGGAGAGTTGTTTGTATTACAACTGATAATGGAAGTTACATGATTGCTGCCGTAAAAAGGAATTTTGAATCACAGCATGTGCGTGCTTTGCGCACACGTTGAATTTGGTGACCAAGCAGCTATTTCCCACGAATACATTGAGCCTGTGATTAAGAAGGTACGACGAGTTGTAAAGTTTATAAAGAACAGTGTTATTATGTCAGACAAGTTGAGGAAAGCCCAAATGGACAACAACGTGCCAGAAGGAAGTGTGAAAAAAATTATTCTAGATGTTAAATACGTTGGAACTCAACATGCTACATGGTTGAACGGTTTCTCGATTTGCTTAAAATAGTAAGTCAGTTGTTAATTGACGACACCTCAAGCCCCGAGATGCCAAGCGCGATTGAAATTGACATATTGAGAAATCTTGCAGCGATCTTGAGACCCTTTGAATATGCGACTGCCGAGATATCAGGTGAAAAGTACGTCACCATGTCAAAAATCATCCCTGTGGTGAATTGCTTGACAACTCATTTGGACAATTTAAAATCCAATAATCCTGCAATTGAGTCTGTTCGAAAAGGATTGCAGCAGCAATGCACAAGAGATTTGGTATGGCCGAGCTCAATTCTAAAATCACCATGTCTACGATCCTTGACCCTCGTTTCAAAAACATACATTTCAAAAATCCAGTGGATGTGCAAAGGACTATAGCAAAGTTTAAAAACTCTGCATCGAAGAATTTCATCTGAATCAGAAGAAGAAAAGGCAGAAGCAACGGTCCAAAGTCTTTCGACTTCTGGATAGACTCACAAGGAACTGGTATATGGAAAGAGAAAGAAGAAACACGATGACAGCTGTGATTCTTCAGTAGTGACCTTGTATTTGTCTACCCTTTAAGTCCTCTTAAGTCTATCCTTTGCAAGAATGGGAAGATATGAAGACAGTATTTCCCGGACTCTATAAGTTAGCAGGTCAATACTTACTATATATGGCCACATCTGTGCCATGCGAACGACTATTTTCAAAGGCAGGAACGACCATAACCCAGGACAGAAACCGCCACTCAGGCTAATATTTGAACAAACCATCGTTCTGAAGGCGATTGTATAGGAAGTGCATCCAATTAACTTGTAGAGAGGACGAGTAAACTTCCGTGATAGAATAACATTTTTAGATTTGCTTGCTTCTTTCCAGCCAGGACCTAATGTCTGAACTAAGTTTGGTGGTTTTTTAGCACCTTTCTTACCATCTGTTTGGGCTATACGCATTTGTACTAATTACACTAATGTATTAGGGATGAGGATGGATGCATTTAGGGGAAGTGTATCCGCATTTGTGTGTAGAGAGGGTGAAAAACTACTGTGAAAAAAATCAACCTCAATACACCCAACCTGGTTTCAAACCCCGATCCCCTCCCTCCTCGGCAGTCTATTGTGAGAGTGACGCCTTAGCAGACCATTCGGCTATCAAAACGAGTCAAGTTTAGTTAAAATTCGTCTAATAGTTCAAAAGATGGCAAGATAACGCCATCTGAATGCATTAATATTTTAATGCTATCCTGTGTTTAGGGGTCATTCCGAAATCTAGGGACAATTTACACTTTTCAACTGGATAAAATTAAAATTAAATAAAATGTACAAGTTATACTATGGTTGTGATCATAATTGATTGGTAATTACAAAAATACTATAGAATGAAATCAAGAACATTTATTTTGGTAAATAAACATAAAAACTTATTTTTAACAAACATGGAGGTGACACAAGTTGCCATGGTGGTGACAATACAGTACATGGAGGATTGGACAGTTGGAATGTAGGTGTCCATATAAACATAAATAGTGGTATTCTGTACCTTAAATGCAATAATAGGTAAAACTAAAATGTTAAACTTAACTACTTAATTTTCAGAAAAATCAATATGGATAAAAACATCAGTACATTTGAGGTTCTGCTTTAAGTCAGCAATTGCTTTATACTGATGATTGATGTTTTAGAAATGTGCCCCATATAACTAGGCAATGCATCAACAAGCAGGTTGAACAATTGTTTCATATTTGTAGAAACAGTTTCCTTCAAAACCTTTACTTATTGTATTTCTTTTCCTTTAACACAAGTCTTCTCTTTGTTCCTTGACCACTGCTGGTATGTTGTTTCTTTACCTTCAAACTCCTTTGTTACTACCTGATTATCATTACAGTCATCACATTTCCTTTCCAAACATTGTTTGCTGCTGGCTTTCTCATTGCAAATTAATACTTTAATCAAATCATCTGGTCTCTTGTACTCAATAATATTGAGGTGCTTCAGACGTTCAAAAATCATGTCAAAATTTTCATGTTTTGTATAGAGACAAGTATCCCGCTTATGGATATTAGGTGAAAGGACCCAAAATGGACGCAGGAAGCAGAATGTAGAGTAAGCAATATTGTAAGAATGTGATTCATTGAACTGTTTGTGTAGCACCCTTAAAGTATTGTTCAGTATTCTTCTCTGTTTTTTAATTTTGTTTCTTGTTATAACATCCTTCTTTCCTGGTTCTATTCTACTAACTTCATCCTTCTCAAAAAATTCAACATCATTTTTCAAGTGCAATGAATATTTAGTGTCATACTTTCTCTTTACAAAAACAGATTTTATATTCTTCCCTTCATTCTTTTTGTGGCGCTAATGTGAAAGAAACTCCTTGGTGTGAGAAAGGAGCCTGTATTTTTTATAATTTTGCCACTTAGAACTCTAGCAAAAACCTGACTAGCTTTTGAATCTTGGTTTGCATTGTAATTGTAGTAAGTACTTCTCCAAATTGCAAACGTTTCACTACTTTAGTAGACACTTTCTCACCATTTAAGAATTCTCTAACTCTTGTTCGTGGACTTTCATTATTCCCCTTTTGTTTACGTAATCTGTAGTACTTTGCCTTATATTTAGCTGCACTTTTCGAAAGCCTTTTGAGCTTTCCTTCAAGTTCTTTTATCTTTCGGTGAGCCTGTGATCTGTTCCTTAAAACCCTTTTACGGCCTGCATTCTTCCTACTTGAGCCAGCCCTCCCCAGTATGCCATTGCTAGGCCCAGCAGCAGAAACAGTGACTTCTCTTGCTTCTGTGCCACTTAATGACGGAGTGCCACACACTAAAATGTTATTAAGCTCTTCCCTATCAGCCTTCTGCCTCTTTCTATGTCTTGTCCTTTCAACCCATTTTTTCCTTTGCTGTCTCTTACCTCTTTCACTTAAATCTGAGATTAATTTTATTTTCCCATCTTCCTTTCTTTTATTATATCTCTCTCGTTCCTTTCTTTTGAATTCTTCATAACATACTGGATCATTTTTTATCTTATTCCTACCCTCCATTTCTGCATCTCTTTTCTTTTTTTTAACATCTACTAAATTCTTATCAAACTTTTTTTTCTTGCCATGTTTATTTCTAAAAACAAATTGATATGAATATTTTTTGTATAAAGTAAATGTAATTTACATTATAATTGTAATGATTTAAACTTCAGATTTTTATACTAAGTCCATTCCTATTGTTCATGGGGTCCCCTATATTAAAACATCACAATATAAATTTTCCATACTCTAAAAAGTTATGATGCAGGAAGAAAATAATATTCACAAACAAAACTTGTAATTGTTTACATTTAGTGAATAAGCTGTTTTTGATAGAATTAATTTTGAAATATTTCTTACACATTAAGTCTATGATGGAGAGATACCAAACTTTTTAAACCTTGAAATCACATAACTACCACTGTTAATTCAGCAAAGCTAAATAATTACCCAAATATATGCACTAAACAAAACAAACAAAACAAAAAGTAAAAAAAAAAAATTATATTCACTAAGTAAACGATACTTTACTTTAGCACAGATAAAGAGTGAAATACTAAATTTGAAATTATGTCACCTCCATGAATATATTGTCACCTCCATGCTAGATTAAGTACATGGAAGTGACAACCATGGAGGTGACAGATTTGAGGTTTTATTTACACAGAACCTAAACTATAAATTACTAAGCCACAAGGTTTTGGCTTTCATCCAATGTTAAATCATTAAATCTCACTTCAAAGGGAACAATTTTTTGTATATATATAAGAACAATTTAATAACACCATGGAGGTGAACATCAATAAAAATATTCTTCAATAACAAGTAAATAACTCATAATTAAGACAATTAAAACAGTCATCTATAGCAATTAAATGAGACACAATACAAGATGGATACTCAGGGCTTTCTCTCACATGGTTCCTTTGTCCTCACTACACAATCTAGTGTATTTTTAAGGAATTTCTGTTCAGACCATGGAGTTGACATTGTAACAAGGAACACTCCCTGAGATTTAGATTACTTAGTTAATAAATTCAGTACAATTATGACATTTGCAACCTGGAATTACTGTTTTATATTAGACTTCATCTCATTTATTTATAATGGATTCTTAAAAGGTGTTATAAATTTGGAAGCCTCACACTCTAGTGATATGGGGGTAGTGACATGACATGGAGGTGACATTTCACCATAAAAAAGGATATTTTATATTTATAATCGTTTTTGTAATAACTTGTACATTTTTTATTTTCTGTGCTACATATCCTTTGTATTAAAACAATTGTATGTGTGTTAAAATAATTAACACAAATATATAAAAAACACTGTTTACATAAATTGTCCCTAGATTTCGGAATGACCCTTAGTTATTTTTATTGGCGGTTGATGCCTTATTTAAACTTAAGTCGAAGAATCTATCCCCGATACCGGTTATATTTCATGTGTTGTGCACGAGATCAATAGTATTGATTATTAAAAACTAAACTTACACTTTTTACTATAGTGTGTACCAACCGAGTCAAGGTAAATGTTTCTCCCACCAGTGGGGGGAGGGGGGGGGGGACTAGACACGCCAGTCACATAACAGGACATCGCCCTAACCTTCCCCAGGCAAACACTCACTGTGTCTGCCAATAACAACCGCCCCGCTCGCGTCACACCGTAGTGGGAAAACACGTGGTAATGCCAGCTCGAGCGATAAGTATGAAATAACACTTCTGGACGTAGGGTAATGTCAGTCAGGGGTGGAGTGGGCCACCGGGAAATATCACTTGGTCTGCCGTTTGATTCGAGCTGCTGCAACTAAAATAAATACATCCGTTCAATTCTAGATTCTATTTTTATAAAATGGCAATTAAAAGTACCAGTGAGTAAGTCTGAGGTTACCAGAATTCATAATTTGTGAACATAATGGCATTAAATTTAAAACCATCCCGTTTGTTGTCTGGATGTTGTTTATAAACAAACGTAAAATCATATGTTTAGTGATCTACACAAATATCGAGTGGAGGTTAATTTTACAAACTTAATATATCAATAAATACACCCAGATATTGTTTAAACATTTAGAAACTGATCATCGATAGTGTAGCTGGAATGGCCTCGGGATTAAATTAACTAATAATAAATATATATAAACACTTCACCTCAGCAGTTCAGCTTACAATGAAACATAGCTTCGTGGTAGATATTGTTAATCTGCTAAGGACTATCATATTTATAGTCCCGGGCCGCTTGGGATCTGCCAGTACACCCCTGCTGACGGAGATAATTTTAAGACCCACTATTTTTTAATCGAGGGACACACAACGTCAAGATTCATCATAATCTCAGATTCAAAAGTTTTTAGGATTTCAATACTTTCTCTTTATAAGAGAGTAAGATTTCAAATTCGTGTTAACCATTGGTTAAAACAGAGGAGCAACATATTTCAGAATACAAATAAGTCCACCACGTCTTCCTACCCGTCAGGGCTATACACATATATGCACTACTGGGATAGTGATGAGGAGGGTCGAATTCATAGGAAGTGTACTTGCATTTTCCTAGAGTGTGGGGAAACGAATAAGGAAAAAATACCTTTGTACACAAGGCCAAAATTCGAGAACCGACTTTCCCATCATCGACGATTCAATCTAGTACGAGTCTACCGCCTTAGAACGTGTAAACACCAGCGCGAGTACTTATCATTGTTATGATGGTGAAACGACTTCAGCCTTCAACAAGCCAACGCCCTATAGAATGCGATAATTGTTCAAGATAGCCTTGAATTTTCGTTTTAAACCACGTTTAACTAGAGTCCATTCGCCAATGAAGTGGTGGTAACTGACAGCTACACTGGACATCATCTCTGAGGAAACTGCATGGCTGCTATTGGGAAACAGAGATGTCATTCTCTTGTTTTCGTGTGGTCAATCTACCCTTTAATATATAAGAGAAGTTTCACAACACTGGTTCGTAGATGTTGCCAATAGCTCCTTCTTAATTCAGCATACCACCGTCCAACATAACTGAAAGCTAGGAGATTTGGCAACAGTTAACAAAGTCTGTTCATGAAAGGTTTTTACCTGGATTACAGTTCAAAAATCATATCTTTAGGTTTTGGGTTGCCAACAATTGTAATGTATCATTGTTTTTGTTATAAATGTTAAGTTTTTTAATTACCTGTTATATTTTACATTTAAATTAACGTAAACTTAAGTTTTCTTATACTATTTCATTACTTTTAATAATTTATTTTTATCCAACTCAAAACAATATTTTAAACATAATTAAAAGTACTTATTCTTCGTTTTGGAATGTTATCTATGATGTGTAATATAGTGCCTACATCAATACCTTTTAATACAGGCATCGTATTTACTTGTAAAAGAGAAAATACTTGTGTATTTTATATATGCAATATATTATTTTATGAATATTGTATCGTATTTCGAAATATTTAACTGAATAAAATATTTGTAGGCAATGGGTGGGTGCATCATTGTAAACAACTTTTTACAGTCACGTTCAAACACATGGTTTAAATTCGTCGGTCGCCATTTTGAAGCTATGTTTGTTAGTTAGACCTTTTGTGGAAGTGCTGTGAATAATATTTTTTTAAGTAGAATAAAACCATAAATAAGCTTTGTGTCCGACCTCAAATAAATATATACATAATATTGGCCAAAATTACTGTGGTTAACAATCACATTCATATATTACCATCTGTTTTCATTACAGTGATAGATGTCAGCTGTTGTCGTAGGGATATATTAGGGACTAACTCTAGTAACATTTTGATCTGTCATCCAAGTAAACTTAGGTCATGAATGAATTATAGTTTCGCTTGCTGCCACAACCACTAAAACAAAAACACAATAGTTTATTAATCTAGTTTGTTCTTTCAATAGGTAAATTACGAAAAAGCCTATTCTACAATATTCCTAAGGGAAGTATTATTATACTCGTTTATTAAGGTGGGGATTTTGGGTTCGCGTGAAAAGATGTGTTTTTGCAGCAATTTTTTTTATATATAAAATAAATAAACGTTTGTTTCCATACAAACGTAGAGTTTAATTTTCTTCACATGGTGACCTCAACGGTTATTGGATATTTGTCAAGGCTGCCCTGGAATTACATAAAACTTTTCTTTTCGTTTAAAAAGTTTCTCATCTAATGCCGCTATGCTCGTGGCATATTAAAGAAGTTTTGATTTCACAAAGTGAAGAAAATTAAACTCTATGTTTGTATAAAAGCAATAATAAAAGCAATTGATTTATTTTGACCAAAACAATGTGTTGCTATAAAAACTGATAAAACACCTTTTCTCGCATCCGCTACATCCCCCCCCCCCTTAAGACTTTTGATTGATAATATATAAATTGGAAAATAATAATTATTTCCACATAGGATAACGTGGAAGCAGATGAGAGGGTACAATTAGAATCAAACTGAAAGAGATAGGGTGTAATAAGGTGGACTGGATAGAACTAGCTCAAGATAGGGAGGGATTTGGTGTAATGAGGTGGACTGGATAGAACTAGCTCAAGATAGGTATAGGGTGTAATAAGTTGGACTGGATAGAACTAGCTCAAGATACGGATAGGGTGTAATGATGTAGATTGGATATAACTAGCTCAAGATAAGAATAGGGTGTAATAAGGTGGACTGGATATAACTATCTTAAGATAGGGATAAGGTGTAATGAGGTGGACTAGATAGAGCTAGTTCAAGATAGGGTTAGGGTGTAATAAGATGTACTGGATAGAGCTAGCTCAAGATAGAGATAGGATGTAATGAAATGGACTGGATAGAACTAGCTCAATATAGGGGTAAGGTGTAATGAGGTGGACTGGATAGAAATAGCTTAAGTAAGGGTTAGGTGGCGTACTTTTGTAAGTGCGGCAATGAGCTTTCGAGTTTCTAATTCCATAGAGTGAGTTAGGTTAACATCAATGTTCGTAATAAAAATCTTCTGCCAGCTGTCAGTTACCATTTACTTCAGTGTGAATGGACATGGAAAAGTTGTTTGTAAGCAAAACATCTTAGTCCACACGGCCGGGACGTTCCCGTCACCGTCAAACCAGACTATACGATACTGTCACGGTGACACCTTTGTTCTTGTGCGGATAGTAGGGCTTGCTGCTGACTGACGACCTTCATTTCACCATGCTCCAATTCTCAATATCCGGGCGAAAGATAAGGTCTTGCCTTGTTCCTAGTCAGGCACTCATCTTTCATTGCGCAGTTCCGAAGGACACGCACAATCAACTTGACCTTACCCACTTTGCTGACGAGGGAACGAGGCGATGGATCGCCCACCACGATATATCGTACGCCTGTACCTTTTTACGAGTGGGAATTTTATAAGGAGGCTAATTTTGATGTGCGTAACTGTGTTATCTTTTGAATACAATGCAATCAGTCTTAAAACTCTGCCTATAGGCCTACATTTGACTAATTTGCATGGCTCTATATTATTGTTTTACTTAATATGTGGTGTATTAATCACAACTTGTGAATGTGTGGAATGCCAGGCCTCCACCGTGGTTCGGATTCCACGTTAAACTGTAGGTCCTCCATTTCATCTCGCAATCACCCTACCATTACACATTAGCGTAAGTGCGTATAACCCGAACGGGTAGTAAGACGCGGTGCTAATAATAATAATAATACTTAATATGTGTCTTATATTTTATTAAAATAATAATACTCATCACCGCGACTTACTACCGTTCGGTTTATACGCTTAAGTACCAATTAGGCTAATGGGTTAGGAATTGGGAAGGTTGAATTTAGAGGAAGTGAATCCGCATTTGCGTGGAGGGAGAGTGTAAAACCATTTAGGGAACCACCCCCAGTTCACCCGATTGAGAGTCGAACCTTGATCTCCCCGTTCTAGGCAGTCTAGCTCAACACGAAACTAGCGCGTTAGATAACTACGCCACCGAGGCGAGTTTTATTAAAATAACTCGCGATCTTGGGGGACAAGGTTCACTCTGGGTACGCTACTGTTATAATAAAATGTTTTCGGTGTTTGAATTTTAAAAGTGACTAAAAAAATAAATTGTAATTATATTAAATGTTGTTATGAATTCATCTGTCGAATCTCTATCTTAAGACGCAGATAAAAAAAAGTTCAATACACATTTTCATGTGTCGTTCAAATATGCTGCGCTAATATAACTTGTTTATGTTTCAGAGCAAGATATAAAATTAGGTGTGTTTAAAACACTTTTAAGCTTTTCCGTGTCGAAACAACGATTTTCTTTAATAACCTCAGTCGCCTGGTAAGGTGACTCAAGACGCTAGGAGAAATTATCATATATTTTAGACTGATGAGTTAATGATGAATAATAATGGTTACACCTTCTTTGGTGCCCAGATGGTTTAGGGCGTCACTCAAGCAATAGACTAGACTGCCCAATGCTCATGATGAAGAGACCGGGGTTCGAATCCCGGTCGGATGTAATGAGATTTTTTTTCCCTCAATGATTTTACGCGTTACCTCCATATAGACACTTCCTCTAAATTCAACCTTACTCATCCCTAACTTATTAGCGTAATTTGTTCATATGGTATAACCTGAACCGATAGTAAGACGCGGTGCTAAAATAAGCCCCTCTACACAAAATAAGCTCAACAGTTGTTGAATATTTGTGAGGGGTGGGTACTGCATAATTTGGACACGACCTTCCATCTTAGTTTAAAACGTCATTATGACCATGTTCAAAAAAATGTTCAGATTACTATCTAGAAAATTAAACTGTGATGTATTTACGGAACAAAATTGTTAATGCTATTTTAAAATTTTCAAAAATCAACCATTAGCAAACTAATCTTAAATATAAAATCTTATTTATTACATAAAACACCCCCGATAATTTATTTTTAACAAATTCATTGGAGCCACTTTCAAAAAATGTCAATTTTCAAAAATGTGATATTAGTTAACTGCCCTCGAATGAATTTTCTATTCGAAAAACCAGTACACTGCATTATTTAAAATGTGAAACACTTCATAGATAACCACTTTGAACAAAATTGGAAGACAAATTTTCGGAAAATTAAAACAATCTCACCTCAAGGTGTGAACATGTAACATCTAAATATCAAATTTTAACTAAACTCATCTAACAGTTTCGGCTGTAGACCCGGAAAATATACAGACGGACAGACAGTTTAGAAACAGAATGTGTTCGGGGGTACATAAAACCTTGAAATCCATCATAGCCTCAAAGTAAAGTATTTTTAAAACTTTCTTTATATAAAAAAGGTAAAAGTAAGTAATGATAATGGTAGTAGACAACAAACAGTATATACAGTAGCCCCATGACTTCTTTGGTGCTGACTGACAGCTTTGAAAAGTTACCAGACCAAATTATGTATCCCTACGCCGAAACAATGATCTGCAAAAACATGTGTTTAGCAGCTGTCACTTCTGACAGACAAAATTTAGGTATTTACCTAAATGTTGACTGTCAGAAGTCAGTTGTGGGCTGTCAGTCTGCACCAAAGAAGTCATGGAGCTACTGTAAGTTCAGTGTTTCTTTTAATTCCGATCTGCATAATTTAAACGGTGTTACGCTATTTTCTATTATTTATTTTGAAACTATTGAGATTAGGGGGCCAAAATTGTATATGGTGCATGGAATGGGACAACCCTCCTAAGATAAACCTTGGCCACGCAAATCAATAGCCTTCTTTACCATTCAAGCAACCAAACGCTATCGATAATACCGGTAACGTAATAGAGATAAATGCCCGTTTCTTTAATATTATTGATAGGCAGGTGTACCACAGATCAATTCCAAGTGACAACAAATATAATTCACGTGTTGTATGTGGGTTTGTCCCGTAACCCAAATATAAAATCCCAGTCGATGAGTTATTTATATTGTTAGTTTGTAAGTTGTATGCCTCTACTAGCCCTGTCCTGTATTTAGAAAGGGTCGCGATAAAAGACCATTGTTTTTGCAGTTTTTTTGTAGCAAAACATTTTTTGGCGCAAATATAAAATGTTGATCCAGTAGAAACATAGAGTTTACTTTTCTCACATAGTGATATCAACAGTTGTTGAATATATGTCAAGCGTGTCTTGGAATTTAATTACAACTTTTTCTCTTCATTTTAAAAAGTTTGTCATCTAATGTCGCTACGTTCATGACAGCTGTTCAACAAATGTTGATATCTTGTGAAAAAAAACACCTATTTTTCTGCTGGAGAAATTTTTTATTTGTTTTTCCCAAAACAATGTTTTGCTATTAAAACTGCAAAAACACTGGCCTTCCCCTGAAACTCTCACCTTAAATGCCGAAAATTTAAAAAAGATTGCAATCGATACTCTCGCTTTCAAGGCCGTACTGAAGGAGGCTGTTGAAACTCCCTTCTCCCACTTTCCCTGGACGTACTATTAGCCAGGTATGTTTATTTTCCTAGTTAACGCCTGCAGGCTTGTAATTATTGAGGTCTCTTAAAATACATAGCACCTACAGCATCGACCGTTTCATAACTTATTAAACTGCTTCAAATGATATGTTATGTTAAGAATATGTCAGGGCAGTGGCATAGCTACAAACCAAGGACCCAGGCGGATGCGGACATTTAAATCAGAACCCTTCTCCCCGCCCCCTTCCAAGGTAAAATTAAATATAATGCTGAAAATCACACGCATGTTTAAGAACATACGTATATTTACATAATTTTACATTTAAAAAATTTCTTCTTCCATAACTTGAGAGAAGCAAAATCGTCAATCAAGGCGGAGACGTCCCTTTTTCCTGCCATCTCTGCTTCTATGTTGAGGAGGGCTGACTGTGGCATGCGATTTTGTTCCCTGATATTTCTTAGGTAATTCTTTATGATCGTCAACTTGCTGTTGCTACCAAAATAGGAATTGTCAAAAAATATTTTTTTTTTAAAGTGAGCAAAGATGAGGATAACAGGAGCTCATTTTTGAAAACTTGACCAAAGCAAGTTCGGTGAGCTGTCGTATAGTGCAGATTTTTTGAATTTCTGGCTTCAAGGTTTTGATAAAAAGCAACAAATGGAGAGATATATTTTCTGACAAGTCATTAAAATACTGCCACCTTAGTTTGAGAGCATTTTCCTTTAGTTCTTCATCATACAAGTTCAGCAATATTGTTCGTGTGAGAAAAATAAACAAGTCACAAATGCATATCACTAAAGCATATCACTACTTTGTCGATTTTTTTCTTTCCAGTCTGTTTATCGCTTCTTGCCTCTACTTGGTATATTGGTGTCCGTATGGGTCTCTTTTGACTAAGGGCCTTGTTGATGCAGCTGCATCGCCTGCATTGCCGTAACTACGCCACTGATGTCAGGGGATTTTACCACAAGCTACCTCAATACGGGTAGGACCAAGTCTGACGTGTCAACCCTGGCTTCTGTAAAATATCAACAACAAAAACTTGTGAGGCTATGCCCACAAGTTAATTTACCGAAGAAATACTTGCCTTGGTGGCCGCGTGGTCTAATGCGCTACTCTCCAGTAGACTAGACTGTCAATGACAGGAAGATGGAGGTTCGATCTTGGCAGTGTTAAAAAACACTTATACCCGATTTTTGGTAGGAAGTCCTTTGTGGAAGGCCTTTTACAGTAGGATTCTGCTACGAGGTAAGGCCTTCTAGAACACCACTATGTTGACCAACCATCAAATCAGCATTTTCATATGCTTGTCCTCTACAATGTTGAATACCAATTTCGTCGTTTTCTAATTTTTGCAAAATCATAGTTGAAATTTTCTCGGCAGTTTATTTTACCTTTTGTTTCAATGAAATCAACAAATGATTCTACTACCTTCACTCTATTTACATCGATCATAACATAGTGCAAAACTTGGCTCGTTTGATCCTTATGAGAAATATCAGATGTGCTGTCGAATATCATAGAGAAGTACTTGGCTTCTTTTACTTGCTCGATAACTTTGCTTCTTACTTTCTCTCCCAAAATTTCTATAAGCGCATTCTGAATAATAGGTGAAATATAAGATTTTGCAAACTTTTCCCCCATCTTGATTCTTAGAACATGTTCACGTAGCACTGGATCATATTTGATCAACAAATGAACTAATTCTAAAAAAAATCCTCTATTTCCCATTGATTCAGATTCAGCATTAATCTCATAATAAATTCCTCCTCGATGATCCCGTAAGGCTAAATTCTGTTTATCTAGGAATGTAATCATATCCAACAATCTTGAAAATATTTCCCTCCACTTCTTTACTTTGTTTTTAACTTATTTTTGTTCCTTTTTATCAATTGTTGCTCCATGTCAGATTCTAATTTCCAACTCCTTCCATTGTGTGAGAGCCCAAACATAGTCTACGCTGGATCCATGCTTGAATATTTAAGGATCAAGTTTCCACCCCATGTTGTGATATTATATTAAGAAATCAAAGTTGAGTTTTATTGTTTTATTTATAAGAATTTGAATGATAGGGAAATTTAAGTGTTTTGTAATGTATTTATGATTTATTTCTTTTAATAGTAAATAATTATTAGAAGTAAATAATAAAATTGCCTCTGACGTCTTGTACTACCCCGGCAGAATAGCAACTTTACTTTTCGTTGCAGTAGACCAAAAGTGCCGCCCCCTTAAAAGTGTTGCCCGGGGCAGACCCCCTACACCCCTCTTAGATACGCTACTGTGTATTGGTCTCATCTGTTCAAGAAACTTTTCCATTAATCTGGCATAACACCAACTTTCTCATTTTCTTCTTGCGGCAGATCAATCGTGAAGCGTGAACTACGTTATGTAAGCAAGAGCTGCTTATCTAAACAAGGTGGATCATAGCCATCCTTACACAGTCATTAAACAGTCGGTAAATAATCCAAATAGAAATAAATGTATACAGAATGTATACACAATGGAGCTCTTCAGAGTGTGATTCTGCATAGCACAAAATAAAATTAAACACCATGCATGCAATTTGATGTTTAATTTATCCAGTCCATAGCCGGGAGGCCCCCCATGCCCCTATACCTTTCAAAGGATAAATTACTAGAGAACACCAACAAATCAGTTGATTCCCACTATAAGTTAAAAGTTTATTTATATATCTTTTTTAAAAAAAGTAGCTCGGTTGCAAAAGTTTAGCTGTGGAGTAAGTAAAATGATATTTTCATGTACACCTTGTTCCCCCTGAAATGTAGCAATCTTATCTTGCAAAGTTCCACTATGAAGGAGCATATAATTTAATCCGTCAGAGTTAGATACTATACCCTGAATTTAGTTGGAAAACATTTTAGTTTTTTTAGTTTTATTTAGCATCGCGTCTTACTATCCATTCGGGTTATACGCTCAAGTACTAATTACACTATTGGATTAGGAATTGGGAAGGTTGAATTTAGAGGAAGTGAACCCACATTTTTGTGGAGGGAGGGTGAAAAACATTTACGAAAAACCACCCCCAGTTCACCCTACCGAGATTTAAACCTCAGTCTTCCCGTCCTCGGCAGTCTAGCTCAACTCGACTAGCCCATTAGCTAACTATGCCACTGAGGCGGGTAACATTTTAGTTTACTACTTCATTCTTTGCAATAATTCACATCTCGGAGAGTAGTTGGAAGTATGTGGACTATTGCAAAGGTTGAAGTATCAAAAGAGGCAATGATGGCAGTTGATAGAAGTGTGTTAATGCAAAAATTGTTTTATGGATGCGAAGCATGGGTTTGTCAAGGGAAACACAAGAGCAAGGTGAATGTGGTTGTAATGAGATATCTAAGAAAATGTATGTGGCAAAACTTGTATGGTTTCTGAAGGAGTGCGGTTTGAAAGGGAATCCAATAGGTCAATGTGAAAGACATTGGTTTCAGCATCTTAAGAGGATGACTGTGGATCGAATGACGAAGCAAATTAATGAATGTAGAGTGTTGGATCAAAAGTGGCTAAATGTGTGACAAAAAACCATTAAGAGTTTTAAGAATAAAAGCATGTGTATGGATGTTGATGCGAGGGTAGGGAAGTGTGGATAAAGTTAGCGAGGATAGATTAAGTACAGAGTTGTTTTTAAGCTATATTCACAGATTCTTGTCTACCCCGTAAGAGAACAGACTGATCAGGTATGTATGTAGGGCTTATTTACATAATATTAAAACATAATCCACCACAAAACACAAGTTATTTATATAGAAATATAAATAATTCAAGAGATTGATATCTGCACAATTTTAACACATCATTTTATATTTATTTGTTTGCCAGAGCTCTAAAGAATAATAAAATGAGGTAGTTCTTGAAAATAATTTCTTTATATTTTCAAATTAATATATAAAAAAACTTTATTTTACTTATGCATATTTTCAATTGAGTAAAAGGTAAATATATTAAACTATCTGATGCTGTTTTGGTGCGATCGAACCAGCTACTTAATCATGGTGACCTGGTGGTCTAGGGGTAAGGTGTCAGACTTCTGTGCTGAGGGTCCGGGGTTCAATCCTCGGTCCCGGCACAGATTTATCTGAATGCCAAACCCTTCCTTCACCTCTGACAAGATGTGTATTAATCACAACTTGTGAATGTGAGGAATGCCAGGCCTCCACCGTGGTTCGGATTCCACGTTAAACTGTAGGTCCTCCATTTCATCTCACAATCACCCTACCATTACACATTAGCGTAAGTGCGTATAACCCGAACGGGTAGTAAGACGCGGTGCTAATAATAATAATAATACTTAATCATGTCGGGAACAAAAGGAAATAGTGTGGACCTACCCTTATGATTTTAGTTTTAATAATAAAAATATAATAATAATAATAATAATAAATATATAATAATATTATATAATAATATTATATAATAATATTAATAATAATAAAAATAGTAATAATATTAATAATAATAATAATAATAATAATAATAGTATTAATAATAATAATAATAATATTAATAGTATTAATAATAATAATAATAATAGTATTAATAATAATAATAATAATAATAATAGCACCGCGTCTTACTACCCATTCAGGTTATACGCTTAAGTACTAATTACTCTAATGGGTAAGGAATTGGGAAGGTTGAATTTAGAGGAAGTGAACCCACATTTGTGTGGAGGGAGAGTGGAAAACCATTCAGGAAAAACCACCCCCAGTTCACCCGACCGAGATTCGAACCTCGATCTCCCCGTCCTCAGCAGTATGGCTCAACAACAACAAGATTTTAGTTTATTCGTCAACATTTAAAAAAAAAGTTATAAATAATCTGTCAATTATTTCTTATATACAAAACCTTATTTTATAAGTTTCATGAATAGGCTATTAAAACAATTTTATGGCAACATTTTCAATTACAATTCAAACATTTTTAACTTTAAATGTTAGTACTTTCTTGAATTCCTTAATATGTAGATACACCAAAATAAGAAATGAGTTTGCAGGGTTTCAATATATAAACTTGATATGTCAACTCGCTCTTTCCTCAATTTAAAGAAATTCCGCACTGAGTGATATTTATCTCCCTTCAACTGTAAAATAATTTAAATAATCAATTATTAATAAAGCTATAAAAACACTTCTTAACTACTACACACAATGAACACAACTTTCAACTACCAGTACTTCTTAATCTATATTTGAAGGTAGAGTGAAAAGATTAACATTTTTCGACTCCCCCCTATCCTTCCAAGTAAAATGGCTGTACAACAACCACATAAAATTTGTTTTAGGAACACTACTTTTGAATAAATGTCTTTGTATTTAGGACTTCTTATATAACTGGGCCAGTTCCCATTTCTTAGTTCTCACCCTTCTTAGACATGTTTGCTGTCACTCAAAGCTAAATACATCTTACTATGCTCTTAGCTTAAAGGGTAAAATGAAAAAACCCTACACAATGTGACAATAATCATTCCTCTAAAATTTGATCTCACTTATGCATACTCCTATGAACTCATTGATACTTTATAAGTCCCTTGGAAAATAAATATATTCTACCATCACCAAAATTCCTGAGAAATCGAAACATTTTATTTTAAAAATAAAATTAAGTTTCAGAAAGATGAGCATAAAATACAATTATAAATTATTTTTCATAAAAATTTAAAACCTTTAAGAACCAATGATAATTTTTATGAGCCTAAAAATATAGGTATCAATTCTGGTCCTTAAAAAATTGATTTTTGGGTTCCTGTTCTTGTAGCTTAAAAATAACTTAATTTTGGTTATTGGTTCAAGTTCAGGTTTGAAGTTATTGGTACCGGGAAGATCAGGTTTTGTTAGAATAGAATGAAAGAGTTAACAATAACAATGTAAACTAGAATGGAATAGTTAATAACAATAACAATGTAAACTAGGTATTTCATTAATCATTTTTGTGCTATGCTGTGACAGTACCATTCATTTATATATTCATATTCTTCTCTAATTTTAGTCGAGTTTAGTTTTAATTTGATAATTAGTTTTTTTACTATTTGTTTTCATTGGAAATTTGTTTTTGTTCTTGTTTGTATCTGATAAAACACTATTTTTTTTGCAATTATGACAGTGAAAAAGTTTTAAAAAGTCAAAATAGTGGATAGTTTTAAAATTTTAAAGCCTAACCTGACATAATCTAAACTTTTAAATTATTATTATTAAAATTATTATTTTTGAGATTGTGTGTTATTATTATTAGCACCATGTCTTACTACCCGTTCGGGTTACACACAATTAAGCTAATGTGTAATGGTAGGGTGATTGTGAGATGAAATGGAGGACCTACAGTTTAACGTGGGATCCAAACCACGGTGGAGGCCCGGCATTCTACACATTCACAAGTTGTGATTAATATACATCTTGTCAGAGGTGAAGGAAGGGTTAATCAGATAAATCTGTGCCTGGACTGAGGAAGAGAGATTGTGTGTTGAAGGCTTTTGGTTATATTTTAAATGTCATGTTAAATTACCTATCTTTTCTTTTTATTTGATTCTATTTTTTCTACTGTGTTTTTGTTTAGTGTTGAGAAAAGTATAGTTTGAGATCTAATTTTGTACTCCCTGATTTTTTTAAATAAATTATCAGTCTGCTTTAATCATCCCCCTCCCATCTAGTGTCAATGTGTTTTTAAGGCTGTATACTAAGCTACCTTTCACTTGCCTTAAGTTCCAATTACAAAAATTACTTCTCAATAAGTAGTCTACTTTACTTAATATTGACCTTTTTTCAACAAGTTGTGAATTTGTTATGTGACCTAGTTTCGAATACGTTCCTATCAAGCCAATGATTTAATAAACAATTTTAAATAAAATAAAATGAGCACTATGAAGCGATGGAAATATTTTTAAAGCTTTTATTTTTATATAGGCTGGTAACAAAATATAAAACACTGGATTTTACGGATATCATTGCTAGAATTACTTTTAAGCATATTATTTTGATATATATAATTGTCAATGCATAACGTCTAACTTGGTTTTACTGGTCCAGGTCAGTGAATACAAAATACTCATCAAAACACAGCTGTATTGTGAAGAATGGAACTGTCAAATTAGTGGCCTAAAAAAAAGACAGTAAATTAAGTATAATACTTACAACCATCACCAATTCAAATGGATATTTGTACACACGTACTGGAGACTGGTACTTTTGTACCATTATGAGTAAATGTAACTATTCAACTTCCGAATTAAATCAAAATAAAATTATACTAATTTAGAAAAGAACCGCACAAAGAGCAAATTTGCGGAAGACTAATAATTAAAAAATATAGTTCGAAGCTTAAGCAAACATCTAAAAGAGAGCGTTGAGATCAGTAAACCATATTTCCCGAATTTAAAAAATCTATTATAGAGGCTCAATATACTATGTAATTAATATTATTCTATATTAATATGGTTTTGGTTTAGTTTATAATGAATACATTAATATAATATACAAAAATATATTTTAATTTCATTTCGACATATATATTTTATTTAATGATATTTGGCTACACTGGAAAAAGGTATATTGACTTCATGATTTGACAATTGACATACGATAGCTAGAGTAAAGCTCTAAAGCTAACCTTATTACCTTACCTCCGTTATCTATTTATGTATTATCTATGGAGTAAACATTAAAGATGGCGATTCCATATTCTGGTACATTTACAAGATCCGGTGGGATTTTCAGTGCCATTACTAAACAACTGAAAAGTGTAACACTAAAACCGGTTAAGAAGATTCAGTTTATGTTCGACCCATTTAATGATAATGTGAAACATACGAGAGATTTTATGTTTCACATTTCTTCTTCTAAAATTGTTCTAACCAACCCTAGCTGCATAATGAAAACTGAAGTATTGTGTAGTCGTGCTGACCCATCTGTAACTTTCAATTTGATAAATGGTGATACTGTTGTATTCAAAAGTGGTAATCTGACAACTTTGGAACTATTTCAATTATTTAACAAGTACATCACACCTCTTGCACCTGTAGAGCAAATTAAGCCTGCCATAGCTACAAAGTCTTCGAAAAAAAGTATTATCAACAAAAGAAAATAATCTTATAGAGTTTAGGTTTAGCATACTGAGAAATGACTGAAAAATTATAGAAAAGGCTCAAAATTAGTCTTTGAGAGCCGTTCGTACATTAAAGTGTATAATTATGTTTCTTAACTTTGTTAAATAAAAAAAAGTTTTTTAAGTTTGATCAACGTTTATTCAATGTATATTTACATATGGAAATAGTAGGCAAAAAGGGCAGGATTTAAATTTTTTGTATCGTGGAAAATATAGGCCTATATTTTTTTTACCATCTACACATACAACTAAAACAAATTTCCATTGATAACAAAATTATATTGTAAGATAATTCTAAATAATATTTTTTAAATCACCTTAATCAGAGAAGAACATTAATATTTAGAATGTAAATATTTAAAAGATTGTCACAACATGTCACCAAAAGTAGGCTAGGCCCTATCTTAAATACAAAATAGTTATTTTTATAAACTATCTTAACAGAACAAAATGTAATCTTCAAGGAGTCAACCAAGGTTTTTAGAGTATAAGGTTGGCTCGTTCCCTTTACCGGCCTGCAGTCAGCTTTTCTTCAGCACGCAGCGCTGCTGTGATGTCAGCTCATGACCTCCACCTGACTAACACCGGCTTGTTCAATTCAGTTTTCAGTACTACATGTGGTCGTGCTGTGTCAAACTCGTTGTTCACTTCTTATTTATGTCAAGTATGCTAACAAATTCACTGTGAATAGTAAATGTTTGTGTGTTTGTTGTATCCTTAATGATTATTTTTGTGTGAGCTGTGAAGTGCTACAAAAAGTATTGTAGCTCTACTAGAAAATGCCTTGAAAGTATTGTACCGCTCCCGTGTGCAATAGTAGCTATAAGATAACAAAGGGTACTGGTGTTATATAGCACAGTCTCTCGAGAGTTTGTTCATGATAGGTTTTTACTTGGATGACAGTTCAAAAATCATATGTTTAGGTTTTGGGTTGCCAACAATTGTAATGGATCACTGTTTTGTTATGAATGTTAAGTTTTTTAATTACCTGTTATATTTTACATTTAAAATAACGTAAACTTAAGTTTTCTCATACTATTTCATTACTTTTAATAATTTATTTTTATCCAACTCGAAACAATATTTTAAACATAATTAAAAGTATTTATTCTTTGTTTTGGAATGTTATCTAGGCCTGCGATGTGTAAGATAGTGCATACATTAATACCGGCATCGTATTTACTTGGAAAAGAGAAAACACTTGTAATTTTTTTATATAAGTTAGGCTAAAATAAATTATTTTATTGTATTTCAAAATATTTAACTGAATAAAATATTTTTATCCACTGCGTGGGTGCATCATTGTAAAAAACTTGTTTCGGCCATGTTCAACCACATAGTTTAAATTCGCCGGTTGCCATTTTGAAGCCATTTTCGTAGACCTTTTGTGGAAGTGCTGTGAATGTTTTTTTTAAGTGGAATAAAATTTATAATAAGCTTTGTGTCCTACCTCAAATAAATAGATACATAATATTGGCCAAAATACCTGTGGTTGACTATCACATTCCTATATTACCATCTCTTTTTATTACAGTGATCCAAAGTGGTACATGTCAATTGTTGGTGTAGGGATATATTAGGGACTATTTATAGTAACTTTTTGAGCTGTCATCCAAGTAAACTTAGGTCATGAATGAATTATAAATATTCTAGTGCTAGACGAAGATGGATTCATCTTTGTAAACGTGATAAAAAATAGAATCCTGATTCGTGTTCTATTTTCAGAACATTTTTTACCTGATAATTATGAATGCGGCCTTCAGGCCAAACTGCTGTACTTGCCTAAGAAAAAATAAATTAAAATTGTCTGCTGTGTCCTCCCTTAAACTAAGCATTGCACCTCCTTGTCTTGTCTTCAAAAATGTTATCCAAGAGAACAATACTACCCGTGAAACTAGGCATGAAAATAGATTGAAAAAACAAGTAGTATGTGATCTTTTATAGACATGCAAAGAAAGGAAACCCAAGTAGAGGGTGTAGTTAATTGTGTCTCTAAAAACCTAAGCGACGAAACAAGTAGAACCAATGGGAATAAGGCTGAAATGATTACAAAATATTTTGAATTACAAAAGGAAAACAAAATATCGAGATCCAAACTATTGAAACAATAAAGTGCGTTGAAACAAAATTATTTGGAAATTTGTAAGTTCAGGAGCAAACTTATTTCTCTGATAAAGAACAAAAGTCCCAAATTAGTTGAAGAATCAAAATTCAAGGAAAACTAGACACTGTTTTTACTAATAATCAGTTGGAAATTATTGCTTTGTAATAAACGCAAAGTTCATTGTACGAATGGAAGATATTGTAGTTGCCTTGACTCGATATTTAGGTGAACGAACGTATGTGTATTTACTATTTACAGCAACAAAAATGTCATTATCCACTACCAGGTTTGTTGATTCTAAAAAAAATGAGCCTCTACCCTTGGTATCGATCAAGGATTTCTAGAAGACTTGATGCGCATACTGAAGATAGCCGGGGAAAATAAAGAAACACATGAAAAAGTTTCAGTTCTTTAATATGACGAAATGATGATAAATAAGGATATGAGTATGATCCAAAGTTCAATCAAACTTTAGATACCTACACAAAATGCAAGTAATAATGGTGATAGGAATGTTTTCTAACCGGAAGCAACACATATTTGTGGATTTTGACTTCAAAATCACATCTGAAATATTGAATACTGCTATTATAAAACTTGTTCATTAATGACAACACAAAAGTCCAAAATACTCTGTGATAGGCAAGTCTGGATGTTATTAACACCCTAAATTATAATTTAATTTGAGGTAATGAAATATATAATAACAATAACCCATGTACTAAATAAATGATAATAAAAATGATAGTTTTATCTAGTATGAGTGATAATGTGAGTAGGGAAAATAGCTTAGAGTAGCCGCAGATCTATTCCGCTGTTAGAGCTTGGCGTGCAGAATTGAGTTGTCGTACCACTGACTTAATAATATTATTTCTGCAAAACCAATCGTCGTATGAAAAAAAAGTTAAATAAAAGCTGAACTTCAGATTATTATCTAAAACTTTCTCACTGACAAAAACTTCATGGCTGAAAAATAAAAAAAATTCCACGCATAATACAAGTGTTCATTGTATTGTTTTTAATGTATAAATAATATTATTGCATTCTTAAAATAAAATAAAAAATGTACTGTTGTAATCATCAAATTGTGATGAATAAGTACCTATAAAAAACACTATATTTGAGGTATCACACAGCCGTGTAGGGTGATGAATTTAAACGTGCTACGCTAAAGTTTATGCAGTTGTGCACAGTGGAGTAGCTCTGATCACGAAGCGACGTCATCAGCTCCCGCTAAGTTAACCATAAAACTGGCTGAACTAGCCAACCTTATAGGCTACTCTAGAAACCTTGGGAGTCAACAACATATTTTTGAATGAAATTCCAAGATTATGAAATATCTTGCATAAATTAGTTTTTTTTTAATTTACTAAACTACTGTAGGGTCTCAGAAACCCAACCTAATATGGACTGAGATTGTGTCGAGTTTTATGAATGAACTTGCATAAGATACATGTTTACTAGACAAGGATGAATCACAGTACGTATGTATATGTAGACGTACAGTAATATCGTACACATGTTGGTACTGTAATATACAAAAATGCAGTACAGTACTGTACATATAATATTGTATTGATTCAAATAACACTTTTACTGAATTGGAAAACTAACAAACACATTCACGACTTCCACTTGAGTTACACAAACAAACTGAGAGGTTATACAGTTGAATGACCTTGGATTGTGATGACTCGTGCTAACAACTGTGTGTGTGTGTCGAGTTACACGAATGTCGAGTTTTCGAGACTACTGTATTATGATACAATTATTTTACAAAATTAATTTTGTTATCATTGGAAATTTGCTGCTGTATAATTGTATAAGGAGATGATACATTTTATCTTTTATTTTATTTATTTAGCACCGCTACCCGTTTGGGTTATATCAAATAAAAATATTTATTTTCGTAAATTATAGAAAATAATGAAAGAATCCGCCCGCTTTGTGTACTATACCAGCATTCAACTTAAAACAACAATATAAGATTACCCAATATTATACTATGGTGACTCCACGGTAGTTCATCTAGCTCATTTTAACCCACTATTTGTTATTTTCATCAAATTTAGCTCATAGTTTCTTTTAGTAGTTAAAAGGACGTTTAAATTAATCCTCACCGGGTGTTAATATAAATTCTACCAAAAGTTGTTGCTGAGTTTCTAACACATCCAAGATATGACCAAATTTAATAATATTGCACTCATCTCCAGGTAAGCCAAATGGACAATAAAATGAGCTTGGTGGACTTAGGTGCATAAATTGCCTGACACATCTCCAAAGTTAATTTTGACTGCCATTACAATGCAGGCCTCTTGGTACCAATTTAATCACAAACACAATTATCATAACTCAGTGCATATAATAATTGATAAATGTCTATTAAAGTTAAAAATGAAAAAAAATGTTCATCAAGGCTTATTCTTTTCACACCACTTTTAAATGTTGAGAACTTAGCTAAATGAAATTGTGAAAACTGTGTGTCCAGAAATGGGTGTTACTTTTAAAACCCTTTTGTTCACACTTGATCTCCCATGGAAATTTTGGAAATAAAATTAATCTTAATATATCTGACACCTGAACTTAGTAAGCATTTCTGCCTAGTGAGCAAGTGTCCTGGGCTCAATTCCCAGCATGGTTGATATTTGTGTTGTCCCTGGTGAATTAATGACTGGAGGCTGGATGTTGTGTGTGTTCTAGATTTAAGTTAGCTAACAAGTCATGTGCCGATAACAGGTTGGATGGAATAACTGTGGGACATTTTAAATTTGGGGCAAAAATAGGACAAAGTAAGTTTTAACTAAATCTTAAGTTTTCTTTCTGTTAAACATTTAAGAACTAGTTTTACAGTTATTCTATCATATTCAATAAGTGAATATCTTATAGGTAGGCTACTGTCTTTAGTGGATAATATAAAAAATATGAACGAGAACATTTTGGCCTGAATTTATATACTATTTTTTATTATTCTTTGAACAACTACAGTATAATATTGAAGAATTGTGGTTAGTAGTCACATTCAACTTTTTTTACTTAAATAAAGGGGTAACATTGATTAAAAAAAAGCATAAACTGAAAAATTTAAGAAATAAGATATGAGACAGTTGTTGTAGATAACTGTTTTTGCTGGATATATTGGATGATTGTGAAATAATCTCTTTAAAATGTGCTCATTCTTAAAAAAAAATACATTCATAGCAAATGAAGATGTATCCATCATAAAACTATTCTAAAAATAACTACCACAACCTAGGCCCTGATAATTATTTTGAAGATTTCCTTTCTAGATGTTTGTGATGATTGTGATGTGAGAAATGGGTCATTCTTGCCAAACAGACAAAATTAACTTCCAAAAATCTTGGTATATGGCTCTAAATGTTAATTTTTTTTAAATCATTTGAATTTATTTTGATTTAACTTTTTCACATCTAAAAATATAATAAATATACTAGCAGTACACTTTTTTTTGTTAATATGGTTAAAACATAAGCAAGGCTGCCAGAACAATGATACATGTATTTAAAATCAAAATATATTTTTTAGAAAGATTGTAAGAGAGAGGACTATAGTGTAGCACTGTAAATAAACAATAATTATCCTGACCTAGCTAGCATTGATGAAATAGGCTTTTACATGGAATAGAAGTATCTCTACAAATGTTTTAGGGGTAAGATTTTCTCATCAGTAATAGAGCTAATTCTATTTAGAGAAACTAAGATTTTTTTTTGCTTTACATTTGTTCATCTGTAGTGGCCAGGAGAGCGATAGTTTGAAAACATAAATCCCAAAATTTATATTTAAGTTATATTTGGTGAAATAGATGGTCCTAATACATGGGTGAACATAAAACAAATTTCAACCGCCTGACTCATTTGTTGACATTGCACCAGCAAATAAACTCAAAGAGGCCAGGACAATTAGTTTGAAGAGCTGATGACAATTTAGCCCAAGTCATTTCATAAAGAGAAATAGTGTTCGAGATACCTTTGTGTACTACCCTTCTTTGAAAAGTCAGGGGTCTGGCATACCACCCTTCATGTGTTCGAGAGCTATGGACTACCTGAGGGCCGTGAAAAAGTAGGACATTCACAATATTGTATAAAGGTCAATTTTTGTTAGTTATTAATTATTGATGTTCTAAATCTATAAAATAATATTGCCAGTCAGTAGTTCTGTATAATGTAACAGCAGAGTTAATTATAAATTATTAAAAAATAATTATTTCCAAGTAGGATAATAATCTAAGGGTTGGGAACTTTAAAAATCAAGTACATTATCTTAAATAGAACTCATAAAATGCCAGATTAAAATTTTAACACCTTGAAAAAAATGTTTTATATCGTACGATTTTCATCAAAAGTAACCATTAATCAAAATTCAGAATGATAAAATTTAGTATTTTTTGATTCATACTAATAAAACATGTGTCAAACTATTTGCTAATAGTAATTTGTAATTTTACTATAGTTTCTTTTCTTTTAAAAATCTTACAGCCGATAATTGAATAATAGTGTTCTTTGTTTCATAATTAATTGCTAAACAACTAAACAAAATATATCATAGTTGAAATAACACGTGTTATACTTTAAAGGTAGGAACATTTGTATTAATTTAATTTGTTTTCAAAAATTATCTTTTGTTATCCTTTTGATACAATTCCTCACTGTAGCTGTCAATATCACTGTCACTATCTTCATCTCCAGACATTCCAGGTTCATCATCTGAAAAATAAAATTTGAAATTCTCACATCATAATGAACAAGGCACATTAATGAAATATTTCAAAAATGAGCAAAAAATTTAACTTTTGAAATATATGTATTAAATTTTAAAGTTTGATTGTTCATGTTTCAGATACATTTCAGACACAGACAATTTTTGACTAGAATTGCATTTGAATATCTGCAATAATAATCTAAGAAGTTATTTCAATACATACCTGAAATGTTTTCATCAGCGGGTCGTCTGGTTGAATTATGACTTTATCGGTAAATGCAGGTAGTTGTTCCCCTTCAAACCACAGAAATTCATATTGCCCCTTTTCTTCAGTACAACCACTTTAGTGAGGTTTTAAGGTTGAAGGGATTTTCATATGGGCCTTTCTCCACATTCTGGTATTATAATTATCTAGCCTGTAGTAATTATTGATGGCAAGGTGGCAAATTAGAAGCATCATTTTTTTTTCCTCATTATCACCTGATGATTTGTATGTTATTGATGAACTTGCTTTATGAATATCAATACATTTCACAAACAAACTTCTCTAAGGTGTAAAAACTGGAGGTTGTTAATTGATCTGAGCTGATCTCACCAAGAGACGTGAAGGCTCTTCTGGAGTTTTTGAGGAATTTGAAAGGCTTTATTTTCCCTTTCTTGTATAAGGATGGATTATAATCACACCCAGTTAAGGCATGGAATTCTGGTAATGCATTACACAATAGCCCATCCAAGGTACTATACAGTTTTTTTTACTTCGATATACCTCAGGGAATTTTCAGAACTAATTTTTATCCAAATGACCAGAGGAGTGTACAAGTGTCCCATGTTGCCTAGTATTATTGCAAGAATGTCTGTACCAGAGCACTTTATTATAATGATGGTAGTAGAATTGATTTTTGATACATGAAATGCTATTTTTATATCAGCTTCTTGATTTTTGCATTCCAGTTCTTTTATGGTCTGAATGACTTTTTCTTCAGAGAATTGATAGCAATAAAAACTTTCATAATTTAAATATATATTTTGTTGCTGATGAAGCATACCATTTCACCGGTAGCCCAATGAGCTGTCAAAAAATTTACCAGTGCTTATTTAAGCACGCTATTCTTCAGCTCCTTAATAAGCTCAGTAGGCCTTACTTAGTCAGTCAGGCCCGTTAATTGTGTAATGACTTCTCTGGAACACATCTCTTAGTAAATACTCATTATCTTTGATTGATGGTGCATAATATTGATCAAAGACTATATCAATTCAGTATGCATTAAAATTCGTGGCCATTTACAAAATTTTCTTTGATGTGGATCAAAATGTCAAATCAGATGTAGCATGAAGGAGCCATTCAGGATATATCAAATGTTGGTGGTGAGAGACTTTCTATGTTTTTTTCCATAATCTTAATTAAAGCAGAGTTCAAAATTTTATATATCTCGACCATCTAAATGGCACATTGACATTGGTACTGGAGTCACAGGATACGCCATAGCTTTAGTTATAATAATATATTGCTTCAATGAAATACCTAGCATTCATCCAAATAAATTCCTTTCCTTCCTGACCTTCTGAACTTTACCACCAATGTTTATTTATTTTTATTTTTTCAGAAGCAGAAGTAAAATTCACTATAAAATTTATTTTTATAGCCTTTTTATATCTGTCGGGTTCTTCGCGACATTTGGAAATGAACGTTTCAAATAAACGATTACCACTTCTCTATATATTTAATAGAAAATTAGTTGTGGATTCTGGTGCTGCTTTTTATGTTGCAATATTAAATAAAAGATCCTTTTCTATATCTTTGTTTTAATTCAAGATTTTATCAATAGTTGTCATAGAAATAGCCACTCACTTGAATACAAAAACAAAAGTATGTATCTACAAACTTTAACCAAATAGAAATGACAAGTTTTTCATATTGTTTCTTGAGTGGTCAGGCTGGCAAGGGGCTACCAGTGACGTCACACCTTTGTCTCTAGTTGTCTACACAGGCCTTATGGGAACCAGGCAACCTCCTTTATACTAACCTTGGTTAGAGAATATATTTCAATTTAATAATACTATTGTGATTATTTCACAATGTTTTTTAATAATACATAAAGACCTATAAAGTGTCCCAAAATTAAGATTGTTTAGTTCTTTTTTAAATAATCATATCTTTTAATGTTATGAAACTCATTAATATATTTTTTAAATAATCACCTATTAACAAAATTTCAAAGTTAACTATCATGGTTTGAATTAGGAGGGATATCCAGCATACTTACCTTAGTGATACTGGAATAAAAACTGTTTAGCTATAACACTAAAAAAACACACACACTTTTTAGTGTTATAGCTAAACAGTTTCTACTCCAGTAACACCGAGGTAAGTATGCTGGATATCCCTCCTAATTCAAACCATGATTCAACCTAGTGTTTTATTTCAAATAACCATAAAGTTAACTATCACTAACTTTTAATTTAGCTTGTTTATTTATTTCTAAATAAGAATGTTGGAATAATCTACAAATGCTTTACTACCAATCCATGTATGTTTTGAGAAAAATATTTTAAAATAAAAACTACCTTATGCAATTCCTGAATTGAAAAGATGACTAGCAGATTTATGGTCATGAGAATTATATAAAATGCCCACTAATTTTTGATTTTATTGAAATCTTGTAACATAATTGAATGAACCATAAAAAAAAATGAGAAATTTACAAGTTTATAAAATATTTCTAAACAACAATTATTTTGATATTCATACTGAAGTCAGATAAATAAAAAGTATAAAGAAAATATATATTGAAACACCATCAAATGATCACTATACAAATATTCCTCATTTATGGTACTCACCTCAGTTATAAAAGTAGTTTTCTTCTAGCATTTACGTTTACAAATGAATATGTTACTAACATCCCTCAGTGAGTAATTTAAAAACATTCAATGTTGAGCAAAGAAATAAAATAATTTGAGAATGTTGTAGGAAAAAAATTATTGTATTTGCTTCTGTGTTATCTTAACTATCAGAAAATTTTCATTAATCATGTTTTTATTGGAAATTTACCATAAATTCTTATTGTGCGTTTTTAAATCATGTTATAAACAAAGCTACAATCCAATTTATTATTCAAGACATTTTATCTTTTGAAAGTAGATTAGAAAATAATTATTTTAACTCGTTATAGAGATAGAAGATTTTTATGTTAGAATTTCAAATTTGCACACAAACACGAATTTTCAAGTGTAATTTGGAGCTTCGTATCTTGCAAACTATTGATTATATCTTAAATTTTTAACATGATCACTAAACTACACACTAAATTTGATTAAAATCTAAAATAGTGGGTAAGAGGTGACGGAAGGGTTTGGCAATCAGATAAATCTGTGCTGGGACCGGGGATTGAATCCCAGACCCTCAGCACAGAAGATTAAATGATATGAGCTTTATCAAAAGTGACAACTACAAATCATGTGTTTGTGTACAAATATATTAAAGTAGTTTGAGTAACTTTTATAACTATCAAGCCTACTGTTATTCCGACCAGAATACTATAAATGCCCAACTCTAGTGTAAATAATAATATATAATAACTTAATTCCACAAACCTCTCTAATAATAGCTGTAACAATAAAACAGGAGGGCTAATATAAATGTTTTTATTAAAAAAAGAATATTATTACTTCAACAAATTAAGTCCAAATTCATTGGGATTTTTTTTTTTTAACCTATTAGTTGGTGTGAGGCTAAAATTTAGACAGGGTTGAGACCAAATTCTTGTAGCTAGACCTGGGTCTCTTTATTGCAAATATAAATCTGTGTTTTTTTTATTTGGTTTTTAACGCTACTCATCTTACTAGTCATCCTGGCAATCCACAAATGCTCTTAACTAATCCAAGGACACAGGGCGAGTGTTTATTTTTCACCTCAAAAGAAGATGAAAAACCTTATTATGAACCTGGTTGCAAAATTTGTGACCTACTTAAGTATTCCTACTTGGCAGTTTGGCTCCTAAATATTGATTGTTGAGTTTCTTGACTGCAAGAAGGCAATTAATTGGAATTGGTGCTATTGCTCGTGAGCTTCCACACTTTTTACTAGGAAATAGTGAGGGGAAAGGAGAGGGCGGTAGATATAAAAAGAAAATGGAATGATTATTTGCTACACACAACCTTTTCAATGAACTAGGACACATTTTAGAAGCTTTTTTTTTGAAAGGCCTACAGTGCCCTGTGACAGATAAAAAGATACTCAATTAAGTTTCATTAGTAGCTTAGAGAAGAATAATAAACAGTTAATCATTATTACAATGCCATGTTGGCGCTATTGGTGAAGCTGTTCATAAGTTAAACATTAATTCAGAATGAGAAATCTGTACATGAAAAATAACATAGTATTGAAAGGGTTAACAAGTTCATATATGAATAAAACAAAGCAAGGCAGGAAAATGCTCATTTTATTATTATATTTTATAAATTATTATATTGCTAATATAACAGTACATTGGTAGTAGTGAAAAAGGTGACATTTGTTATTCTTTCCAAAGTACAGGATATTCTCTTTACCTTATTAGTCCTCCCAGTATATATTTTTATTAATATTATTATGAGAGGAATCTTTTCCTTCTTTAACACAAAATTAAACATAAAAAAAGCTTAGTTTAATTCCATAACATACAACTGCCTATTTTAATTACTTTAGCACAAAATGAATACATTCTAAACATTAGTGAAATATTCTCAACTAGCTAAGTGTAAAGCGATGTTAAATTATTTTTCATTTGTGCATTTTTCTGTTTTGCCTCCTCCAACACTTTCTCAGCTGCAGCAATATCTGCTGGCAATCCTTGAAACTCTTTCAGTTCTTTGGTAATTTGAGCTGCTTCTTTCTTCAAGTCATCCAAATTTTCTAGCTCTTTCAGACATGTTTCTGGATTAGAGTCACCCAAATTCAGTTCCTCATACTGCCTCTAAAATCAATAATTAGAGCATTGTGTTTATTTCACCAGGAACATATTTTCAGTCTTTCCAAGGTTATGTGCATATTTACACTAACTGGGTATAGGTAAGAAAGGCATTATATATAGGAAGTGTGTCCACATTTTCAAGAAAAGAGAGTGGGGAACTATTCAAGAAAAATCCTCCTCAGAACATTTGACAATGATTAAAACTCCAATCTCAAGATTTGGATTTGATTCAAAGGTTCAAATCCTAATATAAAAAGATTCGAATTCATTTGAAATTTTGAATAGCTAAATAAATCCTAGATTGAGATTCAATGGGTTTAGTTCAAAATTAGAATCTATGATTCAAAGTTGCTTAACAAATTAAATTATTTGGACCGGAAATTAGTTGAGAAAATAGAGAAATTAACTTTTGAGTTCTGGGTCGTAAAGGAATTATGCAAGGGACCGATTTTTGTGACGGTAAATATCTTGTATTTAAAAAAAAAGTAGCCAGACCCACCTTTTTGTAAATATAATCAATTCAATCAGTGCAGTATGATTAAAAGAGTGGTGTGATTTCAATATTTAGGGAATCTATAAAAGTTTATAAAAGTGATAATCAAAATCTAATGAAATATTTTACTAATGGATTGTATTCAAAACTTAGCATAGTCGAATATTCAACACAAATCCAATATAAAAAACTATCATGGGAAGCTTAAAATAAATTATTTGATCTTTTTTTTTAACTAAAATACTAAACCCAATTTTATTTAAGCATTAGATTTAATTTATATATAATATATATACATATATTATAAGATTTGATTCAGATCCAAATCCAATTTCTTTTAGCATGAGATTTGATTTGGATTAAATCCCAGGTTTCTTTTAAGTATGAGACATGATTTGAGTCAAGCCAAGATTCGAATCGAAATTGAAAATGTCGGGTTCGCACAGGCTTAACTTTAAGATTGGCCAGCTTGTCTATACTAAGCACAGCTTCTGTGTTACATTTCATGTTACAAATTCAAAGCATTGCAACACGTGTCCATAAAGAAAATATTTAATACTTCACTTACAATACTAAAAACAAGTTTATGCTTACCTCAAGTTTAGTAATGGTCTTTTCTTTCGATTGCACTTTAGTAATGCTAGAAGTAACTGTAGAAGTTAACTTTTCTAGCTTTTTTGACACATGCTCCACTTCAACATGAGCTGCCTTTAGCTCCCTGTAATTTTACAGTCATATAATGCCAGATGAGTATTTTAAACTATTAGGCTAATATGTATAATCTCAGTGTCTTATAAATAGGTTGGTTGGTTAGTAGTTGTGAATCAAAATCAGAGTGTACATTCAAACTCTAGAATAAAATTCCAGCATGATTACCGATTTTTCTGGGGGGTGGAAAAAAAAAAAGCAAATTTTTTTAAAAGGCTTTTCCTCCAGTTATGAGACGGAACAATCAGTGATTCAGAATGAAAATATTTTGTAAGATGTGTGTTGAACATACGATCTTACATACCACCTACAACCTCAATAACATTTCTTAAAACACTTTAAATTATTTCAAGCTGGGTCTTTGTAAAAAAAAATTTTTTTTAAAAAAAAGTTGGCTCAAATCCATTATTTTATGCATCTGAATCCCCAATTTATCTTCAAGTCTTGAATCCGGAATAATTGTGAATGTAAGAGGAAATATAAATAGAATAAAATATAAAGTACAAATAACTTAGTGTTATGTTTTTTCTAATATTCCATTCATTATAACATTCATAATTCAGTTTTGTGTTAAATTACTCGTCTGGGGACTGGTTGTTAAGTTCATCCTTTTATGTTCTGAAACACCAATAAGCAGTATTAGAGCTCTAAAACAAATTTAATTTGGGGTAGAAAATTATATATGTAAGTCTCAAATCTGAAATTTTCTCAAATATTCATAAGGATTCGAGGATCCATTCCTATCAAAATAGATTTGATTTGTGAGTACTGTGTAATTAGTGATGTGAGGGGTTTATAATAACTAGCTCACACGAGGTAGTTCTACGAACTGGTGGAGGAATAAACTGCAAGTTGTAGGCCGGTCGCTAATGACTGACCCACAATAAGTAGCTCGCGTACAAATAAACTACAATAAGTAGTTTGTGTACGAATGAACCACAATAAGTAGTTTGCGTACAAATGAACCACAATAAGTAGTTTGCGTACAAATGAACCACAATAAGTAGCTCGCGTATGACTGAACTATAAGTAGTAGTTCATGCATGACTTAACATAAGTAGTGTTCACAAATGACAACCACAAGTAGTAGTTCAGCATGACTTAACCACAATAAGTCATGCATGACTTAACCATAATAGTTCATGAACGACTAACCATAAGTAGTTCATGAACGACTTAACCATAAGTAGTTCATGAACGACTTAACCTTAAGTAGTTCATGAACGACTTAACCACAAGTAGTTCATGAATGACTTAACCACACTAAGTTCATGAACGAATTAACCACAAGAAGTTCATGAACGAATTAACCACAAAAGTTCATGAATGAATTAACCACAATAAGTTAATTAATGAATTAACCACAAGAAGTTCATGAATGAATTAACCACAAGAAGTTCATGAATTGATTAACCACAAGAAGTTCATGAATTAATTAACCACAAGTAAATAGTTCACAAACGAATTAACCACAAGAAGTAGTTCACAAACAACTGAACCACAAGAAGTAGTTCGTAACGACTAAACCACAAGAATTAGCTCGCGATTTATCTAACTAAATAAATGAACTGCTCATTTCAGTGAACTAAATCACTATGAACTGTTCCCAACAGTTAATTGTACTGCCCACCTCTAAACTAAAGAGAGAGAATAGAGCTGGGAATTCTGAATGTGAATGGTGCGAACATCGGGGAGTGCGGCCATTGGTACGCATCGCAAGCATCGGATTTTAATCTGCCTCATGGAATTCCACCGGCATTGCCGATATCCCATGCTTATGGTGCGGATCAGTGGACAGTCTCATTAAAAATAATGTAAAGATTTAAAAAATCATATGTATGCGATATGTGGAAGCTCACCTTAACGCCCGTCATAAATATGATATGCGAACCAGAAATGGAATAATCAGTTAACATCAAGTGACATAAAGTCCGAGGATACCCGAAAGCTTCCGAGTGTATTATCTCACCATTCGAGCGTGAATGTGTGTTTTTATTTATATTGCATAACTGTAGTTCAATATTGGCATGAATAGAAAACACAGCCCTGAATGAGTGTAGGGGAAACCACAAAAAAAGGGAAAAGGATCATAATGTGGCGTGGTTGACTCTATAAAAATTCCAGAGTTTTTTTGAATTTTCCCTGACTTTTCCATAGTACCTTCAAAATTACCTGACTTTCCCCAGTTTTCACGGTTGTCTATACCTGTAGCAACCATGATTTAAAAAGGTTTTCCTTAGGTAAAGGTATGAAAATTGGATGCCTCTAGAAGTTATTGGTAATGAGTGGTTCATCCCCGCAAATTTTTGAAATTTGTATGCCCCTAAAAGCTAAGTAGTCCTCACCTGTAAGTTTCTGGGTTTTTCCTGAAGAACAAAATTCAAGCCTAATTCCAAATGTTACAAGAAGTAAAAAAGGTATGTGCGGGTAGTGGGAATATAATACATGTATTCGTATCAGTGTGCTTATTTCTTCGGTTGGCTTTTGATGTCATACAATGGCCTGGATTTAAAGTTTGCAGTTTAAATTCCCAAATATTCCAGTTTTTTTTTTTGAGAAATTTTCTGGTTGATCTCAGTTTTCCAGGTATATGGCAACCCTGATTTCAGATCGAATAGTCTTAAGATCATTGTCTAAAAGTCTAAGCTTAATCAGCCGGGAGCAGAGGTCGGAAAAACATTTTTCAATGTAGCCACAGGCGTGGCGAATTAAAAGTTAAATTCACCACACACACTGTAAAAATTGAGAAATTATGTTGTTCAAATGAACATTTAAAACAACACACATTGTTTGAATAAATTTATCCAAAACAGGTAACTTTGACTACTCAGTTTTAACTGCCTCAGATGAAAATGATGAAAATTGTTCAAATTGAAATGTAAGCCATTTTAAGGTTGAAACTTAACAATTCGTTTTGTCTGACAAGTTGCAGAAACACTGGCTGAATATCTCAAATCAATGCACATCTTAGTTCTGGCTCCAAATTGAATCAACTCGAGATCTGTATTTTGACTTTAATAGAATCCCTAGTATAAGACTCAAACTGAGCAGAGGATAAATCTAATGTTGGGGAAGTGAGTGAGATTATTATTGGATGGCAGCGTTGAGTCACTGTCTCATTTAGTCAGCAGAATGCATCCAATGATATGCAGGAAATATCAAGCTACAACCTGCACATGCCGTCGGGAAAATTTATTTTACTTTGAGAGATTGCAAACTCAAATTCACTGTTGTTCTAATTAATGTGCAGTTAGGCACAAAATCATCTTTTTCAACACAGAACAATATTGAACTGTACATTGAACTGTAACTGCTTAAAATAATTAAGGTTACTATGAGCTCAGCACATAATTGATTAAAAAATTTTTTTTAACACTGCGTCTTAATACCCGTTCGAGTTGTAAGCCTTTGAACTAATTAGGCTAGTGTGCTAGAGATTAGGCAGGTTTAATTTGGAGGAAGTGAACCCATATTTGCATGGAGGGAGAGTGGGAAACCATTTAGGAAAACCATGCTCAGTGCACCTGACCAGGATTCAAACACTGATCTCCCTGTCATTGGTAATCTAGTCTAACATGAGAGAGATGCCTTCGAACATGCGGCCACAAAAACAAGTTTCTTTTTTGTTAATTTGGTAAAATTTTCTTTAGTTATAAATTAAGCTAACTATTTGTTGCATTTAATATTCAAACATTTAGAATAGGTAATATTTCTGTCTAGTTAAAAGTAAAGTTAAATGTATTGTGAGCCAACAAAATTCTAGTAATCAATAAGTACATAATAAAATAAAAGTTGTTTTGATAAGAAGATAATGTAAAAAAGGGTACAAAAGAGTCTGTATCCCTCTAGTTAGAACACCTAACTTAGGAATAAATTACAACCCAAATTAGGCAATGTATTGTGGTGCGGTTTTATATATTCTACTTTAAAAAAACAGTGGAATTGATATCAGAGAAACTGTTTGGCTATGTTTTAAAAATGTTTATTTTAAAACTCTGATCCCAATTTTGTTATCAAGTACAGAAATGCAGAAAAGTGTGTTTAATGTGTTCTTAATTCTGAATATTGTTCAATGTAATATAGTGTAACTATCACCTGTGCAGGTGTTGAGTATGCTGCATCTCTTGTTGTCGAATGGTGCTCAGTTCTTGTTCTCCCTTCCTCCATCTCTTGTCTCTTAACGCCAATTTAGTTTTCTGCAATTTCTCAACCGTTTCTTTCAGCGCACTGCTAGTCTGGCTCTGATGTCCCTAAAACATTTTTAATGCTTGTTTTACAAAAGTATTGTGAGCCAGATCATTCATGAAAACTGGCAAAGAAATATTCTTTGTTTGGAACAGGGGTGTGCAAGGAGTAGCAGTTTAATGGAGTCAAAATAAGCTTGTGGCTCCCTCAGAAATGAAGTTTTTTTTTCCTTTTTTTTTTAGCTTAGGGTACGATAGTAGGCTATTAATAGGTTGTTCCCAAGATAAAATCCTCAGCACAAAAAATAGTGTTTTTTGGGGGTTGATAGCCCAATAAACTCCCTCCTCCTGTTCCTATACCCATTGGTGTTGCCACCTCAACACCTTTTTGTACTGTGTGTTAATACTCATTCAAGTTGTCCATATAGTTACACTAATGGGTTAGGGTTAAGGAAGGTTGAATTGAGGAAATGTATTCACATTCGCGAGGACACTTGAAGAACACGTGCTCGGCATTCTCCTCAACTCCGCGACAGGTGGGGCAATCTGGGGAATCCTCATATTTAAACTTGTTTAGGTATGCCCGGAAGCACCCGTGTCCCGAGATCATCTGTGTCAGGTAGTAATTGACAGCTCCGTGGCTGCGGTTATACCACCTATCCACATCGAAATCAAACGGTAAGTCCATCTCCCCTTGGTGGAGGCATCCCACAGCCCTGCCAGCGTTTGAGACTGCTTCGCCGCTCCTGCCTCTTCAACTCTCTGCACTCAGCGATGTTTTACCTTTGCGACGATACAGGGTCTTCCGCTCTTCCGCCAAGATCCCAATCGGCAGCACTCCGGCGATAACGCAGACGGCATCTTCTGACACTGTGCGGAACGCACTTGCTATTCGTAACGCGCTCAGCCGGTAGACTGGTGCCACTTTACATAGGACTCCTGAACCGTCAGTGCATCGGCCCATATGGAAATACCATACGTGAGGACTGACGTGACGACTGATGACAGGAGTGCTCTCCTTTTCTGTTTGGGGCCTCCCACATTGGGCATGAGCCGTGATAGAACAGCCCAAACCACAGACGCCTTGGCACTGGCATGCTCCGCCTGCTGCTTAAAGTTGAGTCTCGAGTCGAGCATCACCCGCAAATACGAATGAACGGCTGGGACATAATCTCATGTTCACCCGCTTGCAGTGAGATCGTCTCAAGCTTCTTCCTGCTGGTGATCAATACTGCCTTGGTTTTGTGCTCTGCCAGCTTCAGGCCCACCGACTCCATCCACCGGTGAATCCTCGCGAATGCGACCTCGAAGAGGTTGTTGATGTCCTCCAGGTGTTTTCCTACAATGACAAGAGCGACATCATCAGCGAAGGCCACGGGTGTCACTGCTCTTGGTAGCACGAGCTTCAGGAGTCCATCATACATAATGTTCCACAATAGAGGCCCAAGAACCGAGCCCTGAGGTACTCCCCCAGTTACTCGATACTCCTGTGGGCCATACTCCATGTCGTACTTGAGGACTCTGTTGGAGAAGTAGCTAGCTACCATCTTCCACAAGTATCCTGGAACATCCATCTCCGCTAACGCCCCCATGGTGTAGTCCCACCTGGCTGAATTGAAGGCGTTCTTGATATCGAGTGTCGCTACTAGACAGTACTGCTTCTCTTCGTTCTTCCATCTGTCCCCGGAGATCGCATCCCTTGCGAGTTTCACCACCAGGTCAATGGCATCGAGCGTGGAGCGCCCTTTGCGGAAACCGTACTGCTTTTCTGATAGTTTTTTCTCAGTTACTTTCTCTATTCTCCCGTGGATTATTCGTTCCAGGACTTTGCCAGCTGTATCAAGCATGCAGAGTGGACGGTAGGATGAGGGTTCGTCCGGCGGTTTCTTCCCCTTGGGGAGGAGCACCAGTCTCTGCTGCTTCCACTTTTGAGGGAAGGTGCCCTCCTGAGAACGTGTTGTACATGTCCAGGAACATTCCTGGCACTGCATTTATGGCTGCCTTGAGCGCGACGTTGGGGATACCGTCCAGCCCTGGGGCCTTCGTGTTTCCCACTTTCGCGCACGCTCTCTTCAGCTCTTCGACTGTTACCAGTGGGATCGTATCCTCCTTGTCCTGTTCGATATAGTAGTCACATTCAGGCTGCTGCGGAAAAAGCACTGAGACGATCTTACTCAGTAGGTCTGGGCACGTTGGTGGGGGCATCGGCTGGCTCTTCAGCCGAGTCATGACCACCTTATATGGCCTCCCCCATGGATCACCTTCCACCTCTACCAGGAGCTCATCCCAGCACTGTCTCTTACTGCACTTGATGGCTTTGGCAAGTCACCGCCGTGCCGCCTTGTGATCCGCTTTCAGCTGTTCGTAGTTCGGTTTCTCTCGGCTATGTTGGGATAGTCTCCTTGCGTGAATACATGCCTGGCGGAGCGAAGCAACAGTGTGGTTCCACCAATACATCGGGGGACGCTGGTTTGTGGAGCGCTTTCGAGGCATCGTGGCATCGCAGCCCTCGGTGACCCGCCTCATAACTTCCTCTACTCTTTGCGTGGCGCTGCCCTCTCCTATTGGTCCATCGTCAAGTGCTGCGCAGAACATATTCAGGTCAAACATGCTGGTCTTCCAACCTAGTGAGTTTTCCTTCTTTGGTGCCGGTCCAGAACTTCCGAGAATTTTCTATGAGCGACAGCGAAAGGGCCTACCAATTTTGCCGGGAAAGGAGTTCTCACTTAGCTTCCAAGTTTCTTTTACATGCCACAATCAACGATTTTACTTCGCTTCCGAAGAAAGTTGTGCTATGGATTTTTATCGCTCAAGTAAAATCTGTCGACCCCAGCTGGGGTTTAACCCGTTTTAACCCTAAAACATTGGGCCCTGAGGTGAACACTTTATTCCAAGACCACCGAGGTTGACCGCAGCCCTATTGATGAACTAAAATACAATGTGGTCAGATTCTTATTATTTTTATAAAAGTTGGATACAAAATTTGGGATTTAGTTTTAAAATTGAATATTACTTGGAGAAAATTAGCAAGTGAGGTTGGTGTACCAAATTTTTACTCTTTACTCACCAATGCTCAATTCCAAAACATTGTTAAATTTGTGCCGCAAATATGTGCAAATAGTTTTTCCTAAAATAAAAAAGAACCACTATCAGATTGCAGCTTAGAGAAATACATTTTGTTATCAATTATAAAAGTGACGTCAACACAAGATTTAAAGTCTAAAACTCATACACTATTTCTGAAGATAAATGAATGATTTAATAAATTGTATTTACAATCTTAATTTTCCTTTTATAACAGTAAGGTTTGTACCTGAGGGAGGGAGGGGGGGTCTAAGTTACTTTCTATTTTTTGTCAGAAAGGGTAGGGGGAGTTATTCTGATTTGTTTCCTCTTTTGACACTTTCATCCCTTCTTTCCCTATTTGATTGGGATCGAACCAGCCGAGTCTGCCCCCTGGCTCTCCTTTATTTGGTCCCGAGATTCCCACACTTGGATCCCTTTATCGGGGATATTTTGTCAAATTGTGGGTCTCCTCTTTCTTTCAGTTCTGCACAGAGTGGAATCGTGCTAAAAGGTTGTTATGTAGAAACAACATGTTTAAAACCTGTTTTAAACTAAAGACTTGTTTAAAAGAGATTTGTTTAAAAACATGTTTTTTAAAGTATTCAATTAAACAAATGTTTATTTATTACAAAATGTAACATTCCCTTATCATAACATCTAAAGAATAAGTTGTCAACATTACAACTTAGAAGAAATTTATGTCTATTTTTATTTAGTAAACTGGCCTAGTACTCAAAAGTTTTATTATTATTATTATATTAGCACCGCGTCTTACTACCCGTTCGGGTTATACGCACTTACGCTAATGTAAATGGTAGGGTGATTGTGAGATGAAAATGGAGGACCTACAGTTTAACGTGGAATCCGAACCACGGTGGAGGCCTGGCATTCCTCACATTCACAAGTTTTGATTAATACACGTCTTGTCACAGGTGAAGGAAGGGTTTGGCAATCAGATAAATCTGTGCCGGGACCGAGGTTTGAACCCCGGACGCCCAGCACAGAAGTCCGACACCTTACCCCTAGACAACCAGGTCACCTACTCAAAAGTTAAGAACAAAACTTTACATAAGCTAATGGATAGATCGTTTTAAATATTTTTCTACAGTTAAAATATTTTAAATTACTTAAAAATATAAACTAAATTTAACCAAATATTTAATTTTTACAAAATTGTTGAGGCTCTACTTTAAATATTATATCAAAAGGGTAATTGGTCTATTTACTATTTAGTGCTCGAAAAACTGCCACAAGTTTAGATGCTTTTTACCTAATCTATTTCTAATTTTCGAATGTATGAAGCCAAAGAAAACTGCCATTCAATTCCTGTAGATTACGCTACTGCACTGCGCAATTGCTTGACAAGGTCCATTATTTTTGGGGCTACACTGTTTTTTTAGTGCTTAGCCACCGTGTTATTGGCTTTAAATCTTCTAGAACATATTTCGAAAACAGATGATCTTTTAATGAAGCACATTTTTATTATTTCTGGCATAAAAATTGGGCGATATGAATCTATATACTCCATAGTTGACTAATTTTTATTCCTCAGTTTAATTCTTGGCTTCAATTCTCTTGTGGTAAAAATACTTTACAGCCCTCATGTTTGTCACTCCTCATATGACCTCATTCTGAGACCATTCTTGGCCTTTGCAGCAGTCGAACTTACCTCCACTTCAGTGATGATAGGACCGTCTTCGGCCCTCGCCATAATCAGACTGCCTCGACTCATACATGCTCTTTTATAACTATGCTTGCTTGCCAGGTCACATGATTGATACGCAGTTTGTGGATACTCAGATAACTTAATGTGTTTTATACGATAAAATCACCTAGCCTCGGTGCATCAGATCATCATAGGGTTTTCAATTGGTTTTTTTTAAATGTATTAACTATGCTGACAACATCCACTTTTCGGTCCTCTCAATATTTTCAAAATCAAAGTGGCCATTTTGTCAAACAAGTTTGACACATTTGTTCTAGACTGCACTTTATCAAACCATAACTTATGATACAACAATTTGTAAAAATGTCCCAAATAAAACTTGCAACACACCATTTGTGATTGAACAATTTCAATAGATCCTTTTGTGCATCCTCTGAGAGCTGATGATGTACCACCCCTAATTTCTCAAGCAGTTTAGTTCTATTTTCACCTGAAATAATGCAAGAATGTTAAATATGTACCAAACAAGTTAATAAAGATAAATTATGATTAAATAACATTATTGATTGAAATGTAGGGTAAAAACCCTACATGATCCAACTAATAGAATGTTGTTGCTTAAGCAACATGAAGGTTTGTTTGAGGCTGGATACCTATGTAGTAAATATTTTAAAAATTGAATTTGATCTAAGTTGCATGGTATTAATTAGCATCATAAATCAAAAACAATGCTTTAAAAGATACTTAACAAAGTGTATCAGGGATATTAAAACTATGTATTTTGTTACCGCTCCCATTTCCATCCTTTATCCCTAATCTGTGAGGTTCCCTGGGAAGTTGAGAATTGAGGGTGGCCATTACAGGTGACTACACACATGGTTAGACAGTTTGCTGGTCAGTTTACTGTCGTTAAGCTGGCAAGTAATATAGTTGAGGAACACTTCTTGTTGTGGTTAAGGTTCAGGTTCTGTTCACAAGATGTTTTAGAGTTTTTAGGGTTAGGGGATTATCTAGCTCTGAAGTAATCTCAACATCTTCCGTCTATGCTCCTAATAATGACTATGTTTTACCTTCAGTTGTACACAACCATCAGTTAGTTCCATAACATCTGGACTCAAGTTCCCCAAAGGTAGACCAACCAATCACAGCACAAGTCACATGGGACAGAAATTTCTTAAAACCAGGGCTGTAATTTGTAGTAATGTACCAACTCTGACTCCAAAGTAATATTTACTTTCATAAGAATTTAGGAAAGTTTTCCAATTCAGAAATATTAATCAAATGAATATATTGTTTGTGCTATCTACCTTAGTAACCTGATGATTCATGTGGTGGGAATGGAATGCCTTGTCCTACTATTTACTACAGTAAATTTGCAATAATTACAAATTAATATATATTAGTGATTTATGAAGGAGTTGAAGTCAGAAAGAGAGGAGTCGAATGTTTGGCGTACAAACTCCACAGCCCTGGTTAGAACTACAACACAAGAGTTCTCACTCATCCAGAAGCAGTCTACAAGGATCCATTACCATTAGACCACCGATTACTCAGGTTACAGTGACATTATACCACTCCCGAACTTCTGGTTAAAACAGGTCTCACACTATTCCGAATGTGGACAAATGTTTTGGCCAAATATTCACCTATATACCAAAACCTATACAAATATTCGCCATTCATGTACCTCCCACAGCTCTTGGACGGTCATCTGAAAACCTAGCATTTGTCAATATTCGTAAATAGTATGAGAATGGCGTTTCAATACCATAACCAATGAATACAATACAAGTTAATGTTATAGCACCGCGTCTTACTAGCTGTTCAGGTTATACACTTAAGTACTAATTACGTTAATGAATTATAAATTGGGAAGGTTGAATTTATAGGAAATGAGCCCACATTTGTGTGAAGCGTAAGTGGAAAACCATTTAGGAAAAACCACCCCCAGTTCACCCGATCAGATTCGAGCCTCTATCTCTCCGTCCTCGACATTTTAAGCTAAACACAAAACTAGCGTGTTAGCTAACTACGCCACTGAGGTGGGTTATCTGAATAAAATATAATGCATGTTCTTGTTATACTCAAAGTCATAACACAAGTTATCGACAACTTGGCAAATAACTTAATAGGCCTACTTACTTAATTCCTTGTATTCGTCTCGTATTTTGGTTAGAATTGTTATAAGATCATCTTTCATAGACTCATCCATATCGTGGTTGACTGTCCCAGAGTTTGCCCAAGTTGAGATTTTGGTGTGGATGTGCTTGGCAAACCCAACTGATCAAATGGTTTGGGCAAGCCAAACTGAAACAAACAAATAATACATAATTATAATTTATATTCAAGTAGTTTAGTAAGTCTGCAATATTCAAATGCTTAAATGTGGTCTTAAAGACCCCCTTCTGTGGTTTAATGGTCAGAATCCCTGGCTACAAATACAGAGGTACCAGGTTTGAACCCCGAAACTTCAATATTTTCTGTAAAGCAGTGTGCCTGGAACGAGGTCAAAATCAGCCTTGTGAGGACAAATGAGGAGTTACTCGAATAAAGTAGTAGCGGCTCCGGTCTAGAAAACTGAGATTAGCGGCCAGAGGGTTTGATGTGCTGAACACATGACACCTACTATTCACAAAAGCTGGCACTATTTATCGCCAACAGACAGTGGCCTCTCAGACAATATGGCTTGAATGCGAACTGACATCATGTTGTCTTTTTTAATGTAGTTTGAAATGTTTCCACAGTAACTGCTCCTAAGGTTCTTTATGAAGATAATAGGTATCTGAATCTATGGGTGCACAGAATAACTATTAAGCTAATCTCGCACAAGGGAATGGCTATCTCACTTTGTGTGGTATCTACTATCTTTCATCGATTTTGCTGCTGAGTGATTTCTCATGGTCGGCCTCTGATGGTGGTAATGTTCCTAGATCTTTACTAATGACCCTTAATTAACTTGAGGGCTAATACTTCTTCCTAGAAACACTGGTGATGTAAGTGTTCAGATGTTTTTCTGTCTCCCCTCTTCTCTCTTTCTCTTAGCTTTCTATGGTTGCGCCTGCCCCCCCCCCACCCGCAAGCCCCCCTCTTGTGCACTCCTCCGAGCGCCGTCTTGCTGAGGCGTGGTTTGGCTGAATTGTTTCACCCCTTCTCTCTTACCCTGTTCTTATCACTGTCGGGAAGTGTTCTGAAAATTAGTACTACGAGCTTGGTTATTAGAGAAAGACTTCAACTTAATGTCTGGAACTGAATGGTTATCTAATTCTTGTCTTCTTGACATAACAGCAGCGGACCGAGGTAGCCTGATCAGGACGCTATGGTGTCCCGTGGAGTGGAATCCAGGGCTCACAGGAGTTAGCCCTCGCCACCGCTGGTTCACATATATCATATACTCTAACCTGGTGCACTTTTCGCATTTGCCCCTTACTATCGCGAGGATAAGGATAGACATCTACTAGCTACACTTAGTCTGAGTAACTCCCGGCTAATGGGCAGGTTCAACTGTACCTTCAGAGGAGACATGGGCGAGGTCTTAACTACTTTGCTGTGCTCAAAGCATAGTACTATAGGTGAAATGGAGGTGGTTTGATCTGGCTTGCTCGTCATTGAACTATTGCCAGCTAGGCTCCCTCAGGGCCTGATTCCTTGTCTTATTTGAATGTATTTGATAAGTATTCAGATTAACTAGGCTCCCTCATGGCCGATAGGTTGTTTTGGAGAGTTGTATTTAATGTGTTCTTAGCTTAACTAGGCTCCTCAGGCGATAGGTGTTGAGTTGTATTAGTGTTCTAGCTTACAGGCTCCTCAGGGCTGATCTATAGTTTGGTTATTATGTATTAGATGTGCACACGGTTTAGTGGGGATGCCCACCTATATAATACAAGCCTGTTAGGGTTAGATAGCTAACCAAACAATATATACTGTGTTGGTTCGAGCGGTATAATTAGTGTGGGTTTTCAATATTTAGATTTGACATTGGTTATAAGCTGGCTCTAATGTCTGCAAGGCGTGTTGTCTAGTAAACATGTATGTGCTACAGATAAATAGATTTGGTACCGCAGATGTATTAAATTAGTTATGAGGTTTCTCAAGTAGTTTAGTTTCTAAGGTGAACGTATGCCTTCGACATTAGGGAGTTGCAAGATATGAACAACGACCTAATTGGGTCAGTCAGGACTACAGTTGGGCCCTCCTTACTTATAGACATTTGGTATAATTGTAGCCTCTTGCATTGGGCTCGACTTGTCTGAGCGGGACCGTAGCGGCCCGCTGTGTTGTATCGAAATATTTCTCTTTTAGAGGGCTTTCTAAACCACGCCCTTGCAGGTATTAGACCTGATTTAATGTTTGCCATAATTGTTAGTTTTGATCAAGTGCTCAGTGTTAGTCAACCACTACTAATACTGTGATCACCCATTTGGGGCTTACTGTTTATGAACTGGTGGAATACAGTTAGCTTCCACGTATTGAGGGCACGACGTTCACGCAGTTGATCCTTTCGACTAAGACTGGTATACACCAATCTTTGATTGATAAGTGCCAGCCTTAGGGCCAGTTTCATAGTCAGATTTAGTACGCCTCAAATGCGGCGCTATACTAAATACAAGACGTCACCTACCTGAAATTGAATGGAATCGTCCAGTTTCATATTCGAAACTGGACGATTCCATTCAATTTCAGGTAGGTGACGTCTTGTATTTAGTATAGCGCCGCACTTGAGGCGTACTAAATCTGACTATGAAACTGGCCCTTAGGGTGGCTTGAGGAATCCTAGGTATATTGGCCTTTACCTGTCAGTCCTAGTGACATATCGAGATAATGGCTAACAGGCTGGTAGTCAGCAGCTCCAGGCTATGGAGATAGATCAAAATGTATGCTATTGTTTTCTTGTTCAACATATCATATAGACGACCAATATCAAATGAACAACCTGTATTGATCTGCTAATGTATTGTTTTATGTTTCACTCAATAAATTGTTATTTTCATTGTTATTCTTGCTATGTAACTTTGCATCCTGCCTTTAGCATTACAAAGTAGGGTGCACACTCTTGCATTGTATTTGAAATAATCAAGTATATTTAAAGGTACCTCCAAAACCATTCCAAATTAACTTTTAGATTCAATGTTTCAAGTTTATCAAACTGAAGTAAAGAATCAAATAAATTCAGCCAATTTTATTGCAGTCGAAGCAGATGAAACTATCGATTTTTCCAATCAACAACAAATAATAGGCTAAATATAATTAGATGATTTTTAATGGGCAAATTTGTGAACAATTTTGGTCTTTTATTTAACTATATGGATATAAGCGACAGCAAAAAATGTATCCAATATATTTTAAGAGCCTCAAACTAAATTAAATATTCCAGCACACAAATTAATTGCACAGAGTTACGATTATGGTGGTGCAGCGGTAATAAGTGGATAAAATAATGGTGTTCAATCATTAATAAGAAAAGTATATCCAAATAGCTATTTTGTACATTGCTATGCACATCAATTTAACATAATTATGGAAGGAGGAAAGCAATAGGCTTATAGCAAAAAAATAAATATTTTTCGCCAATTTAAAAACATTATTATTTCCCCATTCACCTAAAAGAATAGCGTTCCTTGACAAAATTGTCAAGAAAAGGCTACCTACCATGAGGTGTTTCAATTGCTGGAATTTTATAAACAGAATAGTCAATACTTTATCTGACTACAAAGATTAATTTAAGTAATGCTCGGGAAAAAATCATACACTTTAATAAATTTAAACACTAAATGGCCCAAGTGGCCTAGTGAACTACTTAAATAGTTCAAAATTCATCAAGTGTGTGTGTATTGCTAGCTTTTATATGGAGAAAGTTATAACAATTTGAGATACAAATTTTAAAAATTAGAAACTTTTCTACTGATATTATTAGAATTGAAGTTGAAGAACCTGAGGAAAAAAGAATAAAATTGCATCCACTGAGAGATAATAGAAATACAGCTGCAAAAGAAGTTTGCAACAATAATTTAACGCAGATTAAGGATTGGATTGATTTTAAAATTCATTTAAGTGCAGAAAATTATTCAATTAATTTTTTTAAACTATCAAAAATCTTTTCCTCAAAATGTTTTTAATTTTAACAAAATTGTTGCATCTTTTTCTATGTTAAACATTATGAAATTAAAGAATGAATCAAATGTAATTTATAATCATGATTATATCAGTGAAGTTGACGGTGTTGCTATCCATATTAGTGTTTAGTTCACAAAATAACTTAAGGTTTTATCTGAAAATTTTAAACTGAACTGGACATTATTTGCACTAAAACAATGTCAATAAGTTCAAGTGAAAGGTATTTTTCTATCCTAAAATAGATTAAAACTTTCTTAAGGAATACAATGACAGAAAATAGGCCAAATGCTTTTAGTAGTTCTATCAGTCAAAAAGATATTTATTAAGGCCTACCAATACTTCAATTTCTGATTTTGACAGCAAAGTGATTGACTATTTATATTTTGTTATGGATTGCCATCCCTTAGCCTTGATATTTGAAAATATCAGCTAAGTTATATTTTATCTTTTTTATTTATTTCAATTAAGTGAGCCCTCCCAGGAAAAAAAAAGGTCACGAGCCGCCACTGATCAGTACCTGGTCAAAAAGTGCACATTAAGGACCAAAATAAATGGAAAAAAAAATTTATAGGAAGCTTCTTTGATATTGTGAATTTATATTTGAATAAATTTGTCAATCAAATTTAAATATTGGTTCTAAAGAATAAAAAAAGTATAAAATTTAAATGATATACTTGCCATAGGCCTAGGACTATATATTATTATAATATTACAAGTTTTTATTTTGAAGCCAGAGTGTAAGTCTGCACATTTTTACGGTCTCTCGATTCCACAGCCCCGTGAAGAGTAGTGACAATATGTTTGTGCGGCAGCAATGTAGTGATCTTGAACACCCTTCTTGAAAAAAGGTTTTTTCTTGTCTGTCAAATTTTTTTACAACTTCACTACACTCCAGGCCAATTCAACTTATGAAAGTGGTAAGAAATCACTATTATATTTTACAATACTTTCATTAAGATTCTCAGCTGAAGAAACAAAGTCTTTAGTAAAGTAAAGGAGTTTTGACCGAGTTTAATAATTCATAGTAAATGACAAGTAAGCAGTATCGGAATAGTCTACTTCACGCCCCATCAACCCTTGACACTCACTTGATAGTTGCATTGGTGATCCAAGTGTATATCCGTCCAAATAGTCGCCCTTGACATGCCGTCAATGTGGTGTTTGACTGGCAACTGTTTAATTTTTCATCTGCTAGAGATAGAGCTCATAGAGTAATGTGCTCTGTGATAATGTAAATTAATTATACTGGTTGTGTTGTAGTGTTGTGTTGGATAATTCTTCATGTCCAATGAAAAGACACCACCAAAAATCTGTCCTATGCTAATTCAGTCTGATAGTGTTTAAAATAGTTTCTAAAATCATTGGTAGGAAGCAGCACTGCGTAGGCCTACTCAATGTTGTGGAAAGGATAATTTGCCATTCAAATAGTCTGTTGTAGTCTTTGCTCTCAAGTGTGTAGTAAATGTAGGGGCCTAAAGTCATCAAGTCAAGTGTACTTAACTATTCAGTTTTATGAATCAAATAGCCAAAGTTATTATTTATGCGTTTAGTGAGGATTACTCTATTTAGATACCATATTCTGAAAATTGAAAAATGACCCCTGGACACGGATTTGAACCCGGGACCTTTGGCTTACTATGCCAATCCTCTAACCACCGAGTTATCCAGGAATTGTCCCATATCCAGGGTTATTCTTCACTCATATTTTAAGGCAGAGTCTATAATGGACGTGCGGAAATCGTCTGATAGCTTGTGATCTTAATAAAATCACACATTTGTAGCTGAAGATTTCCGCACATCCATTATAGACTCTGCATTAAAATATGAATGAAGACTGAACCTATGTACTGGACGATTCCCGGATATCTCAGTGGTTAGAGGATTGGTGTACTAAGCCAAAGGTCTCGGGTTCGATTCCTGTGTCCAGGTGTCATTTTTCAATTTTCAGAATATTCAGATATAGCTGTAGTCTTATGTAGTGTGACTGTGGTATCTGTTAAAACTTAAATCTAATGCAATTAACTTTTTTTTTGTTACAATGGATGTCTTTCATCTTATTATTAACAAGGCTCACACTGAGTCAAGAATTAGGCCTACTTAAAAAAGTTACACAAATTTATTAATATAGTTAGTTTTCCATATTGTGCCTTTTGATAAAATGCTAATTTACTATTCCAAAATACAAGGTTACCATAACCAGATTAGGGGGAAAAAGAATGGATTGAACTTTTTATTTAACTACTTATTTTATATTTAAAGTCTGTTCACCGTAGGAATTGTTTTCTGAAAGGCCTTTTTCCTTACCAGAAAGCTATTATATAGTAGGATAATGGTAGGAAAAAAGACCTTTCAGAGAGTAATTCCTACCGTGAATGGAGTATAACTTAATAAAGTTCAACTGATGTGAGTGCAAATATCGGGAATAGTATATTATAAATAGAGTATAGCTTGTTTAGATAGTAAAGACATATAATTAATATTTGACACAGAAAAAGTGAGCTCCCTATGTACTAAGGTTATTTAATTAATAAATAAGAAATTTTAGTTATAATAATTTGATAAAAATATTGATGTGTTAATAATTTAAAATAGTTAAACTACTGTAGATATTTTTCTAGTAAAAAAAGTGAATTTTATTTGCTCTCGATTAACTTCAAGATATCAACTATCCACATTTGAATACTACCATACCTCGAAAGAATCGGACATTCTAGATAATGTACAGAGTGAACAGGAAATAAAGACTATTTAATGAGCACGACTTTGATAAACTGACAATTTTATTATATCATACATCTGGGCAATAAGATTTTCCCGCATTTTGTTACATTTACACCAACATATGAGATTTGAATGTTCCTAGCAGGGTGTAAAAGATACGGGTCTACCTCATTGACCTCTGTAATATACCTAGATGGACATCTGTGGCTGAAATTTTCGAACAGTCGTTTGCCTACCAAGTATGAGAAAGATGGGGATCTTCGGGTATCTCTTTCTTTCCTACACACATACAAGGCAGTATGACATTTTGAAATAGACCGCTAATTTGATTGAATATATTAGATAAGTCGATGTATGATTAGTTATATGAAATAAATACGTTAATAAAAGGTTTGAAGAGCATAACCAAGTTTGGAACTCGTGACTTATTTCTTTAAATAAGTTGATGTAGATTCATAAAATAGTAATACTTCCAACAAGCCTATCATACTCATATATTACTTATTTGAGTGTTAACGTAAGACTTCTACACAAAGTTTGCCATTCGAACAAGTTTATATACGTTTTTAACTACCTTGTTTCATTATAGTTATAGAACTTTCAATATAATATGGCTTCTGAAAGCAATAAACCGGCTAAGAGCCAACTTTAAATACTGGTACATTGAAATATAGAAATATGCCTACTTCTTACAATCCTATAACCAAAATGATCGTTTGAACGTAAGACTTCTACACAAAATATGTCATTCAAACAACTGTAATAAAGTTTTTAGCTACCGGTACTTTGTTTCTTTATAGCAAACGAACGTTCCGTATAATATGGTTTTTTAAATCAATATACAAGCTAAGAGCCAACTTAAAATATATTGGGATCTTTGTATAATGTAAACAACATGGATGATAGCTTCATATTTTAATATACGGTATTAAAGGTTTTATTCATATTTTTACAAAATTACCTGTAAAACTAAATTGTATATTTTTAATATAAATGTTTCTTCACCCAAGTGTGGTATAATACTTCACTATTTTCCTGTTTTATTTACCAGAGATATGTTGTCACACAAGAGCATTGAAATAAACCGTTAAATATGTCCCCTCACAATCAAGCCGACGACAATCTTGAGTGTCACAACTGGGTCCTTAGCAAGGGGTGTAAGGTGTGTTATGGTCATCCAGTTTAGTAGAGAAGTCATTGGTCTAGCTATGCTTTAATTTCGGTGATCAGATTTTGAAGTCAAAAAGTGCTAGTAGCGTTACAGAATAGTATGCACAATAAAATATCAATGATGAAAATTAGTTTGAACTATCAAGTCTTCAGTCGGGAGTAGGGCCTATACATTTTAATTCAAATATTAGTTCTACCATTAAAATTAAACAATGTGTATAAGTCACTGTGTACTGAGCTAGTTTTAATAAATTAACTATATATATATATATAATAATATATATGTATTTTATTGTACTGCAAAGTAAGTTTAAATGTTTTTACAATCATGAGTAAACAATTTTTAAGTTAATATTATGCTACTAATGAGGTTCCTTTGTTGTAAGCTATTCAACTTTTCCCATGATTACCATATTTTGTGTCTTTTTTAAAAATTTCAATCAATTTTAATTAATTAAAACCATAAACTGAAAATTTGATAGTTCAAACTAATTTTCATCCTTGAAAATTAATTTGATAGTTCAAACTAATTTTCATCCTTGAAAATTTATTGTGCATGCTATTCTGCAACGCTACTAACACTTTTTGACTTTAAAGTCTGATCACCAGAATTAAAGCGTAGCTAGACCAATTACTTCTCTACTAAACTGAATAGCCATAACACACCTGAAACCCCTTGCTAAGGACCAAATTGTGACGCTCAAGGTTGTCGTCTGCTTGACTGTGAGGGGACATATTTAACGGTTTATTTCAATGTTTTTGTGCGACAACATGTCTTTTGTGAGTAAAATAGGAAAATAATATTTAATGGGCGTGTGGAAATAGTTGGCTACAAATATGTGCTTTATTAAGATCACGGGCTATCAGATAACGCAGCCACCCTCGACTCAGTAATTGGCTTATTGCTGCCACTTGTACAATTATTATTATTATTATAATTCAGAATATGATATCTAGATGCGAGTAACTCCTCACTAAAACAAATATAATAGTTTTGGTTATTTGATTCTTAAATATGCAATCCCTTACAATTTTAATAATTGTACAAGTGGCAGCATTAAGCTAACTACCGAGTCGAGGATGGCTGCGTTATCTGATAGCTAGTGATCTTAATAAATCACACATTTGTAACCGACGATTTCAGTACGTCTATCATAGACTCTGCCTTAAAATATGAGTGAAGAATTACCCTTGGCATGGGACGATTCCTGGATAGCTCAGTGGTTAAAGCATTGGCGTACTATGACAAAGGTCTTGGGTTCGATTCCCGGTGTCATTTTTCAATTTTAATTGCTAATAGTACGTGCATTAACCCTTTCATAGTTTATAAAAGGTGGTTACTGCTGTTTTGTGCTGAGAATAGGTTTATGGAATAAAATGCTCAGACTCACGGGTCGAGGATATCCGGCTTACTGGTAGCCTTCAGTAGCTGTAATGAACAGTTGCGCGCGCATTAAGGTCTATTTATATTATCCAGTCAGACACGGTGCGGGAACGTATCGTTTCCAGTAATACAAACATTTGTACATGCATTTCTAATAAGAGTATTTATATTTAGCATATCCGGCCCATTCAGACACGTTACGGATCATACAAGTACTGACCGACATTGTCGGCAAGAATGTTTTGTCTGATACGATACGCATCCGTTCATGTCTGATCTTGTATGAAACGGTACCAGTGGCGCAGGAACTAGGGGGTACGGGGGTAAATTTTACCCCCCCAAAAAATTGAGGGGGGTAAAAAGTATCATTTTTACCCCCCAAAATAATATAGTAAAACTTTGAGATAATGTAAACATCTTATTGAGGCAAGATACAATCTTCACACTATGTTAACATAATCAAAATAAAATATGCTCGGAGCATACACTGAAGAGATTTTGAAAACTCTGATAGTGATACCAGCTACATCAGCTACTGCAGAAAGAAGTTTTTCAATTCTTGGATGCATTAAAAACTATCTTCACTCCCCGATGAGGCAATGTAGACTAAATCACCTGAGAGGCTCAACAAAATTGAAATTGCAAGACTGGTTAGCGATTTTATAGCTAGTAACAAATATAGGGCAAAGATGTATGGAAATCTACTTTAATTTTCAGTGTTTCATAATTTTTATGTTGAGCTGCATCAGATAACATATTTCTTGATATGTTTTGTGTGTATTAATTCTAATGTTTGGAATGACTAAAATAAATGAGAAAAATGCACAGTGGGACTATATTAAATACAGGTATCCCTCGTTATACGTGATATCACTTTACACGTTTTCGCTATAGCACGAGTCAAAGAAATACAAAAATAGTGCGTTGTCAGCTGGAATTTCGCAGTCATCCTGTGTGGTGGTGGGGTGACTTTGTGTACACACATTCCAGTGAAAGCATTGATCTTTACTGTACAGTTTGGTGCTATGGGGGTGGTATTGACAACATTGAATATGCATGGGCAGAAGTTAAACAATCCTTTATGAAGGGAGTTTGAAAAAATGTTTGGCTTGAAGTTTCTGATTCTCATGATTTTGATCCTGACCACGAGCTTTCCAATTCAAGACATTACATCGTTGACATAGCAAGAGGTTAGATTTGAGGACATAGATCAGGCAAATGTGGATTGATTGTTCCAATCCCACTCAACAGAACTCACCAAAGAAGATCTTTTAGAAATGGAGAATGGCATAAAGAATGAAGAGGAAGAGCCTTATGTTGTTTAGCCTATCAAACAACTTTCAACAAAACAATTTGCTGATTTATTTAAGCACATTGACAGTGCAATTACAATCATTGAAGAGAATGACCCTAACATGGATAGAAGCACCAAAGTTGCCATAGGTATCCAGAGTTCTTTGGCTTGCTACAAATAACTATAGAGAGAGCGAAAATGCTGTCCGTCAGTTGAGTCTTACCATTTCATCAAAGAAATTTAAAATCATCAATCTAAAGACCCAGGGCCTTCACAAAAGCAAAAGCTTTTCATCCCAGGACCTTCAAGAAAGCAAGAGTCTACCATCCCAGGGCCTTCAAGAAAGCAAGAGCCTACCATCCAAGGGCCTTCAAGAAAGTAAGAGCCTATCGTCCTAGGGCCTTTATGCCAACAAGAGCTTAGTATACCAGGACCTCCAAGAGAGTAAGAGTCTACCATCTCAGGGCCTTCAAGAAAGCAAGAGTTAACCATCTCAGGGCCTCCAAGAAAGCGAGAGCCTACCGTCATAGGGCCTCCAAGAAAGCGAGAGCCTACCGTCCTAGGGCCTTTATACCAGCAAGAGCTTAGCGTCCCAGGGCCTTCAAGAGAGTAAGTCTCTATCATCCCAGGGCCTTCAAGAAAGCAAGAGTCTACCATCCCAGGGCCTTCAAGAAAGCAAGAGCTTACTATCCCAGGGCCTTCAAGGAAGCAAGAACCTACCATCCTAGGGCCTTTATGCCAGCAAGAGCTTAACGTCCCAGGGCCTTCTAGAAAGCCAAAGCCTACCATCCCAGGACATTTAAGAGAGCAAGAGCTTATCCCAGGACCTTCAAGAAAGCAAGAGCTTACCGTCCAAGGGCCTTCAAGAGATAAAGAGTCTACCTTACCTGGGCCTTCAAGAGAGCAAGATCTTACCGTCCAAGGGCATTCCGAAGAGTTAAATCCTACCATCCCAGAGCCTTTGAGAGAGCAAGAGCTTACCGTCCCAGGACCTTCAAGAGATCAAGAGCTTACCGTCCAAGGGCCGTCAAGAGAGCAAGAGCTTACCATCCCAGGACCTTCAAGAGATCAAGAGATTCCCGTCCAAGGGCCGTCAAGAGAGCAAAAGCGTACCGTCAAGAGCAAGATAGTGATAATCCAGATTTGCCAAATCCAGTTATTTTATCATGCGATTGAAGACTAACAGTAAGTGTACCTGTAGCATTGTATTAATTAGATACAGTGATTAAAAATTGTGTTGGTTTACAAATTTCAAGGGATTGAAGAATGACAATAGGTGTAGGCTATCTAATGCATTGTACTAGTTATATAAATTTTAAAAAATTGCATTCATTTACAAGTTTTAGGTTTTTATTTCCTTTCGAGTAATACCTATATTGCTCATGTTTAAAATTATTTCACTTGCATTTGCGTGTTACGTGATTATTTATCAGAACCAATCCCTCGCGTAGTGTGAGGGACAGCTGTATTACATTTTCCTGTTCTTTTTTTAATCTCAAAAATGTTATCCCCTATAAAAGCACATGGTTATTTTTACCCCCCCAAATAAAAACGTTCCTGCACCACTGAACGGTACGCACGTATAGTATAAATTATCTTCGGGCAGTACTTCGCTGGCAGTGAGTGATTGCGTTCTGTTGTCTTTGCGATGGATTACGAGAATCTAATTGAAGGTGTAAAACAAATAAATTTTTTGTATAACTAAGAAGACAAACGGTACAGTGACAACGAGAAAAAGGAAATGGCCTGGAATGAGATAGGAATAATTCTAAAGACCACAGTTATGTTAATATAATTATTTAATTTTTTCATAATCGTAATGGTAAACAAAACTTGAACAATATTATGTGACAATTTTGGTAGTCAATGTAAAATCATCATCATTCAGTTTCATCTCCACTCATTACTTTCAGGTGCACTACTGAAGAAGTTTGCAAATCTATTTCTTAAATGAAAAGCTGTCGGATTGCCGCTGCCACCTTGTAATGGAAGGTTTTGCAAATATCCCCCAAAGGTTCATTACTAGAAGGCATCTCAAAATTTCCTATTTTTACTATGTAATTGCGCACGATACAATGGTTAAAATCACTTTGGCAACGTGTTCTGGCTTTAGTTGAATTCTTCTGTTATATAACCTGAACTTTTGTGAAAGAAATCCGAAACAATTTTCTGTTAATCTTCTTGCACCAGAGTGCCGATAGTTGTAGTGCTGTTTTTTAACGTCATCAAGTTGTGTCCTAGGATAGGGTCTAAACAGTTAGGTTTTCAGAGGGAAAGCTTCATCTGCCACAATTACGTGAAGCAAAATGCTGTGTGTATTTAGTAACTTTTTTTTATCTCCAGGCACATTTAGTTTATCAAGTGCAAAACATTTCCCCAGCTTAGAATGTGTGAAAAATCTCCCGTCACTATTTTTTTTCCGTATGATCCAACATCAACCGCTATAAACTTATAGCTAGCATCTACAAAGGCTAATAAAACAATAGAAGAAGTTTTTTTTATAGTAAAAATATAAGGAACCACTATTAAATGGATCCGTATCCTGACACCTTTTACATCTAGTGCTCCAATGCAATTAGGGAAGTTGCAAGTATTCCAGAATGCATTAGCTATTTAAAGCCATTCTGTTTCAGTCGATATTGACATAAACTCTGAGAGTAGATGTGTAATTATGGTATTCCAAACCTAAATTACAATTTTTGAAACCGTAGTGTGTCCAAATCGGTAGCTAAATGCTATTGTTCTTTAAGAGTCACCAGTAGTCAAGAATCTGGAAAAAAAAAAACTTTTTTAATGCTCTATTGATTTTTTCAAAAAAAACTCAAATTAAGTTCTTTTGTACCTTGCATAACCTTTCGGTTACATCCTAAATGATTATGTATGGTGTGTTAAGGAGTCATCCATAAACCACGTAGATCTTTTTTCTTACATTCCTAGAAACCCCTCCCTCCATGTAACACCATGAAGACATTAGAGCCCCCCCCCCCCCTCCCACAAAGCGTTACGTGATTTATGGATGAGCCCTAATCTGTTTTTTAATTTCAATATCTTGCATAGCCTTTCAGTTACCCGCTAAGCAATTATGTATACATTAGTATCAATTTGTTTTTATTTTATTATTATTTTATTATTATTTAGGATCTGAATTCAAGAAACAAATGGAACAATCCCAAAGAGTCTTTTCGAAGAGCATTAAAGAAAAGAAAGTACACAAAGACTGGCCAAGCTGCGAGTAACATTAAAAAATTGAAATTTCAAGATGAAATGTCTTTTTTGCTTCCATATATCAAAGAACGAGAAGCAATTACTTGAGTTATTGTTGAATTAAGCAACAAATCTGATAGTGAGGTTGAAGAAACAAATATTTATTTACTGCTAGAACAAAAAAATACTTTAAAAAAAACGGGAATAACAGTCATCATCATTTTGTGACGTTGTCACAGACATAAAACAAATAAGGACGATCTGGCTCACCAAATCTTGGTCCCCTTTGACTGGGCCGGACTGGACTGGGCTCGACTTCACGAAACACGCGCACTCAACTCCATTCTACATCACGCGGCTTACTGACCGTCCGAGGCTGGAGGTCCGATTAGAGCAAGACTCAGACATCCGAACATCGAGATGCGCTAACCCAGATGCGCCGACGGTTGTGTTCGAATGAAACAAGACTCATCCACCAGCGCGTGATTTGAAATCATTACGAGAATAATCGAGACGTTTGTCGAAGCAGTGTACTCCCCTCTCCCTTCGTCCCCTGTGTGATTCCCGCCGTTTGTGAACACGTGATTGACTTTGTACCGTATATAACGGCTGGACTGTCTTGTAATGTGACTCATTTCTCTGCACTCAATTAGGTGAGACACTTGTCTTAGATTTAGGCGTAGGTTGTTGTTCGACGTTTTCTAAATTATGTTTGGGTTAATTTGTTCAAAATTTAAGTTTCGACTTTAAATAAAAATCTTGGTTACTAATAAATGTATTTCTCTGAGACTGCAGGATTTGCCTGTCAGCCATTATGGTTCATGCGCTAGCTTTGTTTCTTTTAACTTAACGTTGTGTCCGCCTCACGGACGGGTTGGAACTTTAGTATGTCGCCATCTTGGGGCGCTAATGAAACTTTTGTATGTCGCCATCTTGGGGCGCTAGTTGTTTTTGATAAATGTGTAACTTATTTAAAATTGTTGTATTGCTTACTAAAATTTAAAGATTTATTATAATGGTATTAACTCTAGTTGTTACTCAACTCGGGGGGGGCGAGCCCGTGCACCCAGCACATTGGTCATAATAGTAATAATAATTAGATTGAACAAAATTGATTAGGATCTATTGTAACTGGTTAGGTTTGGGTAAACCAAGCATGGCTTTTCTCTGTTGCGCCTTGCATTGGCAGTTTTTTATATAACGAGATACTTTGTCGATGTAGTGTCAACATCGCCAGGTCGTGTAGACCTATACATTTTGCTTGTATTTAACTTTCTTGCTAGTTTAGTCGCCTTCTGCATGGGTCAATTTAATTATGTTTTGTTTGGTATTAATCATTCTGTTGTCTCTTAAAGACTTGGGGTCTTGCCCCTTTATTTATTGTTTACTTCGGGCCTTATCGGCCAGTCACTCGACTTTCCTAGAGTGCCTCGCTCACGTATGTCTGCTAGTTGTTTGTAAAATAAAATAAACTCTCTTGTAACTAACCTACCTTTTATTTATAGCAATAAGAACCTATCAAATCAAAGGGGGGGTTACAAGAGAGAAGCTGCGCCACTCTGCTCTAGCAGAGTTGAGTGGGGCACTTAATAGGGTATTAGGTAGAGTTAGGAGAGAAAATAGGGTCCTCCTGTCTGCAGTATTGTTGGATGATTGATATTGTACTGATCCTTGTTTGTTTATGTTTCATGATTCCGTGACTATGGAGACCACTCCTGCAGCTGCCATGTCCTTTTTGACCACATCTAAGACTGCTGTCTACCGTCTGAGCCGGGACGAGTTGACAGCTGAGCTGACTTCAAGGGGCGTCTCCTTCCCTCCCAATGCTACTGTGGGTGAGCTCGGATCTAAGCTATGTGGGGAGATTAGCGGGACTGGGGAGGCTGAGACTGACTCAGGTATGGATAGGATTGAGGATGGGAATCCACCCCCCTTAGCGCCTATCGCTCCACCTCCACCCCCTTCACTAGTTAAATGTCAGAACAAAGTACTTTTGGAGATTTTAAATCGTACCCCTGTTTGCGATGGTCAAGATCACGCTACTTTGTTTAAGTTTATGGTTGAGATCAACAGAGCATATTGTCTAAAGTTAGCGAGTGATAGTGAATTTTTGATTCTGTGCTTGGCTAAAACTTCTGGCTTTTTAACCCAGTTGTTCTCCCGTGGGATTCATAATGGTTTATCTTGGAGATCACTTACTGATCTCATCTTAGAAGCGCTGCTACCCAGTAGGGCTAGAGAAAGGTTATGTAAGGAAGTTATTCACAGGTTTCAATATCCCCACGAATCGTTGAGAGATTTTGTTTTATCTATCACGGAGGCAGCTCAAGTTCTCAATAGTGGCCTGAGGGAAAATCAGATCGTTGATATTATTCTAGAGAATGTGTCGCCCCTCACCCGGCGACATTTCGTATTTACATGTAAGCCCTGTACGGTACTTGAACTTTTCTCTCTAGCATCTTCGATTGAAAACACCCTGCTCGCCGAACAGGAGTATTTAAGTGTGCATGCGCCAGCGGCTTTAGACCGCAGACGCACGGGTTCAACTCCCGAACCTATGAATACGGCCTTGTCATTAGCGCCTGTATTACCGAGCGATCGCGATGCTAACGCTCCTAGGGATAACTTCAGGCCTTCTAGTTCAGACAACCGTGCGCCCCGCGACCTCTCGCGCGTGAGATGTTTTCGGTGTAGAAGACTTGGTCACGTACAGAGACAATGTAGATCGGGAAACTTATAGGGCGCGGTCGTAGTCGTGGTCCGGTCGTGCCCACTTGTATTAAACCACGTGCTCCTACCCCTGTAGTTCAGATCCAGGTAGCCCAAAATGATTGTGTTGCTCTTTTAGATACAGGAGCCAGTCACTCATTTATATGCCGCGAGTTTTTGCGCCAGTTAGAGGGTAAAACTAAAATCGATTATAGGTCGATAGGTCCTAAAGTTTACGCCGTGGCTAATGGACAGACTATCTTGGTCGATTGTAAAGTAGTGCTCTCTATTAAGATAGAAAGATTTGCTTGGAAACGTCCATTCTTTGTTATGCCAGAACTTCCCTTTGATGTTATTCTAGGAACTGACTTCATGTTCGAGACTGGAGTCAAACTTGACCTGAGACGCTTAGGAATATCTTTTAGTTTTGAACCTAGTTTGTTTATTCCATTTTGTGTTGGGCACCATCCTCGCAGGTTGTTCTCGATTGTCGAGGAACGTGAAGCGATAGATCGTTTGATAGCTCGATTCCCTGACGTCATCACTGACAGATGGGGCAAGTGCGACATTTTGCCGTACGACATTGTGGCGCAGGACCACATTCCTGTTAGATCTGGTCCCTACTCCTGCGCACCCCCCAAACTCGAGATATTTAGGAATCTTATCATGGACTTGGAACAAAAGGAGGTTATTCGTCCCTCCAAATCCCCATACGCAAGTCCTGCGTTCATTATTCCCAGGAAAGGTCATGGGCATCGCTTGATTGTCGATTATAGAAAGCTTAACAAAAAAATAGTGTTCGACCCATACCCCATGCCTAGCATAGAGTCCGCCTTCCAACATCTTGGCGGAGCCAAATATTACAGCTTGATTGACCTTAATGCGAGCTTCCTGCAATGTGCTCTTTCAGAGGCGTCTAAGAAATTTACTGCGTTTATCACCCCCTGGCAAGTCTACGAGTTTAACCGAGTGCCGTTAGGGATAAGTTGCGGGGGGCAAGCGCTGAGTAGAGTCTTAGACCATATTTTGGCAGACCTGAAATACAAATTCGTGTTTAACTACCTTGATGATATCTGCGTCTACAGCAAATCTTTTGATGACCATTTGCGTCATGTTGAGGTAGTGTTAAGGCGCCTGCGCGAGGCTGGATTGACTGTAAACCCGGAGAAAGTCACATGGGCGAAGAGATCCATCCCATATCTTGGCTATATCATTTCTGAGGGTAACCTGCTTGTTGACCCGGATCGGGTTAAGCCCATTTTGGATTTTCCCGCCCCAAAAAACATAAAAGGGGTATTACGGTTTCTAGGTATGTGCGCCTACTACGCTAGGTTCATCCCTAACTTCTCTGACTTAGCCAACCCCCTGAACTCCTTGAAGAAAAAGGGTGCCACCTTTATTTGGGGTTCTGCCCAACAGCAGGCTTTTGTTGCGCTTAAGCGCCACCTTGTGTCACCTGCCGTGCTACGCATGCCTGACTTTTCTCTGCCTTTCCAACTCCATGTTGATGCCTCCTCTGTAGCGCTAGGGGCGGTTCTCTCTCAAACGACGTCTGAGGGGAGTAGACCAGTTGCTTTCGCCAGCAGAACTTTGAGCCCTGCCGAAAGAAAGTACAGCATATATGAAAAGGAATGCCTTAGCTGTATCTTCGGTATCTACAAGTTCGCTGACTATCTAGAGCTTCGCCAGTTTGAGTTGTACACTGACAACATGGCCCTCAGCTGGATGTGGAATCACCCGAAACAGCTAGGGAAAATTGGACGGTGGGTTTGGAAGCTATCCAGGTTTAAGTTTACTACCCATCACGTTGCTGGGAAGCTAAATGTTGTCGCTGACGCTTTGTCTAGGATGTGTGAGGATAAGGAACCTGTAGGAGAATGTAAGGAGGAAGGCTCGTTATTTGTTATCCATACGATTCCCGAATCCTTTATCTCAATCAAAGACCATCAGTTGATGGATCCGTATTGCAGACAGATCGTTGACAGGATCAAGCGTGGAGAGAGGATTGGGAACTACGAGATTTATAAAGACCTCCTAGTAGTCCGTGTCAAGGGTAGGATAAGATATTTTGTGCCAGAGAAACTTAGGCCTATGTTACTTAAATATTTCCACGACTCCCTTTTTGGCGGCCATTGCGGTGTCCTTAAGACCGAACGCAAGATTTCTAAGGAATTTTTTTGGCCCTTAATGCCTAGAGACGTTAGGGATTGGGTGCGCAAATGTGAGCCGTGTCAACTGGCCAAACCGGCACGTAATTCTAAAATAGGGTTTCACTCCGCGGATGTTGCTAAGCAACCGTGGGAGAAAGTTTTTGTTGATTTCGTCGGCCCCCTGACCCGCTCTACCCAAGGGAACACCTCTATACTCGTTGCCATGGACGCCTTCTCTAAATTCGTCATACTCATCCCCTAAGGAACATGAAGGCAAGGACAACTGTTAATGCTCTGTGCAGACGTGTTTGGGCGATTTTAGGGACCCCAAGGGTCATAGTAAGTGATAATGGACCGTGTTTCCGTTCTAAAGCTTTCGGAGATATGTGTTTCTCCTGGGGGATAAGACACGTTACCACTAGCCCGTACAACCCATCGCCGAACCATGTAGAGAGGTTTAATCGTAATCTGAACGTTGCTTTGACGATCTTTCACCACCAGGATCACACCCACTGGGATCAGGACTTAGACGTTTTGAACATTGCTTTTAACGCCGCTTTCCATGAGTCAGTCAAAGCCACTCCTTCCTCTATCTTCCTCAATAGGGACCTGAACCACCCATTATTGTTTAACTGGGATATTGACCCACTGCTTAATGACGCGGGTGATTGTTCTTATGAAAAGAAATGTGAGATAGCTTTTTCTAACCTCCTGAAGTCCCAAAGGAAGGTTGCCGCCACCTATAACCGAGGGCGTATCCCTGTCCCATTTAAACTTGGGGACATTGTTGTGTGCAAGTGTTTTCCTCTTAGCTCAGCTGCTGACAAGTCTTCGGCGAAGATGGCGTATAAGTGGAGTGGTCCCTGGTCGATTGAAAGATTTCTTACACCTGTTTCGGTATTGTTAAAAGAAGTATCCGACCCATCTTTGACACGTAGAGCACATGTCAGCCACCTAAAGGCTGCAGGGAAATGAGTCAATTGACCCCGTGCTGTGTGTCGTCTATTTGTTTAAGTGTACCTTAATGATTTAATTTTGCGTTCTTAATGTACATATTTCCAGGTATCTATATTGTTATATATATATATATATAATTTAAATTAGGGAAGGGGTACCACCCCCTGGTATTGTTAGGATAATTTTTGTGGTACTGTAGGGCCTAAGTATGACTTTGGGCAGAGACTTGTGTTGGACTGTTTGAAATGAAGCGTGTGCCGGGTCCAAAGTACATTGTGCAGAACGTTCACCCCACCGACTGGACTACCTCTAAGTGCGTGTGAAGCGACAAACCCACCTTTCCTCATTCGTGGAAAGTCGTCGCTAAACAGAGTTGTGGGTATCTCTGTGACTCGTGCCGGTAGACGATGTTAGTGCTACGAAACTGCCACAATAGCTTTCAAGAATGGTTGTGCTAACTGTTAAACTTTATGTGGTGTTCACGTGTAAACTTTTGTTCTCAGAGACTTCACCTATTCGGCCTTCCGTCCTTCCCATTTCTGCCCTGTCCTTTCCTCCCCCTCCTTTGTTCTTGTACACTCAGCGGCAGTCGATGATCGCCAAGCTGGGCGTGGCGATGAAGCTTCCGTGGTGGTTAAAGCGGGCCACCATACGAGCATATGCTGTCTCCCTGTCAACTCGGGACGACGGTGTGTTGGAGTGAGCGTGTGAAGCAGAGGTCAGCCCCGGAGTCCAGTTATTCGCCATCTCCCGAACCTGCATCTGGCCAGCTAACATGGCTTCGAAGGGTACGAGCCGCCTCCCGCCCTCTAGTCAGCGGTGAACATCGAGGAAGGCGCCTCCCCGTGTCTTCACCCAAGGCTAAGGACGTCCTTCATCTCTGTCCAAGGGGGGACATTGTGACGTTGTCACAGACATAAAACAAATAAGGACGATCTGGCTCACCAAATCTTGGTCCCCTTTGACTGGGCCGGACTGGACTGGGCTCGACTTCACGAAACACGCGCACTCAACTCCATTCTACATCACGCGGCTTACTGACCGTCCGAGGCTGGAGGTCCGATTAGAGCAAGACTCAGACATCCGAACATCGAGATGCGCTAACCCAGATGCGCCGACGGTTGTGTTCGAATGAAACAAGACTCATCCACCAGCGCGTGATTTGAAATCATTACGAGAATAATCGAGACGTTTGTCGAAGCAGTGTACTCCCCTCTCCCTTCGTCCCCTGTGTGATTCCCGCCGTTTGTGAACACGTGATTGACTTTGTACCGTATATAACGGCTGGACTGTCTTGTAATGTGACTCATTTCTCGGCACTCAATTAGGTGAGACACTTGTCTTAGATTTAGGCGTAGGTTGTTGTTCGACGTTTTCTAAATTATGTTTGGGTTAATTTGTTCAAAATTTAAGTTTCGACTTTAAATATAAATCTTGGTTACTAATAAATGTATTTCTCTGAGACTGCAGGATTTGCCTGTCAGCCATTATGGTTCATGCGCTAGCTTTGTTTCTTTTAACTTAACGTTGTGTCCGCCTCACGGACGGGTTGGAACTTTAGTATGTCGCCATCTTGGGGCGCTAATGAAACTTTTGTATGTCGCCATCTTGGGGCGCTAGTTGTTTTTGATAAATGTGTAACTTATTTAAAATTGTTGTATTGCTTACTAAAATTTAAAGATTTATTATAATGGTATTAACTCTAGTTGTTACTCAACTCGGGGGGGGCGAGCCCGTGCACCCAGCACATTGGTCATAATAGTAATAATAATTAGATTGAACAAAATTGATTAGGATCTATTGTAACTGGTTAGGTTTGGGTAAACCAAGCATGGCTTTTCTCTGTTGCGCCTTGCATTGGCAGTTTTTTATATAACGAGATACTTATGTCGATGTAGTGTCAACATCGCCAGGTCGTGTAGACCTATACATTTTGCTTGTATTTAACTTTCTTGCTAGTTTAGTCGCCTTCTGCATGGGTCAATTTAATTATGTTTTGTTTGGTATTAATCATTCTGTTGTCTCTTAAAGACTTGGGGTCTTGCCCCTTTATTTATTGTTTACTTCGGGCCTTATCGGCCAGTCACTCGACTTTCCTAGAGTGCCTCGCTCACGTATGTCTGCTAGTTGTTTGTAAAATAAAATAAACTCTCTTGTAACTAACCTACCTTTTATTTATAGCAATAAGAACCTATCAAATCAAAGGGGGGGTTACAATTTAAAAAACGGACATAAATTTCATCAAACCAATCAGTATATTCTAAATAGCAAAAACGAAAACGCAGACCAAGGAGTGGACAGGTCAAATGATATTGATTTATTCTTTAACTGTATAGCGGAAACTTAAAAAAACCACTATCCCCTTATAATCAAGCTATAGCAAAGGCAGAAGTATTTTATACAGTTTCACAAATTGGAAATGGAAGAACTATCACAGGGAGGATCACAATCGCTACCTTCAGCTCTCCGCCCAATATCTACACTTTCATCATACTCCTCTGATCATTGTCTGATGCAACCAACATCACCATCTGTACTACAACCCATTCAGATAAAATGAAGAGACCAGTTATAATGCAACCCAGTTTTATGGAGAATTTTCCTCTCCTTTAAATAAAAACTAATGTAATTTAAAATTACAAAAATAAATAAATCAGAATTTCTGTTTCCATGATAAAAATTTGTTACTTACCTCAAACATACTGCTAGTTTTTTGTTTTTTTATCCTGTAGCCTGCTTGAATGTTGTGTTCTGTTTTTTTAGAGACTTTTCTATTTTTCACAACGAAATGTGGAAATCATACTGAGGCATTCGGAGATATTGATAAAACTTCTGTTCATCTTAAATCAACTCACTGAAGATTGTCCAATATTCTCTCTGGATCTTTCTTTTCTTTACCATCTTACGCGCACTGAAACGACGATGACGATGATATTGCTCTTCATCTTCATCTAATAGTAAGGCAATCATACATAAATCTTCAAAGGATAAATGAGAGAACATTTTAACAACAGCTTATACAATACTACTAAACCACAAGTGTCGTCACAATCAGTCTGGTGTCTGATAGTATAAATACCTTAAGTCTTTGTCGGAACGTTTAGAGATGGGAGTGCAAGGTGTCGTCCTGCCTCCCTTACGTGTTCCTGGCTTTTAGAGCGTCTGTAGCGTGTCTGCTGATTCAACGTCTGCGATGGAGCCCTCTGCGAAGGTGAAGAAAGATGTCGGTGTCGGGGTCGGGAGAAGACCGCCGGATGAGGCGAAGAAGAATCCCGTGCCCGGGAAGCGACCGGCCCCGAGGCGGAGGAAGCTGGCGGCGAGCGTCGGGGGAACCGCTGCCAGTAGCAGGCTTGTGCTGCCCGTCCAGGCAGGGGGAGTCGAAGGTTTACGCTCGCGGGGACTGAAGGCCCCTCCGGTCAGGAAGGAGCTAGTGCCGGGTGGCAAGTGGTCCGCCACGAGCCCGAAGGCCGAGGCTTTAGCGGCAGCTGCCCCCTCGAGGGGCAACAAGCCTGCAGGCGAGGCCGAAGCCAGCGGGGACGCTCCAACTCCCGGAGTCGTGCGTGCCACTGGCCGAGGCAAGCGGGAGTCTCCTTCGGGGGACGAATCGGCCCTTTCTTGGGCCAACAAGGCATCGGCCCTTTCTAGGGCCGACAGGGCTGGCGTGACCTCCCAATTTACCGGGGAGGTGGGCGCAGGAACCAGCCTACCGGGCGTAGGCAGCGGGGCCCCTCCAACTACCGGAGGTGAGCGTGCCGCTGACCGAGCCCAGCTTTCGGCCCTTTCTAGGGCCAACACGTCGGCCAGTGTGACCTCACCAATTACCGGTGAGGTGGGCACAAATGGCCAAGGTGAAGTCAGCGGGGCCCCTCCAACTACCGGAGGTGAGCGTGCCGCTGATGGACCCACCGGGGCATCCGGTAATGCGTCTTCGGGCCTCGGCTCGTTGATCAGTGCCGGCCCCCTGCAAAGCGTCGGCAGCAATGCCGATGCGGGCGAAACCAGCGGGGCCCCTCCGACTACAGGAGGTGAGCGTGCCACTGGTGGCCAAAACGAACTGGAGGCCCTTTTCAGGGCCGACAGCCCGCAAACCGGGGAAGATGGTGAAAGCTCCCGCCAGCACGATGGGTGGAAACCTAACGGTGCCAACGGAAACCCTGACCAGGGGGAGCCTAGCCGTCTTTCGCCGGTAAAGACCGCTGCAAGCGGCACAGACGCACGCGTTAGCGCAAGGGCCTCACAAGCCCGCGTCAACTCCGACACCTCCCGTCAAGAGATGTCGGCAGGTAAGAAACGCCCGGCTGAATTCTCTTCAGATTCTGAAGACCGGGTCACACGCTTCCCGCGTGTTGACAGCTCGTGCGAGTCCGTGGACGTGGAGGGACTGTCTTCAGGACCAGACCTCCCGTTGATGCGAGACGAGTCGAGCCAGGGGTCGGATGATGAGTCTGAAGGGTTTCAGACCGTAAGACCCCGCCGAAGGGGTAAAGCCAGCAACACCAGGAAGCTACCGGGGGGGCAACCCTAACCATTTAGGCGGTAGCTCTGGTGATGAGAGCGGAGACGACGGCGGCCTGAGCCAGGGTGCACCAGCGCTGAGTAAAGGTGAGAAGTGGCGGAAACCTAAGGGTAAGAACGCAAGCCATACCTCACCTCAGCCTGGTACTAGTGGTTCTGGGCCTGCTCCCAAAGTCAAGGGGAAGATCCCTACCATCATCTTGTGTGATGTAGAGGACTACTCCAAGGTGGCGAGGGCAATTCAAACCAAGGTTCAAGAGCCTGTGGAGGCAGTCAGGCAGCCGGGGGATCGAGTACGCCTCCAGTGCGGGTCGGAGGAAGATTACCGCACCCTCTAGAAGTTATTGCCGAGCTTGGGGATCCAGCATTGGTCCTACGAGCTGGGACGGGAGCGACTGGTCAGGGTCATGGTGAAGGGACTCCTGACTCGGACAAGCCCTGGCGACATCCAGGAAGAGCTGGCGGAGATGGGTTTCCCCGTGAAATCCGTCACCCAGATGCTCTCCCAGTGGAAACGGGACCAGAGGACCGGAGAAAGGCAACGGTTGCCGAACTTCGTTGTCTCTCTGACTCCCGGGGAGCACACCGCAAGACTGTACTACATATCAGTCCTGTGCGGGCTCCGCGTTAAGGTGGAGAAGTACAAGTCTCCCGGAGGCCCGGTGCAGTGCAAGAACTGCTTCCGGTTTGGGCATGTGCGGAGGGATTGCCGCGCTAACCCTAGGTGTGGGTTCTGTGGTGGTGACCACGAGAGGGGCGGGTGCCCGGAGGAGAGACGATCTCCTCCGAAGTGCCTGCATTGCTCAGGAGCCCACTCCTCGGCGTGGCGTGGGTGTCCCACGTACAAGTCCTTGCGGGTGGTAGGGACCGTACGAGCCTCCAAGGTTCGAGAAGGGAGGACGAATGGCCTAAGCGAAGGCCAGAAGCCCTCGGGGCACGTTGCGGTACGGAAGGTGACCGTGACTCCAGCTCCAAAGCCAAAGCCGCTTGTGCAATCTTTCGCCAGTGCGTTGTCAGGGAGACCTACCCCTCCACCTCAGGCTGAGGCACCTGCCAAAGCCACTCTTCCTGAACCGGTGTCATCCGGTTCATCCCTCTCGGTCGAGGACCCGTCCAAGACCGCTCCTCTCCAAATCCCTACCCGACCCACCCCCACACCCCGCACCACCCTCCCCACACCTTTGCACCCTTCCAACCCTTTCCTGCCACTCCCCACACCTACCCCTGCCAACCCTGCCACCCCTACACCCAACCCTACCTCTGAGGATAAGGCTGAAAAGCTCAAAATTTGTATTGAGCTTCTCAAGGAGATTCCGGGATTGGATCCATGGGACTTTTCATCGAGTCTCTTGAGGAAGGTCCAGGAGTCTCCGAGGAGTAACCGTGGCCACTTGGTCATGGAGCATATTATCCTCTACCTGGTCTCTCATGGCAGCGCACCCGAATAGAGGACCCCCAGTGCTGAAGGAGCTCACGGCCGCACTTTGGAACGCCAACGGAGTCGCGGGGAAGAAGGTTGAGCTAGAAAGTTTCCTAGCAAAACATCGTGTCGATGTAACGCTGTTAACGCTGTTGCGCTCCGCAATGAGGTTCTCGTTAGCAGAGTTCATCTGCCATCGGAGAGACCGAGTGGTGGATGTGGGAAAGGGTGGGATGGCGGTCCTGGTCCGAAGGGGCCTTGACCATCACGTCATCTCTCTTCCTCCCCTCCAACACATCGTCACCCGAGAATGCAAGTGTTCTATGTCCAATTTTCTAGTTTTGTGTAAAAGAGCATTAAAGTTTGACGATGTGTATAAAACCAATGATACTAGATGACAACTCAAGTTTCTGTCCCCTTAAGTAATTAGATCTCAGACTTTCAATGACTGACAAACAATGTTTGAGGTATGTGTGCAAAGTAGAGATTTTAATTAATTAAATTGGACATACTACAAATGCACTTAAAGAAGATTGATTTTTTGAGTGCATTTGTTCTATCTCCAAACAATAACAATGAAATCAGTCTGCAAAATGTTTATATTTTCTTTTTAAAATTTTATTTAGTAAATTAGAAAAAAATAGTAGTCTCTAATAGTACATTGAATACACTGCAAAACAATAAATAAAACCCTTTTGATTAATTAAACATGACTTATTAAAAAAAAGAAAACAAAAATTTACTTATTTTAAGTTCTTTGAGAAAAGGCTTCGATAGAAAAATGCATCTTCCTTAGGCATGTATTTTAACATAGACAAGATATCTTTTACTTTCTCTCTATCTTATAGGTAGAGAAAGTATGGTGATCGTCAAAAAAAATCGAAGTCGAGATTTTGATGAATTTTGACGTTTCATGACTTCCTGAATCCGAAAAAGTGGTTTTTGAATTTCCGTCTGTCTGTCTGTCTGTCTGTCTGTCTGTACCTCCAACTAGAGCCTAAACTATTTTACCGATTGAGCTGAAACTTGATATCTTGGGTTTTCATAGGATTGCCCCGAGGGGTTTTTGGAATTGGACATCTACCCCTAAAATTAAGGGTAGTTTACTGAAGGGAAAAAACAGAAAAAGTCGATTTTCTCAAAATCGGCTCTAACGATTTTGATTAAATTTAATTTATGAACATTAATAAATATTCCAAACAAAATGGCTACTCTCAATATTTCGGCAAAATCGCTTTAAGGGCTCCGGTCTGATGCGTAAATTAACATTTTTTATAATAGCTCCGAAACTATTTGAGATATGAAATTACTTAGCATTACAAATATGTATATATATTTATAATACAAATATTTTATTCGAAACATATTTTTATAAAATCAATAATTTTTAATCTATACGCAATTATATATATATTTTTAGCTTTTTGGACATTAAAGCTTAAGTATTGCGATCGTAAAAAAAACTAACCTGAAATGTTGATGGATTTCGACGTCTCATGACCCCCCGAACCCTAAAAAATAGTCTTTGCAATGCCGTCTGTCTGTGTGTCTATTAAAACTTAAAATTAAGGGTAGTTTACTGAAGGGCAAAAAGAGAAAAAGTCGATTTTTTCAAAATCGGCTCTAACGATTTTGATTAAATTTCATTTATGAACATTAATAAATATTCCAAACAAAATGGCTACTCTCAATATTTCGGCAAAATCGCTTTAAGGGCTCCGGTTTGATGCGTAAATTAACATTTTTTATAATAGCTCCGAAACTATTTGAGATATGAAATTACTTAGCATTACAAATATGTATATATATTTATAATACAGATATTTTATCCGAAATATATTTTTATAAAATCAATAACTTTCAATCTATACGCAATTATATGAATTTTTTTAACTTTTTGGACATTAAAGTTTAAGTATTGCGACCGTAAAAAAAAACTAACCTGAAATGTTGATGGATGTCGACGTCTCATGACCCCCCAAACCCTAAAAAATAGTCTTTGCAATGCCGTCTGTCTGTGTGTCTATAAAAACTTAAAATTAAGGGTAGTTTACTGAAGGGCAAAAAGAGAAAAAGTCGATTTTCTCAAAATCTGCTCAAACGATTTTGATTAAAATTCGTATCTAGGCGTTGATTAAGATTATAAATAAACTGGCTATTTTCATTTTCCTATGAAAATGATTTTTAGGGTACATTACAGAAGCGTTAATTTCCGTATCTCCACAACTATTGGAGAAACTAAACAACTTATCATTGCAAAATTGTAGGACTATTAGAAATAAAAAACTTTTATTTGACATATATTTTTATAAAAACAGCAGTTTCTGAGATATTTGCAAATATATTAATACAATTTTGTGAGCTTTAGTTGTAAACATATACTACTTAAGTCTTAACGCAATAATTCTCCAATGCCATAGAGTAATTAAATATAAGTATCTAAAAAAGTATGTTATTTTTCTTTAAATCTATAAGGAGAAATGTTTGCATAGCAATGATCTATCTCCATTTTAGACTCAATAGTCAATATTTACATTTTTTATTGGTCAAAATGTATAAATGAATAATTAAATATCAATGCGATGACTTGAAGATCTGCAACACCTTATAAAATGTTAAAATTTTATCCAGAAATCGAAATTTTAATACGAAGTGTTGACCCTTGTGGAAGACATTAAACTGTTTGAAATGTTCTTAGGTGGACAAAGATGCGCCTCTTTTCTCATTGATTATATATCATTGTATATTATTTTATGCGTGTTCTTATGTGGAGTGGTGATGATACAATGTACATTATTCCGTTCAGAAATCTTACGAGTTTATAGAAAGAGAGAGAAAGTCTGTGCGGTGTGCCGTACCATTTATTTTCTTTTCTTCTGTCAAACTCTTGATGCATGATAACCTTCTGACTACAGGCAGTAGTTGCTCCATATATTCTTTCTCTAGTGAAGACGATGTTGCTTCCCTAGATGTTCTGATGATTTTCTTTTCCATGAGAGTAACACTTTTCAGATCATCTTTAAAGGACTCTCTGAACTCTATCAGTAGCGGAGACACTTTTTTTATTACAAGGTGCTTAACCCTGGCGAAAGGGACTCTTGAAAATTGAAGGTTATTTAGCAGCAGCTTGAAAATTGAAAAAGTATTCATTACTCATATGTATTAACTTCATGAGCTTCCCAGATTTCACCAAACCATTCAGCAGTCTAATTAGGCTAACTGGGCTGTAAACCTCCCGTCCTTTTAGCCATCGCTCAATGACAATGTGCACAGAATCCACCTCTTGAATGTTCCCATGCCCCGGCTCACTAAACTTCTGCTCAATTACTGTCAGTCTCCCAGAGGCAATGCTAGAGAGGAATTTTTTCAATGCTAAGCACATAATGGAGTTTCGGTTCTGGGGAATACATGAGTCCGACCATAAAATGATTTTTTCAAGAGTAGCATGATCTTTCATGATCTCTGTAAGGATTTGCACTAGCGCACTTGCAATATCATTTCCAGACCTACCACTCTTACATTCATGCCAGAGTGCACAGTAACTTTTATTATCAACAGAACAATGTGCAGTCAAATTGTAAACACATTTATAACACAATAAACCTATATCTAAGAATTCATATTTAGTAAATTAACTACTATTAACTACTATTAACTACTATACTACTAAAATTGATAAGACCAACACAAATACAAACCAACAAGATGTATTTAGGTTTTAGAATGCAAATGGTTCATCTCCGTGTAAACAGCTAATTCAAAGATTATGATTGGTTGATGGAAATATAACAGTTACAAACTAAAATATTGTCAAGGAAAATGGAGATAGAATAAATGTATGTCTGAATTTTGCAAATAGATGGCACTAGTAGTCTCAGTTTCACTGCAGGTGAACCATATGCACTCTGAATAGACATAAATATCAAATACCTCAAATTTAGCCATTTTGGAGATAGAACACTTGCATTCTCGGGTGACGACATGGAAGCAACGACTATCCAACTGGTGACCTCTACCGGCCCAGTGCGACTTATTTCCATCTACTTCCCTCCCTACCACCGGTTCAACCAGGCCACGAGGGCTGACATGGAGGTGCTGCTTCGAGGTACCATGCCTGTTTTAATCGGTGGTGACTTCAAGGCTAAGCACCCTTCATGGAGCTCTAGGATTATGTGCGCTCACGGCGGATTGCTCCGCGACGTCATATATCTACACGGCTTGGTGGCTTCCGGCCCCCCGACCCCTACCCACTTCCCTTACAATCCCATCGGCTTCCCGGACGTCCTAGACTTCGTTGTCTCCAGAGGGATCATAAGGCGGTTGGTGTTGAAGTCTCTAGCTGAGCTGGACTCGGATCACAACCCCGTTCTTGTGAACCTGGGACGCGCGGTGTCCTTCATAGACCCCCCCGAAAAACCTGACCTTAAGTGCACTAACTGGGACAGGTTCACGAATGTGTTGAGAGAGAGGTTGGGACCCACCCCTACCTTTCAAACAGCAGCAGAAATCGATCGCGGTGCGGAGTTCATAACTTCCGCCATCAAGGGGTCACTCGAAGCTTCGACGCCGAGGCACCGTCCTAAGAAGGCGCCACAGGCTTCTTTGCCCAATTCTATCCTCAGGCACGTCCGGGAGAAAAATCGGCTGAGGAAGGCTTGGCAAATCTCGAGGGACCCGGTAGACAAGGCCAACTGGAGCCGCAAAGTCCATGCGGTTCGCGAGATGGTCAGAGAATACCGGAACAGTGTCTGGGAGGACAAGATTGAGAGCTTGTGCGTACAGGACAGGTCCCTGTGGCGCATGACAAGGAACTTGATGTGGGTTCCCGCACCAAAGCCGCCTATTGTAGGTCGTAACGGGGTGGCCAACTCTGACCAGGAGAAGGCCGATGCTCTCGCTGAGCACTTAGAGGCGCAATTTGTACCGACTGATGACCCGTCAGACCCGGTGCACATTGGGCACGTGACTCAGGTCATTGCAGCGGTCTCGTACAGACCCTTGGATGAACCTGAGCCCACGGAGGCGGCAGAAATGTCGCGGGCGTTAGCCGCTCTAGGAATAAACAAGGCCCCCGGACGCGACGGCATCAATAACGCGGTCCTCAGAAAGCTGCCCTTGGAGGCTATTAACTTCCTCGTGGAGTTATTCAACGCCGTCCTGCTCCTTAGTCACTTCCTCGAGCTCTGGAAGCACGCCAACGTCCTCTGTTTCCATAAACTGGGTAAGGACCCGGCCCTAACTTCGTCTTACCGACCGATCAGCTTGCTCGACTGTTTGGGCAAGTTGTTCGAGAGACTTCTACTGACGAGACTGACCCGACATGTTCGCGAGGCGGGCATCTTGGTGGACGAGCAGTTCGGCTTTCGGGCGGGACACGCTACGTCTCATCAACTTGTCCGGCTCGTAGAGCAGGTCACGAGGAACTTCAACATCAACAGGCTGACTGGTGCTGTTTTTCTCGACGTGGCAAAGGCCTTCGACCGTGTTTGCACAAAGGTCTCCTTTTCAAACTCCTCTCCTTGAACCTTCCCTTCTACCTAGTTAAGATTGTTCAATCTTATATTTCCAACCGAACCTTCTCCACTACTTTTGGGAACGCCACATCCCAAGTCAGAAGCATCCGGGCTGGAGTGCCGCAGGGTTACCTTGTGGGCCCTGTGCTCTTCAGTCTGTATGTGAACGACATTCCGAAATCTCCAGACACCAAGTTGGCACTGTATACGGACGACACGGCTCTAGTAGCAGAGTCGTGGCGAGGGCAACTGGTGGAGAGGTGACTCCAGACGCAGGTGACGCAGTTGGAAGGGTGGCTGACTACCTGGAGAACAAGTATTAACGTGGAGAAGAGTACAGCAGTGCTCTTCACATGGAAAAGAAAGTTCCACAGGCCGGCCCCACTCCGGCTGTTCAGAGAACAGATCAGATGGGTGGACAGTGCTAAGTACTTGGGACTTCTGGACACCAAGCTGACCTGGCGACTGCACTTTACCGAGCGACTGACCAAGGCGAAGCAAAGGCTAGGAATCCTAGGCCCACTGCTTAACAGGCGTAGTGCCCTGTCTACAAGGAACGGTCTGACACTGTACAAGCAGTTGCTCAGACCGATCCTCGACTATGCGTGTCCCGCTTGGGGCCACCTGGCGGACACGTATATGAAGAAGATGCAGGCATTCCAGATCAAGTGTCTGAGGATCATTGTGGACGCACCCTGGTACGTTCGGAATGTGACTATGCACCGAGACCTGGTTATGCCTACCATCAAGACCACTTCCGGAAGCTGGCGCAGTCCTCCCACGACAGACTTCCCGGTGCCACCAATCCTCTTATCCAGGGGCTTGGGAATTACGTCATCGACACTGGAGGGTGCCACCGACTTCCCAAAGCCCTGCTCGGATAAACGAGATGTGACAAATGTGGTTTGAGAGGCTCTCACCCAGCCCACCATAGAGTAGTGTCTCCGCACGTAACTTTAAAAAACCCTTAGTCGGTTCCGCAACATTTTTGTTTCCTCAACTAATATTAACTAATAATATGCTTTTTGTTTGTTTCAGTAACTTCGCGATATGCGACAACCCGTCAGTGAATTACCCGAAAACCCCACGGTGGACCAATTGGTCGGTACCTGTTGGAATTTGCTCTCGTGCACCCCTTCAGGGTGCATTAGAGCATGCTTTTTTGCGTCTGCGTCTGCGGAACGTTTACGATACTTTCCCGCACCGTGTCTGACCGGATAATATAAATAAACCTTTACCCTCCATAGCTCCTGACAAGCCTGATTCTTCGGGTGCGTTAGGCGGAAATGTATCAGCTTATCTTACCAAAAGGAACTGACACATTGGTTTCGCGCGCTTGCTAACATGTTTTAAAAAAATAACAATTAAAATTTCAATTTCACATAATATGTTTTATGTAAAGGGATGTTTTCTCTCCTTTCTCAAAACCTTTTGGGATAGCTTAGCTTATCCTGCTTATCCTTTGTTACTAAAATTAATGACAATTCAAAGTGTCTTCAACGTGTCAGAATAAAGATTTAGACTTCAATCGCTACACGCATTATAAATAGAGAAAAACAAGAAAACTAACATTGGAAATGCAAAGTCATGAGTTTGTTAAATATGTTTCTTTATTTCTTATTTTAATCTCTCTCTTGTACTCTATACCTTCAACTCCCCTCCACCTACTAGATAGTTAATGTAACCATTTTAACATTTAACAATATATGCAAAAATGCTACCGAAATATATTTGATGAACCAAAAGGGTGTGAGGGGCTAGAAAAAATTGAGGATCAATCCTACCAATGCCTTGAAATAGTATACCACTTAAATTTCCCATTAATTAAATTAAATTAATTAAAATAGATTGTATTATATAACTGATTCTATAAATAACACAAACCATACAAACTTTCAAAGACTCTATTGTTGCTGACTCTTTGAAAACAGATGAACATCAGACCACTCCAGTTTTTTGTTGTTTTTCCGGAGTAAATGGAGGATACATCCAAGATCCGACCACATAGTATCAAGTAATAATTAAAAAATTAAATTGAACTTATTTGTGATTTAGTACCGAGAATATATTGGCTCCCAATTGGTCAGTTCAAATAATCTGACACCCGCACCGATGGTCACGGGGTCTAAGGCTCGGAATAGACCGGATTGCCAGTGACTGAGAGGCTGAGGTTTGATTCTCGGCTGGATGAGCCGAGGTTGGCATTCCATACGTGATTTATCAATTTACTATTTAGGCCACTTTTCTTTAGAAAAACAGATTTTTGTTTTCAAAAAAATATTTTTGGGGGCCCTCACAATATATTTTCAGTGCTATAATAATCACTTAAAATTGGTCTAATGAAGTTTTTTGGGGTTTTATTAAGGAATTATGAAAACTTCAATAAATATTGAGCTATTTTTAACTTAGCGATGAGAATAATAAAGAAGATCTCCAACTATTTCTATTTTATAACAACAGTTTATTAATAAAGTAAGTATAAATGGTTCCCTCCTTCATCCTCCTTTTTTTTCTGAAGTATTTGAAACTTGCTTGAAGCCCCTAATACTCCCTTTGGCATTGAAACCCGGCCTCTAGACTCGATCACGCCCTGACCTCGTGCAAACGGTCTGTAGAGAAGGAAATGTTTGGCAGCCCGGTTCGGGACAGAGCTAATGGCAGACTTCCCTAAAGGGGAGCCGTGTATTAGTTGCTGTGTTATTATATAGTTCCCTGATCGCTCAGGACTGGATTGCCCGCGCTCCTAGGGCGGGAATAGGACACATTCAATCTTGATTCATACGTTCGTCAACAATAGACATGTGCGTTGGTGGACCCATGACTATTCTGATTGTTGACAAATTTTTTAAAAATAAAAAGCCGGAGAAAAAAAACATTTCCAACATGCCATGTGTAATTGTGCATGTTACCAAAGAAAGATTATTATTATTAGCACCGCGTCTTACTACCCGTTCGGGTTATAGGCACTTATGCTAATGTGCAATGGTAGGGTGATTGTGAGATGAAATGGAGGACCTACATTTTAACGTGGAATCCGAACCACGGTGGAGGCCTGGCATTCCTCACATTCACAAGTTGTGATTAATACACGTCTTGTCAGAGGTGAAGGAAGGGTTTGGCATTCAGATAAATCTGTGCCGGGACGAGGATTGAGCCCGGACCCTCAGCACAGAAATCCAACACCTTACCCCTAGACCACCAGGTCACCCCATCACCAAAGAAAGAGAGAATGAAATAGATTAGATAGAGGAAAAATAATAGAGGGATTGAGGAGGGGAGAAAAAGTTGAAAGTTGAAACACAAAACTATGTCAATGAATATCAACAAACAGGTTGCAGATCATTGTAATTGTGGCACTGTCCGTATGGAGGGGACCTTAATTCGATTCCCGTGTCCAGGTGTCATTTTTCAATTTAAATGATGTGGTATTTAGATGTGGCTATAACCTTAAAAAATGGTGACCTGGTGGTCTAGGGGTAAGGTGTCAGACTTCTGTGCTGAGGGTCCGGGGTTCAATCCTCGGTTCCGGCACAGATTTATCTGATTGCCAAACCCTTCTTCACCTCTGACAAGATGTGTATTAATCACAACTTGTGAATGTGAGGAATGCCAGGCCTCCACCGTGGTTCGGATTCCACGTTAAACTGTAGGTCCTCCATTTCATCTCACTATCACCCTACCATTGCACATTAGCGTAAGTGCGTATAACCCGAACGGGTAGTAAGACGCGGTGCTAATAATAATAATATAATAATAATAATATAACCTTAATTAACAAATGTAATGGCTTGGCTACTTAATCCATAATAATTTAAATTAGTCGAGAAATTACACCTGGACGCGGGAATTAAACCCGGGACCTTTCACTCAGCGCGCCAATGCTCTAGCACTGAGTCATCAAGGATTCGTCTCTTGCTCAGGGTCCTTCTTCACTCATGATTCTGTGATGAACGTATGGAATCATCAGCTACCTCGGGACTATGAGTGAAGAATGACCCTGAGCAAGGAACGAATCCCGGATAACTAGTGAACTGTAAAGATTTGAAAACAGAGAATCATTATTTGTAGCTTATAATTATACATTTTGTTAAAACTTTGCAAAACTGGTTTGATGGTCGAATGGCCTTAAGATAGCGTGGACTGAATCACTGCGTACGAGTTGGGCGGAGTACAAATCCCGACTAAATGCTTTGAGAATGAATTTTCTTAACCTTTCTCTGCTGATGCGGGCTCATTATTTTATCTTGACTACACTCCTCATTGAAAATACTATGCCTTATTAATGTTTTTAAACGCATATGTGGATTCGCCCCTTTGAGGAAATCATTAATTCAAAAGGGGTCCAACCATTTTCAGTGGGATCCGGCCCTCTGGCCCTCCAACCCCCTACCTTTCCAAGTTCATGCTTCCGAAGCCCCACCGTGGGATGAACCGGCCCTGATAGGTCCGGGCTAGAACATCGACTGGACAATTCGGGAGGGGATAGGCTTCCAGTATTTTGGAATAACATTTCTTTTATCACTGCCTCTTACTACCTGTTCAGGCTGTACGCATATGCACTAATTCCATTAATTAGCTAGGGATGGGATAGGTTTGATTTAGAGGAAGTGTACCCGAATTTGCGTGGAGGCAGAGTGGAAGATAGTTTTGGAATAAAACCTCAGTACACCCGACCAGAACTCAATCCTCTCTCCCCCTGTCATCGGCAGTCTAGTCTAGCACGAGAGTGACGCCTTAGACCATGCAACCATCAAAGCAGGTGGAATCATAATTTGAAAAATCCTAAATGTTATTAGCCAAACTAGTCCAATGTTTGAAAGAGCTTCTGATTTGTCTGGGAGGGATAACCGCACTGTTAGTGTGCCTGACTCCAATTCTAGAGGCCAGGAATTAGGGGGGATGGTAGGGAGTGTGAGTTAAGGGCTGCATTTGTGCAGTTTTTATAGCAAACAAATGTTGTTCATCAAAATAGTAAAATATCTCTCCAGTGGGAATAGGGATAATTCTCCTCACATGTTGACAAGTGACAACAGTTCTTTAATGCATGTCGAGGGTGTCATAGAATTTGAAGATAATATTTTATCTCTTAATTTAAAAAAGGTTTTCATAAAAATGCTAGTATGCTCGTGAGAGATACTCAAAAACTGTTAAGACCACTATTTTCAGAAAATTAAACTCTATAGTTCTACTGTAGAATTTTTTTAGTTATTTTGCCGAACAAAATTGTTTGTTAAGGAAAACTGCAACAACACTTACCTTAACTTGCGTCCCCTTTAATTTATCCTTCAATTCTAAATTATTTATGGTACTGAAATATTTTCCCCACATTGCGATTTTATATCCTCCCCCCAACCGAATGCGGGTGTACAAAATATCTCAAACTATTAACAACCTCTCATTTTGAGTAATTGCAAGAATGTATAGTCATAAGACATAAGATCAAGGGCGTGACCGAAAAATTACATTTTCTTTGTTGGTGTAAGGGTTAGGGGGGTTGAGGGCCACCTAATATAAGCCTGTTGAAGTTATTATCTTAGTTGATTTAAGGGATAGGAGGGGTTGAGGGCCACCTAATATAAGCCTGTTGAAGTTATTATCTTAGTTGATTTAAGGGATAGGAGGGGTTGAGGGCCACCTAATATAAGCCTGTTGAAGTTATTATCTTAGTTGATTTAAGGGATAGGAGGGGTTGAGGGCCACCTAATATAAGCCTGTTGAAGTTATTATCTTAGTTGATTTAAGGGATAGGAGGGGTTGAGGGCCACCTAATATAAGCCTGTTGAAGTTATTATCTCAGTTGATTTAAGGGATAGGAGGGGTTGAGGGCCACCTAATATAAGCCTGTTGAAGTTATTATCTCAGTTGATTTAAGGGATAGGAGGGGTTGAGGGCCACCTAATATAAGCCTGTTGAAGTTATTATCTTAGTTGATTTAAGGGATAGGAGGGGTTGAGGGCCACCTAATATAAGCCTGTTGAAGTTATTATCTTAGTTGATTTAAGGGATAGGAGGGGTTGAGGCCCACCTAATATAAGCCTGTTGAAGTTATTATCTTAGTTGATTTAAGGGATAGGAGGGGTTGAGGGCCACCTAATATAAGCCTGTTGAAGTTATTATCTTAGTTGATTTAAGGGATAGGAGGGGTTGAGGGCCACCTAATATAAGCCTGTTGAAGTTATTATCTTAGTTGATTTAAGGGATAGGAGGGGTTGAGGGCCACCTAATATAAGCCTGTTGAAGTTATTATCTTAGTTGATTTAAGGGATAGGAGGGGTTGAGGGCCACCTAATATAAGCCTGTTGAAGTTATTATCTCAGTTGATTTAAGGGATAGGAGGGGTTGAGGGCCACCTAATATAAGCCTGTTGAAGTTATTATCTTAGTTGATTTAAGGGATAGGAGGGGTTGAGGGCCACCTAATATAAGCCTGTTGAAGTTATTATCTTAGTTGATTTAAGGGATAGGAGGGGTTGAGGGCCACCTAATATAAGCCTGTTGAAGTTATTATCTTAGTTGATTTAAGGGATAGGAGGGGTTGAGGGCCACCTAATATAAGCCTGTTGAAGTTATTATCTTAGTTGATTTAAGGGATAGGAGGGGTTGAGGGCCACCTAATATAAGCCTGTTGAAGTTATTATCTTAGTTGATTTAAGGGATAGGAGGGGTTGAGGGCCACCTAATATAAGCCTGTTGAAGTTATTATCTTAGTTGATTTAAGGGATAGGAGGGGTTGAGGGCCACCTAATATAAGCCTGTTGAAGTTATTATCTTAGTTGATTTAAGGGATAGGAGGGGTTGAGGGCCACCTAATATAAGCCTGTTGAAGTTATTATCTTAGTTGATTTAAGGATTAGGGGGGTTGAGGGTCACCTAATACAAGCCTGTTGAAGTTATTATCTTGGTAATGTATTCCAATTAGGAACTTCAGGGGTGCTTTTAATGTGTGTAGCAGTATACCTTTTGAAAATCAAGTTGTGGATGTTTTACACGAACGATAACCTTTCTGAGATTAAGATAAAAAGTACAGAACTTTTTACCACCGCTTATACCCGTTCTAGATATAACGATACCTATGTACTGGGTTACTATACTGAGTTAGGGCTGAGGAAGGATGCATTTAGAGGAGGTTTATCAGCATTTGCGTGGAGGTAAAGTGGAAAATCAATTTGGGGGAAAAAACCTATATACACACAACCGTAATTCTAACCACTCTTTCCCCATCACCGGCGGTCAATTCTATCACGAAAGTGACGCCTTAAGCCATTTGACCACCAAAGTGGGCTACAGATACTTAAATACAGCCCTCCTTTAACAAATGGTCACACCAGAAACTACTGAGTGATTTGAGGACAATTTTAGTGTTTTTACTGCTTTTATATGCCATTTTAATATATTTTTTTTAAATACAGTGTAAAATTTTTCGCCTTCAAATAATCTGCGTCCTAAATTATGAAACTATTTCTCATATCCTTTAATTATAAATATGACATGAATAAACACTTAGACTAGAGAAACACGAAAGCTTCACGTTTCGTTTGGTTTTAGTCCTCTCTAAAAAAAAAACACTTATTTTAACATTCTTGACGTAATCATAACGACACATGATGTGATTTGTAAAAGTTTGGCGCATCCAAGCGAGGAAAGCGGTAGTGTCTGCAACAAACGGAAATCCTGCGATAAGACGGACGCTTTGGCCGAGTTCCTCCGATACCAGTAACCGTGCTTTCAAAACACTTGCTAGCTGTGACTCTAAAAACACTTGCTTGCTGTGATTCTCACAACACTTGCCAGCTACGACTCTCATACAACTTGCTAGCTACGACTCTAAGAAAATTTGCTAGCTGTGATTCTCAAAACACTTGCTAGCTACGACTCTCAAATCACTTGCTAGCTACGAATCTACAAAACACTTTCTAGCTGAGATTCTCAAAACACTTGCTAGCTACGACTCTAAGAACATTTGCTAGCTGTGATTCTCAAAACACTTGCTTGCTGTGATTCTCAAAACACTTGCTAGCTACGATTCTCAAAACACTTGCTAGCTGTGAATCTCAAAACACTTGCTAGCTAAGACACTCAAACCACTTGCTAGCTACAACTCTCAAACCACTTGCTAGCTGTGACTCTCAAAACACTTGCTAGCTGTGATTGTCAAAACACTTGCTAGCTACGACTCTAAGAACACTTGCTTGCTGTGATTCTCAAAACACTTGCTAGCTGTGACTCTCAAACTCCTTGCTAAATATGACTCTAAGAACACTTGATAGCTGTGATTCTCAAACCACTTGCTAACTACGACTCTCAAACCACTTGCTAGCTACGACTCTCAAACCACTTGCTTAATACGACTCTCAAAACACTTGCTAGCTATGACTCTCAAAACACTGGCTTGCTGTGATTCTCAAACCACTTGCTAGCTATGATTCTCAAACCCCTTGCTAGCTAAGACTCTCAAAACACTTGCTTGCTGTGATTCTCAAAACACTTGCTACCTACAACTCTCAAACCACTTGCTAGCTACGACTCTCAAAACACTTACTAGCTGTGATTGTCAAAACACTTGCTAGCTACGACTATCAAAACATTTACTAGTTGTAATTCTCAAAACACTTGCTAGTTTTAATTCTCAAAACACTTACTAGCTACGACTTTCAAAACACTTGATAGCTGTGATTCTAAAACCACTTGCTAGCTACGACTCTCAAAACACTTGCTAGCTACGACTCTCAAAACACTTGCTTGCTGTGATTCTCAAAACACTCGCTAGCTACGACTCTCAAACCACTTGATAGCTACGACTCTCAAAACACTTGCTAGCTGTGATTGTCAAAACACTTGCTAGCTACGACTCTCAAAACACTTGCTTGCTGTGATTCTCAAACCACATGCTAGCTACGACTCTCAAACCACTTGCTTAATACGACTCTCAAAACACTTGCTAGCTATGACTCTCAAAACACTGGCTTGCTGTTATTCTCAAACCACTTGCTAGCTATGATTCTCAAACCCCTTGCTAGCTAAGACTCTCAAAACACTTGCTTGCTGTGATTCTCAAAACACTTGCTACCTACAACTCTCAAACCACTTGCTAGCTACGACTCTCAAAACACTTACTAGCTGTGATTGTCAAAACACTTGCTAGCTACGACTATCAAAACATTTACTAGTTGTAATTCTCAAAACACTTGCTAGTTTTAATTCTCAAAACACTTACTAGCTACGACTCTCAAAACACTTGATAGCTGTGATTATCAAACCACTTGCTAGCTACGACTCTCAAAACACTTGCTAGCTACGACTCTCAAAACACTTGCTAGCTACGACTCTCAAAACACTTGCGTGCTGTGATTCTCAAACCACTTGCTAGCTACGACTCTCAAACCACTTGATAGCTACGACTCTCAAAACACTTGCTAGCTGTGATTGTCAAAACACTTGCTAGCTACGACTCTCAAAACACTGGCTTGCTGTGATTCTCAAAACACTTGCTAGCTACGACTCTCAAACCACTAGCTAGCTGTGATTTTCAAACCACTTTCTAGCTATGACTTTCAAACTAATTTCTAGCTATTGCCTCTCAAACCCCTTGCTAGCTAAGACTCTCAAAACACTTGCTTGCTGTGATTCTCAAAACACTTGCTAGCTACAACTCTCAAACCACTGGCTAGCTACGACTCTCAAAACACTTGATTGCTGTGATTCTCAAACCACTTGCTAGCTACGACTCTCAAACCACTTGCTAACTATGACTCTCAAAACACTTAAAAATATATAACTAGTAGTAACTATTAAATAAATCATAGTCTATATATTAGGAGCAAGTCATCATTAATATTGATCTTGCAACAACTAATAAATTATCTATATATAAATATATTATACTTAGAGTCAGAGTAACTTGCTACAGATACAAAGGTCCCGGGTTCGAGCCCCACTTCTTCCAGGTTTACTGAGAAGTAGTGCGTCTAAAACGAGGTTAACTCAGCCTCGTGAGGACAAATGAAGCGCTACTTGAATGAAAAAGTAGCGGCTCCTGTCTAGAAAAAGAGATTAATGGCTGGGATGATCGTTCTGCGGACCACCCAACACTTTATCAGCAGAAGCTGGCACTCTCTCCGCCAACAGACGGTGGCCACTTAGACAGTATGGCTCGCGGGCGAGCTTACGCCATGAATAATAATAATAATAATAATGATAATAATAATTATGATTATTATTATACTTTAATAATAATAATAATAGCTATTATTATTATTATATATAAAATAATATATAATAATAATAATAGCTATTATTATTATTATATATAAAATAATATATATATGTATAATAATATATATTATTATATAGGTATTAATAATAATAATATATATAATATAATAATATATAATAATAATATATTAATAATAATTATTATTATAATACTTAGAGTAACACGATTTTGCATTAAGAAATACAACCAAACGATATCAAGATATTTATATATATATACTAGCGGACCTGACAGACGTTGTCCTGCCCGAACGTTGGCTTTTCGTTTGGGTGGCATAATTGAAGGTTTTAACGGTCAATTATTAATATTATATTCATTATTATAAATATTGGGGGGGGGGGATTGAAATTTTGAGGTTACATGTTCTGATATGCAAAAAATCTAAAAAAAAAAATTCCCTAAAAGAATAATAATTCTAGAACCCAATTGCAGCGCTACCTACCGGGTCCAATTGTAAATCTAAACCATCCACGAACCCACTCAAACACACACAAAAAAAATTCATCAAAATCGGTCCAGCCGTTTAGGAGGAGTTCAGTGACATACACACGTACAGAAGAATTATATATATTAAGATATATAAAAAATAAATTACAAAACACTTATTGCTGGGACTCATAGTATTCTAAATTTTGTTTTACATGTATTTCCTTACAATTATTTAATAAATGATCTACAACTTAGTTTTGTTCGAGAAAATTCAGTTCATCCTGACGAGTATGAAGCATGAATAGTTTTTTTAAGCACCGCGGGATTGTTTACGATAACTGCATCATTGATAAGGTTGTAATATCTAAATGAAAATGAGGTTAATGAACCTATACATAAAAATTAGTGCTGCGCCATACCACTCAGCCGAAATATTGATACTGTTACATGAATAAGTTAGGAAGGAAGACGATATAATTTATAGCAAAAATCACCGAGATTGTATGGAGGTGGAGCGGGAATCATAAAGGAAAACACACCTCAGTACACATAGGCCGTATGCCAGATAGAGGTGAACATTTTCCGCAGTGGTGGCTCGTGGTAAAGGGGTTAAATTGTAGAGGGGGAACTTAGAGTATATTATTATACTTCAAAATAGAGTGTGTCAAGAGCCGACTGAGTTATAAGAAAAGGGGTGAGGGGACTTTAAGTTAGGGAAGGTGTAGATAGGAAGCACCGAGTATAGTGGGGGAGATAAATGTCGGTTCAGCTTTAAAACTATTTTAGCTAACTTAAAAAATGTAAATATCATTTACGAACATAATGAGTTTACAAAGGATCGCATTCTTTTGTTTCTTTACTACCTTTTTTTTAGCACCGCGTCTTACTACCTGTTCGGTTATTACGCTTATGTACTAATTAAGATATTGTGTTAGGGATGCAGAAGGTTGAATTAGAGAATTTGCGCCCACATTAGCGTGGAGTGAGAGTGGAAAACAACTTATGAAAAACTGGCTTCAGTGCACCTGACCGGGATCGAACCCCGATCTCCCTGTCATCGGCAGTCTAGTCTATTGCGAGAGTAGCGTGTTGGACCGTGCGGCCACCGAAGCAGGTGTTTATTATTACTACTGATATTATTACTACTACTATCACTACCACTAATTATTATTACTGTTATTATTATTGTTATTATTATTATCCATTTAATCAGTCTAAATTTATCTACAGAAATAATAATTGAACAATTTCCGCTTTGGAAAATTTTCTGAAAAAGATATAAGGAAAATTTTCCAAAATGGAAAATTTTCCGTCTCACATTTCTAACGACAGAACGAGCCGGGTTTTAAGACGTTACACCAAATTCCAAGAAATGACATAATGAGAAGCCCCGTTTACACGAGGTCAGTTGATGGCAGGTTAGACTGGCGTCAGTTTTCGAATCTGCCTGTCGACTGGCCTCATGTATACGTGGCTTGTGAAAAGAATGATGAGGAAAAATGTTGCTCGGGACTGCACTTGTGTTTAATTTTTTTTATATACGCCTATTCTTGGTAATGTGTATTCACTCAACATTCTCATTTACTCATTTTCGTTCTTGCATATAGCTTATAGTGAGGACTCGCACCGCAGACTATCTATCTGACACTGGAAAACCAAATCGAGACTGAAACCTTTTTCGGAGGGGGGGGGGGATAGGAAAGGAGGAGGAGGAGGAAAACTCGCTAAGGAGTCAGTATCGTCTAGCTTACTGGTGACGGATATGTTTGGGTTCAAGTCCCGGCTGGAATCACCCACTTTGCTGGAAAGGATGCTGGTATACTTCCTCTTGAATTACCTCCTCATACTTAAGTAGGGAGATTTAGATACTTCTGGAGGAAGTTTTTGATTAAAATGGTGGACATCAACGCCACCCCTTATTAATTACATTAATTAATTACCCTAATTAATCACCTTGGAAAATCCAAGACAGCCGCCAACATTCAAAATGGACTCCAAAATACCTTACAACGTTATATGAAAATCCAAGAGGACCACCCTATACCTTACAACATGATGTGAAAATCCAAGATGGTCGCCACCAAAATAAAAGATGGCCACTCCTATACCTTATAAGCAGAGGTGGAGCCACCAGACCCCTGAGACCAACAACGCGACCTCGTGATGAAGAATTCCCCACACCCAGCAACGAATTTACATTCTCTCTACAGGCGAATGCCGATGCACTTGGCCTAACCCAAATACCTCCTCTACACCACATATTCAACACCCTGGACCTATAATGGTAAATTACCCTCGTTTCCTTGTAAGGTTATAGAATTTCTTCCATTTATCTTACTTGTCTCTCCCTGACACACCAGTTTTTGCAGCAGGATTCCCTTTTTGATACTATTAACGTTATTTTTGACTGGTTTTGCCCCCAGAACCCCAGATCCCATAAAGGTGAATTACCCTTGATACTCCGACAACCCCTCCAACACGACGTACCGACGCCTCCCCCGGATACCATAATGGTAACTTACCCTCAACGTCTGGATTCCCCACAAACACGACGTCGTCCCGGTACTCCCAACAACTCGAACCCATAGCGGTAAAGCCCCGGCGCCCTGTTGCTCCTAGCAACTCGAGCCCAAATGAATAACTCCTCATCTTGACCCCCTATCTCACAACCTACAGTCAGACCCTATAGTGAATTCCCTCCTTTTCCCTTCGCTTGCATCCTCCCACCCCTCCCGCCTATTCCTTCAACCCCCACCCCTTCTCACCTCCTCCTCCCCCACACCCTACTTCTTGGACCCCAACCCCCTTTATCTTCCCACCCACCATAGCTAACACTTAAAAGGTGTATAGATCCCTCCATTCTATTTCCAGGCGAATGCTGATGCACCTAACCTATTTCGATTACATCCTCCACACCAACCTGTCTATCCTACACCCAACTACTTGAGCCCCTCACCGCCTTCCCTGGAACCCTAACATTAAGTCTATAATGGTGACGGCTCCCTACCCCCTCTTCCCAACCTGTGCAGGTTTATACAGTCTTTCCACCCCCTTCCCCTCTGACCCCTGGCTTCATACCCTCCATCCTCTAATCCTCACGGCAATTAGAAATGTGGCATGGAATTAAAATAGAATTAAAATCTTATTAAAATAGAATTAAAGGGATATTAAACCTTATAGAGGAATGTGGAAAATCAAAATTGTTCCTTATCCCCCTTGTACGCAACCTATGCAGGTCCTCACATGCACCCTCAACCCGGGTCATTGGTTCTAAAATTTAGGGGGTGATGGATTATTTTAATGTTGTTTATTTGATGGTCATGATGAGATCGAATATATTTATGAGATGGAAGTTATAATCTATTACACCTAGCTTTATAAAACCTAACGGCACAAGACCTAAACGATATAAGGAATAAGTCCCATAAGACCTAACTTTATAATACCTAACTTCACTACACCTAATTTTATAGCTCCTAACTTTACAAGACCTAAAATCACTGGACCTAAAATTAATTTTTCATAGGCCGTGTCTGAATAGTCCGTCTAAGGGCCCTTGGGAGCCATATGCACTTTAAAGTTGCAATGGCGTCGGCTGAAAGGCCGGAAGTGATTTTTAATGGTGTCTGAATTCTCTTAAAGTGTACAATTGCACCCCTTATGGCGCACTTTACTAAGGGGCACATACGACTTGCCCTTTATCGCGCACTTTAGTTAAACTAGCTTTTTATATTGAATGAAAGTAATATATATTTTGTGAAAATGGAATAAAACATTCACATAATGTTAAATAAAACTAGTATGATTTGTTCTTTGTTTATATACATGAAGTTAAACGGTCAAATTTCTCTATCTAATGTGAAAATCTCTTTCAAAAGGAACTTTATTTACGAGTTAAAAGATCTTTAGTAAAATTTGTTTGAGAATAATACTTTACATATATAAGTAAATTAATTAGGGCAATATATATTTATATAATATACGTATATATTTAACCATTTCTCTTCACATGCAAAAATGTTTGACATGCTCTTTGGTATCCCTGCGTAGATCGCGCTCCTTTTGGCGCGTAGCTTTAATTTCTTCGTTTATTGAGCATTCACTCATTCCGGAGAAATGTTTAAAAACAAGAGATCAACATGTAAATTAAGTAATTTATTTTAGAATTCCTATAGGCCTATGTATTTATCTGGCAATATTTTTACATGCTTTAAAAAAACTTGATATTAATGTAAGTTAGGCCTAGTTTGTCAGCTTCCCAAAAATTTTAAAGTTTATAAAACTGTGATAGGATTGACCACTTTTGGCGCACGTTTTCCAAATACGTTTTTTAACAATAACATAATAAAGGGGTTAAATAAATAAAAACCATAGCTTAACCTCATTTTACTTTTGTATACTTTTGATTATAATGCTCTTTTTTATTATGATTATTATAAAATATCATCAACGGTATACAATTGATTTTATTCTTTACAGGGGAAGTAGAACAAACCTTAAGGTTCGTAGAATTAAGGAAGATAAATGATAAATATGAATTTGCGCCTTAAAAAAATGTCACCATTGACAAAACACTATCAAAATTCATTATCGTTGCCATGGAAACGCATGTTTCAGAATTAGCCACCAGATGGCTCTAGCTGTACATTGATGTCCGAAAACTATCATGCACCCTATGTACTTAGGGGCGCCAGAAACTTGTTTTATTAAAGTGCGCAGTAAAGTGCACAAGTGCGTAGGGGACAAACTATTCAGACACGGCCATAGATTACTTTAAAATATCCTTAACTGTTCAAATAGGCAGTGTACCTAACGGCACTAGACATAAACTTTATAAGACCTAACTTTACAAGACCTAACTTCACTGGACCTAATTTTATAAGACCTAAAGTCATAGCTCCTAAACTTTAGGTCTTGTGAAATTAGGTCCACTGCATGTCATCCGCACAGTCTTGTGAGTGTGAATGGTAGCGACACGACACAGCCGGCGCACAGCCCTATCAGTGTGTATGATCTGTGATTTGTACTAGTTTTACAGTAATGATCTGTGAATGTTTACAGTTTTCAATCGATATAATAAATTTCTATTACAAAACTTTTTTTATAAATTTAGCTTTCCTATTTTAGTTTAATTATTTTGTTTCAATGTCTGATCACTAGAACTTACGCTAAAGAGTAAACATTGGTCATAAGATCAACAAATGAGTTACTAAATAGCCCTGTTGACGTCACCGCATAATGATTGGCTGGCTAGATCACGTGATACCCTTCAAGTAACGTTCACTTAAAGTAAAAGACCTCCCAGGACATCTCTTACGTTAAGTTAACTGCAAGTCAACGTTAAGTTAACTGCATCGTGATCGCTTCCATTTAAACACACGAGGAGGTCCTTTATGTTAAGTTACCTTAAGTTAACTTTAAGTTGACGTTAAGTTGATCGTGATCCCGGCATAACTCCTATTTATAAAAAAAAGCGACTGCGGCAGCACACACGTTTTTATGAGTTTACATCAACGTTTTCTTTTTATTCCGTCTGGGCTAAACGAAATTATATACACTTTTTGTGTAGGGATAAATAAGGTAGGATTTAAAGAAAATGTACCCGAATTTACTTGGGGGGAAGGGCGGAGAACCATTTAGGAAAAAAACACCCTTAGAACACCCATCTATAATTTGAGTGGATGACATGAGTGATAAATTCTAGTAACTTTGTTATTGTCATCGTGTGAAAATCACACTACAAGCCATTGTTTGTGTGTACCGCGTCTTTCTGCCCGTGTACGATTTGCATACTTACGCTAATAGTGTGAGGATGAGAAATATATAATTCAAAGAAAGTGTATTCACATTGGCATGGAGGGATAGTGGGAGGCTCTTTATGAAAAACAAAAAAATCTCTGTTCCCCGAACCCACAGGTAAGCCAGACCAGACGAGGCTGACGTCTTAAGCCCCATACCCACTGGTGCGGCTCATTATTATTAATATTGTTTCAAATACTTTAATTAAAACACTATATTTTAATATGCCCTAAATTTATCGAAGAAAAGTTGAAAATTATGAATCAGTTGACATCTTAACGTATTATATAATTTGACACACATATCCATATTTTAATTTAAAAAAAGGTGAATATACATTATTATAGCTATAATGACCGAGCTGCCGCCGTATGTTGGCAAATATAGTGCCAACATTTGCTGATAGAGGGTGTCATGTGGTCAGCGCAATGAACCCTACGGCCGTTAGTCTAAATCTTCTAGACCGGAGCCGCTAGTTCTTTATTTGAGTAGATTTTTTTTAGCATCCCGTCTTACTACCCATTCGGGCTATACGCTCAAGTACTAATTACTCTGATGGTTTTAGAGATTATAAAGATGATATTTAGAGGAAGTGTACCCACATTTGCATGGAGGGAGAGTGTAAAACCATTTTGGAAAAAACCACCCTCAATACGCCCGACTGAAATTCAAACCTCGATCTCCACGTCATCGACAGTCTAGTCTACTGTGAGAGTAGCGCCTTAGACCATGTGGCCACCGAAGTGGATAGTATTATTATATTATTATTATAACTGTTCATACCATTTGTAAATAGTACTACCACTCATTAATGTCGCAGAACGCCCAACAAAGACCATTTTCTGTTGACCAGTCTGTCCACACTGCACCACCAGTGCTGCCCACAGTGCCGTATTGTTGTCGGTTCAGTGTGGGTTGGTCTGTTGCTGAGACAACAAGTGTGATAGTTTCTGTGCGTGCTGAGACATAACAAACAACATTAAGAGTCGAGTGTGTGCATCTTTAATAAGAATAAAGCAATAAGTGGTTCCGTCTGACTGTGTTTACTTCGAGACAAGTTTGGGCGCGTCATGTTTAGCAGAACAGGCAAGCTAAAGGTAGGTACCGTCTGCTTTCTTGTCACTTCGTTTATAAAATACAAGGTGGGGTTTAAATTTACATGACAAAAACCTGATAGTTAAAATGAACACCTTGGTTACATTAGGGGAGCAATACGATATGTTTAACGAGTTATGTGTTTATCTTATGATCCAGTTGTAGACCTAATTATGGTTGTTGAGGATGCCATCCATGTACTATGCTTTAAAAATCAGTTGACTATTGTTGATCGTTATTTCCTTTATGTGTGGTAACATTGATGTGTTACTAACACTTAGCTGTGATGAAAACTATTCCTATACGCTTTTAAACCAATATAATGACATTGAACGACCTAAATTATATTGATATCTAGGAATATTCGAATAAACGAGCACTTGCGTTGAGAGAGTATAGGAAACCACAATATTACTGTAAGAAAGAATTGATCAAAAAACGCGCACACACAAAGTTGAACATTTTTTAGTGTGTCTAGAAATTATTATTAACAAAAAAATCCATTCTTTTGCCTAATTAATCCAGTTGATTGATTATATCTTATAGGGGGGCCTAGTAATTATAAGTTATTTATTCACCCTAAATCAAAGTTGTAATTTGAAAAGGTGTTAAAGGGTCTAGCTTTAAATTATTGACGTCCAAACATGTATTACTTCACATAATTTTATTTTATTCCTTGTTTTTCCGTTTGTTTTTGTTACATAATAAACATTATAGATGTATTGCTAATGTCAGGAAAAACAATCTCGTAGGAAACCTAAAGTGAACATTTTAAAACAATCTATTTTGTATGGACTGCTATCTCAAAAATAAAATGTACAGTATTCGTAATTACATAATATGCTTTTATTTTTCAACAATAGGAGTAAAATGTATTTTTGGTTACATTGAATCCGAAAAACAAATGCATTCACCGGATTAAATGGGTCAAGTATATGTTGATAGGTTTGGGAATAAAGGAATATCCCCTAAGCTTTTAGACCCTTATCTCATCCCTAAACCCTCAAAAAACCCTCCTCCTCAATATTTGTTTTCCACGCGATTCTCGTTTAGGAATTTATTCCACCTGCCAAATAGTGATGGATCAAATTTGATAAAAAAAGGGCCTTTTAAAAAACACTTTTTTTGGCCATGATTGATATAGGTATTTTATAGGTATTAGTAACATCTATCAAACGTGACAGCTGCTGATCACATGACATGATGTATAAATACATGAAAGTAGATCTACAAACTTTTCTAGCTGTCGCATAAGACCCTTTTTATAAAACTTTGATTCAATATTATGATATATCATTTCAATTTACACAGAAATAGCTAGAAAAGTTACTAGATCTACTTTAATAAATTCACACGTCAGGTCATGTTAGTATACAGATGTAATTTTATATATACATCTGTAATCATATATATATATATAAAATTACAGCTGTATATATGTATAATTGTATATATATATATGATTACAGCTGTATATATATATGATTACAGATATATATATATATATAATTACATCTGTATAATAACATGGCCTGACGTGTGAACTTATTAAAGTAGATCTAGTAACTTTTCTAGCTATTTCTGTGTAAATTGATATGATGTATCATAATATTGTATCAAAGTAATCATATATATACATATATATAAAATTACAGCTGTATAATAACATGACCTGACGTGTGAATATATTAAAGTAGATCTAGTGGTTAGTATATATACAGGATGATTTGGAACTCTCGTTACAGACTTGATTGGAATAATGGAAACACTAAAACAAACGTTCTTTGTTAATGAATGTATGTCCACACACGACACCTTTGGTGCCAGAGGGCGCTGTTGGTCGGCGCATCCAATGGCTAATTTTCGCCGTCGTCATTCGTAAGGCCGATTCTACACTAGGGTTAACACGTGGTGGTTTTGCCTCTAGCTAACGCCCCCAAATTCTTGAATCTACACCTGACTGTCAAAACGCGACTGTTAAACAGCTACCATAACACTACTGATTCTACACTAGCGGTTTAAATGCCGTGGTGTTTGCTTCCACTTGTGCAAAATGGTTTAAAAGTGGGCAATGTACCCGACTGTATTGCAGGACTTATTTTGTTGGAGGAAACTCGCAAGAAAAAAAAATCTCTTCAAAAGATACGTTGGGGAACTCACCCCACATTATCGAACCGTCTCTCAACAGGAAAGTTTCATATTATGTTTATGAATCATAGAATGTACCCAGAGAAGTTATTTTTGTGCTATAGAATGTCTGTGGTTTAATTTGATGAACTACTTGGTTTAGTGAATGAAAATATTGCAAAACGTGATACCATCTCGAGGAAGATTATTATTCCTGCTGAAAGACTTGTGACATTGAGGCACTGTTAACGCCTGGTGTAGTTTGATTCGCGTTTCTACCGCTAGGTGGTTTTAACACCTCCAGAGGTAGCGGTCAAAACGCTGGTCTAGACGAAAACTTATTTTCTAATTTGATAATAAGGGTTTCATTCACAGGCGCGGTTGCTAGCGTTTTAACCGCTAGTGTAGAATAGGCCTAACGCGGATTTCTTACGTGTAGCACGAAACATTTAACGTATTCTGAGATGGCTGACATGCATCTAGCCTATGTGGTTGGGGAATCTGTGAAAACGTACGGCAATCAAATATCATGCGGCGACGCTGTCAGGCATATCATGTTCTTCCTTTCATTATGTACCAACAGCGCTCTCAAGCACCTAAGGCTGACGTCTTCTTACATAAACTAATTTAACGAAAAAAGTTTGTTTTGATGTAGGACCCTATCTCCCATTAAAGTTTGTATAGAGTTTCGTATAACCTTGTGTATAGGCCTACTAATAATAGGGCCTAACTATAAAATGACTGCATTAATAAAGTAAAATGTTTTTACTGTTAGCTGCAAAAAGTGTATTTTCTAAAAGGCCCTTTTTATTTAAACCTAACTTATGACATGTTTCTGTATGCTGGTATTATGGTATCAATGTAGTCAACTCACGGTAGCTTTGGGTTTTTTTTCTCGCACCATGTCTTACTAATTGCTCGGGCTATACGCGTGTGTAGGCTAATAATTACGCTAATGGTTTTAGGGATTAGGACGATTATATTTAGATGAAGTGTGCGCGCATTTGCATGGAGGGCGAATAGAAAACCATTTAGAAAAAAAAAAACCTCAATACACCCGACCAAGATTGGAACCTCGATATCCCCGTCATTGGTAGTCTAGTCTAACATGAGACTAGCGCGATAGACCATGCGGGCACCGAAGCGGATTTTGGATTTATTTAAAAATGGAAAATTTACTTTAATTTTTATTATATTCTTCGCTCAAATATTTTGCTAAGGTACTCTAACTACATTTGATATAGTGACTTCATGGTCTAAGGCGTAACTCTCCTGTTACCTGCTTCGATGGCCCCATAGTTTAAGGTGCTACTATCCCAATAGACTGGCTGCCGATCACGGGGAAATTGGGGATCGACCTCGGTCGGGTGCACTAAGTGGGTTTTTCCTAAATAATTTTCCACTCTTCCTCCATGCAAATGCGGGTGCACTTCCTCTGGATTCAACCTTCGTCATCCTTAACTCGTTAGTGTACATATTAGTATTTAACCTGAACAGGTTAAAATAAGACGCGGTTCTGAAAACAAAATGTGAGGCGCTCATAAAACGGGGTCCAGGTGTGCATTCAATACATTATTATTAATAATCCGACAAATTATTTCTATTAAAATAAGGTTTGAAAAATTGTATATAATGTTATATACATAAAAGACTAATATATAATTATGATATAGTCCTAGATAATATATATATCTAAGTTTGCACTAGAGAATGCTTATACTATCGTATCGACGTTGTCAGCTCACGGTAGCTTTGGCTTTCTTTGAAAATTAAAAATATTATTTAAACATTTTTTCCCCTCCTCTTTGCTAAAATATTTTGCCAAGGTACTTTAACAAGTGACTTCACTTGTCAAACTAAATAAACATATTCGTGAGGCAGATGCATACGAAATTGTTTTTAATGGCTTTGAAAAGACAGTTATCGTGGACCAACTAAATGTCAGGCTCATAAGTAAGTTTTTTCTGTGTGTGTGTGTGTGTGTGTGTGTGTGTGTGTGTGTGTGTGTGTGTGTGTGTGTGCGTGCGTGCGTGCGTGCGTGCAAGGAGGTCGGAGTTTGAACTCCCGCCAAGTGTAAAAATTAATTGTTAGCACTGCGTCTTACTGCCCGTTCGGGCTATACGCACTTACGCTAATGTGTAATGGTAGGGTGATTGTGAGATGAAATGGAGGACCTACAGTTTAACGTGGAATCCGAACCACGGCGGAGGCCTGGCATTCCACACATTCACAAGTTGTGATTAATACACGTCTTGTCAGAGGTGAAGGAAGGGTTCGGCAATCAGATAAATCTGTGCCGGGACCGAGGATTGAACCCCGGACCCCCAGCACAGAAGTCTGACACCTTAACCCTAAACCACCAGGTCACCTTAAGTGTAAAAAGGGGTAGTTTTTTTTTTAAACGGTTTTTTTCACGCAAAGGCGGCTCCTTAACCCATTAATGAAATTAGATGAGGATAGCCGTAACAAGCTGTAAGACACTGCATATTGAAACAAACCAAATTAATACCCACATCGGTGGAAACACTGGCTAAGTCTTCAAAATCACCTTTTCTGATTTCTCGGTGACCTAGAGCTTGGCGTACGAAGAGTGTTTTCTTTCTAAAATGGTTTTCGAATCTCCCTTCCACGCAAATGCATTTACATTTAACCTTCCTCAACCCTACCCAATAAGTGTAAACCTAAATATGAGGTTGTCCCGGTAGAGTGGTAAGGTGTGGCGGGCAATCATATATAAACTTGATAATTAAGATTAACTACGAGGAAATTATTATTTGGTTTCCAGGAATTTGCTAGTATACTGACTCCTTAGGTGTCAAACGTAAACTACGTAATATTTTAGACCCCCCTCCTCCGACCTGCGTTACGTAACTCTCCACATCAAGAGTAAATGGCATTATTTCATAGGGAAGATTTGTGTCACTAAAAAAGGGACTAAGATTTAATCCAGCTCAGAACCAAAAGTTATTTATAAATATTTTTTTTTACCAACGATGAAAACTACAAAAAAAATTTCAACATAAGTCTAAGATAATCTGTGCTACGTAACACTGTGATGTATATATATCCCCCGATGTAACACCATGATACATTAGAGTCCCCTTCCCAATATCAAACCTCTCAAGAGCATTGCGTGGTTTAAGTTGATTCCACGTTGGCCTACAAAGTTAGTTTTGACTGAAGAATAAGGGCCAGTTTCATAGTCAGACTTAGTGAGCCTCAAGTGCGAGTCGATACTAAATACAGGACGACACCTACCTAGACCAAAATGGAATGGGCCAGTTTCGCATATGAAACTGGCCCATTCCATTCAATTTCAGGTAGGTGACGTCTTGTATTTAGTATAGCGCCGCACTTGAGGCGTACTAAATTTGACTATGAAACTGGCCCTAAATGTCACACCTCCCTGAAATATTTGTTTCCTGCTATCAACGTATAGTATGATTTTGGTAGGAAGAACAGTAGAGATTAGTTACTAAAGTTACTAAAACAATTTTAATATATTCATACATACCTTCAACCTTCACTTTTGATAAATACTATCAAGACCTATCAAATACCACAAATAGTATAAAGAAATGTCAATGTTGGCCGCAATGAAATATGTTTGAATTTTCTCTACTGTTCTTCCAACCAAAATCAGGGTTTAGCTATTTTACTCTCACAGGAATCACAGGAATATGAAGAGCTATCATTGCAAAGATAACATCAGACATTATAACTAGCTTGTACAGAAGGAAGGATGATTACTCTGTTATATAAGACATAATTACACTTGAAACATTCCCTTGTTAGTGTATGTTATATTGATGTGATCTTAGCTATAGTAGGCATTCCATCAAATTGACACATTCCCTTGTTAATGTATATATTATACTGATATAGTCTTAGATATGGTAAACATTCCATCAAATTGCCACATTCTCTTGTTAGTATACACCGTGCAACTTCATGTAGATAACTGAAAGCTATACACCATGCAGCTTACTGTAGATCACCGAAAGCTATACACCGTGCAGCCTCGTTTAGATCACTGAAAGCTATACACCCTAAAGCTTACTGTAGATTACTGAGAGCTATACACCGTGAAGCTTTCTGTAGATCACCCCGAGCTATACACCGTTCAGCTTCTGTAGATCACCCCGAGCTATACACCGTACAGCTTACTGTAGATCACCCCGAGCTATACACCGTACAGCTTACTGTAGATCACCCCGAGCTATACACCGTACAGCTTACTGTAGATCACCCCAAGCTATACACCGTACAGCTTACTGTAGATCACCCCGAGCTATACACCGTACAGCTTACTGTAGAGCACTGAGAGCTATACACCGTACAGCTTACTGTAGATCACTGAAAGCTATACACCGTGCTGCTTACTGTAGAGCACTGAAAGCTATACACCGTACAGCTTACTGTAGATCACTGAAAGCTATACACCGTGCTGCTTACTGTAGATCACTGAAAGCTATACACCGTGCAGCTTACTGTAGATCACTGAAAGCTATACACCGTGCAGCTTACTGTAGATCACTGAAAGCTATACACCGTGCTGCTTACTGTAGAGCACTGAAAGCTATACACCGTACAGCTTACTGTAGATCACTGAAAGCTATACACCGTGCTGCTTACTGTAGAGCACTGAAAGCTATACACCGTACAGCTTACTGTAGATCACTGAAAGCTATACACCGTGCTACTTACTCTAGATCACTGAAAGCTATACACCGTGCAGCTTACTGTAGATCACTGAAAGCTATACACCGTGCTGCTTACTGTAGATCACTGAAAGCTATACACCGTGCTGCTTACTGTAGATCACTGAAAGCTATACACCGTGCTGCTTACTGTAGATCACTGAAAGCTATACACCGTGCAGCTTACTGTAGATCACTGAGAGCTATGTACCGTGCAGCTTACTGTAGATCACTGAAAGCTATACACCGTGCAGCTTACTGTAGATCACTGAGAGCTATGTACGTGCAGCTTACTGTAGATCACTGAGAGCTATACACCGTGCAGCTTACTGTAGATCACTGAGAGCTATGTACCGTGCAGCTTACTTTAGATCACTGAAAGCTATACACCGTGCTGCTTACTGTAGATCACTGAAAGCTATACACCGTGCTGCTTACTGTAGATCACTGAAAGCTATACACCGTGCTGCTTACTGTAGATCACTGAAAGCTATACACCGTGCAGCTTACTGTAGATCACTGAAAGCTATACACCGTGCTGCTTACTGTAGATCACTGAAAGCTATACACCGTGCAGCTTACTGTAGATCACTGAAAGCTATACACCGTGCTGCTTACTGTAGATCACTGAAAGCTATACACCGTGCTGCTTACTGTAGATCACTGAAAGCTATACACCGTGCAGCTTACTGTAGATCACTGAGAGCTATGTACCGTGCAGCTTACTGTAGATCACTGAAAGCTATACACCGTGCTGCTTACTGTAGATCACTGAAAGCTATACACCGTGCAGCTTACTGTAGATCACTGAGAGCTATGTACCGTGCAGCTTACTGTAGATCACTGAAAGCTATACACCGTGCTGCTTACTGTAGATCACTGAAAGCTATACACCGTGCTGCTTACTGTAGATCACTGAAAGCTATACACCGTGCTGCTTACTGTAGATCACTGAGAGCTATACACCGTGCTGCTTACTGTAGATCACTGAGAGCTATACACCGTGCAGCTTACTGTAGATCACTGATTACTGATCACATATGCTATAAAGCCATACATCCTGAAGCTTATTGTGATGGACGAACAATACACATATTCCTGATTCGTTTGATGTGTGTGTTGCGTGAACAGGTACTTTCACTATGACCACTTGTGCTTGGCTAGGAGATCATTGCTGTGTGACATTGCTCATGGACGTTCCATTTTCACATTCTTTTACACCCAGAAAACACGATGAAAGTTGTAAGTGGCGCGGTGAGTCTGGACATTTGTGAAGAGGCATTTCATTACTCTTTGGATAATTGGTGGTAACAGTCTTAGAAACATGGTTCCACTCAACAAAGCCAAGAACATATCATTCTTTGTTGTTGTTGTTGTTGTTGTTGTTGAATATCAACATCTTGAAAGATCTTTCTCTTTTTACTTTCTCGCAAACCCTCGGAGAGAGGAAGTGCTATGATCATAAAAAAAAATCTAATTCGAGATTTTGATGGGTGTCTACTTTTCATGACCGGAAAAAGTAGGTTTTTGTTTTTTTTGCGGTGCCGTCTGTCTGTATCTCGGCCTAAACCAGAGCTATTCTACCCATCGGGCTGGATCTTGATATCTAGGGTTTTTATAAAGTTCTCCGGAGGTGTTTTTGGAATTAAATATCTAACCCTAAAATCAAGAGTAGCTTAGGGAAGATTGTGGTACCTTGATGATAGTGTACCACGGACCACCTTTCATTTTTCCAAATTTGTGCTGCCACCTATGAGACAAAACTTGTAGTAGTTTGTGTTACTCACCTAGGGTGACCATATTTGCTTAAGCCATAAGTGGGACACCTGTCGTCATGCATTACACACTCCCGTCCCCCCCCCCCCCTAAACCCCCCTAAACCCCCGCAAAAAATTGTTTCTAGAATTTTATTTTAGAACACATGAATAGTATTATTTGAATGAAATTTATTTTCTAATCATACAAAAAAATGTAATATATAATTAATAATTGTGGCAAAACATAGCCTAGTCGCTAGAGTTTTATAGTTGGATCTTAAGGAGAAAAATGGGTTTTTAAATGTTGCTGTTAAAAATCGGGATGAATTTCTGTGTCCCCAAAACGGGACAGTCTCGATTAATCGGGAAGTATGGTCACCCTATACTCACCAGAGGTCAGTGAGGACGTGTGGAAGTATGGTCACCCTATACTCACCAGAGTGCATTGAGGACGTGTGGAAGTATGGTCACCCTATACTCACCAGAGTACAGTGAGGACGTGTGGAAGTATGGTCACCCTATACTCACCAGAGTACAGTGAGGACGTGTGGAAGTATGGTCACCCTATACTCACCAGAGTGCATTGAGGACGTGTGGAAGTATGGTCACCCTATACTCACCAGAGTACAGTGAGGACGTGTGGAAGTATGGTCACCCTATACTCACCAGAGTGCATTGAGGACGTGTGGAAGTATGGTCACCCTATACTCACCAGAGTGCATTGAGGACGTGTGGAAGTATGGTCACCCTATACTCACCAGAGTACAGTGAGGACGTGTGGAAGTATGGTCACCCTATACTCACCAGAGTACAGTGAGGACGTGTGGAAGTATGGTCACCCTATACTCACCAGAGTACAGTGAGGACGTGTGGAAGTATGGTCAACCTATACTCACCAGAGTACAGTGAGGACGTGTGGAAGTATGGTCAACCTATACTCACCAGAGTACAGTGAGGACGTGTGGAAGTATGGTCACCCTATACTCACCAGAGTACAGTGAGGACGTGTGGAAGTATGGTCAACCTATACTCACCAGAGAACAGTGAGGACGTGTGGAAGTATGGTCAACCTATACTCACCAGAGTACAGTGAGGACGTGTGGAAGTATGGTCAACCTATACTCACCAGAGTACAGTGAGGACGTGTGGAAGTATGGTCACCCTATACTCACCAGAGTACAGTGAGGACGTGTGGAAGTATGGTCAACCTATACTCACCAGAGAGCAGTGAGGACGTGTGGAAGTATGGTCACCCTATACTCACCAGAGTACAGTGAGGACGTGTGGAAGTATGGTCAACCTATACTCACCAGAGAGCAGTGAGGACGTGTGGAAGTATGGCCAACCTATACTCACCAGAGTACAGTGAGGACGTGTGGAAGTATGGTCAACCTATACTCACCAGAGTACAGTGAGGACGTGTGGAAGTATGGTCACCCTATACTCACCAGAGTACAGTGAGGACGTGTGGAAGTATGGTCAACCTATACTCACCAGAGAGCAGTGAGGACGTGTGGAAGTATGGTCAACCTATACTCACCAGAGTACAGTGAGGACGTGTGGAAGTATGGTCACCCTATACTCACCAGAGTACAGTGAGGACGTGTGGAAGTATGGTCACCCTATACTCACCAGAGAGCAGTGAGGACGTGTGGAAGTATGGTCACCCTATACTATCACTTTGTCCTCTTATATGGGAGCTTGTCTATCACATGGTCCAGCTCGTGTCGATCACTTGGTCCACGTCGTTTCTGCATGTCTAGCAGTTGGTCTGTTTACAGGTTGCTCCTCTCGGGTCGACCGCTTGGTTGTCTATTATTATTATATATTTTTATAAAACCAATAATTTTCAAGCTTAACGAAAATATATATATATTTTTTAACTTTTATAACAGTAGAGGTCAAGTATTGTGACCGTAACAAAATCTAACCCAATATGTTGATGGATGTCGACGTTTCATGACCCTCCGAACCCTAAAAAGTGGTTTTTACAATGCCATCTGTCTGTGTGTATGTCTGACCCTTAAATTAATAGTTTGATAAAGGGCGAAAAGAAAAAAAAAATTGATTTTCTCAAAATCGGCTCTAACGATTTTGATTAAAATTTGTATCATGGCGTTGATTAATATTATAAACAAAATGGCTATTTTCATTTTTCCTATGAAAATTACTTTAAGGGTACTTTACAGAGGTAGAAATTTAATTATCTCTGCAACTATTTAAGTCACTAAATAAATTATCATTGCAAAATTGTAGTACTATCCCGGTCAAGAGTATAGTATTCACAAATGGGTTTCCAATCTCCCTCCATGAAAATGCGGGTACACTTCCTCTAAATACAACTTTACTAGTTTCTAATCCATTAGCTTAATTAGTATATAGGCGTATAGGCCGGACGGGTAGTAAGACGCGGTGCTAAAAAGAAAGTACTAAATTGAGTAGATAAACCCCGATCGTGAGACAAGCAACTGGGATTAAGTTGATTAATAATGAAGTTTTATTTTTTCATTTTAACTAGAACGTTTCATTTGAATATGTAGGTTTCAATTTTAAAAATTACGAAAAAAATATTTTAGTCTAAATACTTTAAAAAAATTGTTCACAATTTCACTTCAGTTGATGGGTAATACAAAAAACTGCATGGCGATGTAATGGATGGTTGAATCTTAATCGTGTTTCCGAGCTAGTTATATTGTCTTTTCTTAGCACCACGTCTAATTATATACTGATTTCGGTTGAAAGAACAGTTTAGAAAACTAGAACATATTGCTTTGCGGCCAACATTGATAACATTTTACTTTATTATTTGTTTTATTTCATAGGTATTTATAATATCTATCAAAAGTGACAACTTCAGATAACATAACTTGGTGTATAAATAAAATAGTTTTAGTAGGTAACTTTTACTGTTCTTCCTACCTAAATCATACTATACCTATTCGGGTACACGCCTATGTACTGATTAGTGATTACGCTAATGCCTTTAGTGATGAAGAATGTAATTAGAGGAAGTGTACCCTCATTTGCGTGGAGACAGAGTGGAAAACAATTTTTGAAAAACCACCCTCAGTACACTCGACCAAGATTCAAAACTTGATCTCCCCGTCATCACAAAGTCTATTCTACTGCGAGAGTGGCACGTTTGACCATATGGCCACCGAAGCGGGTTGTTATTCTACTGTGAGAGTGGCGCGTTAGACCATATGGCCACCCAAGCGGGTTGTTATTCTACTGCGAGAGTGGCACGTTAGACCATATGGCCACCGAAGCGGGGTGTTATTCTACTGCGAAAATGGCGCGTTAGACCATATGGCTCCCGAAGCGGGTTGTTATTCTACTGTGAGAGTGGCGCGTTAGACCGTATGGCCACCCAGGCGGGTTGTTATTCTACTGCGAGAGTGGCACGTTAGACCATATGGCCACCGAAGCGGGGTGTTATTCTACTGCGAGAGTGGCACGTTAGACCATATGGCCACCGAAGCGGGTTGTTATTCTACTGTGAGAGTGGCGCGTTAGACCATATGGCCACCCAGGCGGGTTGTTATTCTACTGCGAGAGTGGCACGTTAGACCATATGGCCACCGAAGCGGGTTGTTATTCTACTGTGAGAGTGGCGCGTTAGACCATATGGCCACCCAGGCGGGTTGTTATTCTACTGCGAGAGTGGCACGTTAGACCATATGGCCACCGAAGCGGGGTGTTATTCTACTGCGAAAATGGCGCGTTAGACCATATGGCTCCCGAAGCGGGTTGTTATTCTACTGTGAGAGTGGCGCGTTAGACCGTATGGCCACCGAAGCGGGTTGTTATTCTACTGCGAGAGTGGCACGTTAGACCATATGGCCACCCAGGCGGGTTGTTATTCTACTGCGAGAGTGGCACGTTAGACCATATGGCCACCCAGGCGGGTTGTTATTCTACTGCGAGAGTGGCACGTTAGACCATATGGCCACCGAAGCGGGGTGTTATTCTACTGCGAGAGTGGTGCGTTAGACCATATGGCCACCGAAGCGGGTTGTTATTCTACTGCGAGAGTGGTGCGTTAGACCATTTGGCCACCGAAGCGGGTTGTTATTCTACTGCGAGAGTGGCACGTTAGACCATATGGCCACCCAGGCGGGTTGTTATTCTACTGCGAGAGTGGCACGTTAGACCATATGGCCACCCAGGCGGGTTGTTATTCTACTGCGAGAGTGGCACGTTAGACCATATGGCCACCCAGGCGGGTTGTTATTCTACTGCGAGAGTGGCACGTTAGACCATATGGCCACCGAAGCGGGGTGTTATTCTACTGCGAGAGTGGTGCGTTAGACCATATGGCCACCGAAGCGGGTTGTTATTCTACTGTGAGAGTGGCGCGTTAGACCATATGGCCACCGAAGCGGGGTGTTATTCTACTGCGAGAGTGGTGCGTTAGACCATATGGCCACCCAGGCGGGTTGTTATTCTACTGCGAGAGTGGCACGTTAGACCATATGGCCACCCAGGCGGGTTGTTATTCTACTGCGAGAGTGGCACGTTAGACCATATGGCCACCGAAGCGGGGTGTTATTCTACTGCGAGAGTGGTGCGTTAGACCATATGGCCACCGAAGCGGGTTGTTATTCTACTGCGAGAGTGGTGCGTTAGACCATTTGGCCACCGAAGCGGGTTGTTGTTCTACTGTGAGAGTGGCACGTTAGACCATATAGCCACCGAAGCGGGTTGTTATTCTACTGCGAGAGTGGTGCGTTAGACCATTTGGCCACCGAAGCGGGTTGTTATTCTACTGTGAGAGTGGCACGTTAGACCATATAGCCACCGAAGCGGGTTGTTATTCTACTGTGAGAGTGGCACGTTAGACCATATAGCCACCGAAGCGGGTTGTTATTATACTTGGGGTTGCGTCTTGCGGATTTAATTTCAATAGCAATGTTCCAACTCTTGGGGAACCAATGCAGGAAATAACGAAAAAGCGAAGTCATTTGAGAGGACTTGGCTGCGCGCGTGAGAGGAATAACAAAATATGATGGAATATTAGAATGGGGAGTGAAATGATGAAATTAAAAAAAAAACTCTTGTACTCACTGAACTTCTTGTTCGCGTCCTTCAAATTGAGGACAAACGAACGCAGTTTCCAAGAGAAAAATAAGGGACTGTGGGAGCGGGGTAATATTTTTAGGTATGTAGGACTTTTTTTGGATGAACTTCTCTTAAATTTTATTTAATTATGACAAGGTTTAGTTTGAGCTACAGCCACTATTTTCAAGAATATATTTTTTTTAAACTACATTATTAACATTTAGTTTTATTTGTGTGGAGGGTACGAGCCAGGTTCTTGTATCCACACTGCAGACAGCGTGGAGGGTACGAGCCAGGTTCTTGTATCCACACTGCAGACAGCGTGGAAGGTACGAGCCAGATTCTTGTATCCACACTGCAGACAGCGTGGAAGGTACGAGCCAGGTTCTTGTATCCACACTGCAGACAGTGTGGAGGGTACGAGCCAGGTTCTTGTATCCACACTGCAGACAGCGTGGAAGGTACGAGCCAGGTTCTTGTATCCACACTGCAGACAGTGTGGAGGGTACGAGCCAGGTTCTTGTATCCACACTGCAGACAGCGTGGAAGGTACGAGCCAGATTCTTGTATCCACACTGCAGACAGCGTGGAAGGTACGAGCCAGATTCTTGTATCCACACTGCAGACAGTGTAATTTGGTCAGTCAGAAGAACCATGCAGACTTCCAAATCCAATTCGTTCATGAGCCACGAGTTTTTGACAGTTTTTAGAGGAGTACGGCCAATTGCCCGCTTTGTGAAAAATTCGTAGCGCAGATTATTCTAATAGAGGAAAGATAATAATAATAATAATAATAATAATACTTAGCACCGCGTCTTACTACCCGTTCGGGTTATACGCTTAAGTACTAATTACACTAATGGATTAGGAATTGGGAGGGTTGAATTTAGAGGAAGCGAACCCGCATTTGCGTGGAGGGAGAGTGGAAAACCATTGAGGAAAAACCACCCCCAGTTCACCCGACCGAGATTCGAACCTCGATCTCCCCGTCCTCGGCGGTCGAGCTCAACACGACTAGCGCGTTAGCCAACTACGCCACCGAGGCGGGTAATAGAGGAAAGAGGCTTGGGATTCACTCTTGTAATTCACGCGGGAGGAGTTCACTGATGCCGACTAGGAGGTTTTTTTTTTAAAAGTTGACAATATCCGCTGCTACAACTTGCTTCGACAAACCTAATGTGGATACTGAAATGTTTTAGCAAATTTGGGAAACCACTCGTGCTAGTGGTAGAACGTGTGTGGTGAAATATGACCGAGTCAGACGAAACTTTGTCGGAATTAAATACAACTTTAGAGAAATTAATACAAACTATTTTTATTAAATTATTACGTTTAACACACGGGCTGCTAACGTCTTAACCTAACGAGTAAGAATGAGTGAAATTTGTTTAGAGGAAGTACACCCAAACCAGCGTGAGGAGAGGATGGGAAAAACTATAAATAAATATTATGCGGGAAACAAAAAATCAGGTGCACTCGGCTGGGATTTGAACCTTGACGTTCTAAATACAAAGAATTAAAGTTATCATTATAAATACAAGTTTTAAAAGTTTGTATATACATATTGACATTTCCTTTTTAAATAAATATATAAAATTCAGTTTAATCACTACATCACTAAATCTTTTCAGTGCTAAGACAAGGACTCCCGGTTCTATTCGAGTGTTAATTTGTCAATAACGAGAATAACAAATAAATAATTATTGTGATAGCATCCTCTTCTTTATAACTTTGTTCTTGTTAGTAAAAGTATATACTGTTTATTTTTATATAGTTGAACTCACTACATAGCAATTAGTATATACTGTAATATCTCCTTTTGATTAAAACCATTTTGCAAAATTAATATCTCATATGCATTAATTTAATTGTCTAAGGGCCGGTATTATGGCTACAAGCTAAATATTGCTATTGAGATGTTAAAGTTAGCTACCAGTTAAAGGTTATCAGCCACTTTAATATTTTACGCGTTTTATGAACGGAATTTATCTGCTGGATAGCTATCTGTAGGATAAATATATTTTTACGTAGATAAAGCAATGTTGGTACTCTTTTTACTGGTGTGCGCATGTGTATAAGCCCAGACGCTACCGCTACAACCTAGTGAGTGGTGAGAACATTCAACACTTGTTAAATAATGGCGGCTAAACGAGTGCGAGCAAACAGATGGTGTCACGTGTGTGCAGAAGCTAAGATGTCGTGTAAGAACTAATTTCGGTGTCTGCCAAATATGGTCAATAGTTGGGTACAACGTTTACAAAATTTCATTTACTGTAATCATATTTTGATAATTTGTTCTTATATAAATATAACTCTACAAATAGCTTGTCAGTTTATATAAAAGTATGAATTACATGTTCTAACTTTATATAGTTAGAGCCTTAGCCTGTGCTTACTAAACACGTGAACCAAGATTTTAACCTAAAAACAGATTCTGAGAGGTAAAACCTCATTAAAAACCACGCGTCACTATGGCGACAACCATTTTAACTTTTAGATAAAAGTTATCAGGTACTTAAACCTCCTGATAAAATTGTGATGGATAAATACATGTTATCTGGCAGATAAATGCTATTTTGCAGTCACAAGACGCACTTTTAACTTATCCACCATATGGAAATATTTATTTACCAGATTAATATTTCTCCAGGAGTCATAAGACCGGCCCTTAGAGACGAGCAAAGTTTTTCTTTAGTAGTATTGGATTCAACACAACAATATTTCCTGCTTATATCTTGAAACTATAACATCAGTTGTATCAAATAAACTATGTGAAACTTTATAAAGTATTATTGAAATTTTGTTTCATTAGAAAGTAAATGTATCTTTATTAAAATATAGTATATATATATATATATATATATATATATATATATATATATATATATATATATTAGTGTTTTCCCTGTTTATAAATATCAGGGAGTCGAACCGGAACCGGATCAGGAACCGACAACCAAAATTAACATTTATTTTTAAGGAACCGGAATAGGAAGCAGAACCCTTAAAACACTATTCTTAAGAACCGGAACCAAAATTTGTATATAATTTTGATATGTTGCACACATTCCCCCCCTTTTTTAGCTTAGTTTAATTTTGAAATGTTGTTTTTCCCCCCTTTCTCAATAAGTTCTGAAAGGGCTTGATATATTTTAGTTTACTACTTTGTTTGAAACCTTTTTCTTAGCGTGATTAGAAAAGAGTTAATGAGCCCTTAGCAATACAAACTAATGAGTCTAGATTCCAGAGGAATGTCATGACTATCACATTACTCGCTGTTTTCTCGATTGAATGATTAAGCTAGAGGTTTAAGAAGATATATTTAGCTTTGATAGACAGCAGATAATATAATTGGGTCGGGCCCGCGAGCGCGCTACGAGTACGCTACGAACTATTCGCAGCGATCCGCCGGCTGTCGGTTTTTCCAACGAACACAAAGGGATTCGTCAGTCTAGTTGGGACGTGTTTGTTGCGTGCTCGCAAGCAAGTAGAACTGGTCTGAGGAATCTGTATTTCAGTTGATAAAATCTTGTAAAAACCTTGGTGTTTTATGGGACCCCAAGGGGGCAAGGATAAAAACTAATATAAAAAGAATTTGAAGGAAGATGCCTGGAAGGATATCACCATATTAGCAGGACAAGCAGAAGATGTTTGCAAAAGAAAAATAGTTAGTTTTTTCGGTCCTATTCTACTCAGCATATTCTCAAAGTTTGTGGAAGACATCCTGGCAAAGTTTTTGTACTGGATCCACTAATGTGCTGGAACTTGAAATCTCTCAGTAGTTCCGAACCGGCCCGATTTTTATAAAATTATACGCCACCACCACCGAGGCTTTCATGTATTTAAAGAAATAGTTTGGCCATAATTAGCATAGCACCACTGCACATAATTAAGGCTAAGGTTTTTTGATCATCTGACACTTAGTAGAGTTAAGATAGCTAGTTAAATTGAAATATAGCGCACCCTCGTAAATACTGAATTGAGCTGAGATCATTATTCCGTCGCTTGCTCTAGACGTGCTCGTTTCACCACTGGTTCAATGGATGCTAGCAGCGTGCTCGTTCCACCACTGGTTCAGATGATGCTCGAGACGTGCTCGTTCCACCACTGGTTCAGATGATGCTCGAGTAGTGCTCGTTCCACCACTGGTTCAGAGGATGCTAGCAGCGTGCTCGTTCCACAATGGTTCAGAGGATGCTAGCAGCGTTCTCATTTCACCACTGGTTCAGATGATGCTCGAGACGTGCTCGTTCCACCACTGGTTCAGTGGATGCTAGCAGCGTGCTCGTTCCACAATGGTTCAGAGGATGCTAGCAGCGTTCTCATTTCACCACTGGTTCAGATGATGCTCGAGACGTGCTCGTTCCACCACTGGTTCAGTGGATGCTAGCAGCGTGCTCGTTCCACCACTGGTTCAGTGGATGCTAGCAGCGTGCTCGTTCCACCACTGGTTCAGTGGATGCTAGCAGCGTGCTCGTTTCACCACTGGTTCAGTGGATGCTAGCAGCGTGCTCGTTTCACCACTGGTTCAGAGGATGCTAGCAGCGTGCTCGTTCCACCACTGGTTCAGTGAATGCTAGCAGCGTGCTCGTTTCACCACTGGTTCAGAGGATGCTAGCAGCGTTCTCATTTCACCACTGGTTCAGATGATGCTCGAGACGTGCTCGTTCCACCACTGGTTCAGAGGATGCTAGCAGCGTGCTCGTTCCACCACTGGTTCAGTGGGTGCTAGCAGCGTGCTCGTTCCACCACTGGTTCAGTAGGTGCTAGCAGCGTGCTCGTTCCACCACTGGTTCAGAGGATGCTCGTGGCGTGCTCGTTTCACCACTGGTTCAGTGGATGCTAGCAGCGTGCTCGTTCCACCACTGGTTCAGAGGATGCTCGTGGCGTGCTCGTTTCACCACTGGTTCAGATGATGCTCGAGACGTGCTCGTTCCACCACTGGTTCAGAGGATGCTAGCAGCGTGCTCGTTCCACCACTGGTTCAGAGGATGCTAGCAGCGTGCTCGTTCCACCACTGGTTCAGAGGATGCTCGTGGCGTGCTCGTTTCACCACTGGTTCAGATGATGCTCGAGACGTGCTCGTTCCACCACTGGTTCAGAGGATGCTAGCAGCGTGCTCGTTCCACCACTGGTTCAGAGGATGCTAGCAGCGTTCTCATTTCACCACTGGTTCAGATGATGCTCGAGACGTGCTCGTTCCACCACTGGTTCAGAGGATGCTAGCAGCGTGCTCGTTCCACCACTGGTTCAGTGGGTGCTAGCAGCGTGCTCGTTCCACCACTGGTTCAGAGGATGCTCGTGGCGTGCTCGTTTCACCACTGGTTCAGTGGATGCTAGCAGCGTGCTCGTTCCACCACTGGTTCAGAGGATGCTCGTGGCGTGCTCGTTTCACCACTGGTTCAGTGGATGCTAGCAGCGTTCTCGTTTCACCACTGGTTCAGATGATGCTCGAGATGTGCTCGTTTCACCACTGGTTCAGATGATGCTCGAGACGTGCTCATTTCACCACTGGTTCAGTGGATGCTAGCAGCGTGCTCGTTCCACCACTGGTTCAGAGGATGCTCGTGGCGTGCTCGTTTCACCAATGGTTCAGATGATGCTCGAGACGTGCTCGTTTCACCACTGGTTCAGAGGATGCTTGCAGCGTGCTCGTTCCACCACTGGTTCAGAGGATGCTCGTGGCGTGCTCGTTTCACCACTGGTTCAGATGATCCTCGAGACGTGCTCGTTTCACTACTGGTTCAGTGGATGCTAGCAGCGTGCTCGTTCCACCACTGGTTCAGATGATGCTCGAGACGTGCTCGTTCCACCACTGGTTCAGATGATGCTCGAGACGTGCTCGTTCCACCACTGGTTCAGAGGATGCTCGTGGCGTGCTCGTCTCACCACTGGTTCAGAGGATGCTTGCAGCGTGCTCGTTCGTTCAGAGGATGCTCGAGACGTGCTCGTTCCACCACTGGTTCAGATGATGCTCGAGACGTGCTCGTTCCACCACTGGTTCAGATGATGCTCGAGACGTGCTCGTTCCACCACTGGTTCAGAGGATGCTCGTGGCGTGCTCGTTTCACCACTGGTTCAGAGGATGCTTGCAGCGTGCTAATTCCACCACTGGTTCAGATGATGCTCGAGACGTGCTCGTTCCACCACTGGTTCAGAGGATGCTAGCAGCGTGCTCGTTCCACCACTGGTTCAGATGATGCTCTAGATGTGCTCGTTTCACCACTGGTTCAGTGGATGCTAGCAGCGTTCTCGTTTCACCACTGGTTCAGATGATGCTCGAGATGTGCTCGTTTCACTACTGGTTCAGTGGATGCTAGCAGCGTGCTCGTTCCACCACTGGTTCAGAGGATGCTCGTGGCGTGCTCGTTCCACCACTGGTTCAGAGGATGCTAGCAGCGTGCTCATTCCACCACTGGTTCAGAGGATGCTCGTGGCGTGCTCGTTTCACCACTGGTTCAGTGGATGCTAGCAGCGTTCTCGTTTCACCACTGGTTCAGATGATGCTCGAGATGTGCTCGTTTCACCACTGGTTCAGATGATGCTCGAGACGTGCTCATTCCACCACTGGTTCAGAGGATGCTTGCAGCGTGCTCGTTCCACCACTGGTTCAGATGATGCTCTAGACGTGCTCGTTTCACCACTGGTTCAGAGGATGCTCGAGACGTGCTCGTTTCACCACTGGTTCAGATGATGCTCGAGACGTGTTCGTTTCACCACTGGTTCAGATGATGCTCGAGACGTGCTCGTTCCACCACTGGTTCAGAGGATGCTCGAGACGTGCTCGTTTCACCACTGGTTCAGTGGATGCTAGCAGCGTGCTCGTTCCACCACTGGTTCAGAGGATGCTCGTGGCGTGCTCGTTTCACCAATGGTTCAGAGGATGCTAGCAGCGTGCTCATTCCACCACTGGTTCAGAGGATGCTCGTGGCGTGCTCGTTTCACCACTGGTTCAGTGGATGCTAGCAGCGTTCTCGTTTCACCACTGGTTCAGATGATGCTCGAGATGTGCTCGTTTCACCACTGGTTCAGATGATGCTCGAGACGTGCTCATTTCACCACTGGTTCAGTGGATGCTAGCAGCGTGCTCGTTCCACCACTGGTTCAGAGGATGCTCGTGGCGTGCTCGTTTCACCAATGGTTCAGAGGATGCTCGTGGCGTGCTCGTTTCACCACTGGTTCAGAGGATGCCCGTGGCGTGCTCGTTTCACCACTGGTTCAGAGGATGCCCGTGGCGTGCTCGTTTCACCACTGGTTCAGATGATGCTCGAGACGTGCTCGTTTCACCACTGGTTCAGATGATGCTCGAGACGTGTTCGTTTCACCACTGGTTCAGATGATGCTCGAGACGTGCTCGTTCCACCACTGGTTCAGAGGATGCTCGAGACGTGCTCGTTCCACCACTGGTTCAGAGGATGCTCGAGACGTGCTCGTTCCACCACTGGTTCAGAGGATGCTCGAGACGTGCTCGTTCCACCACTGGTTCAGATGATGCTCGAGACGTGCTCATTCCACCACTGGTTCAGAGGATGCTTGCGGCGTGCTCGTTTCACCACTGGTTCAGATGATGCTCGAGACGTGCTCGTTTCACCACTGGTTCAGATGATGCTCGAGACGTGCTCGTTTCACCACTGGTTCAGATGGTGCTCGAGACGTGCTCGTTTCACCACTGGTTCAGAGGATGCTTGCGGCGTGCTCGTTCCACCACTGGTTCAGATGATGCTCGAGACGTGCTCGTTCCACCACTGGTACAGATGATGCTCGAGACGTGCTCGTTCCACCACTGGTTCAGAGGATGCTCGAGACGTGCTCATTCCACCACTGGTTCAGATGATGCTCGAGACGTGCTCATTCCACCACTGGTTCAGATGATGCTTGCGGAGTGCTCGTTCCACCACTGGTTCAGATGATGCTCGAGACGTGCTCGTTCCACCACTGGTTCAGAGGATGCTCGAGACGTGCTCGTTCCACCACTGGTTCAGAGGATGCTCGAGACGTGCTCATTCCACCACTGGTTCAGATGATGCTCGAGACGTGCTCATTCCACCACTGGTTCAGAGGATGCTTGCGACGTGCTCGTTCCACGTCCAAACTGACGATCATTACATTACTTGTTACATTACAAACTCAGCTCACCTAATGTATACGCACCTTTAGAGGGAAAATGGAGGTGGAGGGTGGCAACATGCAAACTTTAAATTCTTTAACTTAAGTTTAAATGAGAAAGTAGCTCAGTGAATGTGTACCTCGTGTACAAGGTGGAGGTGATTACTTTTGTTTGTTAGTAAGTGGTTTAAATAATAATATTGATGGGGTACGTTAATTAAAACTCAGTTTGAAAGTTTTCTGACTATGAGATTGACGGTGACAGATCAAGATACAAATTAGAAGGATGCACTATTGTTATTAAGGTACGTTGTAATATTTTTTAGATCTAGTAATACTTTTGATCCAGAGTGTTATTTCCTAAGTGGTTCTCCGCTCTCCTTCCACGCAAATGCGTATACGCTTCCTCTAAATATAAAACTATAACCTTCCTCATTAATTAAAAAACCATTACCGAATCTAGTACAGTGACGTAGCCCGAATTGATAGAAAGATGCTGTGCTAAATCTATAAAGAACCGGAACCTTTATTGTGTTCTATCCGTAACCATACAGGAACCTTTAAAATGTTTGTTTAGAGAACAGGAACCGGAACCAGAACCGATAAAAATTCCGGTTAAACTCTCTGATAAATATGCTATCAGCTTTCCCTGAACTCTTGAGCTACCAATATCAACGTTTCTTCTTTATCTTGCTCTTCCATAGGTTGAGTGTTTGAAAGAACTCCATTCAGTACTCTCAGTGAATTAGTGGGAAAACAATAACAAACAGTTTCTCGTCAGCTTCTTCTATAGTAAGATCCTCAGTGTAATAGATGTATAGTAAAGTAGACCTACCGGTGGTAGGAAGGACCGTATCCGGCAGTTACAAAAGCTACTAAAACGTATTTAATATATTTATATGTCAAGGTCATGTGTTCTGCGGTTGTCACTTTTAATAGATTCTAACAACACATATAAAATAACACTAATAATATAGTAAATTATTATCACTTTTGACAGCAAATTTTTTTTCTTAAATTCCTAAAGTTACTTCATACCAGAAGCCTTCTATAGGCCTACGTCTTATCTTGCCAGTTGCCACTTTATTTTCTCTGATGACGATTTTTGGACACAAAGCCAATTTTCTGGCTATAACAACTTCGCTATATTCTTAACGATATGTTTACAATCCTAACATTGTTTATTAAAACACATAATTGGAACGACAACATGGCTCTTATGTTGTGTTTTAATGGTCTTTATCACCAAAATGATCATTGATGGGGTTACATGTAATCACTACAAGAATAACGACTTAACTGATGATAACAGAAACACATGTCTTATGCAACTTGGCCAGTTCGCTTTTAATGAGGAACACAACGTTGATTACCGGTACTTGTTTCTTTCTTTCTGTCATATTAAATGTTTCTCAAACATTGTTTAATAGCGCCGTTGATGTATACTCAAAAACACTCCATCAAATTGACAAAAGTCTATACAGTCAGTTGAAATTTAGACTAGTTCCATATCTTTCCGCTATAAATCACTACTACGCAGGGTGCACACACGAGGGGGGTGGGGGGCAGCGGTCCGGACGAACATGAAGTAGCCTATAAATAAAATATTAAATAAAAAGCAATGATTTATCAATGTTAAATCACATTAAAGCAGTGGTTGAAAATAAACCCTGTCTCAATACAATCTGTGTATTTATAGACTCATTAAGTAATTTGTAATTGTTCAAAGTATGAGTCTAATCAAGTAATGGATTGGATGGAACTATTATTGACTTGTAACTTCTTTACTTTGGACCCCCCAAGGAGAATTTCTATGTGCGCCCCTGCTAGTACACGTAGTGACAAAGGTGGAGAGAGTTACAAATTAGATGGGCACTATTGAATGAAAACTATCGAATTAATAATATTAGACCATCGCCTATTCGATAATTTACCAACCATTCTAATGAAAAGTTTTCAAATTCGATTGGTGTTGATCGACAGGGACGCCCTTAGCAGACGTGGGGCCCTGTTCAAACTTCGTTTGAAACGCCCCCGGTTATTTGCCGGCGTGGTCAACTGTTGACACTGAAGACCGAGGCTTGAATTCCGGCTGGATGCACTATAGTGGTTACTGGTTACTTCCATGATGGCTTTACACCCTCTTCTCGAGAGAACGTCTCTTTCCGAGCTCGGACCTTACCGTCAACGGCGGCCTAAGTGCAATGAAAGTCTAACAGCTTAAAGTGAATGAGACCCGCCTCGGTGGTTAGTTGGCTAACGCGCTAGTCGTGTTGAGCTCGACTGCCGAAGGCAGGGAGATCGAGGTTCAAATCTCGGTCGGGTGAACTGGTGGGGGGGTTTCCCTAAATGGTTTTCCACTCTCCATCCACGCAAATGCTGGTTCACTTCCTCTAAATTCAACCTTCCAAATTCCTAATCCATTAGCGCAATTAGTACTTAAGCGTATAACCCGAACGGGTAGTAAGACGCGGTGCTAAATAATAAAATGAATGAGGGAAAGCAACGTAATTTAAGGTCATCATTTTTGCAGTTTTTATAGCCAAACACTTTTTTGGCCAAGATAAATGAATTATTGTTTATATTATTGTGATTATTATTACTATCATGATCATTTTTATTAATATTATTAGGTTTTATATCTCTCGACAGGTCCATTCTATTTGTCAGTGAACTTAAACCACCAGTGTACCCTGTCCTCTTGCCTCCTTTGTTTCCCAGAGCTTTCTTCTTTCCTTCAAATTATCCAATATTTGAATCATTCCTATTTCTCTCAACCTTTCCTTATATGATGTCGTGCAGAAGACAGTTTCTCCTAAGGATATGTTCGATCCAGTTTGCTTTGCACCAAGAATCATCCAAAATGGTTCCTCTTCTCAGCCAACTTCTTAAGACCTTTATTTGACACCCTGTCTGTCCACCTGATTTCTCAATTCTTCTCCAGCACCACATTTCAAAGCTCTACAAGTATTTCTTTTGCATCTTCCAAAGAGTCCAAGTTTCTGCTCCATACAGTGCAGTGCTTCGAATGTAACATCACATTCAGGGGGAATCCAGATTATTTTCATAGGGGGGTCATAGTTATAAATAACATAGTTACTTGCAATGTTAATTTCTGTTTAGAGCCATTTAATAATTTATCATTCATATTTGATCCTACCATGTTTTAAACCATGGTCATCCTCCCAATTTTTTAAAATAAGATAGTTTTTATAAACTATTTGGAGTGGCCTTCCTTTAGCAATTTTTTGAAAAAGGTTCATTCTAGATTCTAGAAGCTATGAGTTGTCTTCGTCTTGAATTTAAAATAAATTAGATTCTTTCATAAATTACAAGCCATTTAAAGTGTTTCAACTAGAAATTTTGAAATTTGAATGCCCCTCGAAGCTATTTAGAGTGATTCTCACCTAATTTTTTATGGATTGTTAGATACCGCTAGAAGATAATCTTTGAAGTGGTTTTACACAGACAAAATTTTGAAAGTTGAATTATTTCAGAAACTAAGTTATTTAGTGTGTCCTCGCCTTTAAATTCTTCAAAATGACATGCATCTAGAAGGTATTTGGAGTTGGCCTCCCCTAGACATTTATGAAATTTGGATGACCTTGGAAGCTATTTAGAGCTTTCCTCCCCTGACTTTTGTGCCGGTTAGATTCTAGTCTAATAGTTATTTGAAGCGGTCTTTTCCGGCAAATTTTTGACAGTAGAATGCATCTAGAAGTCATTTGGAGTTTGATTTAAGGCGATCTTTCAGCTTCATATTCGATAATATTAGAGGATTTGAAATATATCGGGGGGAGGGGGGGATTTATTCCTGAGGGACAGAGTGACCCACAGTTCCTCTGCTCCTGCCGTCCACAATAATCTTATTCGGTATGAATTGCTTTTAGGCTATTAATTAGTCTTCTTAACGTGTGGTAGTGTACCGTCTCTATGCGGTAAAATGTTCGTTACTCGCAATCATCACAAATATTCCTACATGAAAATTAAATAAACATGAGGAACGAAATAACGCACGTATGGACCCGGCTTAAGTAGTGTGTGCGCGTGAAAAAGACAAACAAATTGTATAATTCATCGCTGTATTTTCTTTCTAAAATTTGAAATTTCATTTTTTTTATGTATTAATCTTCTAAATTTTACAGGGGTTCAACTGACCCTTTGACCCCGAATCCGCGCCTGATCACATCAGTATCTTATTCAGTTCCAAATTTAAACCTACTGGTCAGCAGTAGCCTCCTTTTTGTTGAAAGCTTCATTGGCCACGGCGAACCTCGACCCAATTGTTTATGTAGATAGGTTTATATTCTTTAAATTGACAAATTGACACCTGGATACGGGAATCGAACCCGGAACCTTTTTGTTTTAGCTCTTACCACTGAGCTATCCAAGAGTCGTCCCATGTTATTCTTCACTCATATTTTAATATCCGTGACGGACGTATGTAAATCGTTATCTACATATGTATGAATAGCTTAGAACACGAGCTATCAGACAACATAGCCACCTTCGACTCGGGAGGGCTTGATGCTGCCAATAATACAATTACAACTGTACGAATGCACACATCATGGTAGGTTTAGTTTAATTTTCTACAGTTAGTAATATTGACAGTTTTTGTTTATTTGTCAAGAGCGTGTGACATTCAAAAACAAACTTTTTAAATGAAAACGAAAAATTCCTGCTCAAACGATTAAAAGGTACGAAATTTTTATATGGTCAACGTTGATAATACCTTTACATATTATTAGTATTATTTATTAATATTATCTATCAAAAGTCCTTCAAAGTCTTAACGTATGACTATATTAAACTATGTTTTTGATTCCACGTCTCAAACTACCCGTCCAGACTATAATTCTTTTCAATCACACTAAAGGGGTAGGGATGAGTGAGGTGGAGTATAAAAGAAGTGCACTTGCATTTGATTTGAGGGATAAAGTGAAACAATTTAGGTAAAAATATCTTAAGTACACCTAGTTGTAACTCGAACACTGACCTCACCGTCATCTGCATATCAGCTTGGGCAGCCTACCATTTAATCCGCGTGCCCATAGATAATGTTTGTTTTTTACATTTCAAGATATAATATATAATGAAGACTTAAAGTGACCGCACTAAGATGCGACATCTGATTCGTCGTACTGAAATAAGAATGAGGTTGAAAAAACGTTTTAAAAAATATAGAGTTTTTTTTCGTGTCACCCTAGCTCCAAGAAGGGCATATACAGATATACTAGTATATCTGTATATGCCCTTCTTGGAGCTAACTCCTCAATTTGCTTTTGAAAAAAAATGGGGACTAGGGGAAAGGGCGTAAAATCAAGACTGTAGCATGAATAAAACTTTATGAGAAAGGGGGAATTTAAGGGGCACAGTCCCCTTGCCACATTAGGCCAATATAACGTGTGATATTAGAATAATATATTAATAATTATTATTATTATTAGCACCGCGTCTTACTACCCGTTCGGGTTATACGCACTTACGCTAATGTGATGTAGGGTGATTGTGAGATGAAATGGAGGACCTACAGTTTAACGTGGAATCCGAACCACGGTGGAGGCCTGGCATTCCTCACATTCACAAGTTGTGATTTGTGTGACTATTAAATGGTTCTATAAACTATTTGGAATTTGTTTTTTAATGTTTACAAAGGACAGTCAACCTCGTGGTCTCAGGGGTAAAATGCTCGCCTCAGGACCCGATGTTCGTGGGTTAAAACTCAACCGGGGGGTCAACGGAGTTTTCTTTGGCGATGAAAATCCGTAGCACAACTTCTTTCGGGGGGAGTCAAACTCGTCGGTCCTTGTCGATTGTGGCGTGTGAAATAATCCTGAAGGTGTGTTTAAAATACCTTTCGGGCAAAATTGGTAGGCTCTTTTGCTCTCGCCATAAAAATTCTTGTGTGCTGAAATAATCAGTCGGTTCAGAAAGTGCACGTTAAATACCTCAAATAAAAAACATACTAATGACAGTGATATGAATCGTATAATTGCTTGTAAATTACTTTATATTTGAATTGACATAAGGTAATTAAAACTAAAATAACTCAACTGTGCTAACATTTATGCACTGATATTTGGTTATGAATAAACGTAAAGAATATTTAATGAAATGATTATATACCAGTTTTATTTCGAAAACTAATTATTTTGAGAAGTTAGCTTATTACAGAACAGTTGTATTGTGTTTACTAAATTCCACAGAAATAATAATTTAAAAAAAACTTGACGATTTGATCGGAATTATATATATATTAATTAGAAAGATTTGACATGCATTTTATTTCATCATCGGCTCCATGCGGCGATCGAAACCTTTAAATCACTACGTATGTGTCCCTGCGCCGACTAACCAGCATTGATCGCTCACGGATCCACACCAAACCTTATGAACATCTACGGGTGCGACTAAGCTTGCGACCTAGTTGCCGCGACCACCAGAACGCCAAGTCATGTTATTTATACGGATGATCCAGAGTCGCTCACTTTTGCGATCAGGTCGCAGTCGCGTAGAATGGTCACCCTCCAAAGTATAACAAGGCCCTACGTGCTGACACCCTAGTCGCCGCGACCAAGACGCAAGAATGGCTGCAGTCTATGGAATCAGCTAACTTCTCAGCGGAGGGTCGCCCACGTCGCCCTCACTGATTACGGCCCACCAATCCTGTCTCGTTTCTTCCTTCTCAGGCAAGCTGGATGGAGGGGCTAAATCAGTGAGGATGCAGTTCGTTGCAAGAGCAGTCTGTAATAATAATTGTCCCGGGTTTTCTCTCACCTAACAGCCACTTCCGGTTCCAGGCTGGAAGTGCGCTCCGCTGGTTGGCCGATCTTCACGGCTTGGCGCCCTCACTGCTGCCAACCTTGGCCCGCGGAAAAAAACAAGAAGAAATACTGCCACGCGCCGCGCTAGTGGTTTTGTTGCCAATCAACAATAAGTACATAAACATACCTTCACTTGCGAGATATATTAATGACCGCTTATTATTTATAGACGTGTCGGTTTGAAAGGTAAATTTTTTTTTTCCGTTAGTTTTGTCCTAGAATAGGGTTTGAACGGTAACACATACACAATTTTGAATCATCCTTTTTGTGTTTATGTGTTCCACGTTTATTGGTGTACTCTACGTGACAAACTTAATCTTAAAGTTCTTTTGTAAAATTTTCATGGTACCAGAATTTATTTTTATAGTTTCAAAGTTTTTTTTTTTGGATCAATCACGGAATGAATTCTGTGAACAGATAAAGAGTCGTAACTCATTTGGCACCAATGAGACATGAAGGGAATTTATACATCGAAATCTTTGGACAAGCGGACAAAGGTATCAATCTCGTCTCATCAAATTTTTATGAGACAGGAAGATCTGGTTTCTTATCCCGGGTGGATGTACTAAGGTGTTTTATCCCCATCCATAAAATATCTTCCCCCTACCCTTTCACGCGAATGCGGGGCACTTCCTATAAATTCTACCTTACCTGTTCCTACCCTATTCGTGTAAATATTCGTAGCCAAGATGGATAGTAAAACGCGAAAGTCTAGAAGAGAGGAGGTCATCGTGACAAGGCTCCGCGTCGGACACATATCATTGACCCATGGATTTTTATTGAGAGGGGATCCACCTCCAGTGTGTGAGTTTTGCGATGCTCCCCTTAGTGTGTACCACATTTTGGTGGAGTGTCGTAAATATGCCCCTATCTGCCTGGCTCTTGATTTTAAAGGTGACCCACGTTTTTTAATACACGATAGCGCGGATGGAGTTATTTGTTTAGTCAGTTTTATACGCCAGGCGGACCTTTTTAATGCCATTTGAGTCACTTTTATAAAGTGACTCATCTGGATTTTATCTCATATTAAGAACTTTTTAACATTTTAGTATATTTTAATATGTTTGTTTTGTCGTTTGAAGTTGGTTTTGTCTTTTTTTAACGTATTATTTTAACATGTTTTGTCATTTTAACGTGTTATATTTTAATATGTTTGTTTTGTATTTTAACGTAGTGTATACACCTGGGCCTGGATTCACTAACGGGAGCAAATAGTTGCGCCGGCGCAAGTTTGAAAGATGTGCCCAAATCCCTATTCACTAAAAGAAACAGGCGCAATTTGAGAGCAAAGTTGTGCCTTTTATTTGCCACCACTCAAGAATAGGTGTAACTATTAAAATCACGATTGTCACTTCAATAAATTTAAATGGCGGCATATTATCGTTATGGCTTATAATACAATAATTATTGAACTGTAATCTAATTAATAATATAGAAGTTAAAATAACATACATCTGTTGAGCACAATATTTGTTTTAATTTAGATGGTGGTAACAAAACCATTACTTAGCTTTTATTGTTGAAATTTTACATTCAAACAACGCAATGGCATTTCTTGCATTAATACAAAACAAAACGTCAAACAAAACCATGAAATGTGTAATCTTTGTTTGAATCCAAAGAAGTTTGTATTCCTCAAAGTCCAAAGACATCTCGTCACTAAATATGAAGGTTAGTATAGCTTTAAAATAAGTTTTAAAGTTTCTATAAATGTTTTATTAATGGAACTTAAGCTTTAAACTAATAATATTAATAAATACTAAATAACGTACTAATATTGTTTTTGTTAAAACACCCAGAAAGAGGCCGTTTCTAGTTTTATTGCTAGTTTAGGAGTAAAATATTTTGAAATCTTTGTATTTGCTGTAATTTTCATTAGATATTTAAAATAAAGTAGCCTTGACTTTGAAAGTAAATTCTTCACAAGGATTGGTCGAAAAGAGCGAAATTGATGACGTTTATGGTGACGTCACCATAATCTTGCCACCAGTTTGCGCCTTGTTTAGTGAATAAGGAATTGGAGCAAATAATAAGGCGCATCTTTGGGCGTATCTTGGGTGCAAAGTTGCGCCATTTCCAGACTTGCGCCGGAGCAGAATTGTTCCCGTTAGTGAATCCAGGCCCTGTGGTTTTATTTTAGCAGGTGTATCACTTCTTTTATACTAATAACCCATTCTTTCTCATATTGAGACAGTTTTTAATTGATAGACAAATTTTAATATTGTATACAATTTTATATTTTATGTTTCCACCTGTTTATTCTAACAGGTGGACTATGTGATATGTCTTTCCTATGAAGATTTTACTGTGTTTCTTTTATTACTAAAGACCCTAATGACCTCACTGTGTCGACGGGCCTCAAAACAATAATAATAATTATGATAGTTAAACGCAAAACTGGATTTATATTAAAGGTGGAATGATTTCTTATGTTAAACTTGGAGTATCTTACAAAGTATTGTTGCCACCAAATTGTGCAAAAGGTCTTTTAGATTGAGTTTTTCAAAAGTAATCTTATATAATATAATCTTCTTATATATAATTTGATAAGCCCGTTTCCGGTAATAGAAATTACGAGGAAATGACTGAACAGATTTTGACAAACGACCACTCATTTTAACGGTTAGCAGTCCAGGATCTCTGGAGGGGAAGTAGTTTTCCACGAAAACCCGATTTTTAAAGAGAATTTTCAGTTTATCATTCTTTGTTTAACCGTTATTTGCTGCATGGCTGTAAATCTTTAAATAAAATATATCTCTTTGACTAAAAAATAATAACTCAATATTTATTTGTTGGTCCAAACACATCACATTTTTCTCTTTGGGTTAGAAATATTTTTCTTTGGATGCTGGTATTCTTATAAAGGGGAATACAGATATCTTTTTAATAGCCTTGTATATACCAACCCCTAGTTTTGCCATATAACAAGTCAAACGTTGGAAACATAATTTTCTTAATCAAAGGTATATAAATGTACAACCCCCTAAAACCCTGAAGTAGGCCTATATTGATATATTTTACATGACTTTCTCTATACTTCATACATACTAGAAAGTTAAATACAATCTTTTTTTTTTCATTTCAATCTTAGATATTTAACGTGCACTTTTTGAATCGACTGATTATATCAGCACACAATTTATAAAATAACTTAAATCTACAATACACCACTGGCGCAGCCAAGGGAGGGGGTTTCAGGGTTGAAACCCCCCAGACCTCGCTACCCACCTACCTCTTTCTCGTCCCTAAAGCTGTTGAGATCATACATGAGGAACTCTACAAATGAAGACAGACTTAATGGGCTTCATGTACATACATCCAGAGGTGTCAGTTACGGACCCATGTGGAAAATGACTGATCTGGCCCAGAAGTGGAATTGACCAGATCTGGGAATGCCGGATTTGCCCCACATCTGGCTCATCTGGACTAGTTCTGGGCATATCTGGCCCAGATATGGACCAATTCTGGCCAGATATGATTTTTTCACATGTGTAGGATGAAGTTCTCAATGAACTATCTATGAAGCCACGGAAAATTAACATAAGACTAAAGTGGATAATTACAAGAGTGATTGTGTGAGTTAAGAGTTAGTGCAAGTTGCTTATTTGAATTTTTCAAATTTTAGCTCATAAAATAATTTTATAAATCAAATTTCCAAAATACAATTTACTGAAACTTCCAAGTTTGTATATTCAAGCAGTATGCATCAATAAAAATTTGTTCATAAAAACTTAATTGTCATAATAATTAGAGAATTATGACAATTTTTATAGATTTTAAATTATTTTGGATATTATTGTATTTATTTTGATGCCTTTGCATTTTGCAGTACTTAAATTTTCCCGCTGGAAAAACCAATAGTCCACGCTTAGTTGGTCAGTGAAACTAACCCCCCCCCCCCCGGCCCCCCCTAAACGAATCCTGGCTGTGCCAGTGACAGACTCAACATCCAACCCCCTGCCGTTAATTCATCACTGTGGAAGGGGAAACTCACATTTCACCAGTGATAGATTTTTAGGCCATGCCAGGAATGGAACCCGGGACCTTTAGCTCAGTAGACGAACCAACTTAGCAAGGGTGTTGGCACATACCATCTCATTTTACACTGAAATAAAGGAAGGGCTGTACAGGTTTATTGACAATGGAGGTTGTATTAAAAAAGAAAGTCAATACTTCCGGTCAAACAAAAACCAGGAAATTTAAGTTTATATCTTCTATACAAAAGATTATCACAGGGTTTGCTGGATTATATTTGAGCTAATCAAAATGTAATACACCTTTATCGTGTTAAATTAGTTGCCAATATATTTTCACATCAAATACTTGATAACTTGTTAACCTTAAAACGTTTCTAGGTGGACTTAACGATCTCGTTACATTTCTCTTTGGATTTAAGGTAGGAATTTATATTTTGAGTTAAGATTTAAATTTCTTTCTGGTCTTAAGGTGAAATTTCTTTCTGAACATAAGGTCGATATTCCTAATTGAACTTAAGGATAACACTTCTTTTTAGACCAAAGGTTTAAATTTCTCTTTGATGATAAGTTTCGATTGAAAACGAATCACTTTTATATTCAAAAGTATACTCTGATAGTGGACAATATTGGTCACTTTATTAATAGGTTAATCCAGTTATCATGCGATTATGTAGTCAGGCTTGCTATGTATGTAAAAGTAAAACAAATCCAAAGGATCACATCCTCGAGTTTACTGGGGTAGATTCTCTTTATTCTGAAAGTTAGCAATCTTGCCTTATTTGGTACGACTGGTGTGGCTAATAAGATTATGTTAAGGTGAGATTGCTAGTTTTCAGGATAAGCGTAGTGTATGTATATACCAAATTTCAGATTTCTATGATCCAAGATCACACGAATTAAGGCTTCAGATTCACAATGTTTGCTGGTGACGGAAAAATCAGCTGTACTGAAGGTGTTTTTGAGAGTGTTTTAGGCCTATATACACACACACACACACACACACACACACACACACACACACACACACACACACACACACACAACACACACACACACACATAAATGTTACCCTTTTTTTGGGTCATTAAAGTATCAGACACCGGTGTTCTATCAGTGTTCGCCACAAACACCGGTGATTGACACTACACCCAATATCATTGCTGAGGAAACTCCAGATTCTTCTTCGCTCTCTCTCTGTTAACTGTTGCCAAATCTCACTCTAAATTATGTCGGGAAGTGGTGTGCTGGGGGTACTGGCAACATCGACTAACCAGAGTTGCGAAACTTGTCTTATGTTTGAGGGAAGTTTGACCACACAAAAACGAGAAAATGACAACTCTTGTTTCTCAATAGTAACCATGCAGTTCTCTCAGCAATGATATCCAGCGTAGTGGGGACACTTGTGTCACAGTGTGAAAAGGCCCTAAGCTCACTCAGCCTCAGCTGCAGACGTAATTATCTTCATCACACACGTGTGGTCATGTCTTGTCTTTCTCTCGTGTGTGTGTGTGTGTGTGTGTGTGTGTGTGTGTGCACGTGAGGCGAGCAGGATGGAAGGTGACTGACTGTTCGCCGGCTCTTTTGTCCGACGACACAATCTTTGCATGCTCCTCTTTCCTACCTAGTCTATTGTGACCCGCCGCGTGACTGTAACGGTCCTTTTAATGTCGTGTTTCCCGATCTGACCGGTATTGAGTGGTGCGCTAACAGTACCTCCTGATACTCCTCCCGCATCGGGGCTCACCCGATACGACCCGCAGCCCACACGGCGACAAGGTCTGGGGGTAACCCGAAACTTGGGACGGATCTGACAGCCTTTGAAAAATTACTGTCAGTCTTGTACACTTCGTTCACCCGGCAAGCCTACCTTAGTTATTTCCACTATGGTGTAGCTTAGAAGATAGGGCCATAGTGGAACCCATCAAGGTAAAACTAGACTTTCATCGTAAACTGAGTACATTTTTTAATAATTTATTTAGCACCTCGTTTTACTACCTGTTCAGGTTATACGATTACGTACTAACTATGATAATGAGTTAGGGATGAGGAAGGACGAAGGTTGAATTTAAAGGAATTGTACTAGCATTTGTGTGGAGGGAGAGTGAAAAACCATTTAGGAAAACCACCCTTCAGTACACTTGGCCGGAATTCTAACAGTTTTAATTGCACTTGGTCGCCGTTGATGAATAGGCGGTCGGAGATCGTATTGCATCTCAGCTGGGTGTACTTGGGTGGGATATCCACATGTTATTTCTTTCCACCCTCTTTATGGGCAAATGCTTATGCATTTTTTCTCAGTTTGATATTTTTCAACCTCACCACACCACTATACCCGTTCGAGTTACATACATATTAACTACACTAATGGAGTAGGGATAAGGAAATATAATTTTAGAGGAAATGTTTGCGAATTTGTTTGAAAGAAGAGTGGAAAACACTTCAGAACCTCTCGATACAGCTGGCCAGGATTTATAGCCTGACCTCCCCATCACCGGCAAACCAGACTAAATGATTATTAATTCATGTGTAACACAAAGTGATATGTGATGGTCATCCACATGCGTGACGAACCAGGATGGCTCAGTGGTAGAACATTGGTGCATAAAGCCAAAGGTCCCGGGTTCGATTCCCGTGTCTGGGTTGTCATTTTTCACCCAAGTGAACGGACTAAATGAGCTTGACATTTAGACCACACACCCACCGATACGGGTTCCTCTAATCTACCTTCCTTATCCTTATTCCCTGGATTAATTCGTTAATATCCCGACACGTAGTACGAACAATGAGTGCGTGGAAACAGTGTGTGTGTGTGTTGGATGTCACCGAGAGTCGTGAGAGGATGAATATGTATGTTCGGTCTGTCATGTGTGCTTTACATGTGTGTTCCGCTATCCAGTATTGTACCACTTCCGGTCAGCCACGCACTTCCTCCGACCACAAAGCCCTCTGAGACAATAGCCCACCGCTCACTGACGGAGTGCAGCTATAGAATCTAGCAGATACTTTCCGTGTCAATGCTCACGGAGCTCTGATAGCCACGTTTATGTGGTACATCTGTGTAGAAAGTAGGCATTGTACTCCTTTCTGGGCATTTCATACAATGCTGGGTATGTTAGGGGGGGGGGGGGGAGGGGAGTGTTTGTTGTTTCCTACGCGCCTCCCTACTCGCTCGGGTTGTACACACATATATAATATTAACTACTCTAATGGTGTAGGGATGAAGAAATGTAGTCAAATTTGCATGGTGGTAGAGTGGTAACCCTTTAGAAAAAACAACAAAAAACATCTCAGCACACCCAACTGGGATTCGAACCTCGATCTTCCTGTATTTGGCAATCCATTCTACTGCGAGCGTGTCGCCTTAGACCCAGTGTGGTCTGCCACAAGTGACAAACTGTTCATAAAAAAGTGGAGAATCTGAATTTGCCAGCTCTAACAGTATAATAAAGTATTTCCTAACAGCTTGTGCTTGTTGTCATTTTATATTTCCTGTATATTATTGAGTAATTATTGATGCAACACTGCAATCGCTCCCTTTCCAAGCACTTTGTTTCATCTCTGCCTTCAGAGGGTCGTCACATTTCGCATTAAACTGTGTTACATTTTTAATTTGAAAAATTTTCATCATTTTCTTCTGAAGCAGTTGTAACTGAGTAGTCCATGTAACCTGTTTTGAATTGATTTGTTCAAACAGTGTGTGTTGTTTTGAATGTTTGATTGAGCGAACTAATTTCTCACTTTTCACAAGGTGTGGTGAATTTCACTTCTCATTCGCCACAACCGTGGCTATATTGAAAAATATGTTGTCCAACTAGTGATGGGCACAATCGAGTAAAAATAATCGAGTAACTCGATTGTGTTGTGTAATCGGGAGTACTCGATTCTTCCGGGATTACTCGAGTAACTTTACTCGGACCGTGTTATTCTTTTATTTTCTCTTTTCTTACCTTATAAATAAGAATCGACCTTATTGGCTAGACTGTTTACCACGCTATTTCCATTTAAAAGGTATATTCCCTTAGAGCTCATTTTTCATCAACAGTTTCTGCTGCCACGCAAAAATGACCCTTTATGGTTTAAACGTTGCACATGCATTCTCAATACAAATTACTCGCAGATGTAAAGTACACAATCGAAAAGCATGCTACTAGCTAAGCGTATCACATTTCCGATTCTTTTCAAAAGTACTCGATGAAAGTTACTCGATTCTTTTTACTCGGCACCTCGGCAGTCTTATTTTCACAATCGCATTGACGAAACTAGATATTGTCTTTCATAATTATTTTAATTTCTCCTTAGTAAAATATGATTATTTATAAATTGAAATTAATCAGAGTAAGATACAAAACAAAAAAACAATTGTTTTCACTTTTATAAAGGTACAATTATTATCAATTTCTTTAACATGAACGTTTAAAGAAAAGTTTATTTTATTAAAAAGAGTACAAAACAATTTTTATTTGTGAGACATTTCTTAAAACGCATACTTTCATATTAACTGTAGATGTAAAGTGAAACATGAAAATAAGGGGGTGGAGGTCAGTGTCGACTGCCTACTACAGGAAGAGATTATGGACTTGTTATTAGTATCGAATTCCATTGCAAGACTTCCGAGTAATGTCCAACCGATTGCCACGGATTCGAGTAGATGATTTGCTAAAAATTACTCGAGTAATTTTACTCGATTACTCGATTCTTAGAATTACTCGATTGTGCCCATCACTATGTCCAACTCTTCCTTAGAACACGTGACCACCGAGATGGGGTAGGGACTTGGCCTTGAAGGGTAAGGGAGGGGAGGGAGGAAGTGTTTAGTGTCTGAACACACTCCTTCCCCTCCTTGGATGCTAGAAATAATCATTTTACTTTCTCACATGGAGAAATTATTGTAGTCGGGAAAATGTTCGACCCCGAGATTATGATGAATCTTTACGCTTTATCTGCCCCCTAGCCCAAAAAGTTGGGTCTTGCAATTGTGTCCTCGTCTGCCTGTCTGTCCATCCATATTTTTTTTTGTGTCTTAACTCTTCCCCAACTCCTCATTGGCTTGTAAACCGTGACTGAACAATGCGTGTCAAGTTTCAATATTTTGCTGCTTTGAAAAAGTTATTAACATATGTTGTTTTAATGGTGTAACAATGATGAGTCATACCCGTTTTTTTTTTTCTCCAGTGACTTATTTTTCTTGTTGAATTTTAATGTCCGGTAAATTTCACTGTTTTTTTTAATGTTCGCTGCAATCTTATTTTGAGGTAGAAACCGGGTCTTTTTCCAGGATTTCTTTTTAACTCGTTGACTTTTAAAGGTTGATTGAAACATGCCAGTCAAATTTCACTCTTCAACCAATTTAGAACCTTTATAAACGGAAGTATCCGGCTTTGCCCATAGTAAACATGCAATCCTTTGCGTGGTTACCCGTGGCAACCCTTTTTTGCTTCATACATAAAAAAATTTGTTCATTTTAATTTCTTCCGACCCAATTTTAAATTGATTAAAATAAGTCAAATTAAAATTTTGAAATTCCTGCTCCGAGGTGCACACGTTCGCGCACAAGGTCGGTTAATTTGAAAATTTCAGCCCTCTGCTTGAGAGAGAAAGAGATATCGCACAGCCCTCATGACATACAAACTCTTCATTTTTATTAACATTAATAACTGTTAAGATACTCTCTCTCTCTATCCCGGTCCCCCAAATGGCCCGCCACCCCCCTGAGAGTAGTTCAAACCACAATGTTTCTATCTTTATTTATGTCCATATGGGAAGTGATAAGCAATGCTGAATGAGGACAAAAAAACACAAGATCTTTGTGTGACCAGAAGCCCTACATTAGCTGCAACTACGTTCAAGATCTTTGTGTGAACATAAGCCCTATTGACTATAGAGGTATTTCACGATCATCAACGTGCTATAAAATTTTATCCAACATAATTAATTTCAATGAAATTGACGCCATATGCAGAAGAAATAATTATTGGAGATCATCAATGGGGATTTCGACAAAATAAATAAACAACATAGCAGATTTTTACTATTCGGCAAATATTAGAAAAAAAAGTGGGAATAAAAGTAGGTTTGTCAATCATACATAGATTTAAAAAAACCTACGATTCAGTTAAAAGAAACAAATTATATGAAAATTTAGTTAAAATTGGGACACCCAAAAAAAAATTGCCGAGCTAATTGAGGTATTAAGAAACATAAAATTCAATCAACATAAGTTAAATATATATAATATAATTATAATATATATGCACAATATTTAAATTATTTTTGTGAAATAATTTAGTAGTAATAATTACAAGTTATGACACTTTTAATTATAAATACGTTGATATTGTAACAAACATCTAAAAAATTAGGTAGCCTACATTTTAAAATAGTCATTTGAGTCAATTACACTTAAAACTAAGTTGAAAAAATCAAAGGGTGATGTAACCATGCATATATTAAAAATTAATGTATTACTTTTGAGAATTGAAAGAAAAATTATTAAAATTTTAAAAGTAAAAATTGAATTTATTTCTTAGCTGCAATTCCTTGATTTTTGGCTGCATTTCTAGAACTGCACAGTTATTTAGACGACATGTTTAAATGCACCAGCGGCATCATCCTCAGGTCTGATGAGAAATATAGAACAGACCGAATTAAATTCATTCATAATTGAATTTTTCTTTTCTTAATATTCTTAAACGTTCCTTATTAATCAATTTAAAGGTTTTTCAAAAATAATTGAGGTATGTTTGACTGATACGCGTGGCAGGATACTGGTTGGATGTCACTTATCAGATACTTTCGAAATACATAATGGGTTTGAAACAAGGAAATACACTTTCCCCATTACTTTTTAATCCATACTTAAGAGTATGCTATCAGGATGATGCAAGAAAGTAGAGGAGGGTTGACACTAAACGGTAACAATGCATATATTAGGATACGCAGGGGATTTAGCTTTATTGAGAAATAGTAAGGAAGCTGTTGCAAGAAATGCATAAATATTACCAGAGATTAGTAAGGAAGTAGTTTAGAAGTGAACGCTGAAAAAGCTTTAAAGCTGCGTTGACAAGACTCAAGTATATTTGGACACTACTTGGATCGTGTCAACAATTCATCCCAGCCCACTCGGAAGAGGTTATATCAAAGTTGAGTACGACGTACTTGGATCCAAGTCGAACTTTGATGATGTTCAAAATGGCGTCGACTCAAAACACGGATGATGAGACCCGTAAAAGGAATGTTATAAAAATACTCAAATGGACGGATAGGCTAAAGTAAGGTTCATGGAAGTGTATGAGGCAGAGGGAGTGTTATGGAATGTAACAAAGAGCAGATATTGCAGCTCTCATGCTAGTATCAAGTTTTATTTTTGCACTGCCTCTTAATAAATATTCAGGCTATACGCACTCAAGTTCTAGAATTTTTTGTTTTTTGTTTTACACAGTGGTTATTCGTATATGAAAGTGTCTTCATCTTCAACCGCTACTTCGTAAAGGAAATTTGAGGAAGCTCCAAGAAGATCCTTGCGCCTAAAGTATCCAGCTCCGGGTCCAAACTTTCTTTTTTCTCTTTTACTGAACTTTTTTTTTATGGATTTCAACTTCCTGTGTAAGCATATCAGCAACCGCTCCGATAACCTCCAAAACCAAATCCGCCATCTTTTTGATGTCTTCATAACTGACCAAGTGAATAACCGTAGTAACTAACTTGGACCAAGTGCACTTGTACAAGAACACTTGGTCCAAGTTTTGATCCAAGTATACTTGGACCGTGTCAGCGGGGCTTAAGCCCTTCGTCCACCGAGGAGACCAAAACCAAGCGATTACTCCCTCACGACCAAGCAACCAATCAATTAGGCAACTTTTGCATGTAAACAATGCTTCATTCTCCACCGAGGAGACCACGACTTCAGCGCTGGGCGATACATCGTAAGGAGATCAAACATGTTGGTCGCCAGGATATAAGTTGCCTGTTAGACGTTGCGGCGTGCACTTGTGGAGCTGTTAGCAGGGTTTTATTTCTATTTGTGCAAACTGGAGTTTCGATATTTTCGTGTTTTCCCTGCAAATTTTCACTTCTAGGTGACAAAATGCCACGGACAATGTCAAAGAAAGAACCAACGGCTGATGTAACTTTGATCTTGAGATAGAAAATCACTCCAATTTTGAACAACCTTTTCTCTTTGTTTTTCCAAAATCCGGATTGATCCAAAATATTGTTTCCGGGCCTTTTTACGAGCTTCTAAACACATGTAGCCAACAACCAAGCCCTCATCATATGACGACATTCTCGCGACTGATACAAAATATTTTTCTTGTGTGGACGAAGGGCCTAAAGAGTGTGTGTGTGTATGGGGGGGGGGGAGCACCCTCTGCCCCTCCCCTGAAACCGCTCTAGGTAAACTAGAATAATCAAGGAACAGTTAAAAGTCACACTTTGTAAACATCTGGGCCTGGATTCTCTAACGGGAACAATTCTACTCCGGCGCAAGTCAAGAAATGGTGCAACTTTGCACCTTATTATTTGCTCCAAATCCGTATTCACTAAACAAGGTTGCTCTTTTCGACCAATCCTTGTGAAGAATTTACTTTCAAAGTCAAGGCTACTTTATTTTAAATCTCTAATGAAAATTACAGCAAATACAAAGATTTCAAAATATTTTACTCGTAAACTAGCAATAAAACTAGAAGCGGCCTATTTCTGGGTGGTTTACAAAAACAATATTAGTACATTATTTAGTATTTATTAATATTATTAATTTAAAGCTTAAGTTCCATTAATAAAACATGTATAGAAACTTTAAAACTTATTTTAAAGCTATACTAACCGCCATATTTAGTGACGAGATGTCTTTGGACTTTGAGGAATACAAACTTCTTTGGATCTAGACAAAGATTATACATTTCATGGTTTTGTTTGACGTTTTGTTTTGTAATAATGCAAGAAATGCCATTGCTTTGTTTGAATGTAGAATTTCAACAATAAAAGCTAAGTAATTGTTTTGTTACCACTATCTAAATTAAAACAAATATTGTGCTCAACAGATGTATGTTATTTTAATTTCTTTGTTATTATTTAGATTACAATTAACTAATTATTGTATTTCAAGCCATAACGATAATATGCCGCCATTTAAATTTATTGAAGTGACAATCGTGATTTTAATAGTTGCGCCTACTCGAGTGGTGGCAGATAAAAGGAGCAACTTTGCTCTCAAATTGCGCCTGTTTCTTTTAGTGAATGGGGATTTGAGCACATCTTTCAAACTTGCGCCGCCGCAACGATTTGCTCTCGTTAATGAATCCAGGCCCTGGTCATTACTTCCTTCACCCGCTTCGGTGGCCGCTTGGTCTAACGCGCTACTTTCATGTTGTATAAGACTGCTGAAGGTGGAGAGCTCTGGGTTCGATCCCGGCTAGATGCACTGAGGTTTTTTCCCTAAGCGGGTTTCCACTCTCACTCCACGCTAATACGGGTGCGTTTCCTCTCAATTAAGCCTTCCCAATACCTAACCCATTAGTTTAACTAGTGCTTAGTCGCATATTATTATTATTATTATTATTTAGCACCGCGTCTTACTACCCGTTCGGGTTATACGCTTAAGTATTAATTACCCTAATGGATTAGGAATTGGGAAGGTTGAATAGAGGAAGTGAACCCGCATTTGCGTGGAGGGAGGGTGGAAAACCATTTAGGAAAAACCACCCCCAGTTCACCCGACCGAGATTCGAACCTTGATCTCTCCGTCCTCGGCAGTCGGGCTCAACAGGACTAACGCGTTAGCCAACTACGCCACCGAGGCGGGTCTTAAGCGTATAACCCGAACGGATAGTAAGACGCGGTGCTGAAAAAATAAATAAAAAACTACTCCCTTCAGGCAAACAATAGTGAACATTTTTTTATGAATTGAGGGAAAATAAAGTAGAATCTACTAAGACTTCCCCCCCCCCCTTTCTAATTCCCACCTCAAATTGGTTCTTCTACATCTTTCAAACATCGGGCTCATACATTGTGACAAGCCCGAACTACGTACATCAATTATAATTATAATAAATATATTATATTATAATTATACTTTGTTCGTAAGTATTGGTGCCAACATTGAGGGGAATGGGGAATGGCATAGCAACAACCGGATGGAACACATCCCCTTCTGAGTCAATGCACCCCTCCTCTTCTTCATCCCCTCACATTGAGGGGACTATTAATAATATTATTGATAATATTAGTGTAATATAGTTAAACCTATGTGAATCAGAATTTTGGCTCACTTACTCCAATCGAATCCTAGTCAAATCCCATGCTTAAAAAACTATTGGATCAAGTATTTTATTTTAAAAATGGGTTCAGATCTGAATCGATTAATTTATCTTAGGGTTGCTTTGATAATGGTTCAAATCAAATCTGTGTTGAATATTATTTGATTTTTAATTTTCCGAATTCAATCCAATATAAAATATTTTAAAAATGTTGATACATATTTTAGACAAATTTTAGGTTTATTAAAATAAACAATGTAATAAATAACACTAATATCAAAAAGTGAAAAATCAAATAAAGATCACACCACTTTTTTTTTAACCATAGTAGAAGATATTCACTTTCACAAACAATTGTCGCCCATATCATTCCTTTACAACCTCGAACTAAAGTAAATCATTTCTCTCTTCACTCTACCACACAACTGGTTTATGGTCTGATTGTATTAATTGGTTAATAAAATACGAAATGGAGTAGATTCGAATTCTGAGCTAAGCCCATCAAATCTGAATCTGAAATTTATTGATATTAGGAATTTCGAATCGAATCCTAATCTTCCAATATTAAGATGAATCTAATTCGAATCTTACTAAGATTCGGATTTGTATTATACATTTTGAAGATTCGTACGGGCTTAAATATTATAGTCATCAATAACTGTATATTAAAAGTACAAACTTGTGTGGGTCTTAAGCAGTTGGAACTAATAAGTGCTGAGTCATTGAAAACAATGAGACCGCTGTTCCCTTCCTCCACCCCTCTTCATCACAACTATTTTATGCCTGCTTTGATGGCCTTATGGTCTAAGGCGTACCTATTGTATTGGACTAGACCAGCTGGGCCTGGATTCACTAACGGGAGCAAATAGTTGCGCCGGCGCAAGTTTGAAAGATGTACCCAAACCAAAGTTGCTCCTTTTATCTGTCACCACTCAAGAGTAGGCGCAACCATTAAAATTACGATTGCCACTTCAATAAATTTAAATGGCGGCATATTATCGTTATGGCTTAAGATACAATAAATTAGTTAACTGTGATCTAATTAATAATATAGAAGTTAAAATAACAAACGTCTGTTGAGCACAACATTTGTTTTAATTTAGATAGTGGTAACAAAACCATTACTTAGCTTTTATTGTTGAAATTTTACATTCAAACAACGCAATGGCATTTCTTGCATTATTATATAACAAAACGTCAAACAAAACCACGAAATGTATAATCTTTGTCTAGATCCAAAGAGGTTTGTATTCCTCCAAGTCCAAATACATCTCGTCACTAAATATTGCGGTTAGTATAGCTTTAAAATAAGTTTTAAAGTTTCTATAAATGTTTTATTAATGGAACCTAAGCTTTGAACTAATAATATTAATAAATACTAAATAATGTACTAATATTGTTTTTGTAAAGCACCCAGAAAGAGGCAGCTTATAATTTTATTGCTAGTTTACAAGCAAAATATTTTGAAATCTTTGTATTTGCTGTCATTTTCATTAGAGATTTAAAATAAAGTAGCCTTGACTTTGAAAGTAAATTCTTCAAAAGTATTTGTCGAAAAGAGCGAAATTGATGACGTTTATGGTGACGTCACCATAATCTTGCCACCAGTTTGCGCCTTGTTTAGTGAATAAGGAATTGGAGCAAATAATAAGGCGCATCTTTGGGCGTATCTTGGGTGCAAAGTTGCGCCATTTCCAGACTTGCGCCGGAGCAGAATTGTTCCCGTTAGTGAATCCAGGCCCAGGGGTCTTCAAACATTTTGGTACGTGGACCATATAATATATTTTACACATTTTCGCGGACCAAAGTAAAAAATATTTTTTTCTTTGTATGAATGACATTCATTAGGATCTTTTGGTGAAATCGGAATTATATTATTCAGAACAAAAGAGAAATGTAACAACTAAAACGAAAGACAATAGGACATATATATTTTCAAGAAACAGAAACTAATATTTACTCTGGAATAGCCGTGGATGCTACACTCGTAACTAACAAGAAATAACCCGCCTTGGTGGCGTAGTTGGCTAACGCGCCAGTCGTGTTGAGCCAGACCACCGAGGACGGGGAGATCGAGGTTCGAATCTCGGTCGGGTGAACTGGGGGTGGTTTTTCCTAAATGGTTTTCCACTCTACTTCCACGCAAATGCGGGTTCACTTCCTCTAAATTCAACCTTCCCAATTCCTAATCCAATAGTGTAATTAGTACTTAAGCGTATAACCCGAACGGGTAATAAGACGCGGTGCTAAATAAAACAAACAAACAAGAAATAGAGTTTTGTACAGCAAGCTCAATGGAAATAATGGAACTGCTGTTTAAATTTCAAAATATTGCTGAACTGAGGTTTCAAGCTTGAGGTGTTCATTATTAGACTGGACCTCAAATGCTGGCCAGAAAAATTTGCTCAATAGTTGGACTTGACATATCTCATTCTTGAGAATCTTTGTTCTCACATGTTGTCTTACCAAAAACTGACACAACTCCACAAGCAAATTGCTTCAAATTCAGAAACGGCTCAGGCTGCAAATATTTATAAAATTTGATCAGAAATCTTTCTTTATACCTACTTGTGTTTCAGTATGTCATCTGATTCGAGATCAATAATTTATATTTGAAACTGTCTTGGTAGTGTTTCAACATAGCAGTCAAATGCATTTTTAAAACAGAAATATTTAATCTGTTTTTCCATCAAGATTAAATCTTTCCCGAAATGTTTTTTTTTTAAGTCAGAAATGAATTCTAATTCAAATAAAGAACGAAATTCTGCTTCACATTCTTCATGACATTTTTCTCAACATGAGAAATAAACCAAGCTATGAACATTCACCTGTTTTTCAAGTAACATCATTTTTACCGTGAATACCTTGACATACGCGAATAGATCCACAAATAAAATTTGTTTCAACCTGCAACTTTAGATTCAATTGATTCATTTGGCCTGTCACGTTTGCAGAAAATGCCACTTTCCAAAGTCATTCAGTGTTTGATAAAAGTGATTGAGGTTGATAATTTTCTGTGAGAAATGAATCAATTTTTATGTAACAATTTATTTTAATAAAAATAGTCGATATAATTACTTAAATTTAAAATTATATAGCATCTTTCATGACTTTTCTTTTATAGCCCTCTGCCGAGACACTTGGAACTAGCTAAAATCGTCACATGCTGTTATGTTGGAGGTATAGGGATTGTCACAAGCTGTCTCTTACACCGTGGTTTGAGGTCTTTAATAGATGGCGCATGCGACTGAAAATGAGGGTTTGCAATTCCAACAGCACTATGGCTTGGTGTCATGGGGGAAGCATATGTGTGGACACGAACTGGACATGTAATATATACTGATAGGTTAAGAAATATTGAAGAGAAGCAATTAATTGGGGTTTTTGGATAAAATCTTGTGGTGTTTCAGATGTGGCCTGCGGGCCGTAGTTTGAAGACCCTTGGGCTAGATTGCCGATAACAAGAAGATCAGGGTTTGAATCCTGGTCGGGTGTACTGAGTGTAGTTTTTCAAACATTGTTTTCCGCTCTCCCTCCACGCAAATGGGCGTACACTTCATCTAAATGTAACCTTTTTCATCCCTAAGACCCAAACTCATTAGCGTAATTATTACATATGCGTATAGCCGAACAGTAAGATGCGGGGTTTAAAAAAAGCTCCGATATATTATAAATCCCTTCCCATACTCCTGGTGATGAAATTGAAACTGCAGCTTGTGTATCTTTACAGTACCCCTGACTGATGCAGCCATGGCAGAGCTCCAGTCGGAACAAGATGACACCACCCAGGAGAAGGCGGGTGTCAAGATGGCCAGCTATCTTGAGAAGAGGGGAAAGCTGGTAAGTACACACTTGAGAAATCACTCAATGACCCCTCATACCATTTTAACCTGAAAATTGCTAAGTATATGCTTGGAAAAATATGTCTTGTTTCTGTGACAAATGGAATTAACCTACAATACATGTCAAAATGACAAATCAAATTTTTTGTATATTTGAGTATGAAACAGTTCTAAGAAAGATTTCTTTTATAATAAATGGTCAAAGATATCATAAATGGACTATATTAGTAGCCTACCTATTAATACAGTCCACTTTTGATTTGAAGGGCCTTTTAGAAAATACAAACTATTTTTGTAGTCAATATATTAAAACATTTTTTTAGCACCGCGTCCAACTACCCATTTGGGCTATCTGCTTACGTACTAATTACGCTAATGGGTGGTTAGGGATGGGGAAGGTTGGATTTAAAGGAAGTAGGAAGTGTACCCTCATCTGTATGTAGAGAGATTGGGAAACCATTTAGGCTAAACCATCATCTGAACCGAGATCGAACTATGATCTCCCTGTCATCAGTAGTCTAGTCTATTATGAGATTAGCGCCTTAGACATTGTGGTCACCGAAGTGGGTGGTTTTTTATATTATCTATAAAAATTGACATGACTTGACATGATTATGTGAAAGTAGGTCTAGTAAAGTTTCTAGTTGTCAAATAAAATTATTATTATGTAAATTCAAGTGTATATTTTACATCTCATTTATGTGTTGAGAAAATATTACTTATTTTCTAGGGGGTACACTTTGAAATTGAGCTAAGGTGTAGAAATTATTAATAAATCTTAATAATACCTTTATTTATGGAGTTTTAAGCACTATGTAGTTCTATTATTACTATTAAGATTATTTTCTTTTCAGAATACAGATTAATCCCAAGGTCTGGGATATGAATTTCTGTCTAGATGTGAATAAATTAATAGTGGCCTTTGCTACTATGTATATCGTGTACTACACCAATTCGACACCTTAGCTCAGTTGCTAGCGTGTCTCCCTTTTGAGCTAAGGGTCCTGGGTTCAATTCCCGCATAGCCAAAAAATTTATCATTGGTCAAATGTGGGTTTACCCTTTCACAGCGATGGATTAACGGCTGGGGACTGGATGTCGTGCCTGTCCTAATCTTAAGTTAGATTTTAAGGAATATGAAAATACGACAAGACAAACCGGTAGTGGGAAATATATGACTCGAATAAAAACTGACCCAGGCCATAGGCTGGATACAGTAATAGATGTAAAAAGTATACTATATATATATATACACTAACACCATATATATGTATACCATATATATATATTAATATGTATATATATGTATATAATATGTATATATATATGTATATATACTAACACCAATAAGAATGTTAGTACCTTGGACTGTGCTTATGATCTCAGACTTACCCTCATAACTTACCTGCTTTCACAGCATTTGAATGTCAAATTTGAACCAACCAGTATTTGAACTAACCCCTCAGAGGTTAGCGTCTGAAGAACATTGCCTCAAACGCTATCAACTACAGCAAAGGTCATAAACAAAGATAAATCATCTTCATCTAGATAGGTCAGCTATGGTTCATCACAACATATTATTTATTTGTTTCCTCATAGTTTGAACAGATTGTGTGTGCTCTGAATTGGTGCCCTCGAGTTAAATTCTTTGAACTCTTGCATCTTTTTACATCAATTTAAATACAAATATTTGATATATTCTTAAACTATGTAGGCCTACAATACTATGTTTCTCTTAAAATGTCAACTGGTCAATGTCCTCATTTTGTTTAAATTATGACATTCTAAATTTATTAAAATTAATTAAAATATCATTAAGATAAAATCAATGTCAGGGAATACTTAGATAACTCAACTTTAGAGTTTGATTTATAATTTAATGTATCCGCTCTTTTTACTGCTCTGAAAAATTCTTATTTCAGATTAATTGGTTTCGATTTTTGTAATATCTTTTCAAGATACCTTTTGTTTGTAAATATTTATAAATACTAGCTTTTTAAGGAAACAATTCCTTACCCGGGCTGGTGTTCAGTGTCTAAGGCATCAGTCTCATGATATACTGGATTACTGGAGACATAAAAATCAAGGCTCAACTCTCTGCCAGGTGCTCTTGGGGTTGTTTTATTAACCCTCCTACATACTAATGAGGGATGCATTTTAATTTTCTTTATTTTTTTCTATTTTTGTTTGATTGAAATCGAAGTATACATATAAATTAAATTAATTTTGCTCAGTTCAAGGCGATGAACTTATTCCATAGATTTTACATAATACATACATTTACATAATAATGTATGTAAACTAATAATAATAATAATTTGATAATTTTTTAGAGAGTGATGTCGACATGGAAGCGCTACTGGTTCGTCCTGGAAGGTCGTTTGTTGCTTTATTACAAGTCTGAGCTAGAGTACATCAACTTGTCAGCGTGTCGAGGTTCCATCAACATGGGTCTAGCCTCGTGCGTGAGACCAGGGGCCATAAGGGGCCCTGCACACCAAGGATATGTCATAGAAGTGGTCACAAGGAGTCAGGTTATCACACTGGTAAAATAGAACATTTTATAAAGTTTAATTTATTTGTAGGCCACCCTCACCCAAAACTTTCATAGCTTTGTTTCGAGTAAGGGAGAGTAAAGGGAGTAGGAGAGGAGGGGGGTTGGTTAAGGGGTCACAACAAAGAATAGTAGTTTACTAAGTGAGGAAGCTTTTTTTGACTCTGCTCTTAACTAGGCATGCGAAAGATTCTGAAAAATGAGAGAATCAGACTTTTTAAATATCCCGAAACAATTGGAAAAATATTTAAGAGTTTCTAACGGCCATGTATCCTATTATTTGAAAATAAAGAATGGTGATTAATCATGTTTATATTATTTATTTAACTAACTTCTTTTTTATAAAGAACAAGAATGAGTTTTTTTTTCAAAATGGTTTGTCCATGTTTGTGTCAGCGTTCAAAAGACCGAGTGCTTCAAGAACAATGGCTCCAGGCTCTTCTAGATTCGATGGCTCTACCTCATGCTGCTACACCAATACGCCGTGCAGGGGCCCCTTTGCACTTCAGGTACTCCTTAGAGACCCTGCCGACACTCAGCGAGGTAATATTTTTTAATTTATCATTAATACACAATGCAGTATTTTTTTTTTATCAGGGGGTGATTTTAATGTGTACTTTCTCAACTAAATGATAATATCATAACATTACTTACAAACTATCATACGACACAACAACCAATACTGGTATGTTGGGTGTTAATTATCATTGTGAAAGGGGAAGACCAATTAATTTTTTTTAGCTATGCCAAAAATCGAAATAGGGACACTTGACTTAAGAGATACAGTACCAAATGAGCTTAAGGTTCAAACTGAAAGCACAGTGTTTATACCCTTTCTTAAATTAAATAGGAATAAAATAAGACAGCTAAAGTTAATCTTTAATCAGTTCATTCCAGAGATGTACTAATTCAGTAAAATAAAACCAATTACTTTTCAGTCATGATTATCTATTAATTATTTATAAAAATGGGTACTTTTTGTGTAAGATTTTTGTGGCAATTATTTTACTTAGTAAAGGATTTTATTTTGAAACTTAACTATAGCTATTAGAAACTTCAATTATAGTTGATAAATAAATATTTTATTTGACAAACTTTCACCTACAAAGTGTCTTTAAATTTGTATTTAAAACTTTTTTTTTTTTTGAAAGCTGACAAGTCTTAGAAATTAAAGTTTATCAAACATTTTATAGCTTAACATTACAAAGCACTAATATTTTGGATAATCAGTTCAATATGCCATTTTGTTAGAATGGAAAAAAGTTGTCTGAATCTAAAATGCATACTCATAATCAATACAATATTTTTTTTCATTGCATTTTAGGGTTTGTTAGAGTTAAATGCACATAAATTACATTAGTAAATTATACACAAGAAAGGTAGAATTTTAGAAGAAATGTATCCATATTTACATGGAGGGAGGTTGAGAAACCATTTAGGGACACCAACCTCATTACAGGATCTGACCTCGATCTTTCTGTCACCAATCACCAATCCATTCTAGTGAGAGAATCCAACTAGTGGCCAGCGGGTCAAATCTGGCCTACACTCACTGAAACTGTGGCCCTGATATTATGCTGGAGAAAAATTATAAGTAAACCCTCGGTAGCAGATGTGAAATAGAAAATGATTCTAATAAAATATTTATTTAAAAAGATCATTATTGCATTTTACTATGTATTTATTTGATTAATAGAAGTATGTATAAATATATATTTATAATGCTTAGTTGTTTTGTAAAAGTGTGTCGATGCATATTTCAAAATATATTTTTGGGAGATTATTAAAAAAAAAATAGCAATAAAACATGAAAAATTCTACCAAACAAAAATAAAATTGATTTATAACTTTTGAAAGTAATTGTTTATTAAGTGTTGTTTGTAGACCTATATTAAGTTGATGGCATTATTAAATATATCTTGGTCCTCAGTACAAACTGATAATCACATTTGGTTGGCCCTTGGGATGAAAAACGTTGGACCATTCTCCTTTAGACCAAGCAACCACTGGTAATATTTTATTTTTATATTTAAGGAGGCAGCTACTACCTCTATGCCAAGTGTACACAGTGTAAAGTGAGTCCTTCCCACAGTACAAACCATACTGTGGTTGTTCCTTTTATTTATTTATTTACTTTCTTCCCTGTTTAATATTATATATAGGGGTGTGAGAAGTCCACTTTTTCAATTCAAAGCAACTCTAGTAGAATATATGAAATATTCTCGAAGCTGATGATTGAAAAAATATTATATTGTGATTAATTATATATAAATTTATGCATTGTAATGACTTGAAATTGTCTTATTGCAAATCATTTATAACTTTTTGTTTTAATATGATAGATAAGTTATTACCACAGCTTACAAGTAATATACTTCTTTTTTTTAATATGAATATTAACTTGTAAAGTATACAACAGCTTAAGTGAGATTAGTTTACCATAAATTTAGTATTTTAACTCTCAATATTTTGAATGTCAAAGCTATTAATTGTCGAAGCCAGAATTTTTTTCAAAGCATAGTTGAAGTAACATTAGTTTCGAAGCCAAATGAAAGTATTGAAGCTTTGCACATCCATATTATACACTGTATCTCAAAAAGAAGAGTTATTTATTAAAGGATATCAAAATGTATACATAAAACCAATTTAAACAATTTTATTATAAGTATATAATAATTTTTAAGGTTTTAATCATGCTAAAATTACATTTCAGGTAGAGGTGGCAGTAGGAGAAACAAAACCTAAGCTAAACACCTTACCTTACCAAGGAAAGGAAACGACAGTGAGTCGACGCGACAGTGTTTTAGGACGCATAAAAAGGATTGGTGGTCATTCCTACGGTGGGAGTCTAGAAACAATTTTGAAGCGTCGTAATGAAACTTATGCATCAGAACCAACTGAACTATACACCTCAATAAATTCAAACATTTCAACGAAGAAGAGTGTTGATAGAATGCTTAAGGTGCAAGATCACAAGACCTCAGAATTTGAAACTAGTGAAGTGATAGAGACCAATAAATCACAAAACATTGAAACGCCCGGGAAATACACAAAAATTCTTGCAACAGTTGAAGTTAACCATAGTAATCAGTCAGTAGTTTCTATCTCTCATAAGCAAGATGATCCAAGTAATGTAAGTAAAATAACACCTCAAAGCTACTCAAGTTTGATGCATGGAGAAGACAATATAAACACTTTAAGTGAAAGTATAAATGATGATTCTGTAGTGTCTGAAAATATTTCAAAATCAGTTGTGTGTGATAAACAAACCGGAAATATCACACAACGCTTTAAAGATGAAGACAAAGAAATTAAAAAATCTGAAATCATCAAAAAATTAGATCATATCACATCTACTTTTAAAGAACTATCAAGTCAACAGAAATCCACCCAAATAACATACAAGGATGAACCAAACAGCTCTGATTTCAGACAAAACTCACTTTTGTCAGTAAAAACAGTCCAATCCTTGAGTCAAGTTGAAGACACCGTGAATGAAAATCGTAGCTCTATATCAATGGAAAATCTACTGTACCAGAAAACAAAGACATTGGACAGTGATCACGGCAGTTCTGAAGAAGAGTTGCGTTCGTTTAGCAAACCTGTGGGCTCTTACGAAGACTTGAAAGTTTGCAGTACTAGTACTTTAGATAAGACAAAGGAAAAAGTGTCAGATATTGTCAAAGTCATTTCCAACGATGATGCTAAAACCTGTGCTAAAAATGAACGAAATACAAACAGTTTTGAAGATACTAGTGAATATGATTACTACAGTTGTTATGATAAAGGTGTCACTAATGGAGAATTTAAAGAACCAGGAACAAAAGACTGACGGCGTTACAAGAGAACCGACCTTCCGCCAAGACCTTCAGTAAATCAAGAATCAACAACAGATCCCATTTCAAATCATGAAACGATTAAAGAGTTGAATGATGATCATGAAGGATATTACCAGCCTGCAAATATTGATTCCAAACCATCTTCTTCTCTCTCGTCGTCGGCCGAAGGTCCTACACACGAGAAAAAAGAAACCAAGAACCACTTCAACATTAAACTGAGCAAGAAACTACTTCGATCTTCTAGTAAGGAGTCAGTTGACTCTATCGAAAAACATCCGTTAAAGAAACGCAAACAAAGTTTCTTAAAGAAAATGCTTGGGAAATATCGCAAGAAAACACCAACTCCTCTGGCGCATGATAGTGAGGTAAACACAGTTATAATTATTTAAATTATAGTTTGATATTCCTACTAGAAAGTATGATTTACTCCTTTAACTGGTAATAATTTTAAAATGTGGTTACAAAATCTCAGAAAAATTTCCTAAATTATTTTTTGAATGAAGATCCAAATTCTCCTGACCTAAACTTGGATGGAAATTGATGAGGATATTTATAAAATCAACATTATCTATTTTTTAAATAAAAAGTGCTGTTTGGAATGTACACTCCATTTAGCCAGAAATATAGCAGTATTCCCTTCAGCTGTATCTTATTAGCTTCACCTTGTGTAATTGGTCAACATTGGGTCTACTATTTTTAGTGTCAAATTGTGATACTCCAATTCTGTTAAGTCACCATGATGATAGAAACAGTAAAATACTTAGAACCAGAATTATCTAAATAGTCAGTAATAATATTTCTAATAGAGAACATGTAGCATCTCTAAATACAACCTTGCCTAAGAAACAAAATTTCAATGATCTCTGTAATAACTCAAATAAGCCCCTAAACAGATGCTTATTTTTAGTTATGTGTTAAAACACAAACACAGCTTAATTAAAGGAATAGAAAGGTGGAGAATAACTTAGAGGAAAATCCCATTTGGAAAACTATCATAAGAACAGCTGACTAGGATTAAAACCAAGGAGTCGAACCAAAATACTTATTAGTTCTGGTTCTTCAAACACAATTTTTAAGGTTCTGGTTCTAGAAAAATAAAAGTTATTATTATTCTTTTTGGTTCTTAATTAGGTTCCAGTTCTGGTTTCTGCTCTTAAAAAAATATATTTACTAATTTTAGTGCCATTAAAATATTTGTAGATAGAATATAATATTAAAACATGATATACTAGAAAAAGAGTTATTTATCCTATATAAAAATACAAATAATTCAGGACAATTTATGTAAATTTTAAGGTTCCATTTGAGCAGGAGATCATTTTATTTTATTTTTGTTTGCCAGAACGCTAAATAATAATAAAAAGACAGCCTCTGTGATCTTGTGATCAAGTTTTTGGCTACAGATCCAGAGGTCCATAGTTCGATCCCCGACTCTTTCAGATTTCTCTGTGAAGCAGTGGTCTGAAACAGGGCTAAACTCAGCCTCGCGAGGGTGAGAGAGGAGCTACTTGGATAAATAAGTAGCAGCTCCAATCTAGAAAACTGAGATTAATGGCTGAAGGGTTCGTCCCACTGACCACATTTATGACACCCTCTCTCCGCAAAAGTTGGCACTCCACCAACAGATGGCACTCGTCTGTATGGCTCATTGGCAGGCTAATGCCATGGAATTTTACGTTTTTTGAAAATAATTTAATTTAATTTTTAAATTAGTATATAGTAAAAACTTTATTTTATGCATATTTCCAATTGAAATAAAGTAATAATAAATTATCAAAAGCTGGTTTGATGCAACTAGATCAGCTACTTGTAATGTTGGAACCAAAAGGAAATAGTGTAGACGTATATGATTTTAGTTTATTTGCCTGAAAAAGTTAAATCGGCTATATGTTCATTCCAATTATTTTAGACTTTATTAACACATTATTAAAATAATTGTATGGCAATATTCTCGATTTCAATTCAAACCTTTTAAATTTAAAATGTTAGTATTGGTACTTTCTTTAAGTCCTTAATTTGTAGAGACACCAAAATAATAAATGAGTTTGCACGATTACAATATATAGACTTTATGAAGTTTACCTTAAGAACAATCTTGATAATATCCTTGATGTGTCACGCACTATCATTGTCATTTATAAATAAATTCTTCACTTGGTAATATTTATTTCGTCCCATCTATCAAATAATTCAAATAATCAATTATTAATAAAACTATAAACACTTCTGAGCTACACACAATGAACACAAACTTTGGACAACTTCTTACTTATTATTTGAAGAAAGGGTGAAAAGAACAACACTTTTTCGACCCCCCTCTAACCCTCCAAGCAAACTGGCTATCCAACAATAACCTAAATTGTTTTAGGAATATAAAATATTAAATAAATGTATTAATATTTAGTTTAGACTTTTTGTACAACTGGGCAGTTTTTACATTTCTCAGTACTACCCTTAGACATATTTGCTGTCACTCAAAGCTAACTACATCTTACTATAAACTCTCAGCCTAAAGAGTAAAATAAGAAAACCCTACATGATAAAACAATAATCATTTCTCAAAAATCTTAATTCATTAGTGCTTACAGCTATGTGCTCATTGATACTTCTATAATCCCTTGGAAAATAATTAGTTCCTATTCTCACAAAAACTCCTGAGGAAAGGGAAAATATTATTTTCAAAATAAAATAATTTTTCAGGAAGAAGGGCATTAAATGCAATCTAATATTTTTTTTATAAAACTTAAGAACCGGAAGAACCTTTACTAACCTAAAAGTATAAGTCTATTCCGGTTCTTAAGCATTTTACTTTTTGGCTTCCTGTTTTGGTTCCTTATAAATAAACTTAATTTCAGTTATCGGTTCTAGTTCAGTTTGACTGCCTGATTAAACTAACTAGCACCTAAATTTCAATTTTAATTTTAAATTTTAAAAGTTGATCAAATTCAGTTGTTCACAAGTTATAACCATGCAACTATTTATGTTCTTAATACACCAGATTTATTACTAGCATAATATACCGTTTAGCTATATTTTACTCACAAACTTCCTGCTACACCTCCATACTTACTTACTCTATGGCATTAAGAACTCGAAAGTTCATTGCTGTACTTGCAAAAGTACGCCACCTATCCCGATCTTGAGATAGTTTTATCCAGTCCACCTCATTACACCACATCTCTATCTTGAGATAGTTCTATCCAGTCCACCTCACTACACCCTATCCATATCTTGAGCTAGTTCTATCCAGTCCATTTTATTACACCCAATACCTTTCTTGAGCTAGTTTTATCCAGTCCACCTCATTACACCATATCTTATCTTGAGCTAGTTCTATCCAGTCCACCTCACTACACCATATCTCTATCTTGAGCTAGTTCTATCCAGTCCACCTCATTACACCACATCTCTATCTTGAGATAGTTCTATCCAGTCCACCTCATTACACCCTATCCATATCTTGAGCTAGTTCTATCCAGTCCCCATCATTACACCCTATCCCTATCTTGAACTAGTTCTATTATCCCCCTCATTACACTCTGTCCTTACTTTAAGTTAGTTCTAGTCAGTTCCTCTTATTACACTCCGTCTCTCTTAAGTCCATTCTAATGTTATCCTCCCATCTGCATCTAGGTCTTCCCAATGGTCTCTTCCCATTGGGTTTCCCAGTCACTACCCTGAACATGGTTCTAGATTCCCCCATTCACTCTGCATGTCCTGCCCACTGTAATCTAAGAGACTTGATTGTCCTAACAAAGTCTTGTGATGAATACAGGTTATCTGTAGCTCATCATTATGTAATGTCCTCCATTACCCAGTAACCTCATCCCTTTTTGGACCAAATATCTTCCTAAGCATTATTGAATTATCTGACTAGGAATCAAACACACCCTCAATTTCCAGAGAATAATGATTAATACTGATGTAGAGTGCTGTCATAACATTTTCATTGTGTGGAAAAAAATAATTACTTATTTGACTGCCTTTTATGTGAATTTAACTTTGTCTCTTTAAGTTTAATAACTTCCAAAATTCCATTGCAGTGCCCAGAACTAGCGAGTAGTGACGAGCCAGAGTATGAGACTGTTGATTACGCTAAAGTTGACAGTACGAAGCAACCAGATTCAATGTCAACGGCACCAGAAGAAAAACCAAGAGTGTTTGGGACAAAGAGTGTCATCTCAGATGGCGCCATGTTAGAGTTGAAAAAGAAGTTGAGAAACATGGGAGAAATAGTAGACTCCAGGGAGAGTGTAAGATTCTAATTTAAATTTTTTCAAGTCACTTCTTTTGTTAGTGATTATTGTGGAGTATTTAACATGCACTTCCTAAATGGAAATTTACAAACTAAATTAATTCTAAAAGACACGTCACCCATTTCCCCGGCTGGCAATACATCATTGTAAAAGGGGATGCCCCAATTCCACCAATGATAATATTTTTGGCATTGCCGAGAATTGAACCTGGGCCCCTTGTTTCCTTGTTGTACAATTATTATAATTGTAAGGGATCGAATATTTTAAGAATCAAATAGCCAAAGCTATTATTTATGCTTTTAGTGAGGAATAAATTGTTGCCACTTGTACAATATAATAATGGTACAAGTGGCAGCAATAATCAAACTACCGAGTCTAAGGTGGCTGCATTATCTGATAGCTCGTGATCTTAATAAAAAAATCACACATTTGTAGCTGACGATTTCCACACATCCATCATAGGCTCTGCCTTAAAATATGAGTGAAGAACAGTAGCGTCTCGTGATGAAAATAATTAGGCAAACTGGGAAGAGGGTTTGGAGAGGGTCTAGGGTCCCTCCTATGATTTTCTTAAAGTATTATATGCTTCAAGAAGCTATTTGGAGTTTTTTTATAATTGTGGGTTTGGGCGTCCTTCTGTACCGTGGTTTACACAAAACACACTAGAACCTATAGTGCACATCCAAGAGGATGTGGGGAAGGGGGAGAGGGGATAACATATCTTGCTTCCCTTTATTTCAACAAGTGAGGATAAATTCCCCTGTGTCCCCCACCCCGGTTCAGCCTCGCCTAAAACTGACAATTTTTACATTAAGTATACATAAAAACATTTTATGTTTATAATTAAATGTAAACCAACTATCTTGTGTGTTAATTAACAACGTTAAATATACATATAAGTAATAAAAAATATGTATTTAAAAAAATCACTTCTATTGCAACCTGCAGCTTATTTGGTATAGTTGATTATTTTTATATATTAAATGAATTTTTATATACGAATATCAATAATCCTTTTTACTCCCGTATTTTTTTCTAGTGTTTGTAAATAAAAATCCACCCTCCTCCTTTTTTACGAACTCGTTATTACTCTTTCATGGAAGTCTACTCCTTGCTTCAATTTAAAAAGCAGACCCTTTTCAATCAAAAGGAGTGCCAAACCAGAAAGTCTATTTTGTCCCATAGTATTTCTGGAATATGTTATTCTTTTCAATGTTGAAAATGATCTCTCAACTGATGATGTTGTAGCCGGGATCGTTGCTACAAGTTCACAGTTTTTTAAACTACTGTAATGCTTCATCTAGATTATTTTCACTGATATACTTAACCATATCCACTACAGTTTTATTTGTTTATTGCTTCCCTTAAGTAAACCACGTTGAGTTCGGAACGCAATCTGCTTGTGTCAAAATATTTTCCATAATCTCCAATCAAAGAATTATTTGTTCATTAGGAAATGATTGTTTGTAGTTCATTAAATTTTGATGAATTTAAAAGTTCGAAAAAATTTTAGATTGTTAATTTTCTAAAGTGTTTTGTATTTGCATGGCAATGTTATCAATTACTTCACAATGAACTTTCTTAATTTCAATTTAGATCTTGATTTAAATTACATCTACGTCCACTTTTGTCTGGTTCTAGCATCCATTTGTAGTATTTTGGAATAGATGTCATCAGATATAAGCCTAAGATCTGACAAGCTCTCTTTAGTTTCTTCAAACCTAGTTTTACAGAAAACGATGTCCATTTGTTTTGTTTGCAAAATTTTGAAAAGATGCTCAGTGTGGTAAAAAATCTTCTAAAAGTGGATGAACCCTTTAGCAACAGCAATAGTTTCACTATCCCATTCTTGTGGGTAACTCTTATTATTGTTTCAACATTTCTATCAGGCTTTCCCGATGGTTCATCACAGTATGTACAAGTCTTTCACTATAGTTCCATCGAGTTGGTGCTTTACTAATGAATGAGGGATAAAAATGATGCAAGTCCACTTAATGTACTAAAAAACACCTTACATTCCCTAATAATATTTACTGACTGAGTTAAAACAAGGTCGAGGACATGAGCTAGACAATGAACAAACAATGAGCTTGGAAATGTATCACGAACAAGTTTCTGAGTACCATTTATTTCCCCAGACATTACTGCAGCCTCATCATGGCATTGTGCAACAAGCTTGTCCCCGCTCATACATCTGTACTACTACATGTCACTGTTACTAACTGTTTACTAACATAATTAGCCAAAGCAATGGCAGATCTGGTAGCAGAAACGTCTGTGAAAACCAAAAATCGTTCCATAATTTCACCATCAGAGACACATATCAAAACATAGTCGATAGTTGTGAAAGTTTTGAGATGTCTGATGTTTCATCTAATAAAATAGACACAAATTTTGCATTTTGAATTTCTTTTATGATTTCATTTTTTAAAACAGTTTTAATTGATTCAATGAGGTCATTTTGTATTCCAGCTGATAGCCCAGTGAATACAGTAGATGATTGTAAATGCTGAGCTAAAATTGAATAGTAATCAGAAATCAATTTTAGGAGCTCAACATAATTTCCCTTATTTTTAGAATTAAATGACTCAACATGACCAAGAAATGCCAGTTCTTGAGTGCTCAAATAACATACAACATCTATTAGGCGCTTCAAAACCTCACAATTTTTTTTTACCTTAGCATTAATTTTTTTTATGTATGTCCAGTGAAAGATCTACCCTATTTTTTACAAATTATTTTAAGGTAATAAATGCATTTATATGCGATTCTGATCTTCCGTGTCTTTGAACTGCATTGCAAAGCTTGTTTGGATAATTTATGCCACTCTTTGTCTACGTAATTTTGTTCGTTTTGGCAAACAGTAAACAAGGCCAATCAGTAACCATTTATTTTCTGAACCACACCCAGTTAGCCAAGAGAGCTTTGAATAAATGTTTTTTATTAAAATGCCTAATAAAGCCATCCTTTTTTCTTAACTTAAGAATGGTCTTCCAATATTCACTATTTCGACACGTTCTTCAAAACTTCTTATGGCAAAAGATGTATGTTTTATACTACAAATAACTGCACTTGCACTTATTCTAGAGCCATTCACTACACTAACTTAACACATTATTGTGTTATTATATGTAGATAAAACATTAACTTTCGTTTGTTAGCTTTCACCGACACACATAAAAACAAAAGCACTTGTTGCAACAAACTTAACAAAAGATGTGTAAGTATGTGCTGGGGTTCAGTAATTTGTCAATTTTTCTCCCTTTAGCAAAACTCCCCTGATTATATTCCAACACCCCCTTAAATTTCTACTTTTGTAACTTCTGTGTTATGAAAGGGGAAGTGAGGGTATGCGATGGTATCTTTCAATTTCTTCGGTTATAGTCGTTAACCTTGTTGAAAAGTCGCAACTTGGTTACTTGCATTCTTACCCGAGTCCCACAGCTCTTCCCCTTCTTCCCCTCCGAGAGCTATGATGTCACAAATAAGAAATACACTAGGTAGAGCTATGGGGTGAAAGATAAAAAAATATAGACTTTCAACCACGATATGATGGACTAGTGCATGTCTTGCATGTATGTTACAGTCACTGGCATGTGTGGGAAAACTTATTTCAGACACATGACTGATATTAAAAAATAAAGAATTTATTATTAGTAATTTAGAAATAATATAATAAAAAATAATAATATTATTATTAATTACTAATAATACTAATATATAATAATAATAAATTATTTATTAATAATATAATAATATTATAATATATATATTTTTACTAATTTTCAAGCAAGGCAAGCAGTGCTTTTGCTTGAATTGTGCTTGCCTGCTTGCCGATGCGACGCCACTGGTGAATAATGACCCTGGGCACGGGACGATTCCGGGATAGCTCAGTGGTTAGAGCATTGGTAGCATTGTGACTAAGCCAAGGTCCCGGGTTCGATTCCCGAGTCCAGGTATCATTTTTCAATTTTCAGAATATGATATCTACATGAAGTAATCCTCACTAAAAGCTTAAATAATAGCTTTGGCTATTTGATTATTAATTTATTCAATATTTGATATTTATTTTACTTTAACTCATACTGAAATCACTGTCTAGACAAAATTTAGAAATAAAATAATGTAAAATACTAACTATAAATGCACTAAGACACTAATTGATGTAGACATGGTTCAATCAAGGATTCACCAATCACACTAAACCCAAAATAAAAATGTTTTTCTTTTGATATCACAGCAGTTTTTTTCCCCTTTTATTTGCTCTTTTTCTTTTGAAAGTGTGTTTTTTCCAAATTTATAACAATGTTTATTTTCATATCCTCACACAGGAGTAAAGAATAAAGTGTAATAACTTGGTCACTGTAGGAACAACAGCAAATAAAATTAGCTACCGATACCTTCATGGGTGTAAGGAGGGTTTTCTTTAAGGGGTTCAACCTCTGCTACCCTTGTAATTTTCTGAAGTTTTTAATATGAAGCTCAAAAGGTGACCTTGTCTTAAATAACTTAGAGGCATTCACTTTTCAAAACTTTTCCAGGGAAAGACTACACCAAATACTTTCTAGAGGCATTTAATTTTAAAAATTATTCTAGGCGAATATCACTCTAAATAGCCAGATTTTAAAAGAAATACCCTTAGGAGGTCACTCCAAATAGCTTCTATCTATATGAAATTAAATTAAATCCAAGAGAGTAACACTCCAATTAGCTTCTAAAGCCGTGTACAGAGGAGTTTAACGTGTAATGTAACGTGAATGCTTTGGACGTCACATGAGCATGCTGCAAATCCTAAAGCAAATCGTCTGATCCACTCGGACGGGTGCAAGTCGCTGGTGCTGGTTTTGTTTTCATGTATTTAATGACGAAAGGTGAAAACAATTTCTCTTCACTCCACATATTCGTAACTTTAAGAAGTCATTCTAAGAAAGTAAAGTAAATTATTAGATCTCGATAAGTCAATTAAAACGGAAATAAATTGAGTAAATAAACCGCAATTCACACATTCACCACGAATCAAGTCCAAGCGCACCCTGTGAGCGCCTTTGTGTCCGCTCCAAAAACCGACGGCTGATGGATCAGAACGAACCTCAGCGCGAGCATTACATTACACGCTCGTTGTGCATCCAAACAAATGAATAGCGTTACATTACACCATCGATTACATTACACGTTACACCCATCTGTACGTGGCTTAAGGGTATTTAATTTTCAAAAATGTGTTGGGGAAGGCCACTTTGTATAGCGTCTTGAGGCATCTAATTTAAAAAAAATCCAGGCAAAGACCATTTCAAATAGATTCTAGGGAATCTAATTAATACAAATAATTCTGGTGAGCACTTATTAAAATAGCTTTTGGAAGTTTCAAAAGTTTTAAAAATTTGCCGATCGAGGACTACTCCAAATAGCCGCTAGTAGTACCCAAATTAAAAAAAAAATTCATGGGGAGCACTATTCTAAATAGCTGTTAAAAGAGTATAATTTTCATAAATTCTCCAAATGAGGACCACAGTGACAAATGGCTTCTATGATCATCCAATTTTGCAACATTAACTGGGGGAGAAGAGAGTACAAAGTCCCCCTCAAAAACAACTTTTTTGTTACTTTCCTGCCCTCACCCATCTCCTCTTACACAAATAAAGTTCACCACAACTGTATAAAATAACAATGTTCTTATTTCTTACGGTTTAATAAATAGTAAGTCTTAACAAGATGTCATAGACTTACGAGTTTGACCCCATCCCCCACCCCCACCCTCCTTAATTAAACTTTCCCTACACCGATGGGTACCTTGAAATGTAATTTTCAACACCTGTTAATAATCATGTCCTTTTTAAATTATTCTCAATTGTGTTTATTTTAATTTCTAAATCTAACCTCTAAATTGGGTATGTATACTTATTACTACACCAAACATAGGAAGGGGGAATACACATTTGCTTCACTACCACTTTCACAAAATGCAATGTTACGATTATTTTTACTATACAAGTAAAATGAAATAAAACTAAGTTGAAAAATTTATACATAAATATCATTTTTTTTTAAGAAACCTTTACTTAACATCCATTGCTGTTTCCAGTCTTTGACCTGGGTCAGTTGTTTTATTCAAGCCATATATATTCCACTACATACTTGCTAGACCTGTCGTAGCTTTGTGAAGAAACCATTGCTTGTAAAATAAATAACTTGGTCAACTTTAGTTTTATAGATAATTTTGTGCAAACTATTTTATAAAGTGAGCCACTGTGTGATATAAATGGAAAATACAACATATTTTATAAAGGGAGCCACTGTGTGATAAACATGGAAAAAACAACAAATTTTATAAAGGGAGCCACTGTGTGATAAACATGGAAAAAACAACATATTTTATAAAAGGAGCCACTGTGTGATAAACATGGAAAAAACAACATATTTTATAAAGGGAGCCACTGTGTGATATACATGGAAAAAGCAACATATTTTATAAAGGGAGCCACTGTGTGATAAACATGGAAAAAACAACAAATTTTATAAAGGGAGCCACTGTGTGATAAACATGGAAAAAGCAACATATTTTATAAAGGGAGCCACTGTGTGATAAACATGGAAAAAACAACATATTTTATAAAGGGAGCCACTGTGTGATATAAATGGAAAAGACAACATATTTTATAAAGGGAGCCACTGTGTGATATAAATGGAAAATACAACATATTTTATAAAGGGAGCCACTGTGTGATATAAATGGAAAAGACAACATATTTTATAAAGTGAGCCACTGTGTGATATACATGGAAAAAGCAACATATTTTATAAAGTGAGCCACTGTGTGATATAAATGGAAAAGCAACATATTTTATAAAGGGAGCCACTGTGTGATATAAATGGAAAATACAACATATTTTATAAAGGGAGCCACTGTGTGATATAAATGGAAAAGACAACATATTTTATAAAGGGAGCCACTGTGTGATATACATGGAAAAAGCAACATATTTTATTTGCCATTCTATTAAGATGACAGTGCAATCTTAACTAAGAGGGTTTTATAAAATGTGTGCTCTCACCAAGATGTCAAGAGAGATCGAGCTTTTATGTAAGTTCAATATAGGCTAAAAAAATGTACTAAGTCAAATAAGTAATAAACTTAGGGTGTAGTACAAATTTTGAAATCAAAAGGGATTGTTTTATTTCGATGGCCTGATATTCAATTGAAATTTCATGATTTGAATCTGATATCTTCTTTCAGGATGATATTGAGGATGAATATGCGGACGTAAGTAAAGTCTCTGCTCCAGCCATTGTTCAGAATGACCCACTGCAAGGTAATAAGAAGCCTGTACCGGTTCCTAGACATACCGGTACTTCCAACATACCTACAGAGGAGCTAGGCTTGGTCTTTCACAGAGGTACAACTACCAATACCATCAGGTATCTCCTTGATTGGGCGTATGAGGTTTCTACTTACTTATAAATTTAATATTCACATTCAATTAATTAATTTTCTGTATATATCCTTTATATTAATAATTCCATCTCTCTATCTTAGCAATCTTTAGCAATTTTCTTTTTCTCCCTTGGGTTTTGTCAGTTTCCTCTTTTAGAATGTCGAGTTGTATGTCAAGGGGGTGAGTAGTGATGATCAATTATATTTAAGAGCCAGCCATTATCTCGTTGTGTAGTAGTAGTGTGAAGTGGCTTTTCCACTGTAAAAACTATATTACGTTTGCTTTCCTATATATAATATAATATAATGTACATCAAAAAGTTAAAAAATGTTTTCTTTATAATCTAGAACTTTACTGTACATGTGTGTGTTTGGTATGTGACATGAGTTCAGAACAAATTCGGTGTTAAGATATGCACACATTTTATTAGCATGCTTACAGTAATTTCCTTGCATCAACACAATCAAATTTAAAAGTATTTATCTGTATAGTAATGGCTTCCTATCAATAAGAGTGGTAATTCTACCATAATCAAGTATAGTTGTTTAAGACTAGGCTAACTCCATGCTCCAGATCAGAAGTTCCCAAACTTTACACTATGCAAATCCCTTAATATCTTTTAATTTTTATGTCCCCTATCTTCCATTTCTGTAAAAAAAAAGAAAAAAAAAGAGTAAAACTGTAATAAATCGGCTATATTATTAAAATCTCAAAATAATTTGTTCCTACTTAAACAAATGTATAACCGGATATTAATATAGTAAAAAGAGGAGCTTGTGCCACTATTGTTTGTTTTGAACTAATCGATTGAGAAACAGTGATCATACTAAAACTAAATATAATTTAGGTGGGTGACCTGGTGATCTAGGGTTAAGGTGTCAGACTTCTGTGCTGGGAGTCCGGGGCTCAATCCTCGGTCCTGGCACAGATTTGTCCGATTGCCAAACCCTTCCTTCACCTCTGACAAGACGAGTATTAATCACAACTTGTGAATGTGTGGAATGCCAGGCCTCCACCGTGGTTCGGATCCCACGCTAAACTGTAGGTCCTCTATTTCATTTCACAATCATCCTACCATTACACATTAGCATAAGTGTGTCTAACCCAAACAGGTAGTAAGATGCGGTGCTAATAATAATACTTTTGGTGCCCCACTTGAGAACACCTCACACCCCACAGTTTGGAAACTACTAGACTAGATTTCAATATCATCATGAACTGTTTCCAGGTACGTTTTGTAAAATGCCTCCATCTTCCTCTGCCCTTCCACCATTCTTCCTCCTACAACATCTTTAAATCTCCTCCAATCACTTGCACATTTGCTGCTTTCTGTTCCTCCCATCTCTTCCTTGGTCTCCCTTGTGGTCTCTTCCCTACATACTTTATATCCATTAATCTTCCTGGAATCCTCTCCCCCTTCCATCATAATTACGTGTCCATACCACTTAATCCTTGCTTCCTCAACTATCTCATGTACCCCTTGCACCCTAACTTTGACCTTAAATATTCATTCCTAATCCTATCTCTTTTGGTGACAGCTAGCATGCTCCTCAATAACTTCATTCCCATGGCCTACACTTTCCTGGTTTCTCTTTTATCCCAAGTCCAAGTTTCTGCTGCATATGTAACTATGGGTTTAAGTATGCTATATACAATTCCTTACACTTCAAGAGCAATTCTCTTTTCCATACTAGGTCTTTAACACACCTTTAGAAAACCTCTCTCTACTGCCCTGGTCTCACTATATTTTCCTCTGATGCCTCCTTTTGCCTCAATCACACTACCAAGATACTTTACGCTCTTTGCTTCTTTCACATCTACTCCATCCAGTTCTATCACCTTTCTTGGCCTTATTCTCTGCCTTGTTATCCCCATAACTTCACTTTTTGCCGTACATTCTACACTTTTCACCTCCTCATTCCAGTCCTGCAGCAGTCCCTGTACATCCTCTTCCTTTTCCCCTCATACCACCAAATCATCTGCAAACATCATTGCTTTCATTTTCTCCTCATCCATTTTCCCTGCCACTTTACTTATGATTATTTCCATCATCAATACAAATAGTAATGGTGTAAGAGCACTTCCCTGCTTGACTCCATTTTTTAATTGGAACCACTCTGTCCACTCTTTCTCTGTCTTTACACAACTCACATTATTATCATACATATTCCTTATTCTCCTAGCTCCTTCTCTTTCTACTTCAGCCTCCTCCATTGCCTTCCATACTTTCTTTCTATCCACACTATCATAAGCTTGTTCTACATCCATAAATGCCATCATCAAATCCTTCCAAAATCATATCTCGTTTCCATCAACTGTCCAATTCCAAATATTAAATCTACTGTCAACCTTTTCTCTCTGAGCCAATGTTGTTCCTCTCTCCACCATCACATCATGCTTTTTCTCATTCTCCTTTCCAAAATCTTTTCGTACATTTTTGCGCATTGACTCATCAGTGTTATGCCTCTATAATTTTCACACCTCTTCCTATCCCCTTTCTTGAATTTTGGTAATAAAATACCTTTGTCCAATCCTCTGGCACTTTCTTCTCCCTCCACATTGCCCTTAATACTCCATACCGCCACTGTAGATCCATTTCTCCTGCTGCCGTTATCATTTCCACCGTGAGTTCGTTCACTTCTGGTGCCTTTTCTCATCCTTTTTCAGCCCTTTTCTACCTCCTTCCAGGCTAGGTCCGCTACATCTTCCTCCATATCTACGTCCAATTTCCTTCCTCATCAACCCTTCCCCCTCTGGGTTTAACAATCTCTCAAAATATGATTTCCACAGCTTCTTTACCTTCTCATCCATCTCCATTATCCTTCCATTTCATTCATCATTCGGGCCTCTTTCCTATTTTCCCTCTTCCTATGGCTCACTTGACTATAAAATATTTACTTGCTTCTTTGCACATCAGTCTGTAACACACTAGATTTATGTAATAATATTATTGTGTGGTTTGTCTGGTGTAACTTTTGACAACTTGAGATTAAATTATGTAATATAGAAAAAGAAAGTTAATTATTAAAATCTCTATTCATTTTAGTTTACATTCAACACAAATGTTAGTGTTAATCTGAGTGGTAGAATAAATAAAATACTCTTCTATTAGCATGGAGAGGCTGGAAAAATCACCCTCGGTACATCTGTTTGAGATTTCAACTCTGTACCTCTTTGTTAACAATGACCAAGTGCAATGCGAGTTTAACACCTTTGATCACTTGGCTAGTACTGCGAGTATTTTTATTCCTCTTGTATGAAAGCTAAGTTAATTTCAGTCTTGATTTCACCTCCTCACCCTTTCTTGTCACCATTTGGCTAATGAGAGGAAACCTGAAACACCGGGTAGAGACTTCAACTCTATCAACACCACGTAGAAGTAAAATAAATAAATATATATGTATATACAATGTGTTCGGAAACTTGTAGCCCAAACTGCACATATAGCTTGTTTGAACCAAAGTAATACAAAATCCCTAACACTTACATCCAGAAAGTTATGCTAATACCATTAAATTGTGTTCAAAGTTTTGTTGTACAGTGCCGATGCATACACGCACACACACACACACCCGCGCACACACGCACGTACACACACAAAAATGCACGCGCGCACACACACACAAACACCATTCTCTATCAATTTTATTTTTCGGTGCTTGTTTTCTTTTTTAGGAAGTTGCGTTGTCTATCCACACTTCCTGAAGAGTTCTAATAGGATACAGGATAGTTTGAGAGATAATGATCAATTTTCTTTGATTGACAGCCATTACCTCTTTGTACAGTGACAGAAATGTAAAGTGTGGACTATGTTCCTTTTCTCATTGTAAAAGACACTTTTGTGTTAATTCCTTTTATTTGTTCTTATGCCTATTTCCTTTACCTTATTTTATATACAACAAAAAGTGAAAAGAGGTTTCCCTTAACATCTAACCCTTTGAATAAGTCATCAATAACCTTTGCATTAGAGTTAAATGTACATTTTAAAAATCTCAGTATGAAGTGAAGACACTTATCTAGTAAAAAAAAAATTTTAATTGTTATTTATTAATGTATTGCTTGTAGACCCTGAGGATAAACAAACTATCACCAAACCACCTGGCCTTCCGCCTCGGCGATTTCTGAGACCCCGGTCCCCGTGGCACGATATTCCCACCAACAACTCTCCAGTGTATGGGAACCTGGACGATCTCCACTCTGCCAGCACGCGGCAAGAGATCACTGACGAAATGCTGGGGACTCCGCAAGGATTCACGTTTGTAAAGAACAAGTGGCGAGCCGCAGAAAAGGGACCATCACAGGCTCAGTGGAACAGGGAACACCGGCAAGTGGCTTTCCCAGGGAGGCTGGGTCAGCGTGTGTTGCAGTGGCAGGGAGAGACATCTGGTGGCGAGGATAATAAACAGGAGACTAGTGTGTGTGTAGCGAGAGTGATAAAACAGGAGAACTAGTGTGTGTGTAGCGAGAGTGATAAACAGGATACTAGTGTGTGTAGCGAGAGTAATAAACAGGAGACTAGTGTGTGTAGCGAGAGTAATAAACAGGATACTATTGTGGTGTGTTAGCGAGAGTAATAAACAGGATACTAGTGTGTGTAGCGAGAGTGATAAGAATCTTAATAAATCTCCTGATTATCAAGAAACATTAAAGGCTAGTGGCAAAGATGAGGGGTCACTGGTGCCTAGCAGTGAGGAAAGAAACCGACCAGCTTTAGAAAGTAAAAAAGAGTTGCACACTACATGCCATCCTGACGTTCACATAGAGAAAACTCAGACTGTTGTTAAAGGAACAGATATATCAGGACATTTGGTATTTGTTGAGTGTGAAGATACGACAAAACTACCGCTAAACATTAAAAAAAGACAAATGAAAGTCACACTGAACCAAATGAAATACCTGGGAAGGAGATGATAGAAAAACAGGGCAAAAATATTTCTGGAACTGATATAATTGAAAAGAGGATAAAGTCAAGGTCAACAAGTATATATACAATTGTAATAATATAGAAAGTCAGGCTTCAAAGACATTTATTGCAGCGGAAATCAAACAAATTGAAGCTGAAAGAAAGGAGGATTGGCAATACGAGCTACCGATTCTACATTAAAGAGTGAAAACTTTGTTGAACAGTCAGGAGACATATCTTTTAGAAAAGAAATTAATGGAGAAGAAGAAAATGTTAGAAGCAAATCTTGTTTTGCAATTTTAAATGAGGGGATGAATAAGACTGAAGACTCTGTGATTATTGATGTTAGCACGCAAGTGAGTTGTGCTGATGATACATTGAATGGGCCTCCCCAAACAATCAACTCTAACTCCAATCAAGATACAGATGTACAACTATCTTCTCAAATTAACTCCTCATCAAGTGGTTCTATAGACATTATTCAAGTAGTATCTAAGCCAGATCTAGTTCAATTAAACGAGACTGTCCAAAGTGAAAGTGATGACAATATAAAAGTAATCGACACTGACCTACCAAACATGGTCTTAAAAGAAAGTGACAAAACAATAAGCACCCACAGCAATGAGGATGCTGAGCAAGACAGCCTTGTCTTACTTGATGTATTGGATTCCGGGAAAGACGCTAGTATGGTTAAAGAAACTATTTATTCGTCCTTGAAAGAGGATTTGGGAACTTTTTCTGAACACAGAGAGACATATTTGAAGAATAGATTTGTCTTCATGGAAAGTGATAAAAACATTAAATCGATAAACACATATGGAAATATTCCTAAAATCTCTAAAACACAAGAAACTAAAGAGTGTGATAAACCATCTATTAGTAAAAGTGTAGTTGAGAAGAATCAGTTTTTGAAATTGTTAATAAAATTGATGTGAAGAATGGACATGAAGATGAAGAAGTGCAACTTCGTAAATATAATAGTGGTGTAAAATATTTAACTCTGAATCAATCGTCAGTTATTAATGAAGCTGGTGTGTGTGCTAGTTGTAGACTTATTTCAATTAAGGGGCAAGATGTCTGCAAACAGTTTATAGATTCAACCGAGCCATCAGCGAAAGGAGCAAAGGCCATACGGTTTGTACAAAGTTTATTTTATTTATATTTATCTTACATTTGGCTACTACCACCATTAACATACTTTCTGAAACAATATTTTATACATATTTTCGTGTATTAATTTAATTTGGACTATTATAAAGTGATTATTTCAAATTAAAACAATTAGAGATTTTAATTCTAGAGCATGTACTAATTAAACATACTTGTCGACGACATCAATATAAATTCTAATGCATTTAACATAAAAAAGCTGAAATCAAAAAGTGTACATATTTTACTGTGCTTCTACTGGACTTTGCTTCTTAAAGAAAACCTGTCATCACCCCATTTCCTATACTTTGGACTCATTTTATCACAATTCATCTGGGCCAACCATATATTGACATTAATAGGGGAGGGGAACCAGACAAGATAAGACTGACACAGTGGCGCAGGAACGTTTTTATTTGGGTGGGTAAAAATAATCATGTGCTTTTATAGGGAATAACATTTTTAAGATTAAAAAAAGACCAGGGAAATGTAATACAGCTGTCCCTCACACTACGCGAGTGATTGTTTCTGATCAATAATAGCGTAACATGAAAACGCAAGTGAATTGATTTTAACCTGGGTGAGATATGGATTACTCCAAAGGAAAAAAGTAAATAAAAACCTAAAGCTTGTAAATGAATGCAATTTTATTAATTTATCTATGTATAATGCTATAGGTAGCCTACACCTATTGTCAATCTTCAATCCCCTGAAATTTGTAAAAACACAATTTTTAATGAAGTCATCTAATTCATACAATGCTACAGTATACACTTACTGTTCATCTCGATCACATGATAAATTAACTGGATTTGGCAAACTTGGATTATTACTAGCTTGTCTTGACGGTAGGTTCCTGCTCTCTTGATAGCCCTTGGATGGTAGGCTCTGGTAGGCTCTTACTCTCTTGAGGGCCCTGGAATGGTAAGCTCTTGCTCTCTTGAGGCCCTGGAACACTAAGCTCTTGCTCCTTTACGCCCTTGGATGGTAGGCTCTTGCTCTCTTGATAGCCCTTGGATGGTAGGCTCTGGTAGGCTCTTACTCTCTTGAGGGCCCTGAATGGTAAGCTCTTGCTCTCTTGAGGGCCCTGAACACTAAGCTCTTGCTCTCTTTACGGCCCTTGGATGGTAGGCTCTTGCTCTCTTGATAGCCCTTGGATGGTAGGCTCTGGTAGGCTCTTACTCTCTTGAGGGCCCTGAAATGGTAAGCTCTTGCTCTCTTGAGGGCCCTGGAATGGTAAGCTCTTGCTCCCTTGAAGTCCCTTGGATTGTAAGCTCTTGCTCTCTGAAAGGCCCTGGGATAGTAAGGTACTGCTCTTTTGAAGGCTCTTGCCTGACAGCTCTTGCTGTCTTGAAGTGCCCTGGGTTGTTAGATTGAGGATTTTCAACTTTTTTTTGATGAAATGGTCAAGACTCAGCTGACGGTAAGCATTCTTCCTCTCTCTATAGAGTTCTGTGTAGCAAGCCAAAGAACTCAATCTCTCTGGCAACTTTGGCGCTTCTATCCATGTTAGGATCATTCTCTTCAATGATTCTAATTTTACTATCATTGTGTTAACAAAATTCAGCAATTTGTTTTGTTGAAGTTGTTTGATAAACTCAACAGTATAAGGTTCTTCCTCTTCATCCTTTATGCCGTTCTCCATTTCTAGAAGATCTTCATTGGTGAGTTATATTGAGTGGGATTGGAGCAATTCATCCACATTTGTCTGGTCTACGTCCTCAAATTCAACATCTTGCTATGTCAACGATGTCATGTCTTGAATTGGAAAGCTCATGTTCAGGTTCAAAATCATAAGAATCAGAAACTGCAGGCCAAATATTTTTCCAAACTCCCTTCATACAGGACTGTTTAACTTCTGCCCATGAATCTCCAATGTTGTCAATACCACCCTCCTAACACCAAACTGTAGAGTAAAGATATTTGTCCTCACTGGAATGTGCGTGTACAAGGTCACGCCACCACCGCACAGGGTGACTGTAGAATTACAGCCGACAATGCGTTATTTTTATAATTTCTTAATCGCGTTATAGCAAAAACGTGTATAGTGATATCACTTATAACGAGGGATATCTGTATTTAATGGTCCCATTGTGCATTTTTCTTATTTATTTTAGTCATGCCAAACATTAGAATTAATATACACAAAACAAACTAAGAAAAATTATATCTGACGTGGCTTAGCTAAAAGTTATGAAACACCGAAAATTAAAGTAAATTTCCATTCAAGTTTGCCCTATCTTCGTTACTAGCTATAAGACCACTAACTAGTTTTGCAATTTTAAAGTTTGTTGATCCTCTCAGGGTATGCATTCAGCAGACACGGGTGATTTAGTCTACGTTGCTTCATCGTGCAGTGAAGATAGTTTTTTTTCTCGTACAAGCATTGAAAACTTCTTTCTGTAGTAGCTGATGTATCTGGTATCACTATGAGTTTTCAAACAGTGTGTGCTCCAAGCACATTTATGTTACCTTAGTATTAACTTTTTATCTTGCCTCAAAAAGATCTTTACACTATCTAAAAGTTTAACTATAATATTTATTTTTTTGGGGGGGGGGGGTAAAAATTATACTTTTTACCCCCCTCAATTTAAAGGGGGGGGGGGTAAAATTTACCCCCGTACCCCCCCGTTCCTGCGCCACTGGACTGACACCTCCTAGTTTGTTTATTTGTTCATTGTGTCTGTAAACACATTTTTTAAACTAAATATCTATTTTACAAAATGCTAGCTTAGAACAAGTCTAACTACTGTAAATCTTTGTCCTTTTATATATTACAATTTATGTAGACACCCTGTCATGCTTCACCAATTTAATTTTTCTTCATTTCTTTAAGAAGTTGTGTTGCACATTTCACACTTCCTCCTGAAGTTACAATTAGGGATGAGCCCTTTAATTCCTCGAATCCTTGAGGATTTTCAAAATTTGAAGAGTCCAGAAAATTTCGGATCAGAGAAAGTATACTGCTTATTGGTGCCATAGAACAAATTATAATTATAGGATGAACTTAACCAGATCTCATACCATTAATTTAACACTTTACTTAATGTATAAATGTTATAATGAATGGATTATAACAAGGAATGTTAACATTTAGTTACTATTTGTATTTTGTAAAATTATATTTATATTTCCTCTTATGCTCATAATTTTTCCAAGATTCGGATACAAAGGTAAATTGGAGATTCGGATTCTTAAAATAATGGATTTGACCCAACTCTAGTTACAATAGAACATAACCTAGACAGAAAAATTGAGTGATAATGACGGATTTTCCCCAAGCGGCAACTATTACCTCTTTTGTTCATGGGAGCACTGAAAGATTGTAAACATGTAATATGTTCCTTTTTCATGTTGAAAGCTTTATTGTATCTAGTACTAGCTCTCTTTACTGCACAATCTTTCATTTATGAAACTGTGTACCCCAAAAAATGAAATAGTTTTTCTTATAGAGTTTTAATATCCTTGCATATAAGCTTAAATAGTTTTTAATTTAATTTTTGAAAGCATAAAACACAAATTTTGTTAGTTGTTGTTAGCTTAACAAAAGGTTATTATTAACAAACTAATGTGATACATGTATGTCTTCCAGTTCACACTGGTTGATAACTTTTGTATTGGTAATAACCTTTGGGTGATAAGTATTTGTGTGGTGCTAGATGCATAAAGTACGAAGAGACAGGTCATGTGGAGCAGGAGCAGTTGATACCAGTGACCAAGAGGTACTCTGACGAGCTAAACTTGCTGCTCGCCCAGCTTGCAGAGATTACATCGGCACCTTTACTATCACCTGGTGTCACTATTAGTCTGGTAGACTTCCCTGAGAATAGGAGACAGAGAGACAGTGAGCTGTCAGAGTTTGATCAGGTAATATATGAATCTTAATACTGGTCATGTACTAAAGTGCAATTTAAATTGTGTAACTGGTGGCTGCATGGTCTAAAGCGTTACTCTCACATGGACTAGACTGCCGATAACAGGGAGATCGGAGATCATATCCTGGTAAGATGTAATGAAGAGATTTAAAAAAAAGTGATTTTCCACTCTTCCTCAATGTAAATGTGGCTGAACTTATTCTAAACTTAACCTTCCTCATCCCTAACATATTGATGTAACTAGTACATATTCTTACAACCCGAACGAGTAGCAAGACTCAGTGATTAAAAAAATAAGATTGTGTTTAGTATGAAAGTACCCAAAAATAGTTGTTTGATGTGGGTTCCATAGACGATGGCTCTAAATTTGTATATCCTAAATCTGTATGTATGGCATAACCTTTGAAAACATTCAATATCATTTATTTATTCAGATATGATGTTAATATCTTATCAACCAATCTAGTCATTTACATAGTTTGCCATTAACATTTTATACATGTTAACAATATTCTAATAATTTTATAATCATAATGGTCATTATATTTTATCATTGTTTACAATATTAATATAAGAACCTTGTCTTATGACTAACTACCAATTTTCAGTATAACATAACATGTTGCTCACATAGCTATCTCATACATAAATTTATTCTTCATGTTTTAACTTGACTTTTTTTTGAAGTGGTAAAACTTCTTATAAATCTTATGTTAGTGTTTGTATAGATTTCATATTTATGCATTTGTCATTTCTAATATTGTATCTACTTGACACAGATAACAATCCCATTCTATTAAAATTGAATTAATCTTGTATTGTATATTCGTTCCTTATTACCATTTATAATGTTTTTTAAGAATCTTTGAAAACATGTTGTTGGTGAGTTTGTATACATGTATGACCTACAACATTATACCAGCCAATGCTTAGCTATGTGTTAAATTGATTTGCTTGCAGTTGGCACTCCAGGCACCCATTCGCAGACGGCGCCACTCTGACCCCGACTATGATGTTCCTCGGCCCCATCGTTCCTTGTTGCATCTTTTACCACGTCCGGGAGGAACTTCTGTGAAACTTGCGCAAGAAGGAGATGCGATACAGGCCACAAGGTTCTTTGGAGAAACTGACCTCAATGTGGAATCATTAGCGCCAAGGTAACGATTACCTTACTATGAGATGTATAAAATATTGTCAAAACAAGCAAGTATTCCAAGGTGAGCACTGCATGAGGTAGGGGTGCAAGGGGTAGAGGTTAGTAAATATAAAATGTATTGGGAGAGAAGAATGTAAAAAGGCAGTGCATCATCTAATCATGCAATTTTTCCAGCCTGTGGTCAGGTAAGTTTAAAAATGTCTCAACATCACTCTGTCCTTCCTCAATTCATCCTCCCATTTCTTTCTTGGTGTCCCTTGCGGTCTTTTTCCTCCAAACTTCAAAAACTTTACTTTCCTTAGCTATTATAATACCCAATTATTATATTTCCATAAAATAATTTAAAAAATCTAACTTTTTTAGTAATATACATGCTACTAAAATTAAAATTCTAAATCCTAAAATGTTAATTACAAATCCTAATATCTCCATTCAGGTCAACTCATTGACTAAACCGTTTTTAACTTTATTATCTTTGTCATTTTGAATCCTGGTTAGGTTGAAACTACTGTGTCCTAATGGGGTTGCAAAAGTGGATATGGTATAAAGGGTTCTGAATTTTCTATTAGCTCAGTCCTAGGTGTAGAAAGTACTTTCACCCCTCCTAATCTCTTATCCCTTGAAACAGCAAATGTTATTAGGTTGTGAGGCACTAGATTCCACCTTGGTTCAAAGTATCTTATCTAGGCTAGCTCTATACTTGAGTAAGCCAGATCTATTCTCAGGACCTCTGATTAGGGACGAGTGGAAGGTCCCCTATGTATTTCAGGACACACACCATTACCTGCAATTCATATTATTCAATAGGACCAATAGCGACTGAGGTCAGGTACTATTAAATAATGGTTATGCTTCACCACAAACACTGCTTAAATCAGATACTTATTCAAAGATTGACGAATAGTTGAATCAAAGAAAGCCTACTTGTGGACTACATTAAAGAGATCACTTTCTAAATGCTACGACAATAAAGTAGTTGTACTCATAGATTTGACAAAAGTTATTATTTACTCTAACAATTTCCTTAGGATACACTTTACTGTGGTTTAGTTGACCTTGATGGTCTTGGGGTGAAGTACTTGCCCTAGGACCCAAAGTTTGTAGGTTCAAACCCAGCCAGAGTTGATGAATTTTTCTTGAGTGATAAAAATCAGCACAACTTCCTTTGGAGAGGAAGTAAAGCCATATATACCATGTAAATTGTGGAATGTAAAATAACCCTGGAAGGTATGTAAAAATACCTTTCCCGGAAAAATTGGTAGGCCCTTTTGCTCTCGCTCATAGAAATTCTCGTCTGCTGATATAATCATTGGCCCAGAAAATGCGTGCTAAATACCTCAAATAAATGAAAATGAAAAAAATATGGTTAATGCTAACAATACTTTGTTCAAAGCCCAGTTCACAACAAGGGTAGTGAGTTACTTTAAATAATCAGTAATCTAACCCATAGCCCAGATTATGTTGCCTTCTAATGTAACCTAAAAAACAGCTGATATACTTTACTGAAGATAATCACTCAAGATGGACCTAGAATTTCCAAGCCTCTTGTACCATCGACTAGGAAACATGCTCGTTCACAGAATGAATGACAACCAGTCCAACATTAAGTGTCTTTCCCCTGTTTCGTTAGCCCCAAGGTCTAAGGTGTCATTCTAGCAATAGACTGGACTGCTGATCACGGAAAGATCAGGGTTCGAATCCCGATTGTGTGTAATGAGGTTTTCCCCCCCAAAATGGTTTTTCACTCTCACTCCACACAAATGCAGGTACCTCTAAATATGACCTTCCTCATCTCTAACTCATTAGCATAATTAGTAAATATGTGTACAAACTGAACAGGTAGTAAGACGCAGTGCTAAAAAAAACAGGGTCTGTTGGAACAACACTTGTATATATACCGTCCACCAGGATCCAGGTGGAAACGTCGAGCTGCTACCCTTTTTCTCGTAATTTTATTCCCACTGACGCTTTGTTAAGTTGATGAGAGAGGGGGAAAAGGACAAACAAAAAAACTCTGGTGATTTGTGGACCCCGTGTAAATGGCTAAGTTTGCACAGATTCTGAATGGTGGCGGCGGCTCACGATTCAACAAATAACTGAAGTGGAACAACAGCTGACCATTGTAACCTTGAACTTGAACTCTAATTGACATTTTTGTTTGCGCAGGGAGCCTTGCAGAATATATATTTTTTATTTAATCTTATAAAATATAGTAAGTAAAGTTGACATTAAAAGTGGGTTTTAACTCCCCCTTCCTCTTAAATAAGCTTAGAATAATATTTACAAAATATAAAACTATTGTAAAATTCGAGCAAATTGAGTATTTCCTTCTAAAGCACAAATAAGCCTGTGCATTAACTATAGTTTGTGTGCACATGTGACAGTTAAAAGTTTATCGCACAATTTTAACAAGTGTATAGTTAGTTATAGGATATAAAATATAGTGATTCATTTCAAATAATTTCAGTTTGAGTTTTAAGGGGTTTGTTTAGCTAGCTATTTTATGCTTTTCTCATTTCATTGTTATGGTAGAGTAATCAATGTATGGGACTGAAATTTAGTATATTATTATTATTATTTAGCACCGCGTCTTACTACCTATTCGGGTTATACGCTTAAGTACTAATTACACTAATGGGTTAGGAGTTGGGAAGGTTGAATTTAGAGGAAATGAACCCACATTTGCGTGGAGGGGGAATGGGAAACCATTTAAGAAAAACCACCCCAGTTCACTCGACCAAAATTCAAACTTCAATCTCGTCTTCTGCAGCCTAGCTAAGTACAAAACTAGCGCGTTAGCTAACTACGAATTTAGAGTAACTAGACATTCATATGAGGTGTACAAAATAATATATAATATTAATATTATAATACGAATTATATTAATTTTTCTTAGCACATCTAACTTCCTGTTCAGGTTATACGTATATGTACTAATTATGTTAATGAGTTATGGAAGAGGAAGGTTGAATTTAGAGTAAGTGTACCCAAATTTGCGTGGAGGGAGAGTTGAAAACCATTGAGGGGAAAACTCTCTTAGTACACCCGATCAAGATTCAAACCCTGATCTCCCTGTCATTGGCAGTCCAGTCTATTGTGTTAGTGACACCTTAGACCATGTGTCCATACATTAATTAATTACTTTACTTTAACAATGGTATGGAAAAAAGCATAAAATAGCAAGTTTGATCCCTTGTAACTCAGGAACTGTAATGATTTGAAATTAATGAATCACTATTTATGGCTTATAATTATTATACCCTTGTTAAAATTGTGCAATAAATTTGTTATTGTTGAATGACCTTAACATTAACAAATGTGCAGCTGTGTACCTGTCCCAACACTTGTTAAAAATATTGTATGAATCTTGTGTGTAGGTTGACACAACTGTTTGGCACTGTGGATCACTCTAGAAACAGTTGGAATACGACCAGCATGTCACCTGACTCGCTAGAGACAGAGCGCATCAGTTATACAGCACAACGTTAAAACAAGCCATCTGCTGTAGTCTGCCCATCACATGAGAATAATAATAATTATTATAAATGTGTACATCGTACAGCAATAAGTTTCATAGAGTGGGAATTTTTAACATTGTTTCAGGAAAACTTTAGCGTTACATTAACATTGGTGAAACATGAAAAAATATATATTATATGAACTGAATTTCTATTTTAACTCCCTAATGATGTTTGTAAACACAACATGTAAATACACTAGAATGACCAAAGATATATTATGTTATCTTAATTATTTTTAACCTTTTTTTAGATATAAGTGACAGTTTTATGAAATCAACTTTTTCTCAAAATTTAGATTTAATTTATATTATAAGAATACCTATTGTAAATGCTATGTAAATAAATCTAAAAATAAAGCTGACATGTAGTTTTTACACATATATGTACAGGTTTTTACATAAACATAGAACCAATCAGTAATATAAGAATGTGTAAGTTTAAATAATTAAGGTCTGATATAACAAACACAATGTTAAATTGATGTGACAGTTCACCAACCACCAGAGCTGATTGTATCGTTGAATTAAAACGTCTTGCACTATGATTTTACAAACTTTGGATGTATTCGTACTCAGGTTTGCAGTCATTGATCTGATTGGTCTAGCACAGTGGTTCTCAAACTTTGAAATGCAGAGGATGTCCCTTTTTGTGAAATGGTGCCATGCCACAACCTCTATTGGTTAAGCCTAGAAATTAAAAATATAAATGGTTAAAGGGTCGTTAACATGATAGATGGAAATATTCTGTTATGTCTTTAAAGATGGACAAATTTTACTGTAACATTTAATTGTGTTAAAGTTTAAAACAAAACAGGGAATATTATGAATTCAAATTACACTCATGACATTAAGTATATCATAATATTCCATTAATTTTAATATTTCACGTAATTACTCAATGTTTTGACCCCGCAAGTGAGGTATACTGACCGAGTGGCCACCAACGTTAGTGATGATAGTTCCAACATTTGTGAATAGAGGCTGTCATATTGTCAGCAAGAGCCCTCCAGCCATTAATCTCAGTTTTCTAAACCAGAGCCGCTACTTCTTTAACCTAGTAGCTTCTCATTTGTCCACATGAGGCTGAATTTGACTCCAATCCAGATCCACTGCTTCACAGATAGATTGTGGAAGCACCAAGGACCTCTGGATTAGCCAGGAACGTCGACCACTACAGTTAGTTTAAAATACCATTTGAACCTATTTAATTATACTTTCTGATTTGTTGTGGACCTCCTCAAACACCTTTCCAGACCCCAAATTTAGTAACACTGTTCTAGCAAATAGCAAACTGGAAAGAAAATATAGTGAGACAGATGTGAAAGAGTTTCACTTTATAAACAATACGAGTGGAATGGCTTAGGGGAGAGGTGGCGGAAAGTCGTCATTCTCACAAAATACTGGATTGTCAGTGACAAGAACAGGTTTGAATCTTGGCTGGGTACATTAGTGGTGATGTTTCCATCCCTTTTCTACAAGAATGAGAGTGCCTTTCCCCCCCTGTGTAAAAATGTTTAAATTTTTTTTATATAATTTCACATTGAATACCAGCTATGTTTATTTAAAGTTGCCACTATTTTCTTAAAACCAAATTTTGTCTCTCAGAGGTTTTTTAGCACCATGTCTAACTACCTGTTCAGGTTTTATGCATTATGTATTAATTACGCTAATGAGTTAGGGATGAAGAAGGTTGAATTTAGAGGAATTGTACCTACATTTGTGTGTAGGGAGAGTGAAAAACTATTTTAGAAAAAAACCATCCTTAATACACCCAATTGGGATTCAAACCCCGATTTCCCTGTCATTGGCATCTCCCATTTTTAGAGACATTTAAGAGAGCAGTGTTGTGGAATGATACATAATTTTTCATTAAATTTGAGTCGTCATGTCAAGAGCTCGATGATTTGACCATGGGGATTTTTTTTTGCAACTGTCACTCAATCCAATCTTTCAAGGATGCTGAGGGGTCGCGGGAGACATGTATTCAAACCATCGTACTTAATGTACATCTTAGGTCCTATTTTTATTCCTTACAAAATAAATACTGTTTGAATTTGAGATATTAACCTTCAATCGTTAGAAATTTCAGTTTTTTTTTCTGGCGAAATGCCCTGAGTTTTCGTGATGTGTGTCAACCATATTATTAAATTGGGTCCATGATGACAAACTATATTTTATTTGGGTGTAATTTTAAATGTAATATAAATTTAAAATAAAAATACACTGGCCCTTTTATATATCATATATATTTAACAAACAATGAAGATACTATTTTGGTTCTTTCACTTTTCCAGAACACTAAATAAAGAATTTAATTCAATTTTTATGCATAAAAGATTCTCATAGTGAAGTCCTCTTTGATAATAAGGAATATTACCCGATTTGGTGGCTATATAGTCTAAGACATCACTCTCACAATAGAATGTTAATGATGTGGAGATCGAGGTTTGATGTACTGAGGAGGATTTTTCATACATGGTTTTCCACTCTACCTCCATACAAATGCAGGTGCACTTCCTATAAGCTACAACTTTCCTCATCCTTGGCAGAGAGTAATTAGCACATATTTATACAACCCAAACGGGTAGTAAGACGCGATGCAAGGAATATTATTGATATTGTTCCACATTCTCACTGCTAAGTGACGTAATACAGGAGTATACATTTCTGAGAGTGCACACAAAACCCAAACTCATTCAAGTACAACCCATCCATGCAGTAGCGTCTCGTGACCAAAATTCTTAGGCAAGCTTGGAAGGGGTATTGTACAATGTACAATATACAAGGGAAATTGTACAATATCTTGGTCACATGGATTGCATACCAATTTTAGCCAATGACTGTTCACACGGCATTTGTGATTGCATACAATATTAGGAAAAACATGGCATTTTTGCCCTTTTTATGGAAAAATAATTATTGAATGATTTGGAAAATATTGCTATTTAATGTAAATAATTTCTTAATCATTCCTAAATATTATGAAAATAAAAACGACTTTTTTACTCTATTTTTTAATATTTTCTTAAAACAGTTGAAAACCTTTATATTTGGGGTCTAACCCCCTTCAATTATAATTATTTGTTTGTTTTCAAGTATTTAGCTGTGTTTCTTACAATCACTCTTTTTTTTTTTAAGTAACTGTCTATCAGACGAAGTTTTCATGCTTACAAATCAAAAGTTGTACAAGAAAAGTTGCTGATATAGGACGCGTTCTATTTCCTGAAATTGTATACAATAATTTGTGCAAAGCAGATCTTGTACAAGTTTTGGTGTTCACACGACGCTATTTTCAGGCTGCAACGTCTTGTACATCTTTATGTACAAGAAGTTATGTCATGTGTACCGGACTTAAAGATGTGTAGGCATGGGGTCAGTACCTTGACAATAATATATTAATTTCCTCTTTCATGCTATACCATCCCACTCTGTTCTGGAAGGGGAATAGAGGGGTAGTGATTTCGGTTCTAGTCGTCACCTTTCGGGCAAGAGAAGTCGTAGCTCAGCTGCTTGCATTTTTACCTAGCATCCACAGCTCTTCCCCTTCTCAACCCTCCAAAATCTATGACGTCACAAATAAGAACTACAGTAGCTATAGAAATGGGATGAAAGTCGGACAAATACCGACTTTCAACCACCATTAGATAGACTAGTGCACGTCTTGCATGCATGTTATACGACCACTGCCATGTATGGGATTTTTTTTTTCAAACCCACTGATGCTTGAATTACATTTAAATGATTTACAGGCAAAAATAAAAAAAGTTTGCAAATATAAAATAAAATAATTACATATCTTCAATCAAAGGCAAGCAGTGCTTGCGTTGCTTGCCCCGACGCGACGCCACTGCATCCATGGTAGGTAGGAGTGTAGGTGACAGCTAACAAAAGTTACCAGATCTACTTTCATGTACCCATTCACCAAAACACATGACCTGCAAGACCAAGTGTTGGGTGTCACATATAGCAATCGAAACTTTCACAACAAACAATTATTTGATTTTAGTAATTTCTCTATTTCAAGAATTTTTACATTCTTTAAATACAAACTTATAAAAATCATCTTTTGAATGTTTCTTTTTTTTTTATAATTAAACATGCTTTACAAGGGAGCTCTTCTAAAAGGCCGATTTTTATTCATAAATTAAGATGGCGGATCAAACCGGACAAATGACATCATATTAACTGTTTTTGTTTGAGTTAATGTGCATGTGTTTACAAAATAAAGATGTTTTATTTTGAAACTAATACTTTATGTGGATCCTTCTCTAATTTATAATTTATTTTAATCTATTTTGGTGGCCAGTTAGAAGATACAAGTGTGAGTGTGATACTTTTTAATTTATTATTTCATGCACTCTGATATCTCTTTTTGCCACAACCACGAAACAAAAAGAGAGTAATTTTATTAATATTTTTTGTTATTTCAATAAGTTTAGTTATATTCATTTTAATTGTAGTAAGGAAAAATATGAATTTATAATATAAGGAATGTACTTGGATGGAACAGCTAATTAGATTAATTGGTACAACTACTTTGTTCAATCAAACAACATAAATTAAGAAACATAACATGAAGATAGTTTATTCAAAGAAAAACTAATATATCAAGAAATTAAGTCAAATAAAACAGGTACAATGACATTTCTAAAAAATCATCATTGAGATTATTAAGTAGAAAAACATCCGCCTCGGTGGCATAGTTGGCTAACGCGCCTGTCATGTTGAGCCAGACCACCGAGGACAGGGAGATCGAGGTTCGAATCTCGGTCGGGTGAACTGGGGGTGGTGTTTCCTAAATGGTTTTCCACTCTCTCTCTCTACGCAAATGCGGGTTCACTTCATCTAAATTCAACCTTCCCAATTCCTAATCCATTACTGTAATTAATACTTAAGCGTATAACCCGAACGGGTAGTAAGACGCGGTGCTAAGTAATAATAATAATAATAATAATAATAATAATAATAATAATAATAATAATAAAAAGTAGAAAAACAAGGAAAAATTATAAATCTGTGCAAAACATAAGTTAAGTAGTAGCAGATTAAAGGATTAGCTGATAGGCAATGAAAAGTGTAAATTAGCAAATTGACTAGATTACAGTTATTAATATTATAACTTAAAACTCTACAAAATTTTGAATACTTGTAATAAAGATTCAAGGCCGTAGTCAAGGGGGGGTTTTGGGGGTTCAAACCCCCCCCGAAATGTTATGAACAAAAAATATATGGCTTTATTTATGGTTCAAACAATATCAAAATTAAGGTACAGGTACAAATTAGGGGGTTGTGTTGCCATAAAAACACTTCAGAGAGCTTCTAGAACTGTTTAATATTTTGAATTTGTCCTAGCCTCCGGCAGTTAGGGGGTATGTCATCATAAATATGGGGGATGTGCCCACCAAACCCCCCTGAAATCATTGGCTGGCTACGGCCTTGTAAAGATTATTGGTTTTATGAAGGTTATGACAAAAAAAAAAGGTAAATTAGTATGCCAACAATAATAAACTTGTTAGATGAATAATTAATTATACTGGTAAATAGTTTGAATATATGTTGACAAGAAAGACATGTTCTGTAATGTTTAAGATATTTAAACAGTGACAATAGAAAGGTTAAAATAGTTGACCAGGTTATTATTCATGAAACACATGTAAAAAACAAGTAACATATTTCACAAAATCATGATATATTATAAATAAATCATAACTGATTAAAGAATAACCTGTATGACACATCTGTTGATTTCCATTAAATCTCCAATTAATCTTGTCTCGATAGTTAACACAAGCAAATTTTAGAAACCATTTGACCCAAATAACAAGTCTTTAACATTAAATCCTTTACACTCATTTACTAATTTTGTGAAATATGTTACTTGTTTTTTACATGTGTTTCATGAATAATAACCTGGTCAACTATTTTAACCTTTCTAGCAATCATCTTTCTATTGTCACTGTTTAAATATCTTAAACATTACAGAACTTGTCTTTCTTGTCAACATATTTTCAAACTATTTACCAGTATAATTAATTATTCATCTAATAAGTTCATTATTGTTGGCATACTAATTTACTTTTTTTTTTGTCATAACCTTCATAAAACCAATAATCTTTATCTCAAGTATTCAAAATTTTGTAGAGTTTTAAGTTATAATATTAATAACTGTAATCTAGTCAATTTGCTAATTTACACTTTTCATTGCTTATCAGGTAATCCTTTAATCTGCTACTACTTAAATGGTGTTTTGCACAAATTAATAATTTTACCTTGTTTTATGCAAATTAATTTCAGAACTTTACTACTTAACAATCTCAATATTGATTTTTTAGAAATGTTATTGTACCTGTTTTATTTGACTTAATTTCTTGATATATTAGTTTCTCTTTGAATAAATTATCTTCATGTTATGTTTCTTAATTTATATTGTTCGGTTGTACCAATTAATCTAATTAGCTGTTCCACCCAAGTATTTCTTTATATTATGAATTCCAATAAGTGACAAAAAAAAAAAGCCAATTATACATTAATACTCAGGGGAGTATTATTCGAAGTGTTTATTAACAATGATTGATAATATAATATTACTAAGGGAATGATCCATATAGGTTAAAATTAATGATTTTCAACTAATGTTTGAAATAAATTATCTTCTGATAACCGGCGGTTACCAACACTCCTCTGTGATAAATGGACTTAACTTTCACCAGCTGGTTTCAACAGGAGATGGGAAGAGGCTGAAGCTTGATATTATCACAAGGTAGCAGCACTGGTATAGCGGACAGTTTCTCAGTGGCAATAATTCCTTGTCATCTAGAAACTCTCTTGGGAATCAACCAAATAAATTTACTTACAAATCCTAAATGTTACTATATAGTGATCTATGTGACTTTGTAGGAACCATTTTAAATTTCAAAACATTATTATAACAATGACAAAAATATGTTTAAGGATCAAATTAGCTTGGTATTGTACCATCCCTAAAGCTCCCCCCTTAAATTGTCATACCCAAAAGACTCTTCAAGGAATATAAAAAAAAAAAAAACCCAAACAAACTGAATCCCTCTTGAAGTAATTTAATTATTTTTTAAACATAATTTAAGTTTGTTGTGAATTTTATAAGACTCCAATTAGCTTCTAGCAGACACATTGAGGAATACAAAATTACATCGTATAATAGGTGCTCAGAGGAGGAGTTTGGAACCCCTACCTCTGCGATTAAGTATTGATTGTGTACCGTCTTTCACCTCCATCAAGTCAAAGTAACGGAAGCGTTCCAGAGGGTAAAAGAAATACAAGAAATAATGTTGACATTTTATTTAAATATAATCAAAAATAGACTAATGTACAAAATCAGAGGAACAATAATAACATAAATCACTCCGTAGAGCATTCGACCTAAAGGTCACCAAGTTAAATTTAAAGATCAGTTCATAATACATCAAGGTTACCTAGTTCATTCGTATGGTTCGTGGATAATATCTATATTGTGACAGTCTAATAAGCAGGACGCTCGTCCTGGCTCCAGCAGCCTAAACTAGTCTTAGCTATATATTCTCCTTCCAACATAAGTCTCAACCGACTATAAACAACATCTCTGTATACTTTGCCAATATAAGGTTTGTCCCATAAGGACGTAGTTAGCAACTTCCTATCGCTCTGCATCACAGAGTAAAATCTTTATACATACAACCATATTTAAATATCATCAGTTAGAAATTTAATTATCTAAATATTTGCTTGCAAAGTTTATAAGACTCACATTAAGGCCAAATCTACTACACATTCTGTCACTAGCCCTACCAGAGTTCCTAAGGAAGAATCATATACAACATTTAAAAGTACATGGCGTCTGGTACACAACTACCCTATTCATTTGGTATTTACAATTAGTCTGCCTATAATTTATATTTAACATTGAGCCGTGCTCTCAGCCTAAACCTCATAAATGCAAACAACTAAGTACGTTAACCGTCAGATGAGCCAAAATGGACTGTCCCCATTTACTAAATCTAACCAAGTCTTCCAATATTAATTCCATTTTAAACTTATGCAAACATAACGTAGCTCAAGGATATACGTGCCTAACACATAACGTACATTATGAACCTAAACTTAAATAACATGTAAATAAACCGTTTAACCCTCTGGTTGAAAGTACCCCAAGTCGGACTAATTAAGGTAAGAGAGTACATAGCGCTCAAAGCGCATTAAAGAAAATTAAAGTTGATCTCAACGAGTCGTGGTTACGCCACTTAAAACTCATTAACTGTGAAGAAATCCAAATCAATCGAAGTTAAGCCTAACAGTGAATTTGGACAATAGTTCCCCCCATAATATCGCCGAAAAAGAATTTAGAAAAGTAGATAAATATTCCCAGAAGAGACGTTTAACAACGCTCTCACCTTAATGAAGCCTCCGATGTAATTAGTAAAGATTTGAAACGTACAGCCTGTTTTATACAATTTGCTAGCGTCGATTCTGACCACAGAGAGGGGAGTTCGGAGGGGAGAGGGAAACAAAAGAAAAGGACACGACTAGCGCTCCGGGCGGGAAGAGAGGGCAACTCTGGTAACATAAAGATAGCGCTGTTAGCATTTAATTAGAACAACCGGAAACTGGTTGAGTCAAGTTTGATGATTTCTTCTTCGTGGTGGGCGGGGCCTCGATCGCCGGTGGAGTGAAGTCAGCTGGCCCGCCTTTACTTGGTGTTGAGATATTCTTGAGTGTGTACGCGAGCATGATGATCGCTTGGACGGCGTCCCAGAGGGCAGTTTGGTGAGTAGAGCCCCATTATACTTGGCGTTGAATCGGTTGAGCTCGTACTTGTTGGTAACATCGTTACAATTGATTTAAATAATTTCATTGATTTATGCAACAAAATGTTAAATCTATATCTCAAAATATAAAGAGAATTGGATTTAAACTATTTATTTCCAGAATATATTTTTTAAAAGTTAAAAAATTGAAAAATAAGGTATTGCTATTAAATATCAGTTGTTACTTTTCTTTTTTATCCTAGATGAATATGATTTACAATTTTTTTTATTTACTATTTATTTGAGATGTTAAATGTGCACTTTCTGAATTGACATATTATATCAGTAAACGAGAATTTTCTATGAGCGAGAGTGAAAGGGCCTACCAATTTTGCAGGAAAAGTTACTGTCACATACCTTCCAGAGTTCTTTTACATCAAACAATCGACATGGGACAGACGGCTTTACTTCCCCTCTGAAAGAAGTTGTACTTTGGATTTTTATTGGTAAAGAAAAATTTGTCAACCACAGCTGGGTTTGAACCCACGAACACCAAATCTTGAGCTGAGCCCTTTACCTCAAGACCAAAGAGGTAGATGATTTACTTGTTATATAGTCATATGATCTTGTGTAATGCTTTCACACTGGATTGTCAATGATTGGTAGAGTATAATGAGGATGGTTTTCCATAAATAATATCCCCTTCTTCCTCCACACAAATGTGAATAGATTTTCTGTAAATTCTACCCTTTATCCTTACCCCAGTCAGTGAAAATGCGGTTAGTCCAATCACATAGCAATACACAACAAAAAAAAGAAGTACCCACTTTATCTGCTATGCAGAATTTTGTTGGGTGAGTGTTAATATATTTATTTTTCTTACACTTTCAAGAACTTTATGTAAAAAATAAATAAAAAACTCTACTATGTCTGACTACCCTATTGGGTTATATTCAAGAAAGGTGGAGATGCATGGCTGACGGAGAAGTTTGGAAAGATTGACAGGAATTGGAGAGGATGTGCCAGATGACCCGCAGAAGCGAAAACATCAAATGATGATGACAAGAGAGGTAAAACTAAACATTATATAGTTGGACTCAAAATGATTAATTCTGTGTGTTGATAAGAAAATAAAGAAATGCAACATCACAACTATGTAATTCTAACCAGCTATTAAGATCGTGGTGTATTCAAGAATGCAACTAAATGCATAGAATTTACTCTACAGTGTTTAATTAACTATGAATATTAGGCTAATTTCCAAACATTTCTCTTAAGATGCTTATATTTTTGATAAGTTCTTTTTCAATAAACGAAAATGGTAGATCCATTGAATGTACTTATATGTGGAAATCACTTATTAGATTGTGAAATGATTGGAAATAACTTCAATTCTTAGAACCTGATAAATTAAAAAAAACAACAGTAAAAAGATTAAGTTTATCATAAAGTGTTTTATTTCTAATGCTAGCCAAACAATTTGAATAATAATAATAATGCATAGTCACACTCAAGTAGTTTGTTAAGTGCAAATTATGAAAACACCTCTTTTTAACTTTTCAACCAAAGAAATATGTTTAAACTAAAATTAATGGTAGAATATTTGCATATTAATTTTTATAAACTAAACATGAATGGTAGTATATATATCTCTTTTTAAAAGCCTTGGTACAAAGTTAGGTTTAAACTACTCTTTGGTTTAAAAATTATAAAGAATACGCATAAAATTTAAGTCTCACTAAAAAGGCTAATTAAACATGGTTAGTTGGTTTATATTAAAATAATACTGTAGTTTGACTTAACAGGTTTATCATACCATCAGTTTATAGGTAAGATATAACAAATAACTTTTCTGAAGTTTTGATAAAACACTAATTTAAAAAATAGAGAACAGTAAATTATACCTCTGATTACTTTTTTAAGTTTTTAAGCTTTAAAATTTAAATGGAATATTATTTTATAATATAATTTAATTCAAAAGGTAAGCTTTGGAAATAAAACATGTTCAATGTTCATAAATAATAATAAAAACAAGCTTATTTATAATAATTATTAGGCCTATATTAATTATTCACAAATATACTCAAAAGTTAAAACTATCACAACCATAGTTAATATATGAAATGTAAGACATTATATAATATTAAATTCAGAGTTGTCATATTATAGCCAACTGGTTAAGACACTATGGATACATACAAACACTATATGGAAGTTTAGCCCTCTTGGTTGCTGAATAAGCAAAACTAATTCTAGATCTCCTGAATTTGATTTCTATCATGAAAAATAAATAAAAAAATGCCAAACTTATATAGCTGTCTAAGAAACATTTCATCTTAATATACATTTAGACCATGCATTTACAAATTATGTTATAGTATTTAAATTAATGTTGAATTCAATAAAAGCCAATTATTACTGTATGAATAACAAACTTTCTAGGAAACTATGAGCAAAAAAAGTAGCAATCATTAACACTTGTAAGCTAGTTTATAATAGTCAACAATTTTCAGCGATGATTGTTTTAAAACAGTTCAAGAGGAGTGATTTTAATTTAATGTATTTTAAATGTATTCATAGTTAAAAAAAAAAATCAAAGTTCCAAATTATAAATTTCACAAACCATATTTTGTAGTGATTTTTTTTAAAATCATGAACTAATCCCATATCTAGAACGAAAATAATGCTCATGTTAATGCATATGCTAGTGATCGTGTTAGCTTATTTGCAGACCATTTTACAGTTACTATAGTTATTTCAGTACAAGTTTTTATAATGGATTAAGAATGAAAACATTACCAATGTGTTTGTGATATTACAAAAACCATTAGAGTATTTTTATCTTTAAATTATTAATTTGATTATGAAATTCTTCTCTCTCTTAATTATTATTTTCCGCTGATGAAAAGGAGATGGAGGTTCGAATCTCGGTCGGGTATATTGAGGGTGATTTTTCCAAAATGGGTTTCCACTCTACCTTCACACAAATGCAGTTACATTGTCATAAAATACAACCTTCATCACCCCAACACATTAGTGTCATTAGTGCATATGCGTATAATCTAAACAGGTAGTAAAACGCGTTGCTAAAAACCAACAAACAAACAAACAAACAATTAACTTATTATTTCCTAGTAATTATTGTTAAACAACTTTTTATTTAAATACATTTTAACCACCCCTTCATTTAATTTTTTATTCTCATGATGTAGTTTCTCAATGATAGCCTGTTATAAGTGCTTATTGACTAGTGGTCGACACTTGTGTCTCTATGTTACCGTTTTACAATTTATATGCATAGAAGTGTTATTCCCAAGAACAATCAATCAGTATATTAATTTTATATTGTGTATATTCCTTACTGGGTAGTGGAAGAGGTTACATAATGATGAGCTACATAAACTGTACTCATCATAAGACATTATTATGATAGTCAAATCTCATAGATTATAGTGGGCAGGGCATTCAACACGAATGGAAGAATAAAATTACAATGGACCTGAAAGAGATAGGGTGTAATAAGGTGGACTGGATAGAACTAGCTCAAGATAGGTATAGGGTGTAATAAGGTGGACTGGATAGAACTAGCTCAAGATAGGTATAGGGTGTAATAAGGTGGACTGGATAGAACTAGCTCAAGATAGGTATAGGGTGTAATAAGGTGGACTGGAGAGAACTAGCTCAAGATAGGTATAGGGTGTAATAAGGTGGACTGGATAGAACTAGCTCAAGATAGGTATAGGGTGTAATAAGGTGGACTGGAGAGAACTAGCTTAAGATATGGATAGGGTGTAATAAGGTGGACTAGAGAACTAGCTCAAGATAGGGATAGGGTGTAATGAGGTGAACTGGAGAGAAATAGCTCAAGATAGGGATAGGGTGTAATGAGGTGGACTGTAGATAACTAGCTCAAGATAGGGATGGATGGCATACTTTTGTAAGTGAGGCAATGAACTTTCAAGTTCCTAATCCCATAAAGTAGGCAAGTATATTCCTAATTTCATTCTTCAATTTTGATCCCATTACGTTTTGGCTTTGTGTGTTAAGCTCTTGTTTGTGACACGAGAATTCACCTGAATCTAAACTAGGAAGTAAATAAAATGGCTTTTATCCAACATCTTCAAAGGCAAAGTTGGATTTATATCATTACCAATGCTATACAAAATTGAGGATTGCATCCTAATACTAACACAAAAATAGTTTAAAATCAATGTTTGACCCTTTTTTCACCCTCAAAAATGGCTTTATGTATTTTGATTCAAACATCCCGTACTTAAAAAAAAAACAGGTCATACAATTTTGTATGGCAAAAATGCTGAGAACTGTGTAATTCCAACAATAGCCCTATTTATAATTATAAACTGTAGAGCATGTTCTTAAGGACACAGTTTAGTCAACTAAACTAATGTTAAAAAATTCTTTCAAAGTTATGCTTGTGAATTGAACAATTGGAAATAAATTAGAAATATCAATATGTCAATATAGCTAGCATTGTTGTGTTAGATAACACAAATATCCAAGGGAGGTTGTGCCTAAAACTAAGAGATGAATGTAAACGAGTATGTTCTGTGTGCCCTACCAGCTCAAAATGAAATATTTAAAATTGCAGAAATAGACAACAAATTAGGCTCTTGGAGCCAAAGTAAATTCCATGTTGTATCCAGAATTGTAGGTAAAATGTTACTTGTGAAATGAATGTATGTATGGATGAATGTATGTGGGTGTGTTTACTATATTTGGGAATAGAGTATTATAAAGCTCATGTATGGCACCGGCCAATTCCCCAAAAACATGTGTGCCTTCAGTCGAGGAAAGGTTAGACATTCCTGCTCTATATCTTTGATCACACACGCACCACACTGTCTTGTTAAATTTCAGACTAGAAATATCTAAAGTAAAATTTATGCATGACTGCATCTTTCACCTCTGAATTTGTTTCACTCGCTAACTAACTATGAATTGAAGCCCAAAAGTAGCTCCCTATATCAAAATTCAGTAGACTCGCAATTTTCTGGGGTAGTAGAGGGGAGAGATGACACGGATAGAACAAAAAAACACAACAACTTTAAACATATATTCTCTTACTCAAATAAGTCTGTAAACTTTTTAGGTTTCCCCCCCTTCTTTTGTTTGATTTGTTTTTTCCCTGAGGGTTTAACACAATCACCATTACATCAGTTTATGTGCTTGTAGAGTAGACCTGCTGCTTCAAATATGTCAATACATAATCCAAGGATGTCAATGCGGTGCTGTGACTGATTTTACTGCCCCAAGATAAACTCTACAACTCTTCTTTCTCAATGATCTCGGCTTGGAAAATGTATTAATGTCTCTCTTTCTCCTTAATAATCCACTAAGCATGGGCATTGGCTGGCCATTATAAGTATAACACATTCAGACGATGAAATACTGTTTGTACATGTACAGTAAAAAATTTGAGAGAATGTATCCACGGTTTAGTCACAAACTGATTGATCCACACCTTGAAAATCGAGAGTCTACTTTACATTAAGAATGTTTAAAGCTAAGTATGAATACATTTTTTTTATTAGAATGTTCTATTGGCATGGGTTTGCTTTAAGGCAATATTTACTTAAAATTTGCTCATATTCTCTTTAAATAACTCAATTTGAATGCTTCTAAGAGATAATTTTTTCCATCCTCTGTGATTTGTGAAAGGAAGTAAAGTTTATGTCTGTGTATTCAACATTTATGTTCATTTAACTACATATATTATGTTTCAAGGTGTCTTCCTCCCAGTTGTTTAACACCCCCAGTTTCTGTGTCCTGGATTAAGTGTAAGTTTTGGCTTGTCAGAATGAGCAGCAAGTGGTGTAACATATAACAAATTCAAAAAATATTTTTTTGATTGTGTAGGAGAAGAACACACTGAACCACAATTATAATTTAAAAACTCTGAATAGCTTCTAAATGTAGTCAATTAAATTTTTTTTGGTCAACAGTGGGAAAAAAACCCATTACAAACACTACCATAAAAAAACTATAAAATAGCTTTTAAAGGCAATCGATTAAAAAAAACTAAGTGAGGGAATAATATCCCTCAAACCCATTATTATTATTATTATTATTACTATAAAAACCTCCAAATAACTTCTAGAAACATCCCACTTATGAAAATATTTCAGAGGTTCCCTCTAGATGAAGAGATGAAATCCTCTAAAACCCTTATTGGCTTTATTTGTAAACTACCCACTGTTTTTATTAAGCACCTTTGGAACTTTATTTTACTACAGTTTGGTCATATTAAAATATACATGCCTCAATTGTTTAGTATTTAAAATTAGCTACCAATATTTAACTGCAGTTAAAGTGTCAAACAATGTTTGGAGACAAATTATATATTTTATTATTGACACCTGATAAATTTATGCTGATGGGTGTATATTAAGATTTGGTATTTTCAGATGGTTGACGAAAGTATTCTTCACACATGATGTTTACAGTTATAATCTCATTTTATAATGAATAAGATATAAATATCATTCTACTGTTAGACACCCAAAATGTAATTAGACTTATATATAATATGATTTGGCATATTATATTAATATTTACTCTTTGAGCTTTAATTCCTAGTATAATATGCCATAAATTAATATTTCTTGGTAAGTTATGTTTGTTTGTATGTTTAGTTTAAGTAATAAGTACTTTCTATATTCATGTATGTACACTAGAGTGGCCCAAAAAAACTGTTTTTGTATAAGCAACCTAGGCACCCATTAATTATTTTAGACTAGTCAATATAATATATCAGCCCAAATTTCAGCTTTGTATGAATACTAGGAAGGCGATGCTCATCAACCATAAATGTAACTATAAACTTTTTTTTTTACAAAAAATACATTTTTTTCTAGGTTATGTTAAAGAGAATTTTTTTGACTGAGTCACTGAATCCTTCAATCAACTGTCAGAACCCCTGCTGGCTTCAATTGTTTGAAGAATAAGGCTATTGGCAACATTGTTTTTCTTCAATCAGCCGATAACAAGGCTATATTTGGCATTCAGCTGTACTAACTATTTATGCAAGTCATCTGACAATAAAGGAAGTTTTGACCCTGTGGTCAAAGGCATTCATATCTACAAGATTAGCAAAATATTGGATTGAAAAATTAGAAAATATTCACTCATAATGGTTACTGCTGAAGATAAATAAGGGCTGTAGTTCTGAGATTCAACGAAAATAAGAATGGAAATGTGAAGAAAAAGTTGATTTGATTTTTTATATTGCTCATTTCAATGCCATGACCATGATGAAAGTTAAAGAAGATCGAAACTTTCTTTCAGACCAAAGCACAGAAAAAAAGATGGCTATGGCAACACCTGATATAAATATGGCAAGAAAAACCAAGAAAGAACATTGAAGTGGCAGAGAGTAATACAACAAAGAAAAGAAAGAGCCGAAGTTTCAACTGCTCTGGCCTCAAAAGTATCATTTACAAAGAGTTATTTACAGATGAAAGCTCATCTTGTGCAAATTATGATACCAATGAAGAGGTATAAGCCATCCTCCACTGAACAATTAAGTGAACCCGACTCTCCTGATCTGTCGCTAGGGAGAAAAAGAAACTGCTTATTCACTCCGCATGTAACATGTGCCTTAGATAAAAATAAAATCGCAGATCGTGATGCAGTTAGAATAATGGTGCCAAGAGCATCTGCACTTGGGAAAGACCCTTCATCACTTCCTATTCCTCGCAGTACTGTGCAAAGAATGCAGAAGAATTAGATAATTTGCAGAAAATCCCAAGGTACATTATGATGCACTGTGGTATATTGGGAAGGAAAAATCAACCCGCAATATTGGGGAGTGTGTCTGTGGACTGTTTACCAGTGATTGTTTCTGGAGATGAAGAAAAGTATTGGGAGTAGCAAAGCTAGCAAATGGGACAGGAAAAAAAATTCAGCAGATGCTGTATACAACTTGTTGGAGGAAATCACATGTTGTCGAGAAGGTTCAAGTTATGTGTTTTGACACTCTACCACTGTTAATATTGGTCAGTTGAATGGTGCATGTGTTCTTTTGGAAGAGAGAATGGGACGAGAATTGTTGTGGTTAGCTTGTAGGCACCATATATTGGAAATAATATTAGCTAAGGTGTTTACTGTGTTTCTCCATAAATCACACTCTTCAAGAGATTTAGATCTGTATGGAACGAAATAGAAAGGGACAACTATCAGACCTTAGGTATCTTGCCAGATACTGTTTCCTTCAAGAAATGAACAGTCGAAGTGTTGTTTGCTGTCGACCAATGGCCTTGAGATGACTACCATGAGCTTGTTGAACCATCACTTATAATATTGGGAGAAACACCATTGAAAATATACAGGCGGACCCCAGGCAAGATAGATGGCTAAACTTATTTATGCCATCAAGATCTATCTACCTGTTTTGTAGCCAGAGAGATGTTTTCAAACTTACTGAAAGGGAAGAATCTTATCGTGAATGAATTGTGAAGTTTGGGGCACTTTTGCCTGCTAAGGAATGGAATGAAGCTCCATTATCAGCTGATGCTTTTGTTAATGATTTACTGTTTTGGAAAAATCTGAACAAATACAATTCTACTGATGCAGAGGCGAAAGAAGTCCTACAATGTCATTTGTGGTATCCATCAGATGAGTAAGTATATCCTCCTCTCTTCTCTGAAAAGGTATCTCCAACAGAAAAATGTGAGATAGTAAATGCTATGAGAAACAAACCAGAGGAGTTGCAAAGAGTACAAGGAGACTCTGACCTCCCCAAAACTAGCATAGAGGCTACATTGTCAGATTTCATAAATGAACGCACTAGTCATCCAGTAAAAAGATTAGCATTTCCAAAACATTTCTCAACTTACCACCTGAATAATGTTACCAGAGTCAAGATAATTTGCATGGACACGAACATAAAACAAAGATGAGGAAGAAAAAAATTTGTGCTACAAGTGGTTGAGGCAAACAGGAAATCAGTTTGATCAACCTCCACAAAAAAAGATATTGAGCATTCTGTTTCGAAGTAATGTTTTATATCAAATTATGAGATATTTTGATACATGGATCCTTTGTTATGAATGTAAATGAAATATTCTGTTTGCAACTATAAGTAAATCATTATTGGAACTATTTTGGTAAGAATGTTTAATTTATTGGCTCTTTCTTTACACCAATAATCTACATAAAATGTTAATTTTAGTGAAAGTTTGAGACCTGTTGAACACCACTTTGAATTTGGAGTAAAGAGATGAAACCTTTACCGAAAATGTTTTCCATTTAAGTATATCATTTTGAGAGGGCGCCCTGGTATTTACGAGATAGTTCATCTTTTTCTCATGCTATTGTGGGCCACCCTAATGTACACCGTTAGAGACCAGAAGTTTTCAGTAAATCACAATCAACAAAAGTTGAAGCTGTACACAGTATAATTTTTCATTAAGTCCCCTGCCAATGATCATTAGTTTGAAGTGAATTTGTTAAATGTTAAAATCATAATTCTTGTGTGCAGTATAGGAAGAGCCCTTTCTATTAATTCTTTTTACTTAAGTTGCTAGCCTATGTCATTCCTGCAATCACACATATGTACGTGGAATCAACAAAGCTAAGATGCTTTATTTTAATTTGAAAACAATTGAAACATTTCAGGCAAAACACTGCCATTAGTAATTTAAATAAATCCTCCAAGTTGAATTTATTTTACTAATGTTTATTTAATAATCCTTGTAAAATGTTAAAATGTATTAATTATATGTGAATGTGTTTAAATTAATATTAGAAAATAAATAACTAAATAAACCAATAAACTTGTGACAGTATAAACACCAGAAATAATATATTTTGGTCCATATAGTGGATCTATGGTGATTTAAGTTGTTAAATCCCCCCTTAAGTTATTATATTTAAAACTCTAATTTTCACTTTTCTTGAAAAGTTCAGCTCTCTATAAATTACTAACAAAAATCAATAAATACCACATCAAAGAAATTAAAATTAAACACATAAAACACTTATTTTCCATTAATCATTAATGCATATTTACAATTAAATAATTGTTATTAGTTGTCAATCATTTTTAATCAAAATGATTTGTGTACGGTAAATAGACTAGAAAAACATAAGTAGGTATGGACAGAAATCACAGTAACTGTTTACATCTTAATGTTATTACAGAACCATTTCAGTAATCTGACCTATGTTTAAAATTGTTATTCTATTTTAACAAAGCTTATATGTTTAGAAATATTAATTATTGATGCTTGCAAACCTAAAATCTTATAAAATATGAGCTATTTATAATAATCAAGTGAAGTCAGAAGGGTTATTATTGATTCTTGCAAGCCTAAAATCTTCTAAAATATTTTATTAGCAAATTTGTTGATATTAATCAGTGAAGTTGAAAGGGTTGTAGTATTAACAAGGGGTATTGTAAAGGATTAAACACTTCAATTCCTAGAGGGATTCAATATTGTTCCTACTTCCAGGGACACCCAGATAGAATTTCAAGGGACATCTTTCACATAGAATAAGTGCCTTAATTTCTGTGATCTACTTATTTTTATTAGCATAATATTTTAACTGTATACATGGAAAAAAGATATAAGTTTGGAAAATATGTAGTAAATAAAAGTCTTTTATGCACATGTGTTGTGGAGGCCCCCACTATGTGGGTATTAAGGGGCAACTTGCCCCATTTGTATCCTCATTCTCCTGGAGGGCCCTGCCTGCTTCAAAAGTAACTAATATGGAAGAATATTCAGAAACATGAATTCAAGAAGAATATTTCATTTGCAATGAATACAGTTATCCCTAATAGTAATCGTTAACTAACTACGCTGGTGTGAAGTACTTGGAAAGTTATTTTTTGTACTTACATCGTGTCAGCTTTGACAGTAAAAATTATGATAGTTAGCCCTCTAGTTATAATTAAATTGAAATCATTAAACTACATGACAACTCCAATTGCGCCAGTTAAAAGCCCATCTAACAACTAACTAACCAGGATTTATATATAGGGTTATAAACCAGAAAATAGCATTATGGCGAGGTTTTCTGCATTCTTTATTTGACAATAGCAAAATTGAGACCAATAGAAATAGTATCATTGGTTTCAATCCCATTGTTTTCTAATAATAATAGAGAAAACCACATTGCAATGATATATGCCTGGTTCGAACTGTATTACATACCTGTGTCACATGGTGGGCTCTAAGGGTCATGGACTTGGATTATGTATTTTAAAGATTAAATACTGGCATTGCTGAACCCATTTTAAGTAACTTACTTTTAAGAGAATTTAACTTTTCAAGTACAATTTGAATCTCCTCAAAACACCATGATAAATTCTAAAACAAGAGTCTTAATTAAACTAAATATTTTTAGGGCCGAGTTTAAATATATCAAATATATTTCTATTTTCTTAAGTACTTTAGTAAAGTATTGTCTTAGTTGTACTTTGTGTTTTCTCTTCACATGCCAAGTATTTACGATGTTATTTTGTGTACAAGATTACAAACGTAACAAATGTGATGTACATTTAACTACATTTGATTTCATGTGCATGAACCCGTCCATCACTGATGGTTAATTACTTTCTAGTTACAAGACTTGTGCATTTTAATTTTACAAAAGAGTGGGGAGAGTTAGCGATTTTAAAAAGTACATATTTTGTTAGATTTATAGGTTTTAACACAGTAACTTACATTTTAACATAGGAACCAAACCTTTCCATTTAAGAAGCTGTGTTTTTTAAAATTATTTTGCATTGCTTGATTGTGTGGTCTAACTTTAAGTCATATTAGCAACTTTGTTTCTTAAACAAAATTGATAAGAAATAATGTTTCCTTCATAATTTAACTTTAGTTTTAAAAATTATATTTTGCAGAAGGGAATTGTTTTTAAAAGTTTACCACTGATTAAGGAAAATCAATATAATTTTGGATTAGAAATGTGGGGAGATTCTTCGAATGTATTTTTTATTTTTCAAAAGTATTTAAAGTGTTTAATGTATTTCCAGTTTAGTGATAGTGGAAGGAAAAAAAAATTAATTGAAAGAATCCACTATTGACTGCTACATCATTGTTTTATAATGTGTCATTAATATACATGATATAATTGTAAAAAATGAAGCACAATTACAGTAATACCCTGCTTTACGGCGTTCCGCTAATACAGTGATTTTTAATTAGATACAGGTTCAGTATGTTCAGATCTTGTCTCATTCTGAATAATAATTGTTCAATAGTTTTTCATCTGTTTGTAGTCTATTTGTGCACTTTATACATGATAGTGTAAACATGTTATTAGGATTTTATATGCTTCTGAAAGTTAAAAATAGGCCATGTTCCATTTTATAGCAGGACTCTAGAACCTGATCCGCTGTATGAGCAGGGACCTATTGTAAAAGTAAAAAAACACAACACATACTTACAAACACGTCAATATTTCAATGTCACATGACATACGTGTGTTTTTACTTTTAATCATGCTTCATTTTTTACAACTAACATTAACACATACTTAGAAACACTTCAATATTTCAATGCCACATGGCTTATGAGTTAGTGTATTTTACTTTTATTTGTACTTAATTTTCTACAACTATATCATATTTATTTAATGACATATTATAACATGATTAATGCACTTTATTTCAAACAAAGTATTTATTTTTGTAGGACTTATTTAAATGCACATTATTTACAAGGCTGTTTAGTAATCAACTTACCTTTGATTGCAAACAAAAGTGTTAGTCTTTGATAATTTGATTAAAAGTCATCATGGTCAAAATATATCAGTTGAAATGAAGTCATGCCTACATGATTTCATTTCCAAAACTTTTACAGTCTGTTGCATGGTCTATAGAAAATATTTTCTTCACCTCATCAATTTATTTACATATATACTAATTTACCTTAATGAATGATGACAAATTCAAAGCTGGAACACATTTAAAATTTTTACAATGAAAATTACCAATGGCTAAATTATTTTATAATAATGGAAATTGATTAATTTAAAGACAAAATAAAAAATTAACTCAAACTTGCAATTTGCACTTATTAGTTTATTTTTCTTTTTTATCATCTTCCATTATTATATTTCACATTTAAGAGATGATGGCTGTTACATTATATTACAGAGTTGTAACATTTAAATTATTCAGCAATCATAATGAGACATTATAAATATTATCAATATAAGGTTGCCATATGTCCTGAAAGTGAGATTGCCAAAGACACTTTAGATCCTTAAAAAGTGCCTTGCTAGAAAATCGAATATAACATAAATTCAAATTTTTAGAATTTTCACCATTCTATACATAAATTATGTAACTCTATAAGAATCAAATAGTTAAAGCTATTAGTTATGCTTTTAGTGAGGATTACTCCATCTAGATATCATATTCTGAAAATTGAAAAATGACACCTGGACACGAGAATCGAACTCAGGACCTTTGACTTAATACGCCAATGCTCTAACCACTGAGCTATAATATCATTTATATTTACAAAATAAAGCTTTAGGTCAGAGGTCGCCAAACTCATTGAGTCTGGGAGCTACTTACAATTTGTTAAATTGTTTCGTGAGCTTCTCCGATTAAAGGTTTGCAGTGTCACCTCGCGCATTTGCTATCATTTTAACAGGTAGGTTCTGTGACAATTTTAATGGGATAATTTAAAAAGGTTAGTACATTTTGTTCTAAGATGCACCTTTTAATGCTAGAAAACACTAAATATATTAGTTTTTTAAACAAAATTATAGTTAAATATATACTTTTTAAGCATGTGTAGCTCACTGATAAGAATGGCATTCATTTTCATCAACAGTTTTTTTAAATTGTTGTGAATAACTTTTAACTCCAATTTATATTGCAGTTTTAAAAATGTTAATTTGTAAACCTGCTTCTATATTTGCTTTTTACCACTTTTGGCAGAAAATAATGACTCACAATGGTTGGTAGAGTAGGGCAACACCTCTACTTGGAGTGACAGTTTTCCTTCAAGATAAGAGGCCAAATATCCTAAACTTGAGGTAAAACTCTTCAATACTAAAGTTATTTGAAAAGGGCAATTTTTTTTAGCGTACTATCGAAACTGTTACCTCGAGCGACCAGTACCTCGTGATCGACAGATTGATGACCCATGCTTCAGGTGTTGTGACATAATATTGATGTTTGTGACAAATTTTGAGTTCTGAATGGTGACATTACTGAGCAGTCAACAATCATTGAAGTTAATTGTCAATTGATTTATGCTTACAACATAAGAATTGTTTCTACTTCCTTGTTTTTCATATTCAATGATGTCCAAAACAACAAACCGATAATCAAACATAATAATTGTTAAATAAACCTTTTACAGCTGTAGGTAAAACAAAATTAATGGCATGGCATTAAAAAGGCAAACAAAGTTAAAGAAGAAATTACTAATTATCATCGTCAACTGTTTCCAGCCTGTGGCCATGTCAGTTTAGTAAAATGCCTCTATTTTTTTCTATCCTTACAACATTATTCCTCCTTTAATGGCTGGCATTCTCCTCTCACTTGCACACTTTCTGCTATATGCTCCTCCCATCTCTTTCTTGGCCTCCCTTGTGGTCTTTTTTAACATATTTGTTTCCAACATTTTCTATGGCATTCTATCCTGTTCCATCCTCGTTACATTCTTATACCATCTCAGTCTTGCTTTCTCTACTATCTCATGTACTCCCTCTACTCCCAATTTTTCCCCGGATAGAATCATTACTAATCTTGTTTCTCCTCGTGACATCTAACATGTTCCACATAAACTTTATTCCCATAGCCTCCACTTTCCTAGTCTCTCTTACAGTCAATGTCCATGCTGCATATGTGACAACGGGTATAAAGTACAACACTCCCTTACACTTCAAGGGTACTTCTCTTCTCCATAGCAGGTCTCTTACACATCTATAGAACAACTCTCCCTGCTCTCCTCTTCTCATTAGACCCTCTCTACTTCCACCTTTCACCTCAATCACACTTCCAAGATATTTTACATTATGTACTTTTCTCAGCTCTACTCCATCGAACCTTATAGCTTTATTAGGGCCTACCCACTTCCTTGTCATTACCATCACTTCACACTTTGTTATGCTAGATTTCATTCCACTCTTTCACTTCCTCATTCCATTCTTGTAGTTAAGCGTATAACCCGAACGGGTAGTAAGACGCGGTGCTAAATATGTATTCTTGTAGTTGTTCCTGTACTTCCTCTTCCTTCTCCCCCCATATCATCAAGTCATCAGCAAACATCGGGGCTTTCATTCTTTCCTCCCTTTGTTTTCCTGCCACTTTATTCATTACCATTTCCATTACCATTACAAATAGTGGTGGTCAGAAAGCACTCCTCTTCTTCACTCCATGAGTAATGACTTTCAAAAAAATAAAAGTTATGAAATAATATTTCAAGTTATATATACATCAAGATTATCTGAATATTATCAAGGTATATCTGCAAATCCTAGGAATAAAAATTTAATAAATTGAGCTTTTAATCATTTGGATTAAGTGATAAAACTGTAAGTAATGAATATCATTTCAAAAGCAGCTTATTAGACACTTTATAAATAAATGTTGATAATGTATCCCTTTATTTAAAGTCGAAACATTCCCTTTATAAAGTACTGTCTAAGCGATTTCAAAACCAAATTATGATAATGATTTCCACTAACGCCCCCTAACTTTTTCCTTGATCACTTAATCAAAGATTTTTGATTTTACCTTTTTAATATTTGCCAACCTTTTACCATTAATATTTTCCAACTCATTCCTAATATGTACAGAAATTACATACACTAATTTATCAAAACCTTAACATTATTTGAAATAATGTTGGTGTTAAAGACCATATTATTTAAGTTAATATAAAATAAAACATTATAAAAAAACTTTCTTTGTGAGGGCAAACCTTATGGAAGACATTTATTTTAGTGATCAGCTAAGAAAATAAATAGGCTATGAATGGCTTTCATAATATATATTGGCCTTCTCTTATTCTGGATTGATAATTTAAAAAAAGCTATGCCATATTCCTATTTTCCATTACAATAAAAAGTTATCTTAGAGGCAAAAGTCCTGGAATGATCAGTCAAGGGCCAGATAGTTTTCCATTAAGAGAAACTTCTTACTTGAGCAGTTTTCAAGTTCTAAGCTAGTAAATCTTTTTAGGCACTAAATACTTCTGGGCTATCAATACCTCAACAATGACTACAGTGGATTCTCAACCACCCATTTCCTGCCAGCTACTGTTTCAGAAGAAGTCTCGTATCTGGGATTGAAATAAGATACCCCTGTGTACCCTTAATGGCGTTTCAAAATATACCAAAAGTTAATTTTTCCAAATAGTTGATAAAACATTATATCTCCTTAGCAATTTTATTTAGTTATTATTTCAATATTATGTTCCTAAATATTTTAACCAAACAACAACAAACTATTTCTTCTTAATTTGACGATACCCTCCAAACAAATTTGTTAATTCGTAGAACTATTTCAATCCCTACTATCACCATGTACTGATAGATTAGCTACCAAAATAACATTTAGCACCGCGTCTTACTACCCAGCTACCAAAATAAACATGTGAAAATGTTCCTCTTTTTTTTTAACTCTTTAACTTATATAATCAAAATCCAATGTGAGCCGAACACCTTTGGTGAAATAAAATATACACACTATCTGATATAACAAATATCCAAATGAGATTAAATCAAATTTTCTCAAGATATGTATTATAAGTTTTGAGAAGATAAAAGCTTAATATTTTATTCCATGCCTTTGGTTCAATAGAAAAAAGACCTGACCTAAAATAAAACTAATTTTTTTAAACCAGTGCAAAAAGGGCTGAATTTGAGCATAAACCTATGTAACAGGACACAATGTCAGAGAAATGAACAATAAAATAAAACTTTTACAAACAAAATGGATGTAGAATTGAGTTTCAATTATTTTAAGTTTTCAAATTATAGTGTTTTAATATTGAATACTTTTATGTTAATAAAGGTATTTTTTGGTTAAACAATGTTAAGTTTTATTGATTTAAACTAAAATATGTTTTGTTTCTATTTCATATTATTTGAAATACATGTCCATCTTACTTTAAGATTATATTATTTATTTGTTTATCTTGATTATGTTGTTTCATGGGAGGTGTAAAATGCCTAAACTAAGCACTATGTAGACATCCAAACAAGATTATTTTACATAATTACATTATATAATAACATATTTTACTCCCCAAAAAATCTAGTACTCTTTAAATATTGTAATTTAATTTAGTAGCAACCTCCAACGGTTCTTGAACTGTGTCCTGTCCTCGAACTTTAGTCTCAGGCTTCTCCCCTTGATCACATCCCAATGGAGTCTTGACGACATCTCCCGCGCCCTTCCAGTTGAGCAGTTGGTCTAGAATATCCTCCAGTAGTGGGTTACCTCCCAGCTTGGCGATTTCTTCTCGTGCGTCTGTATCTAACTCTTGTAAGATATTTCGGGTATAAGCAAACGAACCAAATCTCTCTAAGAGTGTGATACAATATCTCTTCAGCTCTAGATCACGTGTTCTTTGACGCAAAATGTCTAGTCAGGAGGGAAGAGAGGAGCCATAGTTAAGGAGTATATAATAAACACAGAATATTAATAAAACACCTTTTGCTCAAAAACAATGCATTTCAAAATAAATGAATATTAATAATATCTTTCCTTTAATACACACACTTTTTCTTAGAGAAATTAAATATATTAATTTATGAATACCACTTAGCATAAGCTACCAATGTTAGCATTTGGCATACAAACCAAACAAAAGATTATAAGTCTTTATTGACTTGTGTAGCATAATACATTATTTTTAATTAGTTGAAAAGTGGCAAAAGAAAACACTAAAATTTAAGAGTTTTTGAAATAGAGCATACGAGTTTATACCAATGAGCTCTCAGAGTATTTCAAATAACTTAAATGTGATTTGAATTTATGGTGATAGCATGTGTTTATAAATTATATGATTCATAAGTAATGTATAAAAGTTGTAGCTATAAAAATGGTAAAGGAAGTTGTGTAAAAGCCATAAAATGATTTAACATCTTCGAGATTAAACCCCCTGCACAGTTCCATATCATCAAAGGTTTGAATCCTTGTTTCTCAAATATTATTTGTTTTCCTGCCCTGCTAGCACCAGCAGAGAGTATTTAGTGTTAAACGTTACAATCCCTTTATCTCGGGCTTCTGAGTACCTGAACTACTCACTATTATTGATTTCCTGATAATAATATGTTATATTCTTAAAAAAAAAAAAAAAAAAAAAAAAAAAAAAACTACATATTAACATCAACCCTTTGAAGACTTACAACTTCCATCAAAATACATATAACATAGCTGAAAACAAAATAAAGCAAACATAATCACGCTTTTAGAATGTGAGCAAAAATAGAGGCAAAAAACACAACAACAATATAATATTTACACAGCTTCTATTGACATTCATAGTTTGAGGACACCACTCCACACTGACAACAAGTGGTGGGTGCTGCGAACCAACCAATACATCCAATCAACACAATATTTATGAACATCGCAAAATATGCTCTTGTTATTTTAGTAAAAAAAAAGTTTGATGGTTCATATTTATTCTGATACCTCGAGCATGATAGAGAATGTGTCTGAAAAAATAAACCCACAACACTGGAATTACTACTAGGCACTAAGTCTTAGGTCTTACATCCATCCACCTTGTGTTTAGAGCACCCTGGGTCTTGGTGGAGGAGCCGGGATAAATCACCATCGTGAGAGGAAAGTGGATTTGGATTACCTTGTCTGTACAATCCCGCTAAAAGATACAAGGACATAAGGGCTGGAAGATGATCCATACCACGTGATCTTAGCATTCATCCTTTCCTTTTCCCCAGAAATACCTTCCTGGAAAGTGGAAATCACAAACTCGAGGCTTTGGTAGTCTCGCTATGCATACTCTCTTGCGTTGCAAATTCACATGTTTTCAAGGTCACTTCTGAGATTATCTACAGGGCATTATAAGCACTGGACACTATCTCTCGTGGATTACATGCACTAACAAAACCATAGTGTCCATACCAATACCATCCACCAGTATTTGGTATCGATCACTTCTGGCCAACAAAAACACTAGTTATTTGACTCACCTTGTTCATATCCCAAGATATACTTCACTAAGTAAAATAAATATTTCAATAAACTGGGTATTTTATGATTAAGACAAAATATATGTACTACAAATTACCTCTAGAGTAAAACAATGAATCCAAACAAATGAACAATTCGAACAAAAAAAACCCTACTAAAACAAGGTAAAACTGGTTTCTTGTGGAGAGAAACGAAAATAAAAAGTAGGCTAAGGGAGGAGGTGGGAAGGCAGAGGGTTGAGTAATAATGGGTCAAATTAGCAATATTAATTGATGGTGACTTAACAATAAGCGTTACTTGTTTGAAATCTTTGTTAAAAAATACAATTTCATACAAATATTCTGTCCCTGAGAATGTAACAAACTATATCTCTCAATTTCATTGGACCAAGGCTGTGTGAAGCTACCTCACCAAAACGACAAATGGAACTAAATGTTGGCAACACCTAGGTAGGCAGAGCACCGTCCTTTCACTGTCACAACCTCAACTAATGATTAGAGAATTGACCCCAGCACAGAACAAAACTGACTACTTAATAAATAAAAGCAGTAAAGGGATAAACCAAAAGTCTTGACTATATTACCAAGTTCGGGTGGATTTTAAACAAATTGAAATTGAAAAATATATCTAGCAGCTTAACGGGTGGTGTATTTCAAATGGTTGAAAAATGACACACTTAGAAATGGGAATTGTCCTTGTCAGCCTTGGCTTAGTGTGCCAATGTTATACCACAGAGCTATCTGAGTTACCGGCCACTGGTTTCAATGACAGCTCCAAGTAGTTTATGAATTCCACATGTTCATCATAGACTCTTTTGCTTTAAACTATGAGTGAATAATGACCCAGAGTGCAAGACAAATCCTGGATAGCTTGGTGGTCAAGCATTGGTGCAATAAGTCAAAAGTCCCGGGTTCGATTCCTTGGTCCCGGTGTCATTTTTCAACTAACTGAAATGATTATGTCTGTGATGGCTCTATCTGTAACTTAAGATCACTTATCCTTCGTTATTGAGTTTGCCGGATGATTGTTTTAGACAGGTGCATTATGACCATACATGTTTTAAACACACCTACAAACATAAAAATCACAATTATAATATAAGGAATGTACTTGGATGGAACAGATAATTAGATTAATCGGTACAACTTCTTTGGTCAATTAAACAATATAAATATGAAACATAACATGAAGATAATTTACACATCCGTTGATTTCCATTAAATCTACTATAATTATTAATCTTGTCTCGATAGTTAACACAAGCAGGTTTTTAGAAACCATTTGACTTGAATAGCAAGTCTTTAACATTAAATTCTTAACAATCTTTTAATAATTTTGTGAAATAAGTCACTTGTTATGTCTTAACTTTAATATTAATATGTTTCATGTTGATTTTATACTGTTAATGGTTTTTTACATAATGATGTAAGGTACATAAATAACAACCTAGTCAACTATTTTAACCTTTCTATTAATCATCTTTCCATTATCACTGTTTAGATATCTTAAACATTACAGAACATGTCTTTCTTGTCAACATATTTTCAACCTGTTTACTAGTATATTTAATTATTCAACTGATAAGTTCTCTATTGTTGGCATATTTATTGACCTAGTATTTTTTTTTGTTAAGTCATACCTTCATAAAAACCTATAATCTTTTCTCAAGTACTAAAATTTTGTAGTTTCTTTAAGTTATTATATTAATAACTCTATTATAGTCAATTTATTAATTTCCACTTTTCATTTTGCTTATCAACTATACCTATGCTACCAATTAAATATTGTTTCACAGATTTAGATTTTTTCATTGTTTTATGCTAATTAATTTCAAAACTTTACTGTCTAACAATCTCAATGATGATTTTTTAGAAATAGTATTGTATTATACTGTACAAATTAATTGGGACAAAGTAAAAAATAACTTTTTTCAAAAACTATGCCTTTATATCATTCTATGCCTTTATATACACTGATAAATACCTGTATTAGTATGAAGTATGTCCTCCTTTGGCAGAAATTACCTATTGAGTTTGTTTTGGAATTAACTTCACTAATTTAGTGCACATATTTTTGACTCCATCATTGTGGAGCCGCAATTTTATAGCATTTGTTATCATGTGTTCTTTGGTTGTACAGTCCATTTGACCTAAACGTCTCTTCAAAATATTCCACAAGTTTTCTATTGGATTTAAGTCTGGTGAATTTCTAGGCCAATCAAGCAAATTAATTTTATTTTCCAGCATGAAAGTCTTGACCAATTTTGAATTGTGACATGGGGCCAATAGTCATGTTTTCATGATGAAATGTCCTGTCAAAGTTTTCAAGAATGGAACAATCTTTGTTGTAATATTTCCACATACTTGGATGAATTCATCATACCTTGAACAAGAACTAAGCTTCCAGTGCCATTTGCTGTGAAAAAACCCCAAAACATCTGTTTCAGAGGGTGTTTTACAGTTTGTTGGGTCTTAAGGGTTCACAGTTGCTTCGTCTAACGACATTTGCTTTGTAACCCTGCACAAATAAATGAGTTTCATCACTGAAAATTACCTTTTTCCAGTCGTCAGCAGTTTATGATTTATATTTTTTGGCCCATGCTAAACGTTTTATCCTCATTTTAGTATTCAAATATTGTTTTTTCGTTGGTCTCCCTGCCTTCCGGCCAGCTTCCAGAAGCCTACGGCATACATTTGAATCACTAACATCAAAACCACTAGCCAATAAATCTCTTTGAAGGTTTGTGCTTGTTTTTGTTGGATTCATTTTACTATTTCTGATTAAAATTTTATTATTTCTTCCAAATTTAACTATCTTTTTTGGAGACTATGATCCAGATCCAATGTATCTCGTTAGAATTCTTGATACACTTGATTTGCCTACACCAACTGCAGAAGTGATATCTCTCTCTGTCATAGAAGTGTGATCCTTAAGAGCAATTTTTTTGCATGCTTTCTTGGAGTAATATCCATTTTTAAATACACGAAAGCAACAAGTATCTCACAGAGAGCAAAAACATCCACCTGTCACACATAAAAGTTTACAACTGAAGCTGAAGTGACTATTTCCAGTTTAAAACCAGTAAACCACATTCTTATTGTCAAGTTATAACAGTCACACCACCTCAAGGCAGATAAAACTGGTTTAAGTCGGTTAAGACAACAACTGACATCACATTAATATTCTGGGAAAAAAATAGCTTGTCCCAATTAATTTGCACAGTATAGTACCTGTTTTATTTGACTTAATTTATCGATATATTAGTTCCTCATTGAATAAATTATCTTCATGTTATGTTTCATATTTATATTGTTTAATTGACCAAATAAGTTGTACCAATTAATCTAATTAGCTGTTCCATCCAAGTACGTTCCTTATATTATTAATTCATCTCTCCTTACTACAACTAATATGAATATTACTAAAAATAAAAATCTAAGAGGGAGGCATATTTCATATAGTATATGGTCAGCAATTTTTGAATATGCCTTCATAAAACGTTAATAATTCAGCATTAATTAAAGTGGTTTAGAATAAATTACATTAATAATAAATAATAATAATAATTACCATTATTTATTGGTCCATGAAATATTTGTCTATCAAAAACAATTTTTAAAACAATTTTTTTAAATCAAAATTGTATGAAAAAAGAAGGGAATTAATGACAAAAACTGATTTTTTTATATAACCAAGATCTTTACTTTAGAGTAGTAACCCTCAACCACACAAACCACTATAAATGTTGATAAGGATACTTATAACTTGATTGTCTCCAGGTCGACTCAAAATGGCATGCATTATTGGAAAACTAAATTTTCCTTCTGTTAGATCTTCACAGTAACTTTTATTTTCTGCATACTGTAACAATTGACAAAGTTCATGACATTCTTAGATTATTTTAGTAAAATTAGTTTTTCATACAAAAGAAAAGCTTAAATTAGTTCATAGTATTTAAGAGCTAGACCGTCAAAAATCAATGCATTGACAACCATTTTCAGAAACAATTTTTTTTTTAATATTTGGAAGAAAAAAAAAGTGGCAAGAATTCTGTATACAAAATAAAGCATAATAATACTGATAGTTGCTAATATGTTTTAATTAATGATGATAGTACCCACGTTGGTGAACAAATGATTTAAGGCGTCACTCTCGCAAGAGATTGTTGTGTTAATGACAGGGAGATCAATATTTAAATCCCAGTCAGGTGTACTGAGGGTGGATTTTTCTAAATGGGTTTTCACTCTCCCTCCACACAAATGTGGGTACACTTCCTCTAAATTCAACCTTCCTAATTCTAGCATATTAGCATGATTTGAGCATATGTGCATAACAAGAGGTGGTGAGACACAATAAAAAAAAAACCCAATGGAGTTGTTATTGAAACACAAGGTTATTGAAGTTGAGAAGAACTTTGTTCAAACTTTTTGGAAGGAAATAAAACTCCTCGAAGGAGTTTTTTTTTAAGTATTAGTGGCTTACTTTAAATGTTAGAGAAACTGGAAGTAAACACATATTAGAGTGGAAAGGATGAATAGGCATTTCTGACAGCTAGAAAAAATTACTAAATCTACTACCAATTATCAATACATCAAGTCATGTGATCTGAATCTATCACTTATTATGTATATTATTCATACCTATAAAAGAGCATTAACAATATATATAGTAAAATGTTATCAATGTTGACCACAAAAAATATGTTTGGATTTTCAATATGTTCATTCTTAATAGAATCAAAGTATACTTGTCACTAGAGATCCTGTCTCGTATGAGTTTAACGCTTGTCACTATTGGTGAAGGTAAAGATAATATTAATCTGAGAGCATTAAGTCATGATTGAACTGTGTGTGGCTTTCCAGGAAAGTGTCAGACCCACCAACTTTGCATTCAACCTCAACAGTTGTATTTATTATTAAATATAAAATAACAATAATTTAAGTCAACTTACCTCTTGTGAACACAAATTCAAATAGTCATCTCTAATCTGGAAGTACAAGCCTAAAATACCGGCGAGTTTAGTGAAGTCTTCCTTATTTTCGCTAAAGAGTTGCATCAACCTAATGGCTAACATAAATAAGCCTCCAGTTTCTGAAAACAATATCACAAACAATTTGTAATTAAAATATGTTTTATATGATTAATTTGAGGTTCTAATATTTGTTACTTAGGTATATTAACTATGACAAAATAAAGAGTTATTATGGTTAATGTAAGCGTAGATAAATTTATTGGCTTTCATTTAATGCTGCTCAAGTTTTGAACAAAATGATTATATTTGTGCACTTTTAGTTATGGATTGTGAAGGGATGACAAGCAGATTTTAAAAGACTCTGAAACCAATGTACTAACCATTGCCATTTCTAGGCTATGGCCTAGGTCATTTTTTTAATCAGGCCATATATTTCCACTATCGGCTTGCTAGGCCTGCCGTAACTTCATATGCCTTATTATCTAACTTAAGACTAGGACAGACACAACATCCAGTTCCCAGACATTAATTCATCACTGTGAAAAGGTAAACCTAAATTTCAGCAATGATAATTTTTTCAGTTATGACGGGAATCGAACCTGGAACCCTTAGCTCAGTAGACAGACACGCTACCGACTGAGCTAAGGTGTCTGATTGTGAATCAAATGAAAGCATCAATCACAGAAAAGAGAATTGTTATATTTAACTCTACCTTTGAAAGCCCTTTATTGAAAACTTTAATATATCTATTCTTACCAAAATCACTATATATATATATAGCAACCCATATTACTACCTGTTTGGGTTATACACCACATATAAAAATATTAAAATGTTGTGTTCATCAAATTTGTTGGGATTGTTATTATTTTAAAGAGTTTGATTGAGAAAAGTAGTATACTTTCTCATTGGTGGATACAATATTATGTGGATATGGATATGAGACATAAGCACAACATTAAAAGTTATAAGCACAGTAATTATGTTAAGGACTATAAGATATGGAGTATGTAAATCAGGTTTGGAATAATTATATTAAGAAATTTAAGTCCAATTTTAATTAAGAGATTTATTTTTTCCCCCCCAAGATAAAAGCCTCAAACCCCAATAATGTTTCTATAACCTGATTTTTATAGGTAAATCACTTTCAACCACTAAAATAGATTGAAATCACTAAAATTTGGCATTTGAGAAATGTGTCTTATTCGATTTATTAATTATTAAGTTCATCTGAAAAGCTATAAAAAGTTTCCGAAAGTACCTAATTTCTTCTGGATTACTGTATAGTTTCTCGTTAAATCATTAATCAAACATACTAAGAATGTAATATGTAAATATTTTCCCCTCATTATAGTGGTCAACATAAGTTTAAAGTTTTTAAATAATGAGCTTCGTAGGAAAATCTGATTGTGCATCAGTAGGTGTGCCATTCATATTGGAAATTATTCCATCATTATTTGCCTTTAATATGCAAGCATTGGTGGCCCAAAATATTTGAAACTTCCTTTTTACATTATGTATTATACAAACAGGGTGTCCAGTGAAACTATATTTTAAAATTACCTGACTTTTCCAGGTTTTCCAGAGCCAATTGTCAACTTTCCAAGTCACTATATTATAAGCATTATTTTATTAAGATCACAACTTGAAGTAATAGTATTCTTAGACACATACACATTCTAAAATTGTGTCACACTATGAGGGGTTTACAGTTGTCAAGCTTTTAGCAATATGTCATTATTCTTGCAAGCTCATTTTGAGAAATTAAATGATCGCCTTACACCAGTACAGTTTAAAATAGTTGTGAGATACATTCTTTTTTGGTTTCTTATTTCTATAACGTAAATGAATTCTTCCACATGCACATAACCATGACTCAACATTAGATTAAGATGTGCGGGGAAAGACGACTAGAAAATAACTTGTTTACAGAGAATTTATATTTGTATGCTCAACAGGGACAATTGTACTAAAATAGATTGGTGGCGAGTATTAAATGGAAGACAAATGCTATTATGAGTATTGTAAATGAAAGTTGCGTATTATTTTAGTGAATATGTGAACATTCTATATTTGATCAAATTCCATTACTTTTACCTGTTTCCCGGGTCGCTGGACACCCTGACATATTTATATAACGAGTTATTGAAGGTTTGTGGAAAACTTACTTCGTTTTGTCATTCGTTTGTACTCATCTTCCGATGGACATATATAGTTGTCTCTCCAGTATATTTCCATACCCTGCCCTCTATGCAGTTCCAACAATTGTTCTGTGTACACTCGGGTTGCCTCGGGATGATTCAGAGCAAAGGCTTTTTCTACCGCTAAGAACATTACATAGTTGGCAGCATTTATGGTGCTCGCAATGCCATATATAGAATGAGCCACAGGAATACCTCGTCTTAATATCGAGTTATCTTCAATATCATCAATCCTAAGAGGAAAAGATGTATACATAATCAATACACTGCTAACAACAAATAGTCACACAAGAGGGCATTTCACAAATTACTGGAATTCTTTAACTAAACTAACACATGTACTGGTGGGCACATGGACAAAGCTTGGTCTTGTATAACTCAATTTACCGGTGATGGAGATATCAAGGTTCAAATCCTTAAAGTCTGTTCACCGTAGGAATTGTTTTCTGAAAGGCCGTTTCCTTACCAGAAATATATTATATAGTAGGATATTGGTAGGAAAAAAGACCTTTCAAAGAGTAATTCCTACCGTGAATGGAGTTTAGTAAGTGTATCAAGGTGGTTTTTACTAAATAGTTTCCCCCTTTCTTTCCATAAAAATGCGGGTGTATTTCCTCTAAAATTATACCTTGCTCATCCTTACTCCAATAGTGTAATGTACGAATAACCCAAATGGGAGGAAGTTGTTGATTACCAAAAACCTACTTAAATTAAGATGGCTATTTGAACAATTTTTAGAGACTAAAGAAATAAGCTAAAATAGTAATATAAATATAATTTACAGTAGATTACAGATCTATTCTCGGTATTTTTTTTAAAAAAAATATAAATACACGAAAACTGATGATAAATTTTCTTCAAACAAAAACTTTAATTGACAATGACTTTTTATAATTTTCATATTACTACCTCAAAATATAAATGCACTAATATTTTTTTAAAATTGATTAGGTTTTATAGATGTGGAAAAAAGAACACACCAACATTTTTTTCTAACATTGTAGGCCTATTTAAGAAATCAATTGCTCCAAACTAAACTTTTATGCTATATACAGTACTAATGGAGGTAAGTGCAATAAAGTATGTTAATAAAGAACATCAATATCATTTAATTTGAAACCAAACCTACATTTATTTTGGATTATAAAATGGCTGTATAGTAAAAAAAACCCGTTGAATTACATATTAATAATGCATAAAAGCATTTTTTTACTGACATGCTTTAGTATCTCGTAAAAAAATGTGTATAAAAAGTTATTAATACTAGTTTTCTTTACAAATAAGTGTCTTGAGCACTATATAATATTAAGAGAGTAATTTTCAAAAAAGTCATTCAAATACTTATTTTGTTAGAGTAAAATTAATATTAAAAATATTTAACAGAAAACTTATCATGCAAGCATTTGTAGTGATTTATTGTTTAGGTATTTAAAACATGCATATATATATATATATATATATAACATATAAGCAAATATATCAGTATGTATTATGTAAATATATTTTGTCAGCACAACAGTAAATATTAATTGTGCCTTAATGCTCTCAAACAAAGATATAACACCAACACCATTATATACGTTATATACATTGGCGTACTTTTGAGACGGAGGGTTTTCAACCACCTCCAGGAATTAGAAATAATATTTTTAAGGTGTTTTGCCGTGCCAAACTGATTTGGTTTACTGTATATCTTTTTATCCATTGTCTGAGAAAATAATATAATCATTACATAAGAAATTCTCACATATGTAATATATTGAAACTTAGTGAAAGTGACAATTTTGATTGGGACTACTATTAAAAAAATTGAAAAATAAGAATTTTGGCTAAAAGTGGAAATATGGCATTTTAGAAATGACTAATCCATGTGTGTTTGTTCACTACCATAGTGGTTAACATTTTTCCTAGTAGTTTTATACTTCACTATATAAAGCAGTCTTAGTGACAGTGTTACAATCAGAGTTGGATATTTATCATGATTTATCACAATCAGATTATATTTTGTATTCGTTTAAAAAGTCACGTTTTGACCAAAATTAAAAAAGAAAGAAAGAAAAAGTATTATGTGACATCCTTCCAAAATATATCCTATTCATGTCACTGCTAATTTACGAGCTTGAATTGGGCCTACTTATATATTTAAAACAGGTGTTAATTTTCTAATAAGTATTCTTAAAAGCGAATATTATTTAAACATTTTAAAATGTACAACTATCGGTTTTATTAGTGGTGTCTGAAAGGTTGTTGCCAGTTGAAGGAAAGCTGTACAGACTGTACAAGCAAATTGTTCCCTTACCCTCACAATCAGTTTGAAAACACATACACAATAATGTAACAAGCAAATGTGTGCGCATTGACTTTAGATGGCAGGTTTGATATTGACTGTAAAGGCCGCTACACACATACAGGTAGGCCTATACCTGTGAGGTTTGCCTGTACAGGCGCGTCTGTCCAGTACAGCTGCATGTGTGGATGACATAGCTGTAGTTATTTCTGCCCGCACAGACGACTGGAGCAAATAGTTAATTTCATTCAATATACATGCTTCGGAGCAAACTGTGCAGGCATACCGGAGCGTGTGTACCGAAGTGTGCAGGTAGCTCAGTTCAGTAGTTGCTGTTGCCACCGCCACATCGTTCACTAATTAGATAATTTGCATTCTTTCTTTATAAACTTATTGCTGTACACAATTTTTAAGTGCAAATTTCAATTAATTTAAAAAGTTCACACGTGAATAACATTCTCTTCTGTTCAACCAATCTTTACAGCACATTTCTCATTTTACTTTACATTTTTGACACTGTTTTGTCACTACTAACAAGCCAGTTATCGCCAATGCTAGCCGAAAGTGAAAGAACAACTTGAACGAGAAAATAAAAATTGTGACCCGAAGAAGAAAAAATGTACAATGTGGATGCACGAACACATACGGTATAGTTGTAGAGGTATACCTGTATGTGTGTAGAATTAATAGCCAGAGCTATTATTTATGCTTATTAGTGGGGATTACTCCACCTAGATATCATATTCTGAAAATTGAAAAATGACACCTGGACACGGGAATCGAACCCGGGACCTCTGGCTTAGTACGCCAATGCTCTAACCACTGAGCTATCCAGGATTCGTCTCGTGCCCTGGGTCATTCTTCACTCATATTTTAAGGCAGAGTCTATGATGGACTTAGCAGAAATCGTCGGCTACAAATATGTGATTATATTAATATCACGAGCTATCGGATAACGCAGCCATCTGCGACTCGGTAGTTGGCATTATGCTGCCATTTGCACAATTATTAAATTGTACGGGATCGCACATATTAAGAATTAATAGCCAGAGCTATTATTTATGCTTATTATTTATCCCCACTAATATTATTTATGCTTATTAGTGGGGATAAATAATAAGCATAAATAATAGCTCTGGCTATTAATTCTTAATATGTGCAATCCCGTACAATTTAATAATTGTGCAAATGGCAGCATAATGCCAACTACCGAGTCGCAGATGGCTGCGTTATCCGATGGCTCGTGATATTAATATAATCACATATTTGTAGCCGACGATTTCTGCTAAGTCCATCATAGACTCTGCCTTAAAATATGAGTGAAGAATGACCCAGGGCACGAGACGAATCCTGGATAGCTCAGTGGTTAGAGCATTGGCGTACTAAGCCAGAGGTCCCGGGTTCGATTCCCGTGTCCAGGTGTCATTTTTCAATTTTCAGTGTATGTGTGTAGCCGCCTTAAGGAAACAATTTACTAGCATGGTCCTGTCAATCCTGGTTCCATATCACATCCTACCACTTGGTTTTATGTTGACATTCAAAGGGGCAGAAGTTCTCATCCCCTCATAGTTCATGTATCATGCATGTGTTTGTATTTGTGATGGAAGGAGATGTGAGAAAAGGCCAAGGTTTGTGCAAATTTCATGGCAAATTTTTTTTTGGCCAAAATAAACAAAACATTGCTCCAGTAGAAACAAAGAGTTTAATTTCCTTCACATGTTGATATCAACAGTTCCTGAATATATGTCATGAGCATGATGGCATTACTTTGACCAACATTTTTAAATTGGAGAGAAAAAGTTGTCATTAAATTCCATGACATCCTTGAAAGATATTCAAGAAATTTTGAGGTCACCATAAGAAGAAAATTAAATTCTATGTTTGTACTGGAGCAATATTTTATTTATTTTGACCAAATAAATGTTTTGCCATAAAAACTACCAAAACACTGGCTTTTTCTCGCTTCCCCTTACATCCCACCTTAAGGTTCAAACTCCTATATGATAGCCAAAGACACACACACTTTAGGGATGATGAAGAGGCCAGCCCCTACTGCTATACTGCTATTATCATTTAACAATACTTGGGTGACGATCTTGTGTAAAAACAATGTTGAAAATAAACCAAATATGACAGAATTTAAAAAAGGAGACAAATGAGACCAGGCTTCAGTTTATCTTATTTGTTCTATATCAGAAAGCACAGGTTGTCCACGTTGCTCAGCCCTACACCTACCCACGGTAGTGCTGTCTAGGTGGTTTTCTGAAACACCTACACATAATATTGCTATATTTTTGCCACTCACAGCCTTATAAAAACACTGGGCTAGGAGAACATGGTGTGACATCTAAACTTCCAGACATCAGGCATCAAAAACATCAAGCACTGTCTACTAATAGTGAAGCAGAGAGGATGAGTAAGAAGGGTATGAAAGAAGCACATTCATTCCAACGGTACCTGAACAGTACACTCGGGCCACAATTCTCAGGACAACTACTGTTCCTGCCTGCACATATTAATTCGGACATCCCCACATCCTTTTATTCAAGATGTGAGGAATAGAGGGGAAGAGTTGCTCAACCATATCCCTTAAGGAACAAATGTCGAGCCATTTCACAAAGAAAGGGTCTAACCTCTTCATTTCTCCGAAATGTCTCAGAAATATGATGTACAAAACACCCATTGGGATTCCTCCCATCTGATAATTCAAGACATACGTTAGAGGTGAAGAGGACAACTCCTTATACTATAATGAACTAACAATCAACTCTGTTTTTTTCACCTTATCATTTGATATCACATAATATTTTTAATTTTTATTCCATACAAGTTTTCATCTCCATCTTATTATTCCCCACCCCATTAGTTGGCACCAAAAATCAAGTTAATATAACAATACAGGCAGTTATTTTCAGAATACTTCCAGACATGGATTTGGTTTTATTGCTATTCTCTGGCCAAGATGATGTGTGCTGAAAGGTTTGTGCTGAGTAAAGTCAAATACATTGGACACCTTGCCATTCATTTACATCTAATTTTATCTTCTGCAGCTATATCAATCCATTGTGTGCCCCGCTTTAAGGAAAATAATGAATACATGATGTTGAAATTTAGTCCATTAAGACATGCATGTGAGATGTAGACATTGAAACAACAAATTATAATTTGTGAAAGTTCTGTTTTTAATTAATAATCAAATAAAAGCATTTTTAAATATACATAAGAACTGTTCCAATAGTAGCCCGGATAGTTTTATTTTATCTCATTTTGTAGTACATAATGTTGCCCCAAATTAACCTAGTTTTTCAACTAGCTCAAGTAATTCTTTATTATTCACCAATAATTGATCATGAAAAATATTGATATGAAATGTCTCTAGATCGTGAAGTTTTTTGTTTTAGCTCTAGGGCCTACTCAGTAAAGAGAGGGTTTTGCGACACAAACATCTTAGTCTAAGAAACAAGGATAGGTTTAGTGATAAATTAAAATTATCATATTTAGTTACTAGCTTTTTACACCCCACCCCAATTTAAACCCCTCACCTGACTGTTTCATACTCTTGAAATATTATTTTTATTTTCTCGTGACCCCTCAGATATAGAAAATATCGAGCTAATCATAAAAGTCAAATTTGAGATTTTGATGGATATACATGTTTCATGACCCCCTGAACCTAAAAAAGTGGTTTTCACAATGTGGTCTGTCTCGGCCCGGTTACAAAACCATTCTACTGGTTGGGTTAAGTAAGACTTAGTGGTATTTAATTTTCATAAGGTTCGCTCGAGGAGTTTTAGGAATCAGATACCTAGCCCTAAAATTCAGGACAGTTTACTTAAAGGGCAAAAAACAGAACAAATCTATTTTCTCAAAATCCATTTGATGATCTTGATTAAAATTTGTATTTATGCACAGTTTAACATTACAAACAAAATAGTGCATCTCCTTTTTTCCATGAAAATTGATTATGAGGGTAAGTTACATAAGCGGTGATTTCATATTTTGATCAGATCTCTGCAGCTTTTTGAGATATGAAAGAGCTTTTATTGCAAATTTGTAGGACTCTAAATTTTTTTTATTTGAAATAATATTTTATAAAAATCAGTATTTTCTGAGCTATAGGTGATTTAAAAAAATAGATTTTTGGATAATAATAATAATAATAATAATAATAATAATAATAATAATAATAATAATAATAATAATAATAATACTTAGCACTGCGTCTTACTACTCATTTAGGTTATACACTTAAGTACCAATTACACTAATGGGTTAGGAATTGGGAAGGTTGAATATAGAGGAAGTGAACCCACATTTACATGGAGGGAGAGTAGAAAACCATTTAGGAAACCCCCCCCCCCAGTTCACCTGAGTGAGATTCGAACCTTGATTTCCCTATCCTCGGCAGTCTAGCTCAACATGAAACTAGCACGTTAGCTTACTACTCCACTGAGGCGGGTAATAGATATCTTTGGAAATTGAGTTGGAAATGCACAGTACAAATAATATGTTTCTGTAAAAAGTATATTATTTCATGTATGCTCTGGGGAAATGGGGTGTTCATTTTTCCCCAACTATATTTCTTTAATGGTATATAGTAGGGCGGAGCGTAAAAACTTTTTTTTCGAAATTATTTTCCCACTAGTGCGGAAAAGTTGTGGATATGTTTCAGAAACATGTGTAGAAAATTTCAGATTAATCAATAAATATCTTCCGGTTCCACTTTGGGGTCTAAATATGCGAAATTAGCCGAAAATGATGTAAATTTTCACAGTTCAGTGACTTTTTTAATTTAAAGATTTTTTTTCCCGCTAGCGCGGAAAATTCGGAAGAATATATTGGAAACCCAAGTACAAAGTTTTAGAGCAATCAATAAATATCGTCCAGTTCCATTTTGAGGTAGAAATATACGAAATTAGGCAAAAATATAGGAAAAGTAGGGGTCAAAATTTAGGGAGAAATGAAAAACTTTAGCGTTAACATTTATTTATGGAAGCTTTAGACATTTATTTTACTAAAATTAGATATTCGTAAATAATAGTTATAGCACTAAACAAAAAATCTTACTACCCACGCAAAACACAAACTTTGTAGAAATAAGTGTGTTTCGAGTTCCAGAATAAAAGTTGCAAATGTGCATCAAGCGCATTTCATTCACTGGTTTCCATATTTTTCACTCTATATTGGTGTTTTGTTTCAAACGATGGCACGACACGCCTTGACTCCATTCTGGATCTGATGTATCCATCACGCTTGGTCTCTCCTATGAAAACAAGGGAAGCTTCTGTTGTCAGTTTTACTCCTCTTTCAACACATTGAGTGTGGCACGGCTAGTTAATGTTTCCCAATGCCAACACTGGACATTCGCCAGACTTTATCAGTTGCACTATGTCTTCGTTCGACAAGTGAGTGGTAATCGGAGGTTCCGTTAGTTGGCAATTCTGCCAGTCTATGAGATCAATGTAAGATTTAGCTTTAAAGTTCAGTTCAGGAATTTGGAACACACGAACTCCTGGTCCCGTTTCTTTCCTTGCTTTCAAAATCCTGCGGAGGGCAAGTTCTCGCACATTCTGGTCTGGGTCAACAAGCATTGCAAGGATTATTGCTTCAGGATGACCAAAGTAGCCATTTCTTTGGATGACGCGATCCACAAATAGCTTCAGATTGTCTGTAAGATAACGTGAAGCTTGAATTGTTTTCCAAAGATTTCGTGGTCCATCTGTACAATTGGGATGCGATTTGATTCTGAACCACGCAGGTGCGTAAACCTTCATTATAAACTCAGCCAAAGCTTGTAGTTCTTTGGAGGGATCCTGTGTACCAATATAAACACGCAAGATTCGATTAGCAGTTGTCAACCAGCGGGCATGAGAAAGATTTCCAGGATTTTTGTGTGACAAATTCTTAGGACACACACCATTTGTCACTGCAGTGCAGATATCCCTCAAATATCTCTGGTCTGTGCTCATCAGTTTTTTCTTCAGAAGGAACTGCGGTCTCAATTTTCTTAAAGTCCACAACAGGTAAAAGTTCACAATTCTGAAGCTGTTTTCCAATTGGACCACAATACGTTTTAGGGCCAGTTGTATCGCCACCCAAGTGCTGCATTAGATGCCTGAGCAGTAGCTCATTTCCATGAAGCTGGCACACGAACCAATGTAAGGATTTCTTACAAAATAGTTCTATACGGCGGAAAACACCACCCTTATTTCCCGTGTTTACTAGGGTTCCATCACCTCCTAATGCTAACAGTGTAGTGAAATCAATATGACGTTCTTTGCAAAATGTCGTTATACTTTCAGTAATGTCTTTAGCAGAAGAGGTTATTGGTGACATGTGCCCTACATATTTGCAGCCAGGTTCTTCTATTAGTGTCACGTGTTCTTCAAGCACTCTTTTCTGATACAGCGTCCCCTCAATGTTCTTCTGAGTTAGAGTTTGATCTTTTCGACCGTCAAAATACAGTCCTTTCAAGTTATTGGTGCCAAATAAATTGAAATCTTGGGCTTGGCGTTCCATGCGATATTTCTTTCTTTCCCTTCTTATCCTATGCCTGTCTATAACATGGGACATGTCGTCATGTGTCACAACTCCAAGTCTTCAAGAAGTGCACTTGCTACTGTTGCCGCAGCTCTGTCGGACACTCTCATTCTGTCGCACGCACTAGCTAGGGCTGGAAGGCGGGTTGTTCGTGATATACTTTTACCACTTACATTCGATTGCGATGAGGTTGAAGGTATATAAGTAAGATCCTGACACTGTTGCTCACCAACAAGATCAGAAGAATGAGATAACTTCAAATCTTCACATGAAAAAGCTGTGGTTGCGTTTTCACTTGTCTTCTGTTTTATGAACCTTTCTTGTTCCTTTTCAAACCTATACGTTCGTTTCCTAAGTTTCTGTGTTGTCGCAATATCAACTGGGCCTATCACCATTTTCCTTGAAGTCCTCTAATCCTCAAGAAACAGTCTTTCTAAGTCTGGAACTTTCCTTTCACGTGGGCATTTACATCTGTTGAGAGATGCACACTTGCAAGAACAAATATCAAACAAACGCTGTTTTGATTCAGATTGGAAAATTAGTAATTTGGACTTAATCTTTTCCGTCTGTTTCTTAGCGAGAAATCTCTTCATGCTCTTGTATTTATCATTAAATGATCTAATCATTTTGATTATTCTTTCCCTAGAAACTGTTGGAATTGAGGCAGCCTGCCAAATTGTTTCAACCTTTTCAGCCACATAAACCACTATCGCCCCTACAGGTGGGTCAGATTTTGTATTCTTTTTCAATTCATTTCTCACCAACAAAAAGTACTTCATAATATCTTCGTATGTTGGTAGAACGCGAGTACTTAATTCTGCTGGATACCCAAAAACGGGACAAAAAACATCACCTCTACTGTGCCTTTTTATCTTCAGCTTCTTCACATTTTCTGACGATTGCGACATTTCTCCGTTATATCTTTTAAGTACACTACTAGTTCAACACAATATTAAAAATCCGATAACACTTTCACATGTACTATTTTGCAATAAAATTTAGACATTACAAATGAATACCTGTATTACAAACGTGCCACGAGCAGAACATTCGACCAACGATCAAACTACAATGATCGAACATGAGAAAACTGAACTTAATGGGGAAATTCCCCGCAGATGGCCTTGATTTCGATTGTGCAATCTTTTTAGTGGAGGGTAGTGATATCTATTGTCTCTAGCGTGGGCGTTGATCAACGTCTATGGCTGCCCGAAAGTTCCCTGGCATTCATTGCAATAATTTACTATAATACCATCTATCAATGAACCATTCAACTTTAAGCAAGTCTGAATATTTTATATCTAAGCTGATAGATAGTGCTAACAGTGCAATGCAATACGAAGAACTTAGACTGAAGTATATAATTGTTATAATAAATGAATTGAATATCGAAAACATTTGGCGCGTAACCATGGCTGCCGGGCCAATGCAGGTTGCTATGATAAACGCGCGCCAGAGAATGTGTTAAGACGCAAAAGTCTAACCGGAAGATATTTATTGATTACTCCAAAATTTTGCACTTATGTTTCTTAAATATTCTTTCAACTTTTCCGCGCTAGTGGGAAGAAAAAATCTGGAATTAAAAAAGTCACGAAAATTTGAAAATTTACATCATTTTCGACTAATTTCGTATATTTAGAACCCAAAGTGGAACCGGAAGATATTCATTGATTAATCTGAAATTTTCTACACATGTTTCTGAAACATATCCACAACTTTTCCGCACTAGCGGTAAAATAATTTCGAAAAAAAAGTTTTTACGCTCCGCCCTAGTATATAGCTTACAAGTTTTAAGTAAATTTCTCCATTGTTATTAGGTAAAGGTGTGAGAAAGTCTATGCGTACAACATAACATTTATTTTCAATTCAGTAAATTAATTGTTAGTGGTAAACTTTGTATTTATTCAAACTTAACAGTGTGTACAGTAAGATTCAGAGAGGAACAAAGCTTTGTGACAATTACAATAGTCACCAAAGCAATTTAAACATATTCAGAAGGTGTCAATTTTGAAGGATGGATATCAATATATATTAAACAATAGAGTCCCCGCCAGGGAACACTGCCTTTACGTAGGTCCATCAGACCGGGCGGCGGGGATTGAGGCTCCAATGAAGCTGAAGGCTATGCTGGCGGTAGCGTAGCTACTGGTAGGGTCTCCCATGCCAGACAGGCATCGGCCGAGGAGTGAGACTAAACGTGTTCCAATCCAACCCTAAGGTGGTATGCGATCCGTGCTTATGGGGTGCATGGCACATGGAAGATGTGCATCTAACGGAGCCTCAGGGATACCTGGCGACCTCCCTGAGTAAGCAGCCTTACACCAGCGAACGGGGGTCCGCTGGTGTGGACCTTTATTTCCCCGTGACTCGTGGGAATAAAATGACCGAAATGAATCCTAATTTTTCTGGAGTAAAGGGAGGAATTTCCAAAAAGCAAGAGACACCCGCTGCCCAGCCAAAACAACCACTGGGTGGAAGTCCAATGGAGCATACCATCTCTGAAGCAAAGGAGGTCAAGACTCCTAGCGAGGAGGAGGTGGAAGGGGTAACGGAAGGAATGCACCTGGTGAAGCTTAAGGCTTTGTCAGGAGCTCAACGGAAGAAAGCCTGTAAAGAAAAGAGAATGAAGGAAGGGAAGGAGTGGCTTCCCAGGAATGAGTGGAGGGAGAAGAAGGGGTTGAAACCCAAGACCTCCAAGAAGAAGGCAAGGCAAATGGGAGGAGATGAACAGACTCCTTCCACATCTTCTGGGAAAAAGAGGGAAAGAGAAGGAAAGTCCCTAGATACTCCCAGCACAGAAGGAAAGCCAGCTTTGAAAAGGCCGAGACAGGAAATAGGGTACCAGTCCTATAGTACTGTAGCATCGGTATTTCGGCTGGCAGTGATACAGCAGGGTTACCCCTGGTAAACATAACGCAACAACAGGCGGAATAAATTTAGATGGCTCTCTTTGAGAAAATTGGGGAAGACGTAAGTCAAAGTCCGAGATTCAGGAATGTCTATCTGAACAAGGGAGCTCTCATCTTTGTGTGTGATGGGCAAGACACCACAGCATGGTTGAGAGGGAAGGTACCAGGGATATCACCGTGGGATGATGCCCAGCTGCAAGTGAAAACAGCAGCTGAGCTCTTCAGGACTGCAAAGATATCCATATGGGTGCCAAAGTTACTTAAAGACATCCCACCAGCAACTCTGTTTAAGAAAATTGGGTTCCAGAACCCAAAAATCGCAACGGAGGACTGGAGGGTGATCAACCGCAAAGTGGAGACTAATAGTCAGACCGTTGTGGTTGAAGTGGATGAAAAGTCCTGAAGACTATACAAGAACTAGACCTGAAGATGTTTTTGGGCTTTGGGCAAGTTCAGGTAAGGGGAGATCAAGGGCATCCAATCAGATGGCGGCAACGTGGAACCTGAAGGTGCTGCAGATTAATCTGCAGCACAGTAAGGGAGGAACGGCTGCACTGAGTCGACTGTTGCAGAAAGAACAGGTGGATGTGGCACTGATACAGGAACCCTATCTGTTTAGGGGAGGTGTATCAGGCCTAGGAGGAACTGGAGGTAGGTTAACATATGCTAGAAATGTTAAAGGACCCAGAACCTGCATTTTTGTTAAAAATGGTATTTCATTCATTCCAATGGTGGATTTTTGTTCGAGAGACTTAGTTACCATCAGGATGAAGCAAAATAAGGAAGGGAGCACTAGGGAATTTGTCCTGGCATCAGCATACCTTCCTTATGAGGACAGTTCACCACCGTCGCAGGAGGTAAGAAGACTGGTTGACAGCTGTGGGAGAGTAGGCGAGCAGCTGATTATCGGATGTGATGCTAATGCCCACAATGTAGTGTGGGGTAGCAATGACACCAATAGCACAGGTGAGTATTTACTTGAGTACCTTATAGAATGTGAATTGGAGATTCTAAACAGGGGTCGAGAGCCCACCTTCAGGAACGCAGTGAGGGAGGAGGTAATAGATATAACAGTTGGAACCATGAGAATGGGGGAACATGTTAAACAATGGCATGTGAAAAGAGAACCATCAGTATCTGATCACATGTGCATTAGCTTTGAGGTAGAGATGGGTGCTGTACTGACCAAATCTTATAGGAATCCAAGGAAAACAGACTGGGATTCATATAGACAAGACCTCAAAGTATCTCTGGCTGAAATAAAGAATACAATCAGGAATGTAAGGGATATAGAGGATGTAGCTGATCTGTTGGGGAGAGCTATAATGACCTCATATCAAAATAATTGTCCTATTACTAGGAAGGTCACAAACAGGAGTGTAACCTGGTGGAACAGCACCTTACAGTTGCAGAGGAAACAGGTGAGAAGTCTGTTTGACAAGGCAAAAAGGACTGGACGTTGGGCAGAATACCGAGAAGCCCTAGGTATATACAACACAGCAATAAAGCGTGCAAAAACAACATCCTGGAGGAATTCTGTGAGGACATAGAGGAGGTGACTGAAAGGGCAAGACTCCAAAAAATACTCACGACAATTCCGACAAATTCAGGAGGTACGATAAGGAATGAGGAAGGGGAATTCACTAGATCAGCGTATGATACATTGAGAGTACTCCTCATGACTCATTTTCCACAGTGCACATTGATGGATGATTCAGACCAATCCATAGTCCCAGTAAAGGGGTGGTTAACATCATGCAGGGAGGATTGGGAGGTGGCCAAAAAATGTGTAGACTTCCAAAAGATCAAGTGGGCGGTTGGAACCTTTCAGCCATATAAGTCACCTGGTCCAGATGGAATATTCCCAGCCCTCCTGCAGGAAGCAGGAGATGAGGTAATTAAATATCTGAGCAGGATCTTTAAAGCCAGCCTAGTCTCGGGATATATTCCTAATGCATGGAGGGCAGTTAGGGTGGTCTTTATTCCAAAGCCAGGGAGAATTGATCATACCTCGGCCAAGGATTTAAGACCAATTAGTCTGACGTCATTTCTCCTTAAAACATTGGAAAAACTGGTTTATAGACATATGAGGGTAGAGAGGTTAACATTGGTTCCTCTACATAGAAATCAGCATGCATATCAATCAGGGAAATCATGTGAAACAGCTCTCCACCATCTAGTTGGAAAAGTGGAGAAAGCACTGCATTACCAGGAAATTGCACTGGGTATTTTCCTGGATATAGAGGGGGGCCTTTAGCAATACGACCTTTAAATCCATGGATGAAGCAGCAAAAAGGCATGGGATGGAGAACACTTTATGTAAGTGGGTAAGGACTATGCTAGAGACTCGGAGAGTCGCAGCCACTATGTTAGATGAAACAGTAGTGATTAAGACCACTAGAGGATGTCCACAAGGAGGTGTATTGTCTCCAATGTTATGGAATCTAGTAGTGAATGACCTTGTTAAGGAGCTGAATAACAAGGGGTTCTACTGTCAAGGATATGCAGATGATTTAGTCATCCTAATACTTGGCAAATGGGGCAATATAGTCAGAGCTCTTGCACAAGACGCTCTGTATATTGTACAGGAATGGTGCCAGAAACAGGACCTTGGAGTAAATCCCAAGAAGACAGTGGTGGTACCATTTACAAGGAAAAGAATCCAGGTCACGTACTGGAAACTCAAGTTGTTTGAGGAAGAGATACCAGTTAAAGGGGTGGTGAAATATCTTGGGGTGATTTTGGACTCTAAGTTAACATGGACCCCTCAAATAAATATGATATGTTCCAGAGCCAAGAGTGCTCTTATGAGCACGAGGAGGTCCTGTGGAAAGAACTGGGGGCTGAATCCCAGGAGCGTGTACTGGATATACACCATAGTAGTAAGACTCATAATTGGTTATGGGGCTGCAATATGGTGGAGGAAGGCAGATCAGGTGGGGGATGTTAAGGAGCTGGGAAAAGTGCAAAGACTAGCATGTCTGGCTATGACCGGCGGAATTAACAGCGTACCCTCTGCAGGAATGGAAACTATGCTCGGCATACCTCCACTACACCTGTGGGTAAAAATGGAGGCAGCAGCAGGAGCATATAGATTGAGAAGTAATGGCAACTGGATATATACAGGATATCCAGGATCACACACAAACATTTTGGATGTGGTTAAAGTAGGACCCGTGGTAGAGATGCCGGGAGACTACATGAAGCCATCGTTCTGCTTCAAGAAGTCTTTCGATGTAAAGATTGGAAGTAAGGAGCAGTGGAAGATGGAGCCTCAGCACCAATCAGGGGATATAATATGGTTCACTGACGGGTCAAAGATGGAAGAAGGCACTGGAGCGGGAGTATATAGGGTTCAGCCTAGACTGGAGAAGTGGTATTCTCTAGGGGGTCTGGCCACAGTATTCCAGGCGGAAGTGTATGCAGTCAGGGCGTGTGTGGAGGAGAACATAGGTAGGGGGTACGTTAATCGCAGTATCTACATGTATTCAGACAGCCAGGCGGCTCTGAAGGCATTAAGAGCATCAAATACGAGATCAAAGATCGTCAAAGAATGCTATGAAGCCCTAGATAAGCTAGGGAAGCACAATAAGGTGATCCTAACATGGGTTCCTGGCCATGTTGGAATCAGCGGTAATGAGAACGCAGATAGACTAGCCAGAACAGGGGCACAGAATCCCTTCATAGGACCAGAACCTGTTCTGGGTATTACTAAGCGGACAGTGAGGAAGGAACTGCATGACTGGATTAAAAGACAGCATGCAGAATACTGGGCAAACACCCAGAAGCAAAGGCATGGGAAGCTAATGATGCCGAGACCATGTCCAAAGAGAAGCACTGCTATACTGAACCTTAACAGGAAGCAGATGAGACTAATGGTGAGTCTAATGACTGGCCATGGGAATTTCAGGAAACACCTATACAACATGGGGGTAGAGAGAGAGACCATGAAATGTAGAAAGTGCAATGAGGAAGATGAAACAGCATCACACCTCCATATTCCAATGTAAAACATTGGAACTAAGAAGATACAACCAATTTGGAACTCTGGACCCAAATGGAATTGTATCTAGTGATCATCTAGTTGAGGGACTCCTTGGGCTTTTTAGGAACACAGGATGGCTTGACTAGGATAACAGGGAGAGATACCGCACAATAAGCTGAGGCTTCGGTGTGGGCAGGCAGGGGGAATGGACCCTCCTGTTTTGTCTCCCTGTAACAATCTAATCTAATCTAATCTAAAATAGAGTAATATAATCACTAGGGTGAGGCAGTTGGGGCACATGGCCTGGGCGCCATTTTCATGGTTAATAAATACAAATTTATATTTAAGCTTTTATTGAATATCTCTTTTCGACTGGTTGAGCATCATGGCTTTCACAATTTTCATGATGCTTATGATTTAAAAGCCCTTCAAGATTATTTCTTAAGCAATTGAGAATCATTGGCCAGTGAATCACTTCAAATAGAAAGACGCCCCAGTGAAAAATCTCCCTAAGTATATAAGGCCTGCTGCAAAAGAAGAAATGATAATAATAATTAAAGGAGTTATTGATCACCTTCAGAATGAAATAGAGAATGTGGATTCAAAATATTGATTTATTTTAGATGTAAATGGATTATTGCTTGACTCAAATGATGACCTAAGCATGTTGAAGAAAAGTTGTCTCAACCTTGGACAGTTTTATAACAATGGTATTGACAGTTTTCAGCTTTATAAAGAAACCTTGGATTGCAAGATGCTTATGAAAGGATGCGCAAATATTAAGATTTATAAAGTTGAGAAACTCCTCAAGTTTATTGTTCAGTGTGGAGAATAAATTGTTTATTCCAAACTTAAAGAGTGGCTGTGCAGATAATGATCACTATTGCAATTTAAATTTCCAGCTGTAAGCAATCTCTTAGCGAGCTAAAATTGATTTCATATTTGAGAGCTTCAATAGGGCACAAGAGACTTTCTGACTTAGCCTAAATCAGCATTGAATATGAGGAAACTTGAATAACAAATTTTGATTACATTATTGATCAGTTTGCATCTGCTAAAGTTAGAAATTTTTTTATCTTTTCATTGGTAGTTTTTTCAATTTCCAAAATAATATGACATTTACAAAGTGAGAAATAAGTAGATAGATATAGTTGTACAACAATATAAGTTTAATTTTTTAAAACAGGTAACAAATGTGTATTTTGTAAAGAGTAACCAATTCTATTACCAATATAACAACCAAACAAAATTAAAAAAACAACAACCAGTTTCAAGGGGCGCCATCGACCATAGTAACGCCTCTGAATATAATAACAGTTATGATCAGAAAATATATATAATGATATTTTCTAAAAGTTTCTTTCTATCAGAATCCTACTAGATGCTGCATTGCAAGTTAGAAAGCAATGAGTCGATGAACGTGATTTAAATATTATTTAATGGGCATGCAAATTATAACATGGTTATGGTATTGACCTAAAAACTATCAAAAAATTATTTAAAAATTACTTTAAATTTACAAAAAATTAGCCAAAAACATAAACAAAAATTCATAATGAATGCACACAGCTAAATAAAGCATATGCTTTACAAATGGAAACTAGAAAACACACACACACACATATATATATGCAATGAAAAGCTCTTGACAACCAAACCCTTGCATCCCGCTGAATATATTATTGATTTACAAATTAACCGCGTCTACCTGACATAAACATTTCCAGAAGTTTCTCACCAGGAATGTGTATTTTCCAACCATACTTGTGCAAAGGGGATACAAAGTTCAGTGTCTTCTCATTATGACAACTGTATGTTTAAAAAAAATATGTTTGAATATTTATGCATTTATAAAGTAATGATAATAGGTCCCATTAAAAAATATACTTATTCAAAACAAATGGCTAAAAATGCCTATAAATAATGCAAACCAAGAAAATATGACTTCAGCATTTAAAATGAAAAAAATTACCACATAGTAACCTACATGAAAATGTTTTCCACAGCCAGAGAATCATGAACAGAACGTATATGCACATGAGCAATGTTTGTGATGTAAAAAAAATAAGTCATTAAAATCAGGGCCTTGGTAGGGCTATAGTATCGAAAGAAAAGTATCGATACTGTACTCATTAAAAGTATCGGAAGAAAAATATCAACATCATTCTAGCATCAAAATAAAAGTATCAATAACAATAAGTATCAGTATCAAAATTTTATTCTGGAATTCTTTTTTCTATCCATAATTCACTTCTGGGAGGTGTCATATTTTAACTACTTTCGGCAGTTATATTATATTCTATCAAGATTGATTATTAACTATTGACAAACAATAGAAAAATGGACCCCCTGGCCTGCTTCATCTGCTTAAACAACCCACATAAACTTTTCTGCTTCGGCAGCTTGGCAGCTTGGCAGCTTGGGGCGCCCTTGAGTTGACTGAGTTCATTGAGTTTCACAAAAGCTTCTTTTGTTTAGTTTGTGATGACCTGCTCATTGATAAGGGAAGGGGTAGTAGACCTGTCACCATTCACCCCACTGCCTGATCAGCAACAGATTGTATTGATAGACAAAGATAAAAAAATCTCTGAATTATGATGAGCTAGAGTTACTTCTTGCTTGAAATGATGAAAATGAATGATAATTGAGAAATAGTGTCATTTGTTTTTCCTCCACAGACCACCCTATCCCAGCATAAGTGAAGATAACATAAAGTTGTTTATTTTGATGTGATCCAGATGATACTGGAGTGTGAGTACTAATAGTATCAGCAATATAGTATTGAATAAAAAGATACTAGTATCAAAAGGAAAATATCGATATTAGTAAAGTATCGGTATTTTTTTCACCTCCCTAGGCCCTGGTTATATCTAAACCTGGCCTTCTTAAACTTATCTCCCTTTAATGCTGGGCAGTTAATAAATATAAACATAAATTCATAGCATCGAGCTTAGTTAAACCAACTACATAAAAACCTTATAGTACATCATTCAAATAACCACACTAGTAGTTGTTTAAATGAAATCAAAGATAGAAATTTTACATGTGACCTAGTTTATTAAAGCAAAACAATCCACAGTTCGCACAAGGTGATGTTCACAGGGAGATGTTAGTAAAAGCTAAAGTCAAAATTAACACGTTTTGGGCACAAAAAGCAAGCAGAGCCAAAAGCTATGCTCAAGAAGGATTGTTATCTCTTTTGGAAAGGATTACATACAATTTTAATGACCCTATTTGTTTTCTCTTTGATTGGCTCTTCCTTTGCACAAGGGCAGTTCTTGAGTCAAGATAGAGCATCTGACTGTGAAGGGTTGAATATTCCTCGCCACTGTAGAGTGCAAACAAATACAATCTTGAGATAAAATATATATATTTAGACATATATACTTCATCACCACATCTTACCTGTTTAGTCTATACACATATATGATAATTACTTTAATGGGGTAGGGATTAAGAAGGAAGCATTTTAAAGATAATCTACTCGCGTTTGCATAGAAGGAGGGTGGGAAACCATTTAGGAAAAAACACCCTCATTAGATCTGACTGAGGTTTGAACCCCGCTTTCTCTGTCATCAACAGTCCAGTCTAACAATAGAGTGATGACTTAGACAATTTCGCCACTCAAGCGGGCTTCAAATAATTAATGGTTCAGTATAAACAAAAATAATGGATACAATTTATTTTAAATTTATTTTAGGTATTTAACATAAAAGTTCTGAACCAACTGATTATATCAGCACATGACTTACAAACTACATAAGCTACCGTAACTTAAATCTAAAAGAGACACAATCTTCAGCACCTGGCCATTAATTCATCACTGTGAAACAGGAAATCTACATTTCACCATTGATACATTTTTTGGCCATTTCAAGAATCAAATCCAGGACCTTTAGCTCAGTAGACAGACACGCTGAGCTGAGCTGAGCTAAGCTAAAGTGTTGGACTAACAGTGGATAAAGATAATCTAGTTTATCATAGCTCCAGAGTGAAATGATGTAACCCATCACTATTGGGATGTAAGAACACAAATAGAAGGATTTAAATATGTTTATAAAAACACCAAAAAGTTATTGAATTTTAAAATAATTTTCATTTATAAATTTGATTCAAAAAATAGTTTACATTATTATATTGTCAGCTCCTCAATGATGAGCATGTGCCAGTCTCATCTTGTCTATTTCACAGGTGGGGGTTTGAATCCCAGTGGGCGTAGAAAGGTGTTTGTTCATAGTTTCTTATGCTCAAGCCATACAAATGCAAGTACACTTCCTCTAAATTTTACTTCTCCGTGATAGACTAGTAGTGCATTTATGCAGATATCATGGACGGGTAATAAGGCGCAGTGCAAAAAAAGTTGCTGACTTTTAAGCTTTTTAAAATTCCTTGGATATGCTTTGGTGCCGGTGTGTTAGCTTAAACTAATTAGGTAACAATATGAAGAGGGTGAAATTTAAGAGAATGAGCCAGTATCTATCAAGAAAGAGGATCCTAAACTACAATGTGCACCTGGATGGGGATTTATTATCTACCTGTTATATAATAACCTGGGGATTGAATCTCAGCCATATAGGATACCTTGGAGATTTAATCTCAGGATACAGAATATGTTGGGGAATGAATCTAAGCCTACTGTATATCTTGGCGATTGAATCTCTGCCTACAGGATGTGTAGCTCTGATTATAATGCTTTGAAGATGACAAAAATAAAAAATCCCATCACCTACATCACCAAAAGGTGTTGTGGGGAAAAACAAAGAACAACTAATATGAGGTAAGGCACATAATTATCTAAACATTACATAAAATTAGCTATTTCTGTAAAATACATCTGGAGCTAGACTGCCGAGGATGGGGAGATTGAGGTTTGAATCTCACTCGGGTGAAAAGGGGGTGGTTTTTCCTATATGGTTTTCCACTCTCCCTCCACGCAAATGCGGGTTTACTGCCTCTATGTTAAACCTTCCTAATTCCTAACCCATTAGCATAGTTAGTACCTAAGCGCATAACCCGAACGGATAGTAAGACGCGGTACTAAGTATTATTATTAATAATAATAATAATATTATTAATATTATTATTATTATTTGCAAAAATACTTTGATTTAGTTAGCTTAATTTTTTGTTTTTCCTCCTTACACGGAATGCAAGCCTTTTAATCAATGAAATCTTCTTATAAGAATATATTAATGACAATAGAGCAGAGGTTCCCAATTTTTTTTGGCCACGGAACCCTAATTGATCATACTTTTTTTGGCGGAACCCCATTTTGATAATAACAAAAGTGATTGTACCTTGTAGTGTAGTTTGAATATTTTCATGTTTGACATGAAAAGAAAGAATTATTATAAATAAAAAATAATTATTATAAGTATTATAAAACATTTATCGTACAAATTTATCGTATTTAATGTGAAGAATGAAATTTTTTCACATATTTACTTATAATAGCACTAAAATTAGGCTTAATGTCTGACAATTGAACGCGAAGATCTGGAGCTGCATCCAGTCTGTTTCTGTACTTGTTTTTGGTGTAAGCGTAAGCTGAAAAACCAGTCTCGCATCGGTAAGTCGTCACAAACAGAAGCAGAACCATAATAGCCTTCTCAACGACTGCAGGGTATTCATCTTTAAGTCCAATCCAAAAGTAATTCAAATTAGAATCTTCTGATTCGAATTTTTGTTTTAGAAGGGATGAACACTTAATGTCGATCAAATTTTCATACTCTGACACAGTTAGCATCGATGGTTTGGTTAGATTTGCGAATGGATTCTGTACCCAGGCGATGTCCTGTAACTTCTCCGGGAAATACTCTTTTAAGGATTTTTTAAGGTTAATCAAATGTTCATGTATGTTTTTTTCCACATCTGATGTTACTTGAAACTCATTTTCTTCCAGAAAGCCATTTAAAAGAGTAAAACTTTTGAAACTTTTTTGTTCAACACATTCGATCCAAAAGCCAAGTTTGTTTTTAAGTGAAGATATTTTATCTCTTATAATTTTTAAAACCTACCATTAATTTCACAGAAGTAAAGAGGTCGGTTCGTTACAGCTCTACTACGAAATATCAAAAACCTACTTGCGGACACTGAAAATTCCAGATTAAAACAATACAAATAACTATCACTGCAATCTCTTCTCTTTACAGCAAATATTTAAGTAAAGTTTACGTCGTAAACACATGCAGTCTTGTCACGGTAACTGACTCGACTGGTGCGGGGCCGCAACGTCCGCGCACGTGCTGTCTCGACAGGTGCACCGCCCCGCCACCCCGCTCCACCAGCGCTGTTTGATACTAGATATACTTACAGCGGCAGGGCTATGTTATGACTGTTTTCTACGAACGTTTTAGTTAATTCTCAGACAGAACTCGGAACACCTTTGACCCTTCCACGGAACCCCAGGGTTTCGCGGAACACCTTTTGGGAAACGCTGCAATAGAGCAACTCGCAATAGATTAAAATCAACAATACTTTAGGCATAATTAATTAAGGAAAACCTCTATTCACTCTTTGAGCTACAGTTTATAATATTATATATGTAAGAAGGTACAGAAAAAAGGGTCAGGAATATGATTTTGACTTTTACTATTTTAAGAAGGAAAAACAGAGTTAACACTTTACAATGCTACTAATGGACAAAGGAGAGGCCAGTTCACACTGAAAAAAAAGAGGGAGTGGTTGCTTCTTAGAGAAAATTGATTGATACATTTTGATTTTTATAGGAACCCCACCAACGTCGATTGAAAGTCAATAACATTTCCTTATGGATAAGAAACAACTGCATAATTTCTCTTTAAACGGTCTATGAATTGAAATTAAATTGTAATATTTCCTGCCACTGTGACAACATGGGCGTCCTATAAAAATCATACTGTACCCCTCCACATATGTTTTGTTCTATCTGAACTCTTGGTATAGCACAACTTCATAAAACAGGGAACCAAAAGACAAAATAGGATAGTGATAAGGAATAAGACAAATAAAAGGAGCAATTAACATATAGTACTTAAACTCCTGAGTACCCTAATTTTTATAGGTGAACTTCCTTCACCTCTGACAAGACGTGTATTAATCACAACTTGTGAATGTGAGGAATACCAGACCTCCACCGTGGTTCGGATTCCACGTTAAACTGTAGGTCCTCCATTTCATCTCACAATCACCCTACCATCACACATTAGCGTAAGTGCGAATAACTCGAACAGGTAGTATAATAATAATAATAATAATAATAATAATAATAATAATAATAATAATAATAATAATAATAATAATAATAATAATAATAATAATAATAATAATAATAATAATAATATAATAATAATAATAATAATAATAATAATAATAATAATAATAATAATAATAATAATAAAATAATAGTAATCATAATAATAATAATAATATAGGTAGACTTTGGTGCTAGTTTACTGGCTACTAGCAACATTAGGATAAAAGAATAATTTTTAAAGAGATGTTTTAACATTTGCCTAAAAAACAGATGAAAAACAAGGTAGGTGGGAAAGTGCAACTAACCATTTAACTATGGCCTTTCAGATCAGAGTCAAGTGCACCAGCTTGCATCTAAGTGTCTAAGTCTTAGATTGTTAATGATTTTGGATTTATCATTAGATTTATGTTATGCAAACAAATTATACATAAAGTGTTAAACACACATGGATTACTCAAAGCAAGACTCTAAATCAGGGATTTACAATATGGGTGATAGTGCCCTCCTGGGTGGCGTTAAATCCTTTCAGAGAGGACCTTGGCGTGACTACAAACTTTAGAGGGGGCGTTAACATTTGGTGCTCTAATGCAACTGATGAAGCATTTAAGTTTAATTTTATTTAATACACACATCATCTATTTTTAACCTGCCTCGATGGTGAAGTTAGCTAACGTGCTAGTCGTGATGAGCTAGAATGCTGAGGACAGGGAGATTGAGGTTCGAGTCTCGGTCAGGTGAATTGGGGGTGGTTTTTCCTAAATGGTTTTCCACTCTTCCTCAACGCAAGAGTGGGTTCACTTCCTCTAAATTAAACCTTCCTAATTCCTCACCCTTTAGCGTAATTAGTACTCAAGTGTATTACCCGAATGGGTAGTAAGACGGGTGCTAAATAATAATGATAGTTATTATTTTAAAACTGTTTTGTACCTAGTTGGATGTATTTAATAATATAAATTCATGGAAATAACACTATAAATAATGTGTGCTCATCAGTAAATAACTCTGAATAACCCGCTTCGGTGACTGCGTGGTCTAATGCGCTAATCTCGTGTGGACTAAACTGCTGACGATGTGGATATTGGGGTTCGGTCCTGGTCGAGTGCACTGAGGGTGGTTTTTCACTCTCCCTACATGCAGGCGCATTTCCTCTAAATTAAGTCTTCCTAATCCCTGACCTATTAATGTAATTAGTACATAAGCATACAACCTGAACAGGTAGCAAGTAAGACGCGGTGCTGAAAAAAATATATGAATCGCGGCCAGTGTCATATCAAGGAATGGAGATATGAGCCACTCCCTGGCACTAGGTAATGTTCTGATGATGTCTTGAGGAAGTTGGAACCAAGCCTGAGAGAGTGTTGGATAAGCTGGGTGTATCGGGGGAGGGGAAATTCTTCCAACGGATGAGTGCTGTGTGCAAACGGATTTAGTGAAATTAATTGTATACTAGTGAAAATTCAAAAACATTTAGCTATTGTTAGTCACGGTGACTTGGGACTATTACTACCCAAGTATGCTGTGAAGTCAGCCAAAACTCATCAAGCTCAAGGATCACACTAGTATTTTATAACTAGACTCATTTTATTTATGTTTCTATAACCATGTATGTATATTAATAAAGCATACTAAGAATTGTATGTGTAATCTAAGTGCAATAAAATGGCATGATAAAAATGATCTTTAATTGTTGAAAATTTACCTAATATGCATTACTTATATTTTAAGGGAAGAATAGGAAGCATTGGCATATACTTAATCTGAGGGGGGTGTTGGGCAGAAAATTATTTTGGAAAGGGGCGCTGGGTCAAAAAAGGTTTGGGTAACACTGCTTTAGATCACGGTAAGCCCAAAATATTTATTCATTTACCTGCCACCGGCAATCCATTTATTCTATGAGCCTGATGCATAAGATTGTGTGACCACCCACAATGCTACCATGAGTTCATAAAGAGATAGAATGAGCATACATGTTCACACACAAAACAGAAAATGTTACACTTATATAATATACATATTAAAGCACATCTATGGACAGTTACAGTGTAAATAAAATCGCTCACTTTGAAAGAGAGATAGAAAAAATGAGATAAGGAGGGATTCTGTAAAAAATGCTTGTACTTTCTCAACTTATATAAGGATGTTTTCACCTCCACTAGTTTAACACGCTCTTAAAAACCGGAGTCAATGATATATGTTAAATAAAAAAATATACGCAGGGAAATCCCAACTCAGGTCCTGTACACTACTTCTCATTAGAGATGGAACTTTTTGTCTGGAAGAAGGGTATTGGGTTAGGGGAGAAGGTGTTTAATAAGTTGTATAGTAGCGCCTAACTCATTTGAAGGTTGAGTTTGTTGGCCTCACTGTGTACGATACTTTTAGTGTTTATTCTAACATGGATTTATTTATAACCTTCATGTAATTTATTTGTTCATTCATAGCTTGTACTTTATGTAAATGAGACGTCTTGAAGTTGCTGATTATGTCTGAAACTTAATTTGTATGTGATAATAAAACAGAAGGTTGAGGCAGCTCCTAGAGCCTATCACATACAAACAACAAAGCCACAAAATAGTGGGTTGGGTTTCTAGATGAATAGCAAAATTCGTTAGCAAATACTTCAGTAATATAATATAAAACTGAGGACACATTAAGATCAGTTACTTGCCATTGATCAAACAATGGTATCATATTGTCAATATAGGCAGATGATGCATAGCACTAAAAAAGTTTTCACCATTGATAATGTAAATAAAAACCCAAAGTTAAAATACTAAGATAAATGTTTTGTTAACTTTGTAATCTGATATTAAAGTTTGATAATATCAAATTTAAATACTTCAACTTGTATAAGTTAGAGATTTTTCTTGAATTACTATTTTTAATCATACTATCTTCTACAGTGTTTTTAGGTTAAGTTTTATTTAACCAACTTCAATTACAACCAACAAACAAAATCCATTTTGATTTTTTAAGGTTAGACCTAGGTACCTATAATGCATGGTTCTTAATAAACATCTTTATTTTAAGAAAAATATCATAATTAAATATTATATTTATTTTAAACATATCTGGGCATCTTTCATAATTTTTATGGAATTTTCAAGAGATGTAAAAGATAGTTAATGAAGTATTTTAATTATAATTGAATTTTAATTGGAAAAACAAAAACTATTTATGGATTTATTTATTTTCTTTGGGATATTAATATAAATTGACTGTTTATAACTTGACAGTTAATGAATAATTTATTCTTCTTTTTAAATGTAAGAATAAATTTTAAATTTGGGTTAAGTTCAATTAATAGAATGATATTGAGCTCTTAACAGTAGACAATTTAGTAAAAATACATGGTTTTAAATATTACTACTCCTTCTACAAATAGTTAACTTAGTATATAATAGGCGCAGTTATGTGTTCATTTACCAACTAGTGTTGTTTGGTAACACTTGGTGTAGGAACAGGGAAAGCAGTGGAGCTAACAGTATGGCTGCTGACATTATTGAGTTGATAATTCAAGGAAAATATGTCCTAGAAACAAATACTATGTGTGTAGGGATAAGTTTAATACACGGTATTGTCTAATATTGAACAATTCGAGTAGGTACTAAAATATAAACATCTTAAAAATAATCACAAAGTCTTAATTGCCGTGTGAATAAAGACAGTACTTACTTGTATATGAGTATTAGTTAAGTAATAAAGTGTTTTCAAAGATTAAAACAAAACATATCTCCGTATACAAAGGTTTAGGACACTGGCCCTTATTGATCCAAGGCAGTCACACACATATACAAACCTGCTATTTATACATCTGTTCACTGTTTTCCACATTCTTGATCAATGATCATTGTAAGGTGTATTGACAAGTGTTTAGATATATTTAGAATATTCAAAAAATACTGTTTATTTCAAAAATGTTAAGGAAAAGCCGAAAAGCCACATGTATGAAAAAAGTCAGAAGACTTATTTTCTAAGGCAGAAACACCAAAAAAGAGATAAACAAATGATTCCATTCACCAGTGGTAAAAATAAAAGTAAAGTAAAACGCATTACATTATGAGAAAAACTCTTACAAAGATGCACCATCAATGTGATTTTTTTTTTAATTTAAATAAATTATGTTCTAATTCAATGACATCATATTTACAATATTCCTCAGTCTACTTGCTACCCAGATAATTTATTAACTAATATGAATGTATTAATTATTTGTTAAAGAGGGTATAAAAAACTATATAAGAATACAAATAGTCTATCAACTAGGTGAAAAAATTGTACCATTTCAGCGCTAAAGACATGTGGGGTGTCATTTTTTTCAGTTTTTTTGTGTGTGTAGATTACAAATATGGCAACCTGGAAATTTAAATTGGTATCTTTCTCATACTTTTTTGCTAAAAAACGTTGAAAATAACATATTTTTTGTTTTATCTTTTCACTTACTAAACATAAATTAAAAAAACTATAAGCGTACAAAATTTTAGTTATAAATCCTCTACAAAAAGGTTCAGTTCATTTTTAAGTTTAAACCAACGATAAAAGCCCTAACGAGGGTCAAACCTGAATAATATCCCGCTATTTCAGGTCATATATGCATCACACAATGCTCATAAGCGTAAAATCCATCAAACTGAATTGCTGAGAATAATAAATGGAATTTAATAATGATTATGTGTAATAATTACTGATATTCACAAAACATTGTACAGTTTATATTGGTGAGACAATCTTTCTAAAGTTACTTCAGAGCCCAGGACACAGAATTGATAGAGTTTTTGATTTGTACAAAATTAACTCGATTAAAGACTTTGAGAGAACTCACGGGCAAGAAAATACTACACCTGCGCTGTATGCAAATATAAAAGGAGGCTTCGAAGTTAAGTCTTGGCCACAGCCCACAGTTCCTTACAGCTAATTCAAACAAGGATAACATCATTAAGTTTCTTATAGATTTGTGGAGCAAACTGCAGAGTAGAGTTATGTTCATTGCTGGTGAAGACAAGTGCTAGAAAGTAACATCTGTTGAAGCAACAGTGTTTACTGAACTTGCTTGTGACCATGAAGAGGCCGACCCAAGGCTAGACTTACATGCTGCACATGATGGAGAAGCAACATCTCTGCAGTTGTTGTTTATGCTGATTACACCGATGTCCTAATCATTCTGATAGATTTCATTCAACAAATTAAATGCCTAGTTTATGTGAGAATTGGTAAGCAAGGAAAAGATCGGATTGTCTCCCATCAAAATGTTGTTGGCAAGCACAACCCTAAACTATCAGAGAGCTGCAACATTGATGACTTCATGAAAACTCTGATAGGATTTCATTGCTTCACAGGCTGTGACAATGTTTCAGCCTTTTATGGCATAGGAAAGAGGGCGCCTTTCAAAATAATGAGCATTGCAGCACACTACAATGAATCGTTAAAGCCTTTGGAGAAGAATGTACGGTGGTGAGTGAACCCCTATATGCCAGCTTGGAGAAGTTTGTGTGCCAAATGTACGGCGGGAAATAACAACTGGTTACGTAAATAAACTGAAGTATGATTTGTATTGTTGTAAAGGAGGCAATATTCTGCCAGAGCTCTTATCTACTTGTCATTCAACATTACACCTCCAGGTGAGTAGAGCCATGTCATTCAACATTACGCCTCCAGGTGAGTAGAGCCATGTCATTCAACATTACGCCTCCAAGTGAGTAGAGCCAACTACCAGGCCGCTATATGGAAGAGAGCTTTAACATGCTTTCAGATGGCTATCACACTATATGAACATGGATGGTTTGAAGATAATGGCTACATTGCCATCACAGGTGCCAACTGCAGTGATGCTTTGCATATTAATCACTCCCTACAATATTTTCAGGGGTGCTTGGCACCCCTAATATTTCAGCCTTTTAAAAACCTTAATATTATGGTGCTAGTTCTATCTTGGATATAGGGTTGTGCAGCGAACAATGTTTTATAGCGTAGCAAGAGGCAGGTCCTGTCATATGATATATAAACAAGCGTGATTAAGTTGGTAGCACTCACCACTCGTGAACAAACAGCCTGGCATTTGTCAACATGTTTCCATTATAGTTTGGTTAGGGCAGTACAAGTGTTTTATGAATTATTTTTGTGTTGTGCATGTTTGTTTTCTTTTATTAAATTTTATTTTATTTTATTAAACATACACTGAGACTAATAAATTGCACCTTAACTTTGGCCATTTTTTAAATACAGCGCTTGAAAATTTGAAAATTTTATGCCACGCCCACACCCCTTTTTATCGAGTAACCTCAATATTTTTTAAAAGCCTATGATTGCTATTAAGTGACTTGGAAGTAAAGCCGCTCCTGAAGAAGTACTGGAGATGATGATATCATGCAACAACTGCAAATCCTGCCAACCAAGATCATGCACATGCTCGGATGTCAACCTCCCATGTACTCACATTTGCAGCTGCTTGTGTGATAGACAATAAATTGATACAGAATATGAAGAGTATACGGATTATGATGGTGATGGTGACAATGTTAATGACCACGATGATGATTTTGAAGACAAATGTTAGTGAAGCTATAAATTGATATACAGTACAAAGAGTTGTTAGAAATCTTAGTATTTCCATTTTTTGGTTCTAAAATAGAATAAGTTTTTAACAACAACTTTATAAATATGTGTGTTTGTAGCATAAGTCACCAAAGAGCTAATATGTACCATCAGTAAGCTATGTGTGAATAAATATGCATTAAACCTTACCAAAGTATGAATTTACCGTACTTGTTTGTGTCAACCGTAAAACTAAAAGGGAAAGAGTGATGATATACTTTATGGTGTAATAGAAATTAAACAAATTTTGTTTTGTGAATAGGAATTATATATAAATATATTATAACTATATAAAATTCAGTTTGGGGGATTTTAAGCATATTAGCTTTGTGTGATGCATTTAAGACCCGGAATAGCGGGATATTATTCAGGTTTGACCCTTGTTTGGGCTTTTAACGTTGATCCAACCTTAAAAATTAACTGAACCTTTTTTTTTTGCAGAGAATTTATAGCTAGACAAATTTTGTGCGAATATTTTTTTAAAATTTATCTTTAGTAAGGGAGAAAATAAAAACATAAAAAAGTGTGTTATTTTCAACGTTTTTTAATTTAGCAAAAAAGATGAGATACCAATTTCAATTTCTGGGCTGCCATATTCGTAATCTACACAAAAAACTGGGTAACATGACACCCCACACATCTTTACCGCATAAATGGTACTATTTACATGGAAATCGGCGTCTAGCTGATGGACTAAAAATGTAATGTTCATCACTGTAGAACTCTTAGCCGGTCATTCCATTATTGAGTGGGGAAAGGACTAGAGGAGGGGTGTTTTGGGGTTCTCAAACACCTCCAGACAAAAGTATTGTTGTATTAAACAAACTTAAATTGTTTCAAGAGGCATTCAAAGCTTAAATATGCCTTGCTAACAACTGGGAGACTTCATCATGAGCCACCTAAGGTAATACATCTCCCAAAATAAGTTTGGGCACAGATCCAGTTGTGAAGTATAACACAAATTCCTAACGCTGAGAATATATCATAGAAACACAAAATTAATATTAACTAAATCAAGAATATGTTTCAAATGCAATACTTATAGACTCAAGTATTAACTTCCCTTGTATTTTCGTGGCACCCCATTAAGAACTTCCGGCCTAGACTCTAGAGGAGTCTTTCCCAAACATTGGTACGTGTACCTCCATGGATATAATACTGAGTTCTATGAATCATAAAATAGTTTATGATAGTAGTAAGAGTGATAAATTGAAAAATTAACATATATTTTGATGTGATGTCTTGGCATTTTTTTTTTCACATTTATTTCTCTTTGTCACGGCTTTGTTTAACTTACCATTATAGATTTATTAACGTTTAAAGGGAAAGTTTATACTGTTAAGTATCTAGCATTATTTGTAATGTTAATTACTGCATCAGGTGCTGCACAATGAATGGCTTACTCACCATTATATATAAACATTCTGTGAGGTAAATAATTACCTTGTTAAACTGCAGCCAAATTGTATAACAGTGTTAACACAAACTTGCAAGCTGTCTTAATAATAATGGAGAGAGGAACCTCCGAACTGAGTATAAAACATTTTGTGTTTTCAACTCTTGTGAGAAGAGTAGGGGGTAGGACCTAGACGTAACTACTTCCTTGGGAACCAGCAAACTTCCCACTACCTCATCTACAGAGCAATACCCTTATAAGAGTCCTGGATCATATCCTGGCTGTGGCAAATGAACTAGGGGTGATTTAAATCATAATTAATAAAAGTATAGACTAATTTTTTCCTGAAGTACGGTAACTTCAAGTGTTCCAAGATAAAGGTTGACGCTCTTTTTCTATGCCCACTTATTTAACTTTTAAATAATTTATTTCAAATCATTAATAGTTATGGTACCCGCCTCGGTGGCGTAGTTGGCTAACGCGCTAGTCGTGTTGAGCCCAACTGCCGAGGACGGGGAGATCGAGGTTCGAATCTCGGTCGGGTGAATTGGGAGTGGTTTTTCCTAAATGGTTTTCCACTTTCCCTCCACGCAAATGTGGGTTCACTTCCTCTAAATTCAACCTTCCCAATTCCTAATCCATTAGCGTAATTAGTACTTAAGCGTATAACCCGAACGGGTAGTAAGACGCGGTGCTAAATAATAATAATAATAGTTATGGTAAACAATAATTCAAACTTTGTACGAAAGCTTTTGATTTTGTCAGGTGTATTAAGGTGTATAGAGGCAAAGTAAAAGCGAGGCTGTGTTGGTGAACAGAGAGCGAGGCAATATGTGGCTGAGCCAACTCATGTCTGCACATAAAAGTGAGGCTGCACACACGTGTGCCTTTGTTCAGCCTTGCTGCAAATTCGGCTCTAGTTAAAAATATTAGTAACTACGAGCAAGTATGAAATGTAGATGACACAAGACTACTGCTCATACCAAGTTGGCCGTGGCACGCCATTTGTGGAAAAGCGGGATAGGTGCTAAAGGAAACATTTAGGGCTTTTTTTCCTCTTTCCAGGTATCAATAATATATAATTATAAAAAAATAAGTCCACTCATGACAAATTTGGTTATGAGAAACACTTTACTGAAATATATTACTCAAGTCTTGCATAACCATTATTTCAAATATCTCAATCTATCTTTCCTCTTTTTAATCTACATTTGTAGTACTGTAAATTAATCATATAAATTCAAGTTTGTACTTACAGAAGACTGGCATTATGAAGCATTTGTGTAATATCACCCACGGCAACTAGTTTGTCAGAAGGAATCTTCAACCAATTATTGAAGGCCAGAGCTAATTTGGCACGAATTTGCTTGCCAGGCACTTGATGAATATACCTGAATGGCTCTAAGAGTTTCTAAAAAAAAAGCAAAATCATAACCAATTAAAAGTGTAGGTAAAATGACAACAATAATCAAACTGGCCGAGTTAATTTAGTGTTAGCAGGCTTAGATTTAAACGTGGTGGCAGGAATTTAAATCCAAACCAAGTAGGCTACTTTTAAGGGTGTTTGTACCCCCCAATTGTGGTTTACCATCCTCTCTTAAGAGCCTATATCATCCCACAAATAACTTAACACCTAGCTTAGGTAGGTATTAAAGCTCAAAGCCAAACATCACATTCTGGTGCAGTTTTCTATATTCTAAGCCTAATAACAGAAATCAATGAAAGTGAGACTAGTGAAACTGTTTTAAATAAAAAAAAAATATTGGAACATAATTATTTTTAAACTAAAAATCTATTAAGTGGTCCCAATTTTAATGTTTTCAAATGAATAGTAAGTTATTATTATTATGATTATAATTATTATCATCATCATCATCACTGCGTCTTGATACCTGTTCGGGTTATACGCACTTACGCTAATGTGTAATGGTAGGGTGATTGTGAGATGAAATGGAGGACCTACAGTTTAATGGGGAATCCGAACCACGGTGGAGGCCTGGCATTCCTCACATTCACAGGTTGTGATTAATACACATCTTGTCAGAGGTGAAGGAAGGGTTTGGCAATCAGATAAATCTGTGCCGGGACCGAGGATTGAACCCCGGACCCTCAGCACAGAAGTCCGACACCTTAACCCTAGACTACCAGGTCACCAAATGAATAATAAAGAAAACCGCACGTTGATCCATTTTCCAATTTAAGAGTAATCTTAGGGGTTATCTAATTTTCCTGTTAATTGGCCGTAAGATGAGTTACCGATATTATGAAAAATAATCATGTACCAATAGTTCCCCAAAAGTAGCCCTCATCTCATTATCGGTACCTTAAATTAGTTCAAATAAGCAAGCCTTCAAAGACAGTAAAATATATTAGGTTTAATAATAATCATCATTTTTTCAGCCCTTCAAGATTTGTTGTAGCCAAACCATCTTGGGTGTCAGCGATTATGGTGGAAGTGTAGGGAACATGAGCTAAGAGGAGTGTTTTTGCAGATTTTATAGCAAAACATATTTTTGACCCAAATAAGTAAAATATTGCTTCAATACAAACATAAAGTATAAATTTCTTCACATGTTGATATCAACAGTTAATAAATATATGTCATGAGCATAGCAGCATTAGATGACAAACTTTTTAAATTAAGAGAAAAGGTTGTCATTAAATTTCAGAACACCCTTGACAGATATTCAACAACTGTTGAAGTCACTGTGTAAAGAAAATTAAACTATGCTTGTATTGAATCACTATTTTACTTATTTGGGTCAAAAAAAGTTTTGATGCAAACATTGCAAAAAAAAAAAAACCCAACCTAGACCTTTTCTCACATTCTCTACAGTCCCGCCTTAATAATCTAGGACTTAAAGGTCTAGAGCAGGGATTTTAAAAGTGGGGTCCGTGATACCGCCAAGGAATCTGTTACATGTACATTTTTTTTTTAGATCTTATAAAATTGTATTTAAAAGGGTTAATCACTGGTATATATACTTAACAGGTACCAGGTACAGGTACTTAACAGATACCTTCCCATATAAAAGCCCGCCGGGAAAGTGAGACTTAAAAGTGAGGGGTTGGCCAAGCCCTTTGTGCTCATATCTTTGAGAGGAGCATTTGGGCATTCATTTTTAGCTTAGTTTTCTCGGCAGCCAGCACAAAGAACTTTCAGAAAAAACACCGAGACATTTGATGCCTTTTCCAACAACTTATTCATGCGAGCAAGCCTTTTATGCTCGTTACGGTATAAAAGAAAAGTGAAATTGAGTTGTCTTGTTGTTGAATCAGACTTAAGGAGATAGTAACTAAAATTGCCTCGGATTTTAAAGTCCCACAAGCAGTTTCACTTTTCACATTAATTATGAGAAATATAGGCCTACAAATATATATAGATATAGATATACATTTTCTTTTAATTTTTATTGTAACTATTTTTAATTTATTTTGTAATTATTTTTCATTAAAAAAATTACCACGGTATGACTAAAAATAGAAATTATTAGGCGATTAGTAATTTCTCCCAATAATAAACTATAAATTTATGATTATCTTTTTTTTATCATTTATCCTACATCAAGGTGTCTGTGAATCGTCTGTTCCATAGTTAGAGGGTTTGTGTGACTAAGAAGTTTGAAGCACTGGACTAGAGTGTTTATTAAGAAATCTAGATAATTTGGCCCAAAACAAATTATGTTGCGTTCTTCCATAGACTTGACACATCATTTTAGACATTTACATATTGATTTACACACACAAATTGTCACATTATACAACAAAGATTAATGCATAATTCATAAAACTTGTGTAGGCCTAATGTGTATTGCTAATGAGTAATGACCATTCTGACAATAAATGTATCATAAATTAAAAATCCAAGCAAATAATGAAATTAATGTGTAACTGAACAATACAACCCACTGGCTCAATAGTGTTCTTGATTGAAATATAGACCGCCATCACAGAGAATCACAAGAAAATTTGAAGACCCATTAGAGTTATTTTAGGTTCCTCACTGTGAGTGCCTACTTAAATTTGATTGACTCATATGACTCATATGACTCATGACTCATAAACGTGGCAACAATCAAGTGCATCCATTTTAGATAGCTTCTATTGTAATATAGATATAATATTATGATGAGGAAAATAGCAGTCGAATAAGTTTGCATATTTTTAATTCGAGCATGCGGCTAAATATAGGTCACCTGATAACTACTTTGAATTTTAGAAAAGAAAAACAAAATAAAAGATTTAAGTCAGTCAGGGTTTATATTGGAATGTGTTCCTTGGTCAAAGCTTGTTTGGTGGAATCTACAAATTTCAATCATTGAGCTTACAGATTAAATTTTGTAAAAAAATATACCTATCTGTATGTGCACTCATCATCCCCAAAAATGTATAGAATTTTAATTAATTTTCATCACAATGAATATGGCTATTGTATTTTTAGGGTCATGTATGCAAACAAGTTCTTTTTAAAAAAAATATTTTAGTAAAAATAACACTACCAGACAACGTTATAAATTACATTTGAAAGTAAAGAGGAAAATATGATAAAATATTTTGCTTTGCTAATTAATTTGTGAGCAGACTAGAAATACATTTAACATTATTTTTACGTTGGTTACCAGGTTTTCCCACCATGTACACTGTGATAACTTTAGCTAAACAACTAAATAAAGGTATGGTTAGTTTGTATTTCATAACATACCTACAAACAATTATTTTAAACAAACTATAGAAATAGTAAGCAAAGAGGGCAGGATTATTTTATTTTTCTGTGTCATATTTTGGAAAATGTAATTTTTTTTTCATTTATACACACACAAAAAGCAAATTTCTAATGATAAAATATATAATAATTCTAGATAATATAATAATAAATTCAAAAACCTTAATCACAGAAGAATGTCGATATTTAGAACATAGCCTAAATATTTAAAAGAATGTCACAACATAGCATTCAAAATATTTAATATACAATAGTTTACATTTTTACCAGCTGTAATAAAATATCCCAAATAAACAACGACTAACCTTCCAGGCGTCAACAACTTATTTTTCATGAAATTTCTGAGATCCTGAAATATCTTGCATTAAAATACATCCTACCCTCTTTGCTTACTACTCTCCAAACTATTATTAATAAATATAATATAATATTATGTTTAAGAGTACAAAATACCGGTAATAGTCTATATTTTATGACTTACAAAATAACACAACCTAAACTAATATTCCATGATTGAGTAAGTTAAATTAAATGCCAACATAAGTTAGGATGGGTACAGGTTAAGTTATTATTTTCTAAACTTAGACTTAAAATTGTGTTAATATTCTCACATAGCTATTTACCTTTTATGAGAAAATGTAGTTATTATTTTGTTACCTGCTTCAATGGCCACATGTTTAAGGCGTCACTCTCGTGTTAGACTATACTGCTATGATAAGGCGATCGGGGTTCGAATCCTGGTCGGGTGTAATGAGGGTAGTTTTTTCAAAATGGTTTTTCACTTTGCCTCCACACAAGTGCGGGTCCACTTCCTCTAAATTCAACCTTTCTTATTACTAGGTAGCTAGTAAGACACAATTAAAAAAAAAGTTGCCCGGTACCAGTAGGGCCTAATGTTATTTTGATTAAAATATTTTTTGAAAAATAAATTAGTTGCGTACTAGAGCCTATTTTTAAATAAACTGATTTTAAACTACAAACATCTTCAATAAATAGCATTTAGTTACCTCATCTTCAGATCTGTCGCTAGAGTTGAGTCTACTATTAGAAACTCCATTTCCTTCGCCGACTTGAGTTTCCATTTTCATTAAATATCGTTTTCTGAACAGAGTTTTTTTGAAAACAAAATAATAATTCCTCTTGCAAAGAAACGATGCCACTATTAAAACCTGAGCTTCACACCAAATTTATAGCACATAATAATTTATAACCTCATTTTCTGTCAAGTCTAGACGTTGATATTCGTACAGATCAATGTTTATTTACAAACTAGTACGATGTTAAAGGTGACTGCTCATTATATTGACAGTAAAGTTATTTCATTGTGACTGGACAGGCAGCTTTAGTTTTCAGATTAAACTATCCTTTATACAGCTGCTTACTAGAGCCCAGCAGGGTCTACTTATAGCGTGTTTGGTATTTATTTATTTTGTGAAGTTCATCCTTTGCCGCTAGGCCCCTCTAAGACTTGGTCCCACATTTTGCCATGTTGTTTACTTGAGTGAAATTCTTTTTGTACAGCTAGAAGCTTATGTAAAAAAAAGATAAATCAAAAAGTGAAAAACACATTACTTGAGATTTTTAACATTAGAATGTTACTGAATAGTAAAATAAATAGCTCTTTTAATATAAATGAATATTATTTTCAATTGTTTACACTATGGAAGAGTGAGGACAACAGTTATCTACACTTTTGACTGTTATAATTTTTTCAATATTTTAGACGAAGAACACACTTTGCATAGTTTAAATTTAGTTCTGATTTACACGTCAAAGTTAACAACAATAAAACACACATTATACTAATTGGATAGAGGTAGAATTGTGTATTTATTAGGTATATATTCATACTAATTATTAAAAGCTTTTCACACTGTTTATAAAAAATAAGTTCTTAAATAAAGTTAAAAAGTTGAAAAAAGTTATGTAAACATAACGATTTCACTAAGAAAGTGGCTGTATCCGAATAATCTGCGCGCTACTCACTTGTGCAATTTACTGCACACTTTAATCAAACACGTTTCTGGCGCCCTAAGGTCAAGGCCGTAGTCAGGGGGGGTTTTCCGGGGTTTAACCCCCCCCCCGAAATTTTATGAACAAAATATATATGACTTTATTTATGGTTCAAACAATATCAAAATTAAGGTACAAGTACAAATTAGGGGGCTGTGTTTACCATAAAGAGCACTTCAGAGAGCTTCCATAGGTGTTTATTATTTAGAATTTTTTCTAGCCTTCGGCAGTTATGGTGTTATATTGTCATAAAAAAAATTCAGATAGCTTCTAGAGGTGTTTAATATTTAGAATTGTTCCTATTTTTCGGTAGTTAGGGGGCTATGTTGCCATAACAAAACACTTTAGAGAACTTCTAGAGCTGTTTAATATCTGGAATTTGTCCTAGCCTTCGGTGGTTTATGGGTATGTTACCATAAAAAAACACTTTAGAGAGCTTTTAGAGCCGTTTAATAATTAGAATTTGTCCTAGCCTCCGATAGTTAGGGGGTAGTGTTGCCATAAAAAACACTTCAGATAGCTTCTAGAACAGTTTTTAATTTAAAATTATTTTCTAGCCTCCGTCAATTGGGGGATGGGCCCACCAAACCCCCCCCTGAAATTATTGGCTGGCTACGGCCTTGCCTTAAGGTCGTTCGCAACGACTGGTTTAAATTGAACGGCTCCTCAAGGTGAAATCGAGTCGCAGAACTAGTTCGAATTGAACGACACAAGGCAATCGGAAAACTCTTTGGCCGAAAGAAGTTTTTTCCCTCCTTGTTCAGCAAATCTACCTCCTCTGCGTCCGTCCCCCCTCTCGGCCATAATACCAAACAATAAGCAACATTGTCCTCACAGGTAGAGATGATCTTAGAGTTTAGGAAAAAGGCTACAAGAGGCAAATTTAAATGCTTCCTTAGAAACTCAAATATTTTAAAACTATCACGTGCTCTAAGGCAGCGCACCACAACCTACGGCCCGCGGGCTGGATCCGGGGCGCCGACTGAGAGGCCTGGTTTGACGTAGACAGTTGGTTAATGTCTGAATTCACTTCTATATCTATAATATCTACATCATCGACAGTTTGCTAACTAAGTTTAAAGTGATCAACTGATGGTACTGACCTATGAGGAAACTCACTTCTAAAAGTAGGGTGTTTGGCTTTAAGGTGTCTCATTAAATTCCCGGTAGAACCACAAGCTAAACTGACGAATTGTGAACAATACCCACACTTGGCTTTTTTGTCTTCAATTTCGGAAAAGTGATCCCAAAGTTTACTTTTTATTAGTGGCTTTTTATTTTTTTAAACAAATGTGCATTTAAATACAACTATACTACTTAATAAACTACGTAATTAATCATAATAAATAAAGTGCTACCGTACCTTTAATAAGTTTTAGTTTGATTCATGAGCAATAATAATACAATAATTAATTTAATAAACTTTAAAAACTTCTCCCTGAAAGCAGGCCTTTGATGCGAAGGGAATAGCTCATTTAAACGATGTGTTTCTCCAAATGGTACCGGTAACTGACTGATTAAAAGCCGTAGGTCGGTCGCGAATGATGAGCCACTTGCCGGTATCAGGTCGGTCGCGAACGATGATCCACTAGCCGGTATCAGGTCGTTCGCGAACGATGATCCACTAGCCGGTATCAGGTCGGTCGCGAACGATGAGCTGCAAAACAAGTATTCGTTCGCGAACGACTGAACGATAAAAATGAACGGCTCATTTAACTGGACTGAATCACTTTAACCCGTTCCCAAGAGTGAGCCGTTCTGCCCATCTATACCCTAAGGTGCATATGAGAACTTTTCGGACACCAAAGTAGTGTACACCTAGAGCTATTTAGTGGCCTCTTATGAAAGATGTGTTTCCATGGCAACGAGATTGGTCTTCGATAGTAGTCTATAAGTTCGTTCCACTGTCCCTGTAATGAATAAAATCAAGTATACACTAGATTTTTTTTTTCTAAAAGTAGTAGCCTATGGTGATAAAGGTAAAAAAATCTAGAAATTTAATTTACTTTTTTATGCCTATTATTATGTGTTAAACAACCTGTTAGCGTTGCAATGTTAAATATTGTTTATTTTTGTTTATGATGTTATTGTTGTATGCATAGCGTGGCAACATTGAACCTTTTGTTTTTTTCTTACTCTCAACGAACATTACCATTGTTGTTTAGGTTTTTTTTTTCGCACCGATTATAATTGCTGTATAATTTTCATCCAAATAAATGTCTACGAACAAGTGTCGTCTTTCACTGCAAGCAAGTCCTGTATACTCACCATTACAACCACTAAACGATTCGTCCATCATAGTTTTTATAAATAGGAGCACGTTTATGAAGTTTGTTTAGCTGCCGTTATCTTAATTTGGTTTTAGAGCTTATAGGGCTTTAAAAATAAACTTACTTACATGAAGATCTCTTGTTTTGAGACATTCTAAATATTTTACAACTAACCAAGAATAATAATTACAATGAATCAGTGATGCAGAAAAGTTTTTATTTGGGGTTGGGGGGTAAAAATAATCATGTGCTTTTATAGGGGATACATTTTTTGAGATAAAAAAAGACCAGGGACATGTAATACAGCTGTCCCTCGCACTACGTGAGTGATTGGTTCTGATAGATAATCGTGTACCACGAAAACGCGTATAGGGAATTTATTTTAACATGGGTGAGATAAGGATTACTCCAAAGGAAAATAGTAAATAAAAACCTAAGGCTTGTAAATAAATGCAATTTCTGTTAATTTATTAACTAGGATATTACTATAGGTAGCCTACACCTTTTGTAAATCTTCAAACCCTGAAATTTGTAAAAAAAATGCAATTTTTAATAAATGTATCTAATTAATATAATGGCACAGGTACACTTACTTTTAATCTTCAAACGCATGATAAATTAACTGGAGCTGGCAAATCTGGATTATCACTCTCTTGATCGCTTGACGACCCTTGGACTGTAAGTTCTTGCTCTCTTGAAGGCCCTGAAAAGCTCTTGCTCTCTTGAAGGCTCTGGAACGGTAAGCTCTTGCTCTCTTGACGGCCCTGGGACAGTAGGCTTTTGCTCTCTTGAGGGTGCTGGGACGGTAAGCTCTTGCTCCTTTGAAGTCCCTTGGACTGTAAGCTCTTGCTCTCTGAAAGGCCCCTGAACGGTAAGCTCCTGTACTCTTGAAGGCTCTTGCCTGACAGATCTTACTGTCATGAAGGCCCTGGGTCGTTAGACTGAAGATTTTCAACCTTTCTGATGAAATGGTGCTATAGTCAATATCTATACATAACAGTAAAATAGAGTAAAATGTTATCCATGTTGACTGCAAACAATTTGTTTATATTTTATAAAAGGTGCTCCTAATGCCCATACGTTTAACTTCTGTTCCCCTGGCATAAAGTGTATAATAGAGCAGGACTGGCTGATATAGGATACGAATATCCTCTGCAGCACATTCATTACCCTACAATACATGTTAAGTAAAATAAAAACTAATTACAGCAATATGTTTAATTGGAAATCATAAATAATCTAGAACGCTATGCTTTTTAATATTCTATGTAATGTTGGCAGATTTATAGGAGTCTACGAATTTCAAATAATTACTTAAACTTATTTAAATAATTTAATTGAATTAATATACTGATTTGGCTACACTCTAGTATACAAGTAGTAAATTAAGAAGATTCTATCCTGCTGCCCTCTACCAGAAGTGTGACAAAGCTTTTACGTTAGACGTTTCTTCAGTTAAACCTCAAATCGGCCATTTGTGGATATGATTAAGGTTTTCTCTTAAAGATGTATATTTCAAAACTGTCTGAATGGATACCATTCCGAGTGGATACTATTCCAGTTTTTGTGGATATAATTCAGGTGGATACAATTCAGGATCTTCACAAGTGTAGTGTGTTACAAAATTGTCGGAATGGGTATCATTCCGAGTAGATACAATTCAGTCCCCTCGTCTTGATCACTCAAATGAACATTTACATCGAGGACCATCCTTTGATGGGGTGGAGATGGAGGTTGAACCCAAAAGAAAGAATCTACATTTTTAACCATTTAATTGGAGAGCCAGGGGAGAGGCTAAACATTGTTTAAAATATATATAAATAGGAAGACTGTAGTGATCCCACTTTGCTAACTGCCTTTGATTTAGTAGTGGTTCGAATGTTTACAATATAATATGATGCCCAGGAGTCTTGGATTGACACAGAATTTTTTTTTTCACGAAGTGATGTATTAATTTTGCCCCACAATGTGAAGTTTAAATAAACACACTAAAAGGGGCTGCACAATTAATTAACGAAAAACTTTCTACCCTTCGCGGCAAAGAGTGGGGAGACACATTGATAGTAAGACACAAACATTTCAACTGCATCCATTTCAATGTTATTTCACTTTAATATCAATTGGAGTGAGAGCTATCCTCACTTCCTTGCAAATAGTAATTGGCGTTCTCTACCCAATACTTAATACACAAGCGTCTGTGTTTTTTTTTTAGTGAAACTAAAAAACATTTCTCATATTAATAAAAACATATTTCAAATTAAAACAAAGATAAAACTGTACCAAAAAAGTTTCATCATATTTAAAGTGGATTTATTTTAATTTCAAAAGGTCAATAAGCTTTCACCCCGAACGGGTAGTAAGAAGCGGTGCTAATAATAATAATAATAATAATAATAATAATAATAATAATAATAATAATAATAATAATGATAATAATAAGCTTTCACCAATCCTTCAAGACTATTGATAGTCTAAAGAGCAAAATTAATTTTTCTTGGTAACTGTGCAAATCTTGTAATCAAAGATTCGGTGTCAATATGTATGTCTCTGTGAACACACATGAGCGCCAGTCACATGGGTCTAGCCTGTCTTGTTGCATTTATGAGAAACTTTTTCGAGATATATTGGCGTGTATGGCTAGCAATACTATTGTTGGACATCTGGTCTCTAGGCATTTGGCTGGGAGTCGTTCTCAAGTGCGGATGTGTGTTTCAATGCAACCTCCATATTTAAACCAATTAAGGAGAGCGAGCAAGACAAAGAAAAAGATCAATCAGAGTGAGCTGTTTGAGTCGGAAAGGGACAATAGCCCGAGGGCAAATAATTGCACCTAATGAACAAGACCTTAGTCAAGGGAGTTTTTTTTGGGGGGTTCAACCTCCCCTAAATTTTATGAACAAAAAAAATATATATGGCTCAAACAATATCAAAACTAAGGTACAAATACAAATTAGGGAGCTGTGTTACCATAAAAAGCACATCAGAGAGCTTCTAGAGGTGTTTAATATTCATAATTTTTTTCTAGCCTTCGGCAGTTAGGGGGTTATGTTGCCATAAAAACATTTCAGATAGCTTCTAAAACTGTTTATCATTTATATTTTTTTCTAGCCTCCGACAATTGGGGAATGTATCCACCAGACCCCCCCTGAAAATATTGGCTGACTACGGCCTTGCTTACTAAACCGGTTGCAGAAAGAAACCCAACTGCAACCATCCTACCTATATAAATATAAATAATGTTTAAACTATGGGTGTTCTTATGAGTCCAGATTAGACTTTAGTGTACTCCAAGGAACAAGTTGAGATCGTAATTTTAAAAAAAAATACTATAGAGAAGTAAAATTGAGTATGACTTTAATTTGAGGAACATAATATGAAAACACATTATATTATAAACATTAATTTAATCATATTAATTAAATTCATGGTGATTTAGTAAGGAGAGTTATGCTATTAATTAATTGCAAGGAACGCCTAAGAATAAGTTATAAAGAGGTTTAAATGAATAAAGAAAATCAAGTAAATACTTATACAGTACAGTAAATACTAAATTCAGTTAAGGAACGTCTAAACAACTTTTCAATCAATAATTATATATTTTTAAGGTTCTTGGCTTCAATTCACCACATAACCTAGGTAATCTCATATGTTTTCTAGTTTTACTGTATATATTTTTACTGGATTTTCTTTATTCATTCAAACCTCTTTATAACTTATTCTTAGGCGTTCCTTTCAATTAATTAATTAAATCCTATATACAAAAAGGAATTTTGATCTTTCAACATCACATTTTTCCATACTTTGTAAGGCAAGTTTAAGCTTACAGTTTACTAATAATTCTGAAATAGAAACAAGTTCTCAAAATGTATAAAAATCCCATTACTTCTCAACATTCTAAGACTATAGCCTTTTATGTAAAAAAATAAATCAAAAATCAAATATGAAATACAACATTATTACATAGCAATTATTATTAATTCTCGACATCCAAAGTCAATAGCCCTTTAGGCCTATACAAAGAAAAAATATTCCTCAATTTAATTTTACATGAAACAGCAAAATTATTCCATAATAGTTACTTACTTATAACCACAAAGGGTAAGTTTCCTAATAGTACAAACAAAATTATTTATATCTCTTTTATAAATATACGAACCGTGCATATAGGTCTAGCGTAAAGAAAATAAGTATAATGATTACCGCCTCATATATATTAATCTTTGACCAACATATTTGCGTTATTTGCCTTCAGTGTTACACACATGAAAAATATATTTAAAGTGTAGAGTTAGAACCTTACAATATTTTTTTATTTTAAATTTAAATAACTCTAAACATTACGATTGAATATGAATTTTGTAAAGCGAACATTTTTATAAAAAAATATTAAATCGAAATGTAAATGTTGTTACATAATAGTAATTCTATAGCAGAGATGACACTATCCTATTCAGGAAGAGAATTCCTCAAGATTGCTGGTTAAGGCCTCGTTGACATCCATACATACGGCTAGACCCAGAGAGGGGGAGGTAAGGAAAATAGGATGAGGCGTACCCACACTTCTCATGGGCCCTTTTAATACTCGTGGAGACAGCTTATGTCTGCACCCGTTGTAACATCGATTAAGTTTGGAGAGACAATAATATAATAATATTATATTGATAATATTAAATCATCGAAGTTACAAGAAACTAGAACAGTGAAATGAAATATAAAAATTATAATTACTATGGTAATTAGTATTCACCTCTGCCAGCATTTGACTCCATATTACGTAAACATCAACATAACCACCAGTGAAGTAAAAGTATGTCCGAGCCGGCTGACTAAAGGAACGACCGGGATACGAACTAGTTCTATGCTCTGTCACAAACACGCCTTAGAAAATCGTATAAGATAGTACCATGATCCAGAATATTCGTGGCCAGCCCTGTCACATTGCATTTCCGTCATCTCTCTCTTTCTTGTTGTATTGCTTTCCCCCACCTTTCCCTTCCATGCTATTATGTTTCTAGCTGAGCTGCAGTTTGAATATAAACTGGTATTTTCCCCTTGTTCCTTACTCTTGTTTGGATTCGCTCCGAGGACACTTCGTGTCTTAATGTAAGCTTATCAAAATTCTCTTTTCAGCCAGTCTATTCTAAATTTATTATTTAGGCTTAAATATTTTCTTTCTATATTAACTTTCTTTGTATCATGGATTAAACTAATTTAAAATCAGTTTGCTTTCTTGAACCTTTCGAATCTGTCAACACCCATACATTACCTGTTTTGAATATGGATTCTGATTAAAACTATACTTTAATTTTGATTTATTTTACGTTCCTTCAGAATGGCTCTAAAAACTAATTGTAAAGACTTTATATTAGTATTGCATCTATATTTGGTGAATATTTGGACTTTGCACTTTCGGAGACTACCATTTATATGTTTATGATAATAATTTCGTAATGTTTGTTGCCAATGGGCATTTAATTTTTTTTACTTAAGGACTATATTCTTAGAGATCCTTGAATACGTGACTATGTATGGGCTTAAATGCCGAGCACAGACTATTTCAGCATTTACTACATATTTAAAATCGATATATTAGGAACTTAGTTCAAATTAACTAACATTTAATAGTTTACACTTATTTAATATATTGCTGTTTATAATTAAAGTTGATAGTTTAGTAGTACCTCTGCAAAACTTTTTTTTGTTAAATGGAATATTTATATATATATATATATATATATATATGGGTTCATAGATTGGTCAGCTGGGTCAGTGATGCAATCTTGGTTTATTACATTTCTTTGGGATCCATCTTAACTGTTTATTATGAGCACATATTGCAATCATTGTTATTTAAATTTATATGCATATATCAAAGAGATTAAATGAATCTCTGCCGGTTGGTGTAGCTTAGCTGAAGATTTTCATGTGTTACTCTTGAGGGTTATAACCATACTATTTTTTTTTACTTTTATGAATTTACATACCTTGATAGATTATTAAAGTTAATAATCCTTATTATGAAACATAAATGTTGTATTGTTAAACTCATATATTATTCATTTAAATAAATTATATTCTTAGCACTCTCCTTTGATCTATCTTTGTTTCATCCCGCCCAAAATTACCGAGGTTGTCACAATAATGAAAATTACCTCTTGCCAGTTAAATTCTATTCTTTTTTTTTTAAAGATCTCAGGTGTGTGTGTGAAGCAATCCAGCTGGAGAAAATTCAAACACACACACACACACACATATATATATATATTGCATTGTTCATATGGGTCACTCTGCAAATTTTGTTTATTTTTGTTATTTTGTACCTCCTCCTCCCCCTGTCCCTTAAGGACGCAGGACGGTTACACCGTTGACACCAGTACCATTAATGGGGGCCACAACCTAGACTTGGTGGCGTGGCACAACGAAGCGTTATTGAGGGGATTTGAATGGAGAAAGCACTTAAGATATTGTCACTTAAATATTTATTCAGGGCTTTAACACACATCCATGGTTGATCCAGGCACACAATTGAACGTTAAACGGAAACCTCTTTTTCATAATGCCCATGCATGTGCGCAACTAAATATATCAATTAATGAACGCCACAACACAGACATAATAATAATGGGGTCTGGAATCCCTTGAAGAACAAATTATTTCCTACTCTTAAGAGTTCACAACCTTTAAAACAACTACATACAAATCCGTGCTCGCGCAGTTGCGCAATTAAACACGTCGCTACTGCCCTAACCAGGTTCGAGATGACATGCTCTAAGATAACTTCAAGACGAGTGTGATCGACGAGCCTGAAGTAAGAACCTCAGAGCTCGTAGAGACAGTGCACAGCCGTCTGGACAGGAACAAAAGAGTAGCGCAGAGTACACACACAAAAAAGTCAAGGAAACTCGGCACAAAGCGAGGCAAGGAGAGTAATGTGGCTGGGGAAACATATGACGATCCACATGTGCCGTGATGATCAGTTATTCCTTGGTGTTCTTGACTCTCGTAGAAAGTCGAACTTTCCAGTCCTCTCTCGGTCTTCTCAAATGCATTAGCATTCGACATGCCTACTAGTGGCCGAATCTCGAACCTTGGCTGTGCCACTCAGCTTGCTGGTGTGAGCGCAGCCTTCATTTGGGTCTGGTGGGTATGGATAAGGTGTTTTGGTTTACTGAGCCAAGGTTAAATGGGACAATATGGGTAAGATGATAAACAATTCCCAGACGGTCTTAATAATTTCGAATTAATTCTTGCCTTGTAGCTAGATATGATGATACATCAGCAGCACGTATATTTTAACGGCACTTAGTCAGAAGTCTGATTTTGATAAATGTGTGATTATAGTTAATGTGCATTTTTCTGTGAATTAGAAAAATAAATTAATGAAAAAATGAATTAAATCAACTGATTATCTGCTTATTACAAATAATCCATACAATCATAAGTAGTACGGTCGGCGTATGGAAAAAGCGCTGTGATTGGCTGGCTAGATCACGTGATACCATCGCAAGCCCCTTCCCCTTTCCCTGTGGAGTCATCACAACCCTGGTGCCAGTTTGGCGGCTCGACAAGAATATATTATGACCTTGAATGATGTCGCATGGGGAGTATGGGAACAGCGCTGTGATTGGCTGCTATTTATAGCACTGGCTCAGTACAGCGCTGTAATTGGCTGTTTTTATAGCACTGACTGAGTACAATTCTTTCCCCTCCCCTTCCAAGTTTGACGCCCTTTCCCCTCTGGTTATTTCCATGACAACATGGGGTTAACGACCTGTTGTCCTCCTTTAATGTCGCAAAGGTTTATTTCTGGAGTTTTCTTCCGTAGATCTTCTCTGTGGTAGTGGGTTATTCCTGATGCCTCATACCTGTCGCCATTACTCTTCATCTCAATGATCATGTTTTCTTCTTCAACTAGTTTATGAAGAAAGGTATCCATAACATTTTTACCACTATAGACTACAGGGGGTTTCACAAATTTACCTTCGGAATCGACTACTACATATGCAAATCCTGATGGCGTATGCTTCGTCATTTTTGTAGCTGATGAGTGATTGGGGCTAGGTGCACACCCTGATATTTTAATATTAAAACACTCAAAATCTACATAAATCACATACGGGATTTTGAGAAAATGTTTATGTGTCAAAAGTCTCAATATTTTATCCTCTTCCTCAGGCATCTGTATCTTCTGAGCGTTTAAATCAGCACACCGCTCACAATGCTCATCCCTGAGATTTTTCTTTGAAAATCTATGCAAGCAATATTTGCAATAGTATGATTCACCATAGTGAGCTTAGCAATCTGCTGAAGTTCTTAATAAGACAATAATGTCCCCCATCCACATTCGAAAAAACAACAAATCCACGGGATTTTCACTACTAAGCTTAGTTATCCTTATGGAAATATTTCCCCTTGGTAGCAATATACAATAATAAATGCTTTATTTTGATTTTCAAACTTAGCTATTTGCGGTATTTGCACAGAATATTCAATACCATCCATATTAATTTACCTCTCAGTGATATATACTTATTCACTCGATAAGCGTGATCTTCAACTAGGTATAGAAGTGCTAGCACAGACCAAAGAAAACATTTACTGTCAGCATATATTATATTTATGAGGGCATGTTTATTTCTCAACTCTTATGGTAATGAAATATGGCCGTAAGCAGCCAAAGGAATATATTTAGCTGGTTTAAGTTCTAAGTATTTCACAAGGTCCTCAGACCAACCACTTCCCTTGTGGTGGAAATAAGAAGCTGCTTCAATCATGTATGTGAATTCAACCTCAATCTGCGATTTTAGTGCGTCAGGACTTAGAGTGACGATACACTTACTGCTAAAGAAAGGAGCGATTGTTTCCTCTACCTCCCCTCCAACACTAGAGTACACTACACAGGCAGATGTATAAGATTTTAGATTACCCACTACACCAAGTTTTTGGGCAAGCGTTGCTTTCAATTTCCTTTTAATCTCGTTAATAAAGACTAAAAATATCGAGTCTTTCGAGGGAGAGATCTTGATGATTTTGACCGTACTATTCAAAGCTTCTGAAAAATTACAAGGGTCGTAATCTTCATTGGCATCAAGATTCTCAATATATTCCTGCTCTCTTGACTTTGAACCAACAGAAACATTCCCTAGTGATGTTTCTCCTGTTGCAGTACAGTTCCTAAGCTAGTGTTGTAATAGACTATCCCACCGTGAAAATATTTTTCTGCATTTATCACACTCGAACGACTTCACCTCCCGACTATGTGAGGAAAATGTCGCTGTAAGCTGTCACTCCTACTAAAAACTTGTCCACACTCATCACACTTTTTAAGTCCACCCCTCATTTTGTAAACGTATATGACGTGCCAGGTTGGTAGGCTTGGTAAAAGATTTTGAACAATTCTTACAAAGGAAGACCATTTTAATCAAGCGTGTTGTATTAAAACAAATAATTAAAATCTTAATTATAGAGCGTGTTGTATGAAAACAAACAGATAAAATCTTTACTATAGTTGACTTGACAATTATTTATTACCAATCCTCTAGATGTGGAAGACAAGATTCAAACCAGAACAAACGAGTATTTGACGAAAACCTTTATATACTAAGACAGTAAGTTAAAGCCCTTGTATAAAATCATAAACACTATTTATCTGTGAGTAACAAGACATGTGTGTGCATAATTATTTCAACTCCAAATGGTACACCTAGAAATAAAATCAATAAACATGGTAAATAGTGTACGGGTAACATATGCGTTATTGTCTGAATCCATTATTATATCGCTATTTACGAGTAAATTATTATGCTAAGCCAAGCTTATATTCATTTCTTAATAACTTTCATTCTGTCCCATCTAGTGAGCAAAATTGGTACTTATAATTTCTTAATATCTTGTGTTAGGCCGTACATATAGGTATTAAAAAATTGTAGCTATCATTATTCATACAATAATCTAATTACACTAATGAAATAGGATAAGGAAAGTATATATATATATATATATATGGGGAAAGTGTACCCACAATTGAGTGGAGGAAGAGTTTGAAATAATGTAGGGAAATTACCCTTAGTTTAATAGTGCAGTGTTCGAAATCTAACCTCATCAACAAACCATACTAGACGAGCCCCACGTTTATGCCTGCATGTTCACCAATACATATATAAGGTTTTACTTAAAAACACAATATATATTGATCAAATATAATGATTAGCTCATCACATTAATATTAATAGAAACAATATTTACCTGAAATTATGTTCTTCTTGTTTAAGGCCTTAGTTAGAATAGAAAACCTGACATCCATTTATAATAAAAATATTTCACTACTACTCGAACGTCACGTGGTGAGCATAAATACAATAATGAATAGCTGTTTCTGTTTCATAATGATGGCATAAAGGTGGAGCTGGTGTAGTATGGTTTGTTTATGAGGCTAGAGTGTAACACTTAATTAAGTTAATTTAGATTGTCAAAGATCAAAGAACCCACGAGAGCTAGACACCTCTGGACAACCACTAGTATCAAATTAGGGGTGGGACGGCATAGCTAACATGGCATGTCCTCAATATAGACTCCTCCTCACATGTCAAAAGCAGATAATGGTCTCCAATTACACAATTGTTTTCAATCTGAACTGATCGCAATATTGACTACACCAAATAGTTGAACTTGAGTTGAATAACAGTCAATATTCTCCCTTTTTTTTATCCTATACTAGCACGGGTGGATCCAGATATTTTCATTGGGATGTCATAATGATAAATAACATAATTGCTTAAAATGTTAGATTGCTGTTTAAAGCACATCTAATCAAATTTATTCATATTTGATCCTATGCATGTTTTAATCCACGATCATCTTCTCCAAATTAAAAAAACTTTAAATTAATTATTTAATTTGGCCCTACTTCAACAAATTTTAGAAAAATGGTTCACTCTAGAAGCTATTAGTAATCATTGCCTTGATTTAAAAAAAAATAGATTTCTTTATAAATTATAAGCCAACATTTAAAGTGTTTCTCACCTAATTATTTTTCAAATTTGGATGCCCCTCGAAGCTATTTAGAGTGATCCTCACCTTAATTTTTTAGGATAGTTAAATACCTATGGAAGATATTCTTTGAAATGGTCTTCCACCAATTTTTTTTTGAAAATTGAGTTATTTCAGAAACTAAGTTATTTGAGGTGTTGTCGCCTGAAAATTCTACAAAATGACATGCATCTAGAACATATTTGGATTTGTTTTCTCCTGGACATTTATGAAATTTGGTTGATATTGGAACTTATTTTATTCTTTCCTCCCCTGACTTTTTCTGCCAGTTAGATGCCTCTAGTCTAGTAGGTATCTAAAGCGGTCTTCTTCGGCAAACTTTTGACAGTACAATGCATCTAGAAGACATTTGTAGCTTTATTTGAAGCTATCTTTCAGATTCATATTATATATCGGAGGATTTGAACTATATCCACGCGGAAATTTATTCCAGTAAGGGGCAAATTATTTCCTGGGGGACAGAGTGACCCACGGTTCCACTGCTCCTTCTGTCCACATATAATCTATATTCGGTATTCGTGGATGAACCGCTTTCAGGCTATTATTAATCTTCTTTACCGTGTGGTAGTGTACCAGCTCTATGTGGAACAATGTTCGTTACTCGGAATCACGACAAATATACCTACATGCAAACGAATACTTTTTACACACTTCCGTGAGCTATATTGACCATTGAATAAACGCGAACAAGTAACGCACGCGTGGAGCTGGCTCAAGAGATGTCTGCGCGTTAAAAGACAAGAAATGGTATAATATATCTGTGTTGTAATTTCTTTCTAATATTAGAAATTTCATTTTGTTTTTGTAATAATTTTCTAACTTTCACAGGGGGTCAACTAAACCATCGAACCCCCCTTGAATCCGTGCTTGTATACTAATAATTAATACTAGGATATATAATTTTGTTGATAAACCCAGTTTTTACACTTTTGGTATCGCTACTAAAATATATAGCCTCTGTGGCGCAATTGGCTAGCGCGTTCGCTTGTTAACCGAAAGGTTAGTGGTTCGAACCCATTCAGGGCGTAGATTTTTACTAAGTCTTAATGTTAATTTCTTAACAATGTGCTTTATTTTATGTTTGGGTTAAATGCTTATATACTAATTGCGTTAAGAAAGAGTATATTAAAATAAAGTGTAGCCGTGTTTTCTTGGAAAGAACGTTGAAAACCAAGTAGGATAAACCACCCCAAGTACACCTAATCGATATTTGAACCTTGACGATTTAGTTGCACCCTACCTATTTACTCTAAGGGGAGGATGCAACTTTACATGACAAGCAAAATAGCATGAAACAGCAATTTATTACATGATAATAGAGAACATAATATTTGGTTACAGATACAATAGGTTTATATGCTTTTGATTCTCTATACAAGGGAATACATTATTAAACATCGATTCACACTGGCTGGAGCCTGGCTCTGTGGCTAACATACCTAGGTTTCCCCCATTGCATTACGTGTCGGCAACACCCGACTAAAGACTGCATTAAATTCGTCTGAGACGAATTGGGGTTATTTCTTGGAACGTCGTGCCCTCAGAAAAATGGAGCAGCCTGTATACGGTCTCCCCACAAAATATAAGTCCCTAAAAGGACGATAGCAGTCACCATACTGGTTGACCTAATTTGAGATCCAGTTCCAAAATTAATAAGCAAGGTTTTCACCATTAAAGCAACCACACCAGCTGGGGCGGGGCTTAAGCCACCCATACAAAACTATATAATTCAAATGCAACCATGCGGGCCTGGGAGGTCCCGCGCAAGCAAAAGGAACAGAATAAAAGTGGGTAAGGTTAAGCCACAAGACGACAAGAGAGGTAGGCTCCCTACCGCTGGCCAAACTGACCCAAATAGGTCATAGTCGATACCTAGCCGCTCCCCTTTTCTCAAGGGCATACGTTCCCTTTGGAAAACCACCCAATAAGGGGAACCTAGTAACTGATTAACAATGTCAGCAACACCTTAACTATTAGGCCGGTGCGTTCACTCTTTACTAGTCAACACGCTATACAGACAAAAGGCCGGCTTATGACCAATAACATTAACTAATATACCACCTCTATACACTAACAATACAGCTCGATCCCAAACTGTAAATCCAGAAGGACCACCCCTCCTGTCCCGACCATGGAGGTGACGTATAGGAGGGCACATCCAATAACCCAATAGTTCATTCGACGCATACTACCTATCCAGAATACCTAACACCTAATAAATAAAACAATTAACCTAAAACATATTAACTATACTAAGTTGGACCCTAAGTGGGCTCATATATGCTAGGAGCATATGAAGCACATTTCTTCCGAAGCAACCTGTCGCCCCCGTGAGAGCCAAGTAGAACTGAGTTTACACCGCCCACATTATGACAAGACCAGCCATAGGTCCCGTAGAAACCCAGCTAGCGCTAGATCACAGTCCCGCTAGCCGGTCCACAATACCTCCACTTCACTACGACTGGTACCACGCTTTTAGTTGAGTGGAGTAGATACTACCCCGCCCGAGCCTCCTCCAGGTTGGTTGGGTTGAACTGGCCCGTTCGGAGGGGGTGACGGCCGGGTGTAGCGTAGCCTGTAGATCTCCGAATCGGTCCGTACGGCAGAAAGGTGCAATGGCGTGAAGTGCACCACAAGTTGCAACGTCGGATGGATGGAAACTGCCTGTGGCGGGGGCTAACTCTTTAGAACCCTGTATTCTTCTCTATGCGACGCCACAACAACCTGATGAGACAGCTCCGGTCCGCTACTATATGGGCCAAGACAACAATGATTAGACGACCGAACAGCTCCAAAATACTAGGTCGTAGTCTGGCTTTCTTTATACTATATATTTATCTTCAGGACACTCACGGCCTGGATAAAAGTAGGGGAAGACAAAGAAAAAGGGAATACAAGAGCCAACCACGCTTCAGCAAGCCGGGCATGGATAAGTGCGCCGACAAAAGGGGGTGTGTGCGGCGGCACATGCGTAGAGAGTAGAGATCGAGCCTCATTATCTTGGTCAGGGATCGACCCCGATAACTTCACTCAGAAAGCCAATCGATATATGAAAATAAATGTAACACATGATGAGATCGATTCCCTTGTGCGAGCAAGTAGGCATTTGCTCGGCACATAGTCTACTTCGAGAGTGGCTCACTTGACCATGGAACCACAGAAGCAGGTTCAGTGTAATATTGTTTGTACCACATAGTCTTAATACATTAATTATTAATAAATATTATATATTGTATATACTGATTTAGTCCACAATAAAAGTATTTTTGTCAAGACAAGTTTAAATAGCTCAGACAATTTTTTTTTCTTATAAATGTAATGGAAATGCTTTCGGAAAGAATAATTAGTCAGTTTGTAAATTTATTAACTTTATTACTCGCATTAATTCCTGGTTTAGTATTTGATTTAAGTATTGAATTGAAGTCTTTATAATTATCAGTTTTATTTTAAATTTATTTCAAACATAAGCCTACACTTTCTATATCAATAGTCAAATGAGTAATTGACGGGGAGGTGAGTTTAATTTAATTTAAAGTAAATTAGAGTAAAATTAATTATAATTTGAGGAAGAAAAAGTTCGAAAACAAATACATGTACAACTACTACAATATACTATATGGAATATTATTTCCAGACAATTTAAATGCTGCAAAATCCATAATCTAATCAAGTTATTGGAAGAGCATGCGAAATGATTATGGCGAACAGACTATAGTTGAAATGGATTATAGTAGAAACTGTATACATTAATTCATAGTTCTGACACCAGTAAAATATTTAATGTAAAAAATATACCATCTAATACTTCCGTAGGTCCAAGTCAGTGCGGTAGTATGGGAACAAATCGGGGAAAGGATGGGGGCTGATATAACAATATAGCAATTGAAGAGTAAATTTAAATTTATTAAAGACAAAAAAGTTAATATACATAAGAGTATTAACATGAGACAGTACCTGTATTCTATTTGCTTGGGTGATTACAAACAAGTTAAGTGAGGGCATTAGCCCGCTCAGTTTTCATTAAAAAAATTGATCACAAAACGACTCTAACTCTCAGAATGAAACAACGACTGACATTATTCATAGTTTAAACTGTGAACCAGACCAATAGGTCAAAAATAGTAAATTTATTTATATTAGTTGTGGTAGCTTCTTAAGGAACACTCCTGCTCTACACTACTACAGCCAACTGAACATATACAAGATTGCATGATCAGGAGAAACATTATTTTTGTACGAAAAGAGTCCTAGCTAATCAGGTACTAGATATTAAGATAGTACGTTTGGGCATGAGATTCATTGGGAAAGCGTTGAGTCCTCATCACAAAACGTAGTCTAACTAACCCATTACTAACAGAGCAGGTATAATTTTCTTAAATAAGTTACAGTAGCATTCCTTTGAAACTAGGAAAGTCAACAGATACCTTCATCAATAAATGTGCTGCCAGCAGAAACGTTCGGCTTGTTTGAAAGCATAACAAATAGATAACCAGACCTAGACCACGGGAGGCTAGGATTAGTAAAAAACAATAATTGGGCCTATTCCTAATTAGAAGCACCAAAGCTATTTATAGCTTCCCGGAATAGTGAAGTTCACAAGGAACACATTAAAGGATAGTATCTCCTAAGGCCAAAGCCACTAGCCCAACAAGTAGGCCTATCTTTAGTATGGCCGGTACTCACAAAGTATCAAACAAAAGACTCAAAACACACCTGTAATATCGCAGTGAGTCATAGTTTGCCCACCAAGAATGGCAATACCCAAGGTAATGTCAATATTACACATAAACAACAAATACCTAATTAGGACGTTAATACTAACGTAGTAATGCCATATCACAAATTCAGGCCATATTAGATTTTAGTGTAAAATAGCCAAGTAAGATAAATAACACAATACCGAGGATCACACGGCTCTATCTAAACATTCTAAAGATACCTGTCCTTACGCGACTTATAATAAATAATTAAGTGAGACCTTATTAGCAGGTAATTTGACGGATCCCATTCAGGAATAGCAAATTAGCCTAATTATAACCATCTTGTATTGAATTACAACATATGCCCAAACCTGGCTCAAACACCTAGCTTAAATAAGGAAAGGTTTAACATGAAAAGTGGCGAGGCGTCATCCCCACCGAGCTAGGGCGACCGATTGTTGGCTGTTAAAGAGCCACACGGTCCTTGGGAAGTGAACATATTCAGTATATCAGTCAAAAAGTATGATAAATAAAAGTCATTATATTAAGACCAGGTAATCCGTATTTATATGCATCTAATTTTGAACAAGACATGGGGAAAGGAGTGGGGGTAAAACGACCAATAAAATACAAGGAACCACAAAAAGGATACCTGGATGGTGATGAGTGGTTTTTGCGCTGGCGCGACCAACAGTTGTGTCTTGTTTGGACAGGGCTCGTCTTACCTTATTTGGATAAGTCCAAATCAAACGGAGTGACAAGTGAATTTGCATCGGGACATCGTGTTTTTGCACGAGGTAGGCAGCGTTATAGTCAACTGCGGTAGAATATACTAATCCCTTATAGTTCTTGTAATGGTGTTACTCATGTTTGAATATGCCAATATGTGAGGGCTTAATCCTGTTGGCCCTAAAGTAGTAAAATCAATTATTAAATGCAACATTATTTCTTATTATTTTCTCACAAATTATGATACATTTGAGAGGATAGATTTTTTATCAAAGACTTGATCAATTTTAACTATCCTCGACATGAACGCTATTAAATAATTCACACAGTTATTTTATTTTCTTTAAAAAGGAGATTGGAGTTGTCGGCTTAGGAAGCTATTGTTGGTTGCCCCCTGAACGCTAGAACAGTACAAATTTCACCTGGATTGCAAACACGCCCAAAATTTTACGTCTACCTAAATATCAAGTTTCCAGTAGGACAACAACTAAAAGGATGACTAACGGGAATTATTTCTTGAGTGTGGCATAACCCATTGGCCACCCGGGCTTTTCTCCTAACCTAGCCTAGCCTAAACCTAGCCTAGCCTAAATTAAGCTAGAAATATTCGTGTAACACGTAATTTAATTACATTTAGACTGTCAACACTGAAAGGCCGCATGACTGCTAGACACTCGTGGGAAGAACCTATTGTCAAATTAGGGATAGGATGGCATAGCTAACTTGGCGTGTCCACAATATAGACATTTCCTCACGTTTCAAAAGAAGATAATGGTCTCCAATTACACAATTGTTTTCAATCTGAACTGACCGCAATATTGACTACACCAAATAGTTGAACTTGAGTTGAATAACAGTCAATATTCTCCCTTTTTTTTATCCTATACTAGCACGGGTAGATCCAGATATTTTCATTGGGATGTCATAATGATAAATAACATAATTGCTTAAAATGTTAGATTGCTGTTTAAAGCACATCTAATCAAATTTATTCATATTTAATCAAATGCATGTTTTAATCCACGATCATCTTCTCCAAATTAAAAAAAACTTTAAATTAATTATTTAAATTGGCCCTACTTCAACAAATTTTAGAAAAATGATTCACTCTAGAAGCCATTAGTAATCATTGCCTTGATTTAAAAAAAAATAGATTTCTTTATAAATTATAAGCCAACATTTAAAGTGTTTCTCACCTAATTATTTTTCAAATTAGGATGCCCCTTGAAGCTATTTAGAGTGATCCTCACCTTAATTTTTTAGGATAGTTAAATACCTATGGAAGATATTCTTTGAAATGGTCTTCCACCAATTTTTTTTTGAAAATTGAGTTATTTCAGAAACTAAGTTATTTGAGGTGTTGTCGCCTGAAAATTCTACAAAATGACATGCATCTAGAACTAATTTGGATTTGTTTTCTCCTGGACATTTACGAATTTTGGTTGATATTGGAACTTATTTTATTCTTTCCTCCCCTGACTTTTTCTGCCAGTTAGATGCCTCAAGCTTAGTAGTTATCTAAAGTGGTCTTCTTCGGCAAACTTTTGACAGTACAATGCATCTAGAAGTCATTTGTAGCTTTATTTGAAGCTATATTTCAGCTTCATATTATATATCAGAGGATTTGAACTATATCCACGCGGAAATTTATTCCAGTAAGGGGCAAATTATTTCCTGGGGGACAGAGTGACCCACGGTTCCACTGCTCCTTCTGTCCACATATAATATATATTCGGTATTCGTGGATGAACCGCTTTCAGGCTATTATTAGTTTTCTTTACCGTGTGGTAGTGTACCGTCTCTATGTGGTACAATGTTCGTTACTCGGAATCTCGACAAATATACCTACATGCAAACGAATACTTTTTACACAATTCCGTGAGCTATATTGACATTTGAATAAACGCGAACGAGGAACGCACGCGTGGAGCCGGCTCAAGAGATGTCTGCGCGTTAAAAGAAGAGAAATGGTATAATATATCTGTGTTGTAATTTCTTTCTAATATTAGAAATTTCATTTTGTTTTTGTATTAATTTTCTAACTTTCACAGGGGGTCAACTGAGCCTTCGAACCCCCCTTGAATCCGTGCTTGTATACTAATAATTAATACTAGGATATATAATTTTGTTGATAAACCCAGTTTTTACACTTTTGATTTCGCCACTCGAATATATAGCCTCTGTGGCGCAATTGGCTAGCGCGTTCGGCTGTTAACCGAAAGGTTAGTGGTTCGAGCCCACTCAGGAGCGTAAATTTTTACTAAGTCTTAGTGTTAATTTATTAACAATGTGTTTTATTTTATGTTTGGGTTAAATGCTTATATACTAATTGCGCTAAGAAAGAGTATATTAATATAAAGTGTAGCCGTGTTTTCTTGGAAAGAACGTTGAAAACCAAGTAGGATAAACCACCCCAAGTACACTTGATCGATATTTGAACCTTGGCGGTTTTGTCTACTTCGAGTGTGGCTCACTAGACCATGGGACCACAGAAGCAGGTTCAGTGTAATATTGTTTGTACCACATAGTCTTAATACATTAATTATTAATAAATATTATATATTATATATACTGATTTAGTCCACAATAAAAGTATTTTTGTCAAGACAAGTTTAAATAGCTCAAACAATTTTTTTTCTTATAAATGTAATGGAAATGCTTTTGGAAAGAATAATTAGTCAGTTTGTAAATTTATTAACTTTATTACTCGCATTAATTCCTGGTTTAGTATTTGATTTAAGTATTGAATTGAAGTCTTTATAATTATCAGTTTTATTTTAAATTTATTTCAAACATAAGCCTACACTTTCTATATCAATAGTCAAATGAGTAATTGACGGGGAGGTGAGTTTAATTTAATTTAAAGTAAATTAGAGTAAAATTAATTATAATTTGAGGAAGAAAAAGTTCGAAAACAAATACATGTACAACTACTACAATATACTATATGGAATATTATTTCCAGACAATTTAAATGCTGCAAAATCCATAATCTAATCAAGTTATTGGAAGAGCATGCGAAATGATTATGGCGAACAGACTATAGTTGAAATGGATTATAGTAGAAACTGTATACATTAATTCATAGTTCTGACACCAGTAAAATATTTAATGTAAAAAATATACCATCTGATACTTCCGTAGGTCCAAGTCAGTGCGGTAGTATGGGAACAAATCGGGGAAAGGATGGGGGCTGATATAACAATATAGCAATTGAAGAGTAAATTTAAATTTATTAAAGACAAAAAGTTAATATACATAAGAGTATTAACATGAGACAGTACCTGTATTCTATTTGCTTGGGTGATTACAAACAAGTTAAGTGAGGGCATTAGCCCGCTCAGTTTTCATTAAAAAATTGATCACAAAACGACTCTAACTCTCAGAATGAAACAACGACTGACATTATTCATAGTTTAACTGTGAACCAACATATCAACAATATAAATTATTTATATTAGTTGTGGTAGCTTCTTAAGGAACACTCCTGCTCTACACTACTACAGCCAACTGAACATATACAAGATTGCATGATCAGGAGAAACATTATTTTTGTACGAAAAGAGTCCTAGCTAATCAGGTACTAGATATTAAGATAGTACGTTTGGGCATGAGATTCATTGGGAAAGCGTTGAGTCCTCATCACAAAACGTAGTCTAACTAACCCATTACTAACAGAGCAGGTATAATTTTCTTAAATAAGTTACAGTAGCATTCCTTTGAAACTAGGAAAGTCAACAGATACCTTCATCAATAAATGTGCTGCCAGCAGAAACGTTCGGCTTGTTTGAAAGCATAACAAATAGATAACCAGACCTAGACCACGGGAGGCTAGGATTAGTAAAAAACAATAATTGGGCCTATTCCTAATTAGAAGCACCAAAGCTATTTATAGCTTCCGGAATAGTGAAGTTCACAAGGAACACATTAAAGGATAGTATCCCCTAAGGCCAAAGCCACTAGCCCAACAAGTAGGCCTATCTTTAGTATGGCCGGTACTCACAAAGTATCAAACAAAAGACTCAAAACACACCTGTAATATCGCAGTGAGTCATAGTTTGCCCACCAAGAATGGCAATACCCAAGGTAATGTCAATATTACACATAAACAACAAATACCTAATTAGGACGTTAATACTAACGTAGTAATGCCATATCACAAATTCAGGCCATATTAGATTTTAGTGTAAAATAGCCAAGTAAGATAAATAACACAATACCGAGGATCACACGGCTCTATCTAAACATTCTAAAGATACCTGTCCTTACGCGACTTATAATAAATAATTAAGTGAGACCTTATTAGCAGGTAATTTGACGGATCCCATTCAGGAATAGCAAATTAGCCTAATTATAACCATCTTGTATTGAATTACAACATATGCCCAAACCTGGCTCAAACACCTAGCTTAAATAAGGAAAGGTTTAACATGAAAAGTGGCGAGGCGTCATCCCCACCGAGCTAGGGCGACCGATTGTTGGCTGTTAAAGAGCCACACGGTCCTTGGGAAGTGAACATATTCAGTATATCAGTCAAAAAGTATGATAAATAAAAGTCATTATATTAAGACCAGGTAATCCGTATTTATATGCATCTAATTTTGAACAAGACATGGGGAAAGGAGTGGGGGTAAAACGACCAATAAAATACAAGGAACCACAAAAAGGATACCTGGATGGTGATGAGTGGTTTTTGCGCTGGCGCGACCAACAGTTGTGTCTTGTTTGGACAGGGCTCGTCTTACCTTATTTGGATAAGTCCAAATCAAACGGAGTGACAAGTGAATTTGCATCGGGACATCGTGTTTTTGCACGAGGTAGGCAGCGTTATAGTCAACTGCGGTAGAATATACTAATCCCTTATAGTTCTTGTAATGGTGTTACTCATGTTTGAATATGCCAATATGTGAGGGCTTAATCCTGTTGGCCCTAAAGTAGTAAAATCAATTATTAAATGCAACATTATTTCTTATTATTTTCTCACAAATTATGATACATTTGAGAGGATAGATTTTTTATCAAAGACTTGATCAATTTTAACTATCCTCGACATGAACGCTATTAAATAATTCACACAGTTATTTTATTTTCTTTAAAAAGGAGATTGGAGTTGTCGGCTTAGGAAGCTATTGTTGGTTGCCCCCTGAACGCTAGAACAGTACAAATTTCACCTGGATTGCAAACACGCCCAAAATTTTACGTCTACCTAAATATCAAGTTTCCAGTAGGACAACAACTAAAAGGATGACTAACGGGAATTATTTCTTGAGTGTGGCATAACCCATTGGCCACCCGGGCTTTTCTCCTAACCTAGCCTAGCCTAAACCTAGCCTAGCCTAAATTAAGCTAGAAATATTCGTGTAACACGTAATTTAATTACATTTAGACTGTCAACACTGAAAGGCCGCATGACTGCTAGACACTCGTGGGAAGAACCTATTGTCAAATTAGGGATAGGATGGCATAGCTAACTTGGCGTGTCCACAATATAGACATTTCCTCACGTTTCAAAAGAAGATAATGGTCTCCAATTACACAATTGTTTTCAATCTGAACTGACCGCAATATTGACTACACCAAATAGTTGAACTTGAGTTGAATAACAGTCAATATTCTCCCTTTTTTTTATCCTATACTAGCACGGGTAGATCCAGATATTTTCATTGGGATGTCATAATGATAAATAACATAATTGCTTAAAATGTTAGATTGCTGTTTAAAGCACATCTAATCAAATTTATTCATATTTAATCAAATGCATGTTTTAATCCACGATCATCTTCTCCAAATTAAAAAAAACTTTAAATTAATTATTTAAATTGGCCCTACTTCAACAAATTTTAGAAAAATGATTCACTCTAGAAGCCATTAGTAATCATTGCCTTGATTTTAAAAAAAAATAGATTTCTTTATAAATTATAAGCCAACATTTAAAGTGTTTCTCACCTAATTATTTTTCAAATTAGGATGCCCCTTGAAGCTATTTAGAGTGATCCTCACCTTAATTTTTAGGATAGTTAAATACCTATGGAAGATATTCTTTGAAATGGTCTTCCACCAATTTTTTTTTGAAAATTGAGTTATTTCAGAAACTAAGTTATTTGAGGTGTTGTCGCCTGAAAATTCTACAAAATGACATGCATCTAGAACTAATTTGGATTTGTTTTCTCCTGGACATTTACGAATTTTGGTTGATATTGGAACTTATTTTATTCTTTCCTCCCCTGACTTTTTCTGCCAGTTAGATGCCTCAAGCTTAGTAGTTATCTAAAGTGGTCTTCTTCGGCAAACTTTTGACAGTACAATGCATCTAGAAGTCATTTGTAGCTTTATTTGAAGCTATATTTCAGCTTCATATTATATATCAGAGGATTTGAACTATATCCACGCGGAAATTTATTCCAGTAAGGGGCAAATTATTTCCTGGGGGACAGAGTGACCCACGGTTCCACTGCTCCTTCTGTCCACATATAATATATATTCGGTATTCGTGGATGAACCGCTTTCAGGCTATTATTAGTTTTCTTTACCGTGTGGTAGTGTACCGTCTCTATGTGGTACAATGTTCGTTACTCGGAATCTCGACAAATATACCTACATGCAAACGAATACTTTTTACACAATTCCGTGAGCTATATTGACATTTGAATAAACGCGAACGAGGAACGCACGCGTGGAGCCGGCTCAAGAGATGTCTGCGCGTTAAAAGAAGAGAAATGGTATAATATATCTGTGTTGTAATTTCTTTCTAATATTAGAAATTTCATTTTGTTTTTGTATTAATTTTCTAACTTTCACAGGGGGTCAACTGAGCCTTCGAACCCCCCTTGAATCCGTGCTTGTATACTAATAATTAATACTAGGATATATAATTTTGTTGATAAACCCAGTTTTTACACTTTTGATTTCGCCACTCGAATATATAGCCTCTGTGGCGCAATTGGCTAGCGCGTTCGGCTGTTAACCGAAAGGTTAGTGGTTCGAGCCCACTCAGGAGCGTAAATTTTTACTAAGTCTTAGTGTTAATTTATTAACAATGTGTTTTATTTTATGTTTGGGTTAAATGCTTATATACTAATTGCGCTAAGAAAGAGTATATTAATATAAAGTGTAGCCGTGTTTTCTTGGAAAGAACGTTGAAAACCAAGTAGGATAAACCACCCCAAGTACACTTGATCGATATTTGAACCTTGGCGGTTTTGTCTACTTCGAGTGTGGCTCACTAGACCATGGGACCACAGAAGCAGGTTCAGTGTAATATTGTTTGTACCACATAGTCTTAATACATTAATTATTAATAAATATTATATATTATATATACTGATTTAGTCCACAATAAAAGTATTTTTGTCAAGACAAGTTTAAATAGCTCAGACAATTTTTTTTTCTTATAAATGTAATGGAAATGCTTTTGGAAAGAATAATTAGTCAGTTTGTAAATTTATTAACTTTATTACTCGCATTAATTCCTGGTTTAGTATTTGATTTAAGTATTGAATTGAAGTCTTTATAATTATCAGTTTTATTTTAAATTTATTTCAAACATAAGCCTACACTTTCTATATCAATAGTCAAATGAGTAATTGACGGGGAGTTGAGTTTAATTTAATTTAAAGTAAATTAGAGTAAAATTAATTATAATTTGAGGAAGAAAAAGTTCGAAAACAAATACATGTACAACTACTACAATATACTATATGGAATATTATTTCCAGACAATTTAAATGCTGCAAAACCCATAATCTAATCAAGTTATTGGAAGAGCATGCGAAATGATTATGGCGAACAGACTATAGTTGAAATTGATTATAGTAGAAACTGTATACATTAATTCATAGTTCTGACACCAGTAAAATATTTAATGTAAAAAATATACCATCTGATACTTCCGTAGGTCCAAGTCAGTGCGGTAGTAAGGGAACAAATCGGGGAAAGGATGGGGGCTGATATAACAATATAGCAATTGAAGAGTAAATTTAAATTTATTAAAGACAAAACAGTTAAAATACATAAGAGTATTAACATGAGACAGTGCCTGTATTCTATTTGCTTGGGTGAATACAAACAAGTTAAATGAGGGCATTAGCCCGCTCAGTTTTCATTAAAAGGATTGATCACAAAACGACTCTAACTCTCAGAATGAAACAACGACTGACATTATTCATAGTTTAACTGTGAACCATACCAATTTATATATATTAGTTGTGGTAGCTTCTTAAGGAACACTCCTGCTCTACACTACTACAGCCAACTGAACATATACAAGATTGCATGATCAGGAGAAACATTATTTTTGTACGAAAAGAGTCCTAGCTAATCAGGTACTAGATATTAAGATAGTACGTTTGGGCATGAGATTCATTGGGAAAGCGTTGAGTCCTCATCACAAAACGTAGTCTAACTAACCCATTACTAACAGAGCAGGTATAATTTTCTTAAATAAGTTACAGTAGCATTCCTTTGAAACTAGGAAAGTCAACAGATACCTTCATCAATAAATGTGCTGCCAGCAGAAACGTTCGGCTTGTTTGAAAGCATAACAAATAGATAACCAGACCTAGACCACGGGAGGCTAGGATTAGTAAAAAACAATAATTGGGCCTATTCCTAATTAGAAGCACCAAAGCTATTTATAGCTTCCCGGAATAGTGAAGTTCACAAGGAACACATTAAAGGATAGTATCCCCTAAGGCCAAAGCCACTAGCCCAACAAGTAGGCCTATCTTTAGTATGGCCGGTACTCACAAAGTATCAAACAAAAGACTCAAAACACACCTGTAATATCGCAGTGAGTCATAGTTTGCCCACCAAGAATGGCAATACCCAAGGTAATGTCAATATTACACATAAACAACAAATACCTAATTAGGACGTTAATACTAACGTAGTAATGCCATATCACAAATTCAGGCCATATTAGATTTTAGTGTAAAATAGCCAAGTAAGATAAATAACACAATACCGAGGATCACACGGCTCTATCTAAACATTCTAAAGATACCTGTCCTTACGCGACTTATAATAAATAATTAAGTGAGACCTTATTAGCAGGTAATTTGACGGATCCCATTCAGGAATAGCAAATTAGCCTAATTATAACCATCTTGTATTGAATTACAACATATGCCCAAACCTGGCTCAAACACCTAGCTTAAATAAGGAAAGGTTTAACATGAAAAGTGGCGAGGCGTCATCCCCACCGAGCTAGGGCGACCGATTGTTGGCTGTTAAAGAGCCACACGGTCCTTGGGAAGTGAACATATTCAGTATATCAGTCAAAAAGTATGATAAATAAAAGTCATTATATTAAGACCAGGTAATCCGTATTTATATGCATCTAATTTTGAACAAGACATGGGGAAAGGAGTGGGGGTAAAACGACCAATAAAATACAAGGAACCACAAAAAGGATACCTGGATGGTGATGAGTGGTTTTTGCGCTGGCGCGACCAACAGTTGTGTCTTGTTTGGACAGGGCTCGTCTTACCTTATTTGGATAAGTCCAAATCAAACGGAGTGACAAGTGAATTTGCATCGGGACATCGTGTTTTTGCACGAGGTAGGCAGCGTTATAGTCAACTGCGGTAGAATATACTAATCCCTTATAGTTCTTGTAATGGTGTTACTCATGTTTGAATATGCCAATATGTGAGGGCTTAATCCTGTTGGCCCTAAAGTAGTAAAATCAATTATTAAATGCAACATTATTTCTTATTATTTTCTCACAAATTATGATACATTTGAGAGGATAGATTTTTTATCAAAGACTTGATCAATTTTAACTATCCTCGACATGAACGCTATTAAATAATTCACACAGTTATTTTATTTTCTTTAAAAAGGAGATTGGAGTTGTCGGCTTAGGAAGCTATTGTTGGTTGCCCCCTGAACGCTAGAACAGTACAAATTTCACCTGGATTGCAAACACGCCCAAAATTTTACGTCTACCTAAATATCAAGTTTCCAGTAGGACAACAACTAAAAGGATGACTAACGGGAATTATTTCTTGAGTGTGGCATAACCCATTGGCCACCCGGGCTTTTCTCCTAACCTAGCCTAGCCTAAATCTAGCCTAGCCTAAATTAAGCTAGAAATATTCGTGTAACACGTAATTTAATTACATTTAGACTGTCAACACTGAAAGGCCGCATGACTGCTAGACACTCGTGGGAAGAACCTATTGTCAAATTAGGGATAGGATGGCATAGCTAACTTGGCGTGTCCACAATATAGACATTTCCTCACGTTTCAAAAGAAGATAATGGTCTCCAATTACACAATTGTTTTCAATCTGAACTGACCGCAATATTGACTACACCAAATAGTTGAACTTGAGTTGAATAACAGTCAATATTCTCCCTTTTTTTTATCCTATACTAGCACGGGTAGTCCAGATATTTTCATTGGGATGTCATAATGATAAATAACATAATTGCTTAAAATGTTAGATTGCTGTTTAAAGCACATCTAATCAAATTTATTCATATTTAATCAAATGCATGTTTTAATCCACGATCATCTTCTCCAAATTAAAAAAAAAACTTTAAATTAATTATTTAAATTGGCCCTACTTCAACAAATTTTAGAAAAATGATTCACTCTAGAAGCCATTAGTAATCATTGCCTTGATTTAAAAAAAAATAGATTTCTTTATAAATTATAAGCCAACATTTAAAGTGTTTCTCACCTAATTATTTTTCAAATTAGGATGCCCCTTGAAGCTATTTAGAGTGATCCTCACCTTAATTTTTTAGGATAGTTAAATACCTATGGAAGATATTCTTTGAAATGGTCTTCCACCAATTTTTTTTTGAAAATTGAGTTATTTCAGAAACTAAGTTATTTGAGGTGTTGTCGCCTGAAAATTCTACAAAATGACATGCATCTAGAACTAATTTGGATTTGTTTTCTCCTGGACATTTACGAATTTTGGTTGATATTGGAACTTATTTTATTCTTTCCTCCCCTGACTTTTTCTGCCAGTTAGATGCCTCAAGCTTAGTAGTTATCTAAAGTGGTCTTCTTCGGCAAACTTTTGACAGTACAATGCATCTAGAAGTCATTTGTAGCTTTATTTGAAGCTATATTTCAGCTTCATATTATATATCAGAGGATTTGAACTATATCCACGCGGAAATTTATTCCAGTAAGGGGCAAATTATTTCCTGGGGGACAGAGTGACCCATGGTTCCACTGCTCCTTCTGTCCACATATAATATATATTCGGTATTCGTGGATGAACCGCTTTCAGGCTATTATTAGTTTTCTTTACCGTGTGGTAGTGTACCGTCTCTATGTGGTACAATGTTCGTTACTCGGAATCTCGACAAATATACCTACATGCAAACGAATACTTTTTACACAATTCCGTGAGCTATATTGACATTTGAATAAACGCGAACGAGGAACGCACGCGTGGAGCCGGCTCAAGAGATGTCTGCGCGTTAAAAGAAGAGAAATGGTATAATATATCTGTGTTGTAATTTCTTTCTAATATTAGAAATTTCATTTTGTTTTTGTATTAATTTTCTAACTTTCACAGGGGGTCAACTGAGCCTTCGAACCCCCCTTGAATCCGTGCTTGTATACTAATAATTAATACTAGGATATATAATTTTGTTGATAAACCCAGTTTTTACACTTTTGATTTCGCAACTCGAATATATAGCCTCTGTGGCGCAATTGGCTAGCGCGTTCGGCTGTTAACTGAAAGGTTAGTGGTTCGAGCCCACTCAGGGGCGTAAATTTTTACTAAGTCTTAGTGTTAATTTATTAACAATGTGTTTTATTTTATTTTTGGGTTAAATGCTTATATACTAATTGCGCTAAGAAAGAGTATATTAATATAAAGTGTAGCCGTGTTTTCTTGGAAAGAACGTTGAAAACCAAGTAGGATAAACCACCCCAAGTACACTTGATCGATATTTGAACCTTGGCGGTTTTGTCTACTTCGAGTGTGGCTCACTAGACCATGGGACCACAGAAGCAGGTTCAGTGTAATATTGTTTGTACCACATAGTCTTAATACATTAATTATTAATAAATATTATATATTATATATACTGATTTAGTCCACAATAAAAGTATTTTTGTCAAGACAAGTTTAAATAGCTCAGACAATTTTTTTTTCTTATAAATGTAATGAAAATGCTTTCGGAAAGAATAATTAGTCAGTTTGTAAATTTATTAACTTTATTACTCGCATTAATTCCTGGTTTAGTATTTGATTTAAGTATTGAATTGAAGTCTTTATAATTATCAGTTTTATTTTAAATTTATTTCAAACATAAGCCTACACTTTCTATATCAATAGTCAAATGAGTAATTGACGGGGAGGTGAGTTTAATTTAATTTAAAGTAAATTAGAGTAAAATTAATTATAATTTGAGGAAGAAAAAGTTCGAAAACAAATACATGTACAACTACTACAATATACTATATGGAATATTATTTCCAGACAATTTAAATGCTGCAAAACCCATAATCTAATCAAGTTATTGGAAGAGCATGCGAAATGATTATGGCGAACAGACTATAGTTGAAATGGATTATAGTAGAAACTGTATACATTAATTCATAGTTCTGACACCAGTAAAATGTTTAAAGTAAAATATCTACCATCTGATACTTCCGTAGGTCCAAGTCAGTGCGGTAGTAAGGGAACAAATTGGGGAAATGATGGGGGCTGATATAACAATATAGAAATTGAAAAGTAAATTTAAATTTATTAAAGAAAAGCAGTTATTATACATAAGGGTATTAACATGAGACAGTGTCTCTGTATTCTAATTGCTTGGGTGAATACAAACATGTTAAAGGAGGGCAGTATCCCGCTCAGTTTTCATTAAAAGGATTGATCACAAAACGACTCTAACTCTCAGAATGAAACAACGACTGACATTATTCATAGTTTAACTGTGAACCATACCAATTTATATATATTAGTTGTGGTAGCTTCTTAAGGAACACTCCTGCTCTACACTACTACAGCCAACTGAACATATACAAGACTGCATGGTCAGGAGAAACAATATTTTAATACGGACATAGTCCTAGCTAATCAGGTACTAGATAGTAAGATAGTACGTTTGGGCATGAGATTCATTGGGAAAGCGTTGAGTTCTCATCAAAAACCGTAGTCTAACTAACCCATTACTAACAGGCAGGTCTAATTTTCTTAAAGAAGTTAGAATAGCATTCCTTTGAAACTAGGAAAGACAACAGATACCTTGATCAATTAATATGTTGCCAGCAAAAAAGCTCGGCTTGGTTGAAAGTATAACAAATAGATAGCCAGACCTAGACCACGGCAGGCTAGGATTAGTAAATAACAATAATTGGGCCTAATTGTAATGGTCCCTCAGTTCTGCACAATATTTATATGCCTGCCCGGCTGGCGCCAGTGCAGAGACATCCAGGACTTAATCTCGGGCTTCTGGGTACCCGGACTCCTCACTGACAAAGATCATGGATGAGAGACAAACGAAACTACGTGTTCATCAACCCTCCACCATAAAGTAAAAAGAAACAAACAAGATAAAAGATTGGTCTCAAAACAAACACTTCAAACACTTAAAAACACACTTATAATTCCCCACAACAACAAGAATTGACAATTTCCACACATTAAAAACAATAATCAGTTACATCTCTTCATTATTTTTTCTTCCCTTTTCTTTTTTTTTTAGTCCCAACAATCAACAAAACAAATCCATCCACCACCGCCAACTATGAAAAAAAAAAACTATCTCCCCCTTTATTTCTATACTTAATTATTTAACTAAACAAATTACTGCCTATTTAAATTTACCTTTCAAATCTATATGACCTTATAATATATTCATATTTATGTTTAAATTATACTTAAATATTAAATAACAATATTTGTACAACAAAGAAACAAAAGTGTGTGTTAACAATTTATGGCAATTTTAGTCACGAATTCACTTTCTTCTGACAGCACGAACATTCCCAGATGCCTTCCTTCTTCCCGAAATGCTCTCCACATCTTCCAGTGTGACTGGAAGAGTCTTATTTAGAGTCTCTGGTAGTAATAGGCACAGCAAGGCACCTAACATGGAGAGAGTGCCTAACACCAGATCAGGGATTGCCCTCCAATATGTTGCCATTTTGACAAGCCTGCAATCCAGTGAGGTGCATCACCGGTCCTTTCATAATCCTTATTTGAAGAAACAAATCTATTTTTAGCTTCCCGAAATATTGAAGTTCGTAAGGAAAACATTAAAGGATAGTACCCACTAATGTCAGGGCTAATAGCCTAACAAGTATATTTAGGATGGCTGGTACTCACAAAATATCAAACAAAAACTCAAAACACACCTGTCATATCACAGTGAGTCATAGTTTGCCCAGCAAGAATGGTAATACCCAAGGTAATGTCAATATTACACATAAACAACAAATACCTAATTAGCACGTTAATACTAACGTAGTAATCCCATGTCAATAATTCAGGTCATATCAGATTTTAGCGCAAAATGGCCAAGTAAGATGTATAACATAATACTGAGCATCACACGGTTCTATCTGTACATTCTAAAGATACCTGTCCTTATGCGACTTATAAAAAATTATTAAGTGAGACCTCATTACAAGGTTATTAAACGGATCCTATCCAGGAATAGCAAATTAGCTTATTAGAACCGTCTTGTATAGAATTACAACATATAGCCAAACCTGGCTCAAACACCTAGCTTAAATAAGGAAACGTTACACATGAAAATTAGCGAGGTGTCGTCCCCGCCGAGCCAGGGTGACCGATTGTTGGTAGTTGAAGATCGACACGGTCCTTGGGAAGCGAACATATTCAGTATATCAGTCAAAAATATGATAGATAAAAGTCATTATATTAAGACCAGGTAATCCGTATTTATTTTCATCTAATTCTGAACATTACATGGGAAAAGGAGTGGGGGAAAAAGACCAATAAAATACAAGGAACCACAAAAAGGATACCTAGGTGGTGATGGGTGGTTTTTGCGCTGGCGCGACCAACAGTTGTGTCTTGTGTGGACGGGGCTCTTCTTTCATTATTTGGACAAGGCCAAATCAAACGGAGTGATAAGTGAATTGGCATCGGGACATCTTGTTGTTGCACGAGGGAGTCAGCGTTGTAGTTAAGGTGCGGCAGAAGGGAGCGCGAGTAATTTTACAGTTTTTATAACATTACATGTTTTTTGGCCAAAAGAGATAAAATATTTCTTCAGTAGCAACATAGAGTTAAGTTTTCTACACATGCTAATATCAACAGATCTTGAATATCTGTTAAGGGTGTCCTGGAATTTGGTCAAAATATTTTCTCTTTATTTAAAAAGTTTTGACAAAATTCCAGGATACCCTTGACAGATATTCAAGATCTGTTGATATTAGCAAGTGCAGAAAAATAAACTCTAAGTTGCTACTGGAGAAATATTTGATTTGATTTTGCCAAAAAATATCTATTATATAAAAATTTTAAAAATACTTGCGCTCCCTTCTGCCACACCTTAACTGCAGCAGATTATACTAGTCACTTGTTCTGCTTGTAATGGTCTTACTTATGTTTGAATAAGCCAATATGCGAGGGCGAAATCCTGTTGGCCAGGCAGAAGTAAAATTAATTATAAAATGCAGCATTAATTCAAATTATTTTCCCCAAATGATGATACATATGAGATGATAGATTTTCTATCAAAGACTTAATAAATATTAACTATCCTCGACATGAACGCTCTTACATCATTCACATCGTTATTTCAATTAAAAAAAAAAAGGAGATTGGAGTTGTCGGATTAGGAATAAATTGTTGGTTGCCTCCTGATCGCTAAAACAGTACAAATTTCACCTGTATTGAAACACGTAAAAATATAACGGCTACCTAAATTTCAAGTGTCCAGAATGCGAATAAATTAAAGGACGACTTACGGGAATTTCTTCTTGAGAGTGTAAAATTGCAACATGTTACATCCTACTACCACTCCCCTCCCCATATTAAGCGTCACGCGAAGGTTTTCCTCAAGAGTCATACTACCCACTCCATATGAAACCTCAAAAGTAATAAACATCCTGCAATAGTAAGCTTCTCTATTGTAGTCCTATGTAGACTGTCTTTAATATGAACAATATCAATCAAGGACGTAACTCCCCCACAATCACAAAATGTTCATGTACTTACCGCTTGTATTTCATCTGGCTAGAACAACCTTCAAGACTGGAAAGCCACTTCACGTACTAAGTCTACGAGAGGTAAGATATGAACCATCCTTAACACTAAATAAACAAAAATGTAGGAGGTCCAAAATCCAACAAATAAGACAGGGCAAAAACAAGGGGGCAATAGGAGAGAGTGCTAGGAGTTCTAAGCTTTGGTTATGTTTCAGCAACATTCAAAGTCCAGAATCCGCTGTTCTCACCTAGTTGCGGATATGCATACTGGAGCGGTCTATCTCTTGATATGTAATTAAATGAAATTCATAACTATTGAAGATACTTCCTAAACCAAAACAAATAACGAATAACATATATTTGATAACATTACCTAGGGCATGGTTGCTTATAATTACGAATAATATGTTGACTGTTTTCAATAGGTATTTATTTATCTATGATATAATAATATGACAAATATAAATATATGACAATATTGAAGAAGCCGAGAATTAGAGAAATTTAATAGAATATATAAACAAAAAATGAGAGGAACCCTCGCATGTTTAAAATATTACCTAAATGGCTCAAGAATCGCCGTTACCCTATAAATATGACCAGAAATAAATAGGCGTTGACACGCACCAAAAGGTTCTTAAAAAATATTAAGTTATACAATACTCAAAGGAGATTAAAAATTTAATAATAATTTACTAAGTTAATCTGAACTGTATGTTTCCTTAATAATCGAGATATTTACCAAACCCGCAATGTATTAAAAGAAATCTCAAGATTAAGTAATATAAACAATACCCATAACAGATTATCAATATTAAGTTCTGACATGTTTAAAGAAAAAACTTAACTCCCAAAGTACATATTACCTTTAATGCCCACAAGGCTGAATATCACAATGTTTAACAGATTTAGTTCCCTTATATCGATACTATCATGATAATCGATATAACTCGTTTACATCACGAATTAACCAAAATATCGATCTTTAACGAAGACAATATCGATCATGCAAAAGAAAAATATTCTTAAAGTAAAAAAAACAAAGTATTTTTTTTATCTTGAAATTTTATAAATAATATTGCCGAAAAAGGAATTTAGAATAATAAAGTTTACATGATTGAAAAACAAGAAATAATAAATTAAGCCGAAACGTGAATTTTGATCTTACATTATGAATGAAGCTAGAGCTCCTCCTGTTCTTAATTTGTCCAAGCCCAATAGTGATCATACATAGCGCACACACCCACTATATATATGATACGACCCAAAAGACGGAGCGACGGAAGAAAAGGGGAGGGTGGACATCTGGGATATTCGGGAAAGTTCATGCGCATGAAAGTACAGTTCTGGAACCATCGGAACTGTTCCATAGTGTTCCGTAATGAAGGGGCGAGCAGCACATCTTCAGCACCGAAGTTTTTTTTCTATGCTCTTTGGCCTGTCAGTATCAACAATTGAGGCTCAGTATTGAGTTTAACATGTGTCCGGGTGGTTGTGGTCAGCCGCGCAGTTTATTAGTGTTCCCATTTGATGCGGCCGGCAGTACGGTGGGGTAAGTTTCATCACTTTTATGTTGACTCTTTTAGCTAAATGCTACAGATAGAGCAGCGGTGCACCAACAACCAAGGTTCAGAGCGGACTGATCAATTCGATCCTTTTGGAAATGACAGATCAACTAAATGGCACTATCCTGGTGTCCGGCGTGCAAGACGAAATCAACCACCAGCTCATCGTGTGAAGTCGGTACGTCACCTAGACCATCCAAACGGAACTCTAACACCAAAGCAACGCGTGTTGGAGGCAGCAGGCCAATCCTAGCCTGATAAAGGACTATGTGATCGTCTGCATGTTTTAAAAACGACCGTTGAAAGCCACCGACCAATGTGAACATTCCCCCCTTCCATCCCTAAGTGACTAGAAACATTATTTAAACCTTGTGGTTTCTAAACTCAGTGACTATTATTACTCTACACCTTCAAGAGAAGCCATGTCTTAGGCTATTATTACTCTACACCTTCAAGAGAAGCCATGTATTTAGACTATTATTATTCTACACCTTCAAGAGAAGCAATGTCTTGGACTATTCTTTATCTACACCTTTAAGAGAAGTCATGTCTTTGACTTTATTTTTATCACCATTTGGAGAAGTCCTGTCTTGAACTTGGATAATTTACAGGAGATGACGTATTTTTTGTATCGAAGTTAATTTAATAAAATTGAATTATGGCCAATTCAATCTTGAATTAATGTAAATGTAATTTTTGGGACTAGCCAGAATAAGCGTTAATTATTTACTAATTTTTTTATATTAAACTGAATTTAATTATGAGACAGTTAATTTGTTTTGCCGCCACTTGACCGCTAGTGTCACTAAATTCACATAGATTGCTACATTTATTAACTTGTTTTGTTAGAAGAATTTAATTTAATTTGACAAAGTTTATTTCACCAAGTAAATGTAAATTCCCCCTTTTTACTTTCTCTCTATCTTACAGGTAGAGAAAGTATGGTGATCGTCAAAAAAATCGAACTCGAGATTTTGATGAATTTTGACGTTTCATGACTTCCTGAATCCGAAAAAGTGGTTTTTGAATTTCCGTCTGTCTGTCTGTCTGTCTGTCTGTACCTCCAACTAGAGCCTAAACTATTTTACCGATTGAGCTGAAACTTGATATCTTGGGTTTTCATAGGGTTGCCCGAGGGGTTTTTGGAATTGGACATCTACCCCTAAAATTAAGGGTAGTTTGCTGAAGGTAAAAAAGAGAAAAAGTCGATTTTCTCAAAATCGGCTCTAACGATTTTGATTAAATTTCATTTATGAACATTAATAAATATTCCAAACAAAATGGCTACTCTCAATATTTCGGCAAAATGGCTTTAAGGGCTCCGGTCTGATGCGTAAATTAACATTTTTTATAATAGCTCCGAAACTATTTGAGATATGAAATTACTTAGCATTACAAATATGTATATATATATATATAATACAAATATTTTATACGAAACATATTTTTATAAAATCAATAATTTTTAATCTATACGCAATTATATATATATTTTTAGCTTTTTGGACATTAAAGCTTAAGTATTGCGATCGTAAAAAAAACTAACCTGAAATGTTGATGGATTTCGACGTCTCATGACCCCCCGAACCCTAAAAAATAGTCTTTGCAATGCCGTCTGTCTGTGTGTCTATTAAAACCTAAAATTAAGGGTAGTTTACTGAAGGGCAAAAAGAGAAAAAGTCGATTTTCTCAAAATCGGCTCAAACTATTTTGATTAAATTTCATTTATAAATATTAATAAATATTCCAAACATAATGGCTACCCTCAATATTTCGGCAAAATGGCTTTAAGGGCTCCGGTCTGATGCGTCAATTAACATTTTTTAAATAGCTCCGAAACTATTTGAGATATGAAATTACTTAGCATTACAAATATGTATATATATTTATAATATAGATATTTTAACCGAAACATATTTTTATAAAATCAATAACTTTCAATCTATACGCAATTATATGAATTTTTTTAACTTTTTGGACATTAAAGTTTAAATAATGCGACCGTAAAAAAAAAACTAACCTGAAATGTTGATGGATGTCGACGTCTCATGACCCCCCGAACCCTAAAAAATAGTCTTTGCAATGCCGTCTGTCTGTGTGTCTATAAAAACTTAAAATTAAGGGTAGTTTACTGAAGGGCGAAAAGAGAAAAATTTGGTTTTCTCAAAATCTACTCAAACGATTTTGATAAAAATTCGTATCTAGGCGTTGATTAAGATTATAAATAAACTGGCTATTTTCATTTTCCTATGAAAATGATTTTTTAGGGTACTTTACAGTAGCGTTAATTTCCGTATCTCCACAACTATTGGAGAAACTAAACAACTTATCATTGCAAAATTGTAGGACTATCAGAAATAAAAAACTTTTATTTGACATAAATTTTTTATAAAATCAGCAGTTTCTGAAATATTTGCAAATATATTAATACAATTTTGTGAGCTTTAGTTGTAAACATATACTACTTAAGTCTTAACGCAATAATTCTCCAATGCCATAGAGTAATTAAATATAAGTATCTAAAAAAGTATGTTATTTTTCCTTAAATCTCTTAGGAGAAATGTTTGCATAGCAATGATCTATCTCCATTTTAGACTCAATAGTCAATATTTACATTTTTTATTGGTCAAAATGTATAAATGAATAATTAATTATCAATGCGATGACTTGAAGATCTGCAACGCCTTATAAAATGTTAAAATTTTAACCAGAAATCGAAATTTTAATACGAAGTTTTGACCCTTGTGGAAGACATTAAACTCTTTGAAATGTTCTTAGGTGGACAAAGATGCGCCTCTTTTCTCATTGATTCTATATCATTGTGTATTATTTTATGCGTGTTCTTATGTGGAGTGGTGATGATACAGTGTACATTATTCCGTTCAGAAATCTTAGGAGTTTATAGAAAGAGAGAGAAAGTCTGTGCGGTGTGCCGTACCATTTATTTACTTTCTCTCTATCTTACAGGTAGAGAAAGTATGGTGATCGTCAAAAAAATCGAACTCGAGATTTTGATGAATTTTGACGTTTCATGACTTCCTGAATCCGAAAAAGTGGTTTTTGAATTTCCGTCTGTCTGTCTGTCTGTCTGTCTGTCTGTCTGTACCTCCAACTAGAGCCTAAACTATTTTACCGATTGAGCTGAAACTTGATATCTAGGGTTTTCATAGGGTTTCCCCGAGGGGTTTTTGGAATTGGACATCTACCCTAAAATTAAGGGTAGTTTGCTGAAGGTAAAAAAGAGAAAAAGTCGTTTTTCTCAAAATCGGCTCTACCGATTTTGATTAAATTTCATTTATAAACATTAATAAATATTCCAAACAAAATGGCTACCCTCAATATTTCGGCAAAATGGCTTTAAGGGCTCCAGTCTGATGCGTAAATTAACATTTTTTATAATAGCTCCGAAACTATTTGAGATATGAAATTACTTAGCATTACAAATATGTGTATATATTTATAATACAAATATTTTACCTGAAACATATTTTTATAAAATCAATAACTTTCAATCTATACGCAATTATATGAATTTTTTTTAACTTTTTGGACATTAAAGCTTAAGTATTAAGACCGTAAAAAAAAACTAACCTGAAATGTTGATGGATGTCGACGTCTCATGACCCCCACAATCCTAAAAAATAGTCTTTGCAATGCCGTCTCTCTGTGTGTCTATAAAAACTTAAAATTAAGGGTAGTTTACTGAAGGGCGAAAAGAGAAAAATTTTGTTTTCTCAAAATCTGCTCAAACGATTTTGATTAAAATTCGTATCTAGGCGTTGATTAAGATTATAAATAAACTGGCTATTTTCATTTTCCTATGAAAATGATTTTTAGGGTACTTTACAGAAGGGTTAATTTCCGTATCTCCACAACTATTTGAGAAACTAAACAACTTATCACTGCAAAATTGTAGGACTATTAGAAATAAAAAACCTTTATTTGACATATATTTTTATAAAAGCAACCGTTTCTGAGATATTTGCAAATATATTAATACAAATTTGTGAGCTTTAGTTGTAAACTTATACTACTTAAGTCTTAACGCAATAATTCTCCAATGCCATAGAGTAATTAAATATAAGTAAGTATCTAATTAAAAGTATGTTATTTTTCCTTAAAGCTCTTAGGAGAAATGTCTGCACAGCAATGATCTATCTCCATTTTAGACTCAATAGTCAATATTTACATTTTTTATTAGTCAAAATGTATAAATGAATAATTAAATATCAATGCGATGACTTGAAGATCTGCAACAACTTATAAAATGTTAAAATTTTAACCAGAAATCGAAATTTTAATACGAAGTGTTGACCCTTGTGGAAGACATTAAACTGTTTGATATGCTCTTAGGTGGATAAAGATGCGCCTCTTTCTCATTGATTATATATCATTCTATATTATTTTATGCGTGTTCTTATGTGGAGTGGTGATGATACAATGTACATTATTCCGTTCAGAAATCTTACGAGTTTATAGAAAGAGAGAGAAAGTCTGTGCGGTGCGCCGTACCATTTATTTTCTATTATGTTTTCATGTTTAATGGTTGTTTGAATTAACGTAAAGTTAGCTGATTGTTTGATTTAGGCTAAATAATTTTCTAAGTTATTTAATTGAAATAACTTTTGATTTAACTAGTAATTTTGTATGTGATATTTTTTTTATTAACAAGAAGAGTTCTTGTTTTGTGTCGAAATTCAATAGTCCCGCAGCAGTTTGACTTAAGGCTGGAAAGCCAAACTCTCATGTTTATATTAACATCTGTGTGATGTTAAACGTAACTGTAACTTCGTCTGTATTCAATGTGATGAAGCAGACACTTTAATAAACGTTTCAAAGTAGCCCACTTGGCTGTTTTTTGTATTTAATTAAATATCAGTCTTGATATTTCTAAACATATGATTTGTTTAAATAGTCAAACATTTAAGTTTGTGCTGTCAATATTCACTGTTGTGAAGCTGACAGTGTAGTTTGGTTGAATTTTTGTCTCTTCATGACAGACTGATTTGACTTAAATTTACATTTGATGTGGAAACATTCACATGATGACATTGATATGATTTTAAACATATTTCCGATGGATTTTTGAGGACATGTAATTTATTGTTTCTGTTGTTATCTTTAATAAAACATTCATATTGTTATTTAATTGTTGCTTATGTCTTGCTTTCTTTGTCACATTTCTCATGTAAGACCCCCCACCTTCCTTTTAGTCTAGTGTGGCCGTAGCTAAGAGGTAGTAGAGTGGGTGGTAACAAGGGTGGTGACACGGATGGAAAGGGTTACTGGCAGAACCCGTCGGCCACCGGGGATTTTCTCCTAGCCTAGCCTAGCCTAACCCTAGCTTAACTTAACCTTGAAATATTCGTGTAACACGTAATTTAGTTAAATTTACACTGTCAAGGCTGAAAGGCCGCACCACTGCTAGATACCCGTGGGCAGACCCTTGTGTCAAATTAGGGATGGGATGGCATAGTTAACCTGGCGTGTCCTCAATATAGACTCCTCCTAATGTGTTAAAAGCAGATAATGGTCTCCAATTACCCATGTGTTTTCAATATGGACTTATCGCAAACATGATTACACCAAATAGTAGAACTTAAACTGAATAACAGTGAATATTCTCCCTTTTTTGTATGTACTGGTGGATAGAAATATTTTTATTGGGTGTGTCATAATTATAAATAGCATAGTTACTTACAATGTTAGATTTCTGTTTAAAGCACATTTATTAATATTTATTCATATTTGATCTTATGCATGTTTTAATCCGTGATCATCTTTTCCAAAATTTTAAAAACAAATGGTTTTTATAAATTATTTGTATTGGCCCTTCTTCAACAAATTTTTGAAAAATGGTTCAATCTAGAAGCTATTAGTAGTCTTTGCCTTGATTTAAAAATAATAGATTCCTTTATAAATTATAAGCCACCATTTAAAGTGTTCTTCTTCCAGCATTTTTGAAATTTGGATGCCCCTCGAAGCTATTTAGAGTGATCCTCACCTTAATTTTTTAGGATAGTTAAATAACTATGGAAGATATTCTTTGAAATGGTCTTCCACCGACAAAATTTTGAAAATTGAGTTATTTCAGAAACTAGGTTATTTGGGATGTTCTCGACTGAAAATTATACAAAATGACATGCATCTAGAACATATTTGGATTAGTCTTCTCCTAGACATTTATGAAATTTGGATGATCTTGGAACTTATTTTATTCTTTCCTTCCCTGACTTTTTCTGCCAGTTAGATGCCTCTAGCCTAGTAGTTATCTAAAGCGGTCTTCTTCGGCAAAATTTTGACAGTAGAATGCATCTAGAAGTCATTTGTAGCTTTATTTGAATCCATCTTTCAGCTTCATATTATATAATATCAGAGAATTTGAAATATATCCACGCAGAAATTTATTCCAGTAAGGGGCAAATTATTTCCTGGGGGGAAGAGTGACCCACAGTTCCGTGGCTCCTGCTGTCCACACATAATCTATATTCGGTATTCGTGGACGAACTACTCTCAGGCTATTATTAGTCTTCTTAGACGTTGGTAGTGTACCGTCTCTATGTGGTAAAATGTTCGTTACTCGGTATCACGACAAATATTCCTATATGAAAACGAATACTTTCTCCACACTTCCGTGAGCTATATTGAAAATTGAATAAACGCGGACGAATAACGCACGCGAGGAGCTGGCTTAAAGCCCACCGCACATTGGAAGCAGGGCAGGCGCAGCAAAGGCAGAGGACAGGCAGAGGGCAGGCATAGCACAGGAGGAGGTTTCTGCAAGGCACCGCACATTGAACACAGTCCTGACAGAGGGCAGGCATAACACAGGAAGAGGTTTCTGCAAGGCACCGCACATTGAACACAGTCCTGACAGAGGGCAGGCATAGCACAGGAATAGGTTTCTGCAAGGCACCGCACATTGAACACAGTCCTGGCAGAGGGCAGGCATAGCACAGGAATAGGTTTTTGCAAGTCACCGCAGATTTGAAGCGAGTCAGGGAGCTCTCACCCAGTGGTACAAGACGTGATATGGCGTGTGAATTAAAGGAACTTCTGATATATTTGGATTCCGAGTCAGACTCTGAATTAAATAATTTAATTTTACTCTACTCGCTTAGTAAAAAAAGGAAAAAGACGAAAATTGTAATTTACTTTATTCGCAGTGTCTAGTAACATCTAATTCTTCTAATGGGTTGTACAAACTACTGTAGATTAATTTCACTAAGTACAAAAATCTAGAATATTACAATTACCGTTCGAGTAATTCTGTTCAATAGCAATCTTTTCCTATAGCTCATCTTTCAGCTCCGTCCTCATGTAGTCTGGATTGCTTGTTTCATATAATACTGGATGATCTTTAACTAATTGAATAAGATGTTCCATCACAATACACAAAAATTACGTGACAGAGGCGCAGAGGACACAGGAAAACTGTATGTCTACGACAACCAGAGAGAGGCATGAAAGAGTTATCCCTACACTGCACCTGCACTCTGTCCAATGTGCGGTAGCTCATAAGAGCACATGTATTACAAATTTTCCTATTCCTCGCCTGCCCTGCGTCCAATGTGCGGCGGGCTTTAGAGGTGTCTGCGCATAAAAAGACAAAAAATGGTATAAATTATCTATGTTGTATTTTCTTTCTAATATTAGAAATTTCATATTCTTTTGTATTTATTTTCTAACTTTCACAGGAGGGTCAACTGACCCTTCAAACCCCCCTTGAATACGTGCTTGTATACTAATAATTAATACTAGGATATATTATTTTGTAACTAAACCCACTTTTTACACTTTTGGTTTCGCAGTTATAATTGATAGCCTCTCTGGCGCAATTGGCTGGCGCGTTCGGCTGTAAACCGAAATATTAGTGGATCGAGCCCACTTAGGGGCGTGGATTTTGTTACTATGTCTTAATGTCATTGTTGAAACGCTTTATATGTAGTTGGCTTAACACTGTTTTATTTTATGTTTGGGTTAAATGCTTACATACTAGTTGCGCCAAGAAAGAGTATATTCAAATATAGTGTAGCCGTGTTTTCTTGGAGAGAACGTTGAAAACCATTTGATATAAACCACCCCCAGTACAACCGATTGATATTTTAACCTCCGTGGTTTAGTCTACTGTGAGAGTATCGCATTAGACCATGCAACCACCGAAGAGGGTTCAGTAAAATATTGTGTGTACTACATAGTCTTAATACATAAATTATTAATATTATATTATATTATATATTTAATTACTGATTTAATCAACAATAAAAGTATTCTTGTCAAGACAAGGTTAAATAGCTTAGACAAAAAGTTTTTTTGTTTATAAATGTAATGGAAATGCTTACAGAACTAATAATTAGTCAGTTTGTAAAATTATTAACTTTATTTCTCGCATTAAGTCCTCGTTTGGTATTTGATTTAAGTATTTAATTGAAGTGTTCATAACTATCAATTTAATTTAAAATTTATCTCAAACATAAGCCTACACAATCTATATCACTAGTCAAATGAATAATTTATTTACTCCTCGATTCCACAAAAAAAGTATTTTGTTCAAGACAAGCTTAAACAGCTCAGACAAATAGTTTTATATGATCATTGGGAATGTTTAGGTAAAGAATTAGTCAATTTGCAATGTATTAACTGTATTGCTCAAATTCATTCCTGGTTGGTAATTAGGATTAAGTATTAAATTTTAGTTTTTTTTAACAAGCAAATTTATCTTTATGTTGTAACATGTAATTTATATAATATGACAACTACAATTTAAATTTCATAAAGACAATTAAAACAAGAAAACAAGTACTAACCTATTCCAATAAAATGTGGCAGGTGTTGACTCACTGTGAATTGATGTTGCCGGAAAACGCCCAAGCATCGAGGAAGATTGCCCCAGTTGACCATCCTAACACAGCGAGCAATTCCACGTCTTGATCAAAGGGCACACATCGAAGAAAATAAAGATAATTGTATCTGCTCGCCACACCTTCTGACAACGATAGTGAGAAAGTGGAGTAATTCTACAACCCTAACCCCCTTCTCTCATTATATCTCTTAATGTAGACCAATTCCGGGCCAGTTCTGTTCTATATAACGGATTCCCTGTGACTCGCATTTTTGAATTCCATTGTACTTATTCACTGGAGGAAGAACTGTGACGTAAAACTTCAGTACCGAATACTACTGGTGGCCACGATGTGTCAGGCGTCGGTTTAACTGCTACGTCACAGAGGAAGCCTCTTCTGAGTTTTTAAGTATCTGTATCTTCTGTTTAGAATCTACATTAGATTTTTTATCGTGTAAGAATATCTGACATTGCTTTCTATGTCCATCAGACATAGTTTGATATATAAGAATGTCTTGCTTTATTTTATACGTCTTTCAAACACAGTGTATTGTGTTAGAATGTTTGAGTTATTTTCTATGTCTATCAAACACAAGTTTTGATGTCAGAAGGTCCATCAGACATAGTTTCATATATTAGAATGTCTTTCTTTATTTTCTACGTCTATCAAACACAGTGTATTGTGTTAGAATGTTTGAGTTATTTTCTATGTCTATCAAACACAAGTTTTGATGTCAGAAGGTCTAACACTATTTTCTATGTCCATCAGACATAGTTTCTTTTTCAGATAGTCTGATGGTTATTTCCCTATGCCCATAAGGCATAGTTTAAATACGAGGGCTCTATGTTCTACATATGTATAGGATCAGGTGATTGAATATACTGAGTCCATGAATTTGATTTCTTTTTTTAAGTCCTTAAGACATTGTTATATTTTTGATGACACCCTAAATGGCATGATCACGTTTACGTTCTCTTTATGGCTACAATCAGATCATCTAACACTTTCTTCTTGGAACTAGTTAGGTCAGTGACTGATAGCAGTCACGATTGCACCCTTTTTGTGTAGTTATTTACGGTGCGCAACGTGTGGGAGCACTACTAGATTGAAGTAGTGGCCCGCGAGGATAATGCTTTGTTCCGGCTCCTTCAGGCACCATATGTATCTAAGTGATCAAAGATAGTTTGTACTAGCTATTATTTGCCCTAGTAATTTGGTAAATGTACACATTTACTATTGATTGTTGATTGTTCTGGCAGTACTCATTAGGAAATGACCGTCCATAGTAAAATATTGTGTAGATGCCTGATTGTTAGCCATTTATTATTTGTAAAATGGAAGCTCTTCTTATAGGTTTTTGTAACTCTTCATGACGGTTAATACTAGCATAAATAATATTCTTCTTAGTAACTCTAAAAATATAGGAGTGGATGCTATGTTTCTATTTTCAATTGTTTCACTATCATTCATAAGTAGACCTCTCAGGTATTAGTCTGGTATTAGCCTGGCTAGATTGTCTTTATGTGTATTGCCTAGAACTTAGTTGACTTTTTAATGTTGCCAAGTTGTGGCAGACGCTTCTTCGTTCGACTAAGAGTAAATATACCTATTTATAGAGTTATTAAACTAAAAGAAATGTTCTATCTAACTTCTGTCGGTATCTCGTCTATAAAGTATTAATGTCTATTCGTCCAACCGAATGTTTTCTACCTCGATAACGGAATACAGTTATCGTTAATTAATTGAATTAAAATCTTTTAGCTCATATGTAGTTCTATATCTTTTTGTTTGCTTTTTAATAAACTTATTTGTTAATCTAATATATATATATATATATATATAAATATATATATGATGCATTTACCTTCCCTATCCTTCATCAATTATAACTTATGTAGTTATGTAGTTATGTAATAGTTATCGTCTCTTTTTCTACGTGATAGGAGAATCGACGGTTCAATGTTTAATCTGGGGATGAGGATAATCTATTTTAAATTAAATTTGAGCATAACTAATTACAATTTGAGGAAGAACAAAATTGAATACGAAATTAATACATGCACCTGTATAATTCAAAATACTATCAGGAATATTATTGCCAAATCATTTAATTGCGGCTAAACCCATAATCTAATCAGGTTATTGGAAGAGAATGCAAAATGTTTATAACAAACCGACTATAGATGAAAATGACTATAGTAACTCACTTTGGAATGAACAATCAGTATTGTCTTTTGGTGTTATAGAAACGACATCGAAAATAAAGAGGTATGGGGTGGTTTGAGATAGAATCTTACCTATTTTCAAGGCCCAGAGTAAAGAAACTTACAAGAGGAAGAGTGGGGTGAAAGTCTAGTGTACCATCGTTTCTTGGTGCAAAGGAATAGACTACGTAAAAATGTTATCAACTGACCATGGCCACTCCTGTTGGCCAGCTAAACAACACGCTAACACTGCCGGTCCCACGCATCCACACGTCAACACTCTTGAGTTTCAAACTAAGCTTCACGACTGCGTTCCCAAGACTCGCCACCAGGAGGCGCTAGCGTCGGCGGAACAAGGGAAAAGGTTCCACAGACATGGAGATGCTTCAAGAATCGTCTACGTGGTTTCTCCAATATTCTCCATCCATCCAGTAAGTGTGTTACCCCCCTACCCCCACGTGATTCCTAATCTTCCGCCCTCTGGGGATAGTATATGAAGTGTCGTTCAGCCAAGTGAAGAGCACTCGTGTGACTTGTTCGGCTTGAACTAGGTGGGTAGCATCGAGCTACGAGACGTTGAGAGAATGTAAACAAAACTCTGTTTTGGGTTAAAAGTAATAATTAAACTTATATTTATTTTTCAAAATTATTTTTGGACATATTATTCAATATTCTAAAAATACTTTACGTTAAGATGCTTCGTTGGAAGACCAGACTTTGTTGTTGGAAAAAACTACTAAACTGTAACTTTGTTGTTTGATTATATTTAATAATAATAATTTTCCAAAGACGTTGATATGGAAATATACTACTAAACTGTCACTTTGTTGTTTGATTATATTTAATGAGAATATTATACCAAAGATTCTAAAGTTGAAATATACTCTCAGAACTTTCATGTTTCTTTTTTAAGAATAGTTTTCCAAAGACTCTAAAAAGAAAATATTCTTCTAAAAGTTCATTATCATGATTTATAACCTTTGAAGGAAAATAAGTTAACAAATACTCTTAATATGAAGATATACTTTTGTAAGAACTTAACTATCATAAAAGATTTGCTTTGTAGGACTCAAGTTAAAACTTAATGTTTTCTAATTATACTATGCTGTTAATAATATTATTTGTGTTAGATCATTATGCTAAGTCTTAAATGTACTTATTACTTGCCGTTTAGGCTCTTAAATATTCTGTTGTCAAAGTAAGTTCAAGATAATTGTGAAAACTTTAAAATGTTCTCGTTATGTTTGAGACTTATTGAGGGACATATTTTTTATTTTGAAGTTATCTTGCACATATTGCTTGGTTTATTCAAAAGGTTAGGAGTGCAACCATGGGTTTTTCTCAAATTAGTAGGATTTTATTCTTTGATTATTATTACCAGTTATTGTTGCTGGCCCCTGGGCAACTAATTTATCTCGGACTTAATATTGGTTAATGTATTAATAATATTTATTGCCTTCAAATATGTGTGTGCGGATAGCTTCAAATGTATTAAGCAAACTTTTAATCCATAGTTTATATAGTTACCATGAGGAACTTAAATTATAATACAAAGTAAAACTTAAATATTAACTTAGGCGTACCTAGGATTTTTCTTTAACATAGACTTTTTAAATATATTTAAATATCACTTTTCTTGGATGAAGGATCTAATTTTTAAAAATCTGGAAGGGTGGAGGAGTGTCCTCAGCCCCGCCGGAGAGTTCTTACATACCGATTTATCCCCCAAACCCCTGTGGTAGAAACATGTCCCGCTTTAGGGCAGAGCAAATCTGGTCACGTTAGTGTTAACTGACCCTTTGAACCCCCCTTGGATCCGTGCCTATACTAATAATTAATACTATGATATATTATTTTGTAGCTAAACCCACTTTTTTTAAACTTTTGGTTCCGCCATCCAAACATATAGCCACTGTGGCGCAATTGGCTAGCGCGTTCGGCTGTCAACCGAAAGGTTATTGGTTCGAGCCCACTCAGAGGCGTAGTTATTTTACTAAATCTTAGTGTTATTTTTGAAACTCTTTACATGTAGTTTTATCAACACTGCGTTTTACTTTATGTTTGGGTTAAATGCTTATATACTAATTGTGCTAAGAAAGAGTATATTTAAAAGAAATTTAGCCTTGTTTTCTTGGAGAAGAAGTTGAAATCCATTTGTTATATACCACCCACAGTAAAATTATTTATTCAATGCAGCAAAAATTCCAATTAATTCCCCCTAAATAATGATACATTTGAAAGAATAGATTTTCTATCAAAGAATTAATAACTATTAACTATCTTCGACATGAACGCCATTACATCATTAACATTGTTGTTTCAATTTGTTTTTAAAAAATGTGATTGGAGTGATCGACTTAGGAAGAAATTGTTGGTTCCATCCCGAGCACTGAAACAGTACAATTTCATCTGGATTGCAAACACGCCCAGAAGGTTACGGCTACCTAAATATATAGTGTCCAGAATGCGAATAATTAAAAGGACGACTCACGGGAATTCCTTCTTGAGGGTGGTGACACGGGTGGAAAGGGTTACTGGCAAAACCCGTCGGCCACCGGGGCTTTTCTCCTAACCTAGCCTAGCCTAACCCTAGCCTAACTGAACCTAGAAATATTCGTGTAACACGTATGATAGTTAAATTTAGACTGTCAATGCTGCAAGGCCGCACGACTGCTAGACACCGGTGGGCAGTCCCTAATGTCAAATTAGGGATGCGATGACATAGCTAATAACGCATGTCCTCATTATAGACTCCTCCTCATGTGTCAAAAGCAGATAATGGTCTCGAATTACCCATGTGTTTTCAATATGGACTGATCGCAATCATGACTACATCAAATAGTTGAGCTAGAACTGATTAGCAGTCAATATTCTCCCTTTTTTGTATGATATACTAGCACGGGTGTATTTTATATATATTTAACATTGGGGGTGTCATATTATAAATAACATTGCTACTTACAATGCTAGATTTATGTCTAAAGACATTTAATAATATTGTATTCATATTTGATCTTATGCATGATTTAAATCGTGATAACGTCTCCAATTTTCTAAAAACAAATAGTTTTTATAAATTATTTGTATAGGTCCTCCTTCAATAAACTTTTGAAAAATGGTTAACTCTATAAGCTAATAGTAGTCCTTGCCTTGATTTAAAAAACATTAGATTCTTTGATATATTATAAGCCACCATTTAAAGTGTTCCTCGACCTAAACATTTTTGAAATTTGGTTGCTCCTCGAAGTTATTTAGAGTGATCCACACCTTAATCTTTTAGTATTGTTAGATACCTATAAAAGATAATTTTTCAAATGGTCTTACATCGACATAATTTTGAAAATTGAGTCAGTTCAGAAACTAGGCTATTTGGGGTGTCCTCGTCTGAAAACTCTACAAAATGTCATGCATCTAGAACATATTTGGATTAGTTTTCTCCTAGACATTAATGAAATTGGGATGATCTTGGAACTTATTTTAGTCTTTCCTCCCCTGACTTTCTCTGCCAGTTAGATGCCTCTATTCTAGTAGTTATCTAAAGGGGTGTTCTTCGGCAAATTTTTGACAGTAGAATGCATCCAGAAGTCATTTGTAGGTTTATTTGAAGCCATATTTAAGCTTCATATTATATAATATCAGAGCATTTGAAATATATCCAAGCGGGCATTTTTTTCCATTTAGTTGCAAATTATTTTCTGGGGGGCAGAGTGACCCACAGTTCCGCTGCTCCTGCTGTCCACACATAATCTATATTCGGTATTCGTGGACGAACTGCTTTCAGGCTATTATTAGTCTTCTTTGACGTGTGGTAGTGTACCTTCTCTATGTGGTACAATGTTTGTTACTCGCAATCACGACAAATATACCTACATGCAAACGAATACTTTTTCCACACTTCCGTGAGCCATATTGAAAATTTAATAAATGCGGACGAATAACGCACGCGTGGAGCCAGCTTAAAAGGTGTCTGCGCGTAAAAATACAAAAAATGGTATAATCTATCTGTGTTATATTTTCTTTCTTATATTAGAAATTTCATTTTTGTTTTTTTGTTATTTTTCTAACTTTCACAAGAGGGTCAACTGGACCTTCGAACCCCCTAGAATTCGTGGCTATATACTAATAATTAATACTAGGATATATTATTTTGTAGCTAAACTCACTTTTTTCCACTTTTGGTTTCGCTACTCAAGATTATAGCCTCTGTGGCGCAATTGGCTAGCGCATTCGGCTTTTAACCGAAAGGTTAGTGGTATGAGCCCACTCAGGGTGGTAGTTATTTTACGAAGTTTTAATTTCATTTTTGAAACACTTTACATGTAGTTTTATCAACACTGCGTTTTACTTTATGTTTTGGTTAAATGCTTATATACTAATTGCGCTAAGAAAGAGTATATTAAAATAAAGTGTAGCCGTGTTTTCTTGGAAAGAACGTTGAAAACCAAGTAGGATAAGTACACCTGATCGATATTTGAACCTTGGCGGTTTAGTCTACTTCGAGAGTGGCGCACTAGACCATGGGACCACAGAAGCAGGTTCAGTGTAATATTGTTTGTACCACATAGTCTTAATACATTAATTATTAATAAATATTATATATTATATATACTGATTTAGTCCACAATAAAAGTATTTTTGTCAAGACAAGTTTAAATAGCTCAGACAAATTTTTTTTCTTATAAATGTAATGGAAATGCTTTTGGAAAAAATAATTAGTCAGTTTTGTAAAATTATTAACTTTATTTCTCGCATTAATTCCTGGTTTAGTATTTGATTTAAATATTGAATTGAAGTTTTTATAATTATCAGTTTTATTTTAAATTTATTTCAAACATAAGCCTACACATTCTATATCACTAGTCAAATGAGTAATTGATGGGGAGGTGAGTTTAATTTAGTTTAAAGTAAATTAGAGTAAAATTAATTATAATTTGAGAAGGAAAAGTTCGAATACAAATACATGTACCGCTACTACAAAATACTATCTGGAATATTATTGCCGGACAATTTAAATGCTGCAAAACCCATAATCTAATCAAGTTATTGGAAGAGAATGCGAAAGGCTTATGGCGAACAGACTATAGTTGAAATGGATTATAGTAGAAACTGTATACATTTATTCATAGTTCTGACACCAGTAAAATATTTAATGTAAAAAATATACCATCTGATACTTCCGTAGGTCCAAGTCAGTGCGGTAGTAAGGGAACAAATTGGGGAAAGGATGGGGGCTGATATAACAATATAGCAATTGAAGAGTAAATTTAAATTTATTAAAGACAAAGCAGTTAATATACATAAGGGTATTAACATGTGACAGTGTCTCTGTATTATAATTGCTTGGGTGAATACAAACATGTTAAATGAGGGCAGTAGCCCGCTCAATTTTCATTAAAAGGATTGATCACAAAACGACTCTAACTCTCAGAATGAAACAATGACTGACATTATTCATAGTTAAACTGTGAACCAGACCAATTTATATATATTAGTTGTGGTAGATTCTTAAAGAAAACTCCTGCTCTACACTACTATAGCCAACTGAACATATAAAAGACTGCATGGTTAGGAGAAACATTATTTTAGTACGGACAGAGTCCTAGCTAAACAGGTACTATATAGTAAGATAGTAGGTTGGGACTTGAGCTTCATTGGGAAAGCATTGATTCCTCATCACAAAACTTAGTCTAACTAACAGAGCAGATATAATTTTCTTAAATATTTTAAAATAGCATTCCTTTGAAACCAGGAAAATCAACAGATACCTTAATCAATAAATATGTTACCAGCAAAAAAAGCTCAGCTTGGTTGAAAGCAAAACAAATACATAGCCACACCTAGACCACAGGAGGATAGGATTAGTAATGAATATAATTGTGCCTAATCCTAATTAGAAGCACTAAAGCTATTTATAGCTTACCGGAATAGTGAAGTTCACGGGGAACACATTACAGTATAGTATCCCCTAAGGCCAGGGCCAATAGCTCAATAAGTATCTTTAAGATTGCCGGTACTGTCAAAGTATCAAATATAAAACTCAAAATACACCTGTCATATCACAGTGAGTCATAGTTTGCCCACCAAGAATGGTAATACCCAAGGTAATGTCAATATTACACATAAACAACAAATATCTAATTACGACGTTAATACTAACGTAGTAATCCCACGTCACAAATTCAAGCCATATTAGATCTTAGCGCAAAATATCTAAGTAAGATAAATAACATAATACTAAGCATCACACGTCTCTATCTAAACATTCTAAAAATACCTGAGCTTAAGTGACTTGTAAAAAATAATTAAGTGAGACCTCATTAGCAGGTAATTCGGCGTATCCCATTCAGGAATATCAAATTAGCCTAATTAGAACAGTCTTGTATAGAACTTCAAAAAATACACCCAAACCTGGCTTAAACACCAAGCTTAAATAAGAAAACTTTACACATGAAAAGTGGCGAGGCGTCATCCCCACCGAGCCGAGGTGACCGATTATTATCAGTTGAAGAGCGACACGGTCCTTGGGCAGCGAACATATTCAGTATATCAGTCAAAAATATGATAGATAAAAGTCATTATATTAAGAGCAGGTAACCCGTATTTATATGCATCTAATTCTGAACAAGACATGGGGAAAGTAGTGGAGGAAAATGACCAATAATATACAAGGAACAACAAAAAGTATACCTAGGTGTTGATGAGTGGTTTTTGCGCTGGCGCGACCAACAGTTGTGTCTTGTGTGGACGGGGCTCATCTTTCGTTATTTGGACAAGGCAAAATAAAACGGGGCAACAAGTGAATTGGTATCGGGACATCGTGTTGTTGCACGAGGTAGGCAGCGTTATAATCAACTTCGGTAGATCATACTAGTGCCTTCGAGTTCTTGTTATGGTGTTACTCATGTTTGAATACGCCAATATGTGAGGGCTAAATTCTGTCGGCGAGGAAGAATTAAATTAAATTATTAAATGCAGAATTCTATCTATTTAGCACCTCGTCTTACTTCCCGTTCGGGTTATACGCCTAAGTATTAATTACGCTAATGGATTAGGAATTGTGAAGGTTGAATAGTGGAAGTGAACCCGCATTTGGGTGGAGGGAGAGTGGAAAACCACTTAGAAAAAACCACCTCCAGTTCACCCGACCGAGATTCGAACCTTGATCTCTCCGTCCTCGGCAGTCGGGCTCAACACAATTAGCGCGTTAGCCAACTACGCCACCGAGGCGGGTAAAATGCAGAATTAATTTTAATTAATTCCTCCCAAATTATGATACATTCGAGAGGATATATTTTCTATCACAGACTTAATAACTATTAACTATCCTCGACATGAACGCTATTACGTCATCCACATCGATGTTTCAATTGGTTCCTTAAAAATGAGATTTGAGTTGTTGGATAGTTTTGGTTGCCTCCTGAGCGCTAAAACAGTACAAATTTCATCTGGATTGCAAACACGCCCAAAATGTTACGGCTACCTAAATATCAAGTGTCCAGAATGCGAATAAGTAAAAGGACGACTCATGGGAATTCCTTCTTGATGGTGGTGACACGGGTGGAAAGGGTTACTGGCAAAACCCATCGGCCACCGGGGCTTTTCTCCTAACCTAGCCTAGCCTAATCTTAGCCTAGCTGAACGAGGTGACTGAATTGTATCTCCTCGGAATAGACTCTCAACAGTTAAAATGAAAATCCTGAATTATATCTTTTTAAAAATCGGAATTATATCTTCGAAATCCTGAATTGTACCTCCTCGGAACAGACTCTCTTCCAACACTTTACACACAAATAGCCCAAAATGAAATTCCTGAATTGTATCTCTAAGTATACGACTTTAAGTTTTAATTCTTATGCTCATAAAGAATAAGTAAAATGGAAATGTTTAAGATTGCTTTAGTTTGTCAGCTGCTAGATGTCATAACAAGCGACAAACTTTGATTTATGCTCAGTACATCTCATAAATAACAGAGGGCAGCATAAGGTATATTCAATCAAATCATTGTAAATGAAAAAATTTATAGAGGATTTTTATTTTCGTTTATGTTTGAAAAAATTAAAATCACATTTTAATATGTATTTAAGCATTTTAACGGAAAACACACGATTTGTGTATTTATAATTATTAGGTTTGTATATTTATTTACCCATTATATGGAACCTGTAATATTTACATCTGTTTTTAATAAATATATTAATAATATACCAAAAGTAAATGTTTAGGGTACTTTTAAAATAAAAGATTTAAAAAGAATAATTGATTTTTAGGTCGTACACTACGTATTCTCCAACCATTAGCACTAAAATTAAAAAAAAAAGTTGATTCATTTGGGGGAAAGTTAAGTTGAAAGAAAACACATGATTTATTTTCATATTGAATTTGGGGAGAAGTAAAACTAGTGTTATTTGATTTGTCGGCATTCATTATAAATTTATATATTAGTTTTAGATATTCACTGATTGTGTGTATTCTTAAATTAGTGTGGTTTAATTAATTTTGAGCTATTTCCCCCCATGCTTCACCTTAACTATAAGACATTGATGAGTATCATATCTTTCACTTTCCTGAAGTCGCATTTTAAAATGTTTAGACACTTAATAGTTATTTGGATTTATTATTTTCACATGCCTGCCAAATTTAAGTTTTATACCATACTGAGATGTAGTTGTTTTTACTAGTTCTGTAAATTTTTTCAATGATGAACTTTTTCGTCGTTTGTAAACCGATTAGGACAACGCCAGTTTTAAACGATTTATAATTAGGTCAAACAATGTGTGACAGCTTTATTTTGACAAAAAAAGGCCAAATAAAATATATCGAAATCCTGGTCCGGCTATTAACTTCATCGTCTCTTATTAGATTTTGACCAACCCCGTTTTAAACTTTTTTTAATTGTCAAGCAGTACATTAAAGTTTTATTTTGTCAATAAGAGTGAGTTGGAGAAAGAATTTGGGACTACAAAATTTCCAAAACTATTATAAATAAAACTTACCTGTAAAAGACTGAAAATTTAACATTTTTAATTGGGATTCCTGTAGAAAATTTAAATTTGGCAGGCATAGAAGTACGATTTCATATAACAAGATAAGTTTTAAAATTTAGAATTTTAAACGTTAGTTGCAATCTGAAATTCTAAGGAAGGTAAAAGGACCACTCCAAATTACCATCACATTCTGAACATTTTAAATATTAAATGTGATCCTGGCAAAGAGTGTATGTAAGGGGGGATTTATTGGATCATGATCACACGTTAAATATTTCTTTTACTACTAATTTTGTTTTCTTTAGCACGTTATCGCACTGGTTTTGCTGGTATTTATATAGTATATAATATAATTATGTTAAATATTGGTTGACTCTTTTTATTGTAAAATTAACGGAAGAGGAAATTTTGACAAATAACTCCATTTTTGCATGCTTTCTATTCTCTTTCTCTCAACACCTCGGAGACAGAATTATTGTGATCATAAAAAAATATTGAACTTTAGATTTTAATAAATATCAACTTTTCATGACCTTCTGAAACCATAAAAGTGTTTTCCACGATACCTTTTGTGTGTGTGTGTGTCTGTGTGTGTGTGTGCGTGGGTGTGTGCATGCACGCGTGCGTGTGCGTCTCGGCCTAGAACAGAAACCATTTTACCTATCGGGCTAAAAATTGGTATTTAGGATTTTCGTAGGGTTCCCCCAAATAAATTTTGGAATTAGATATAGAGCCCTAAAATTAAGGGTACCGTAGCTTACTGATGGAAAAAAAAGAAAAACTCAATTTTCTCAAAATTAGCTTTAATGATTTTGATTAAATTTTTTATCTAGGCACTGTTTAATATTATAAAAAAAATTAAAACCCTCATTTCCCCGTGAAAATGACTTTGAGGATATTCTTACAGAAGCGTGACTTTCCAAATTTGATCATATCTTTGTAACTATTTGAGATATGAAATAAAAAAAATTATTCGAAATATATTAATATAGAGCCAATAGTTTCTGAGCTATAAGTCAAATATTTACTTCTTTTTTTGACATTTTTGTAATTGTTTTGCTCTTTGTAATTCTCCAAAAAAAGCGATCAAAACAGTTTACAACTTTCTAGAATTTTTTTACAATTTGCTACATTTTTGTGCTCTAACACCTGGCCTATTTGAATTTTTTCATTATTTCTCCAAGGACTACATTTTCTTAAAATTCACCATACTTAAGACCATTAAGATTTAATTATACTAACAATGATGACTGATGAGTGATACTTTAGTTGGCAATCATTATATCAACGAATAATTGATGGTCATAAAGTGCTAAAACAGCATAAAAAATGCCTATCAGACCAGTTGCCAAAGGGGGAGGGGGAGGTATTATTTTTAAACTAGTGGTGTTCTACAGCTTATTGGCGATACCAGGTAAAATGGAATGTTGAAGGTCATGACGCTGTGCATGACAGGGGTGAAGTAAGGTTTTGGACTTGAAGAGTGGGGGAAGCCAGGCTAATCCCCCTCTAATGTTACCATCCAGCTTGTTCGTTGTTAGGAAGGGGGGAGTAGAATAAGTTCGATGCGTTTCTGCGTAGGTTATTCTCGGGGGGTAGGAAGGAGTGAACAGTGACTTAGATAAGCCTGGCTGGCTTCACTGAATCGTTGTAGTATGGGAATTTCTCTTTATGAAAATAAAAACTAATTGAAGGTATTTTATATCATGTATTAAATGCGTCTTTTCAACTTATTTATTTACCAACTAATTATATCAGTACATGAATGACAAACTAGCTTACTTTATAGCATTTACAACGATACCCCCAGCAGACAAACCATCACTACGAGAGAAAAGTCGCAATTATATTAATTATAATTTTATTGAATGTGCAGGGAATCAAACCAAATATCCTTATTTCAGAATAAGACTCAGAAGAAAATGATTATCAATGTATTTATAGGGTGTTAATTACTTTAGTACATATAATGTTTAGTGAAGACAAATAAATACATAGAAAACTAAAGTATATTTTACGTTTCTCAGTTACAATGAGGTCGAAGTTCAAATCTCATTCAAAATAATTGGGAGGGGTTTTAATCCTACCTATCGATTAAATCGTTGTAAAGGCCTTGTTTTAAATTATGATCTAAGAAAATGCATCAATAAAATATGTGTAATTTTGGGTTGGTTTTCCTCAGCTTTAGGAATTTATAGACCAGGAGTCCTCACGTTTTTTTAAGGCACCCCTCCTTTTTTTTGTAGAGCACGTGATTTTTACAACATTTTTGTATGGACTGTAAAATTTTAAAATTGTAAAATTAGCTATTTAGAGGTGGGTAATTGAGATTATTAAGAACTATTCGATAAAAAAAAATACAGTAAACTCATGATTTTATAAAAGTGCGCTACATCAAATTTTTTTTAGTGTTTTGTTTTCTCGGGTAGTAAGTATGCGACAAGTTTAAATCTTTGCTCCGACAAGTTACGGGATCTTTAAGAGTGTTGAAGAGGTTAAAAAAATCAACTTTAAAAAAATGTTACTAGTGATCAATTGTGATACGTGAATTGGGTATCTTTATTTCTATGATCTATTCTATATCAAGGGTTGGGAGCGTGTGGCTGCGGAGCCATATGCGGCTCCTTGCCAGAAAAATTGCGGTTCTCTTCATGAAATGTAGTTGCTTAGATATACAAATATGAGCTATTCAATGTTCTTATATAGTTATGTTTTCCAACCTACCCTTCAAGGTGACATTTGTAACAATGACTCATTCATAGCTATTACTACTGCATAACATTATACTCAGATTCTTAAAATCATCCAAAATCCATATTCGAGATAATAAATATTCATAAACTATATTAAATACATCAGCTCCAACTTTATATTTATATTCCTAAAATATACGATATTTTGCGCTATTTTGAATTTTATTGTTTTATTACATGGATATATTTAGCCAAATGTAGTAGTAATTTCATGGAACATTAAAAACAACGCTGTGAAACATTATTGGAATATGCCTAAAACACAGAATTGACAAATATACAAATATAAATCAAGAAGCACTGGGTTTAGGACTAATTTCTGAAATATTGATTCTTAGACTCCGACATTATCAATGTTCAATCTTAAGATAAATATCATACACTTGTCACAACCCTGAGCAATGTTGGGATGTTCGTTTTGATTTACATAACTTTCTTGAACGTACGTGACTAAAAACGTTGGCCTAGCAAATATGATGTAACGAATTAGAAATGTTAAAGAGGAATGCTGACCATTCATAACAATGTTGCTCTAGTTGGGGAGTAAAGGGGACAAATTGGGCTAAAAATCTATATTTTGTTTACATCGGGGCTGACACATTATCATCAATTTCGGAGGCAACTACGCTGCCTGATTCCAGATAATAGCAGAATAGATCTTAGGGTCAGTATTAGCACTTGTGTTTAGAGGGCAACCGTCGAGCCCAAGGTCTCGAGCTCGAGTTCTGTAGGGGGTCGCGAGCCGTGTCGGTCATTAGATCAGTCTATGCTTTCACGACTAAGCCAGTTCTTCCACGTGCGCGATCGTACAATCTCTCATACTTCTTTTATATTTAATTTAACATCACCTTTTTAAATATCTTTTAGTACTACTATTAAACCAAAATTCGTAACCCTACGTATTATTTCGAACCCGCACAACTACCTTGCTGGGACCTAGCCCGACCAACCCCTCCCGCAAGCTATCCTGACAGATAGAGCCCATTGGAGAGGGGGTTAGTGACACACTGAGATTAATGAGCTTTCAAAAGTAATATATACAAATATATAACAAAACCTAAATAATTAGAATTAGAATTATTAAGCATCAATTACCATAGTAGCAATGTTTGTCATTTCTACTTTCTCGCTACTTTAAAGGTAGAGAAAGCATTGTTATCGTAAAAAAAAACTAACTTGAGATTTTGATGAATTTAGACGTTTCATAACCCCCCGAATCCTAAAAAGCTTTTTTTTGGATTTTCGTCTGTCTGTGTCCGTATGACTGTACCGACTCTTAATTTTTCGTCAAAATGACTTTAAGGGTTCCAGCCTGATGCGTAAATTCACTTTTTTTTAGATCATAGATCAGTAACTCTTCAAGATATGAAATTACTTATCATTGCAAATATGTAGTTCTATTTATAATAAATATAATTTATTTAAAACATTTTTTATAAAACCAATCATTTTCAAGCTATACGCAAATAAATATATATTCTTTAACTTTTCGATCATTAATGCGACCGTAAAAAAAACCCTGAGATGTTGATGTATGTCGACGTTTAAGGCCTCCCCCCTCCCCCCAACCCAAAAATATGTTTTTTTTAATGCCGCCTGTCTGGGTGTCTGTTTAACCAGGGCCGGCCTGAGGTAATGTTTGTACCCGGGCGGGATTGCTTTTTGGTGCCTTTATATAGCGGAGGATAGTAGGATAATACGAAGATAATCCCCAAAACTAGCATCTCTAAAACTAACATAGCTTGGACATAATAGGAAAAACAAACCAGGCGAAGACCATTCCAAAGAGTTTCTAGGTTATTCCAAACTTCAAAAAAATTCTGTGTGAGCACCACTTCAAATAGATTCTAGGGAATATGATTTATAAAACTATAAACTAGATTTAGAGACGTCCAATTTCTAAAAATTTGACAAAGGAGCACTGCTCCAAATATCCTATAGAATTATACAAATTCCAAAATATTTCCCGGGGAGCACAGTTCTAAATAGCTGTTAGACGAGTATGATATCTAAAAACTCACTATATGAGGATCACTTCAAATAGCTTCAAGGAGTATCCACTTTTCTAGCCTTAACTGGGGAGAGGAGGGTAGAAAGTCCAGAAAATACTTTTTTGTTTCTTGCCCCTCCTTCCCCCTCACACACAAATAAAGTTCCATCACTATTGTATAAAATAACAATGAAATGTTCTTGATTCTTAGGGTTTAATAGTAAGTCATAATAGAATGTCATACACTCACGGTAACACCTCATCTCGTCCCCCTCCCCCCCCAATTTAAATTTTCCCTACGCCTAGACCAAATCTAACGTAACCTACGGTTGAGATGAAAATAATCTGAAGTGAATCTCCACAAATGGCTATCATACAGTACTACAAATGTTTCCCTACTAAAATGGCTAAGATTACAAAGAAAATTATTAGACCATGTTTTGTAGACAATGTTTGCCTCTTTAATTTTGGTATAGTGAACGGTTTAAGAAATAATTCTAAAATAACGTTTTAGGGTGCAAGTTTTTTAAGTTGGTGGATGTAAATTAATTTTTCAAGAGTAACATTATATCTAATTTTCCTGACCAAAAAATCACCATTATGTCAAATTCCATGTTATTATCAAGCATTAAATGGGTGTTATGTTTAGCATCTCCATTACGTTACGTTAGGTTTGAAGTTGTGAGGTTTGGAGATTATTTTCATAACATTCAAAAGCTACGTTAGATTATGTTGGTACTTTGTTAGCGCCCCCCCTCCCCCAAGCTGACGCCCAGGGCAACCGCCCGTTTCGCCCGGCCCTTAAGCAGCCCTGTGCTTAACCCTAAAATTAAGAGTAGTTTAATAAAAGGATAAAAGAGGAAAAAATATATTTCTCGAAATTGGCTTAAAACTATTTTGATTAAAACTTGTATCTAGGTATTAATTAAGAGTATAAATAAAATTGATATTTTAATTTTCACTTGAAAATCACCTTTAGTGTACTATACAGAAGCGAAAATTTTGTAACTTCGCAACTATTTGGGTTACAAAATAACTTATCATTGCAAAATTGTAGTATTATTAATAATAAAAACTATTACTTGAAATATATTTTTATAAAACCAGTAATTTCTGAGATATTGTCAAATATATTAATACAATTTTATGAGCTTTAGTTGTAAAAAGATACAACTTAAGTTTTAACGCAATAATTTTCTAATGCCATATAGTGAGTAAATATTAGTAAGTCTCTCAAAAAGTTAATGTACTTTTTTCCTTTCACCTATTAAGGGAAAAGTTTGAACCACAATGATCCATCACCACCACGTTTTATCATATATTATATATATAAATAATTAACCTCTTTTTATTCTAAAAATTATTAAGGAAGTTAAAGAGCCCTCCCATTACGAACATAAGCATTCAATTTACCACAAGTGCGTGTAATCCGAACGGGTAGTAAGACGTGGTGCTAATAATAATAATAATAATAATAATAATAATAATAATAATAATAATAATATACCACAACAATGATCATATTAACAAAGCTAACAAAGTTGTCAGTTTCATCTTGTCTGAACCATCGATATCAAGGTAAGGGCTCAAATCCTGACACTATATATACTAAGTTTGGCTAACTTAAATAATTATATCTCACTCTCATTCTATGTAAATGCAACTATCCTCCATTGAAATATACTCTCCTTGTTTACAGGTAGTGTACTCATTTTCTTAAGGATGCAGATAGCTTGAACAATTTGCTAGATGTGGGACATAATTAGTAAACGGCTAGAACCAAATCGATCCAGGTTTTATAAATTCACAAACTTTATACAGCCTATTCAGAATAAGACCTATACTATATATTTTTAATAAGTTAATATATTCATTAATGCATATTTTATTTAAAAAATAGAAATGGTGTAATTTTAATACTTTACAATAAAAATATATAATTTAAAGGGATGTAACTAACTGCATAAATTAGAACTAAGCCTGTATTTTATATCTTGTAATTGCCAGCAGAGTTGTTGAATGGGTTTACTTACACTCCCAAATGTAACCCGGGAGATTGGGATCTACCTTGGTAGTGCAGTGAGTATAATTTATTTACAAAATTCACATCTTACAACCAATTCAAATTGGTCGCATAGTTACAGAGTGTATCTACAGATCATTAGTATACTTATAACATTTCGTGACTTTTACAGGATTTTCAAACCAGACTTTTTCTGCCACTATTTTTTTGCGCTCTTTCTTGGTAAATGATGATTTTAACGTTTACCACTTTTAAAAACAAACGTTAAAATCTTTAAAAAGGTTTTTTAAATCAAGTATTTAAACTCCATATTTATTGCTCATTATAATTAAGTTCCCTGCTTTTCCTGACATACTTTTTTTTCTCTTTTATCTGCATGTTATCTGCTCGTTATATTAATGGGACAAGGATCTAAAAAGTATCATCTATATAAATTGTATACAGCATTTGTTTGAAGGGAGAGTGGGAAACAATTTTGAATAAGCCACCTATATACAGCCGCTGGGATTCAAACCCCATCTCCTAATCATTGGAAAACTTGATACTCGCACTTTTGGTCTTCTTGATCACCGATATGAATGAGCTTGATCAATTTATGTTTCGCTCTCTCTAACCAAACCATTTCCTCTTTAAATTTCCCGACATATTTACTCCCTGATATTAATATGTAAACTTATGCTTAGCGTATTAGTGAGTAAAATATTTTATTTTAAAATGGTTTAAAAGCGTTTATTCAGTTAATTATTAAAAAACCAGATGTGACTATACCGTTGGAAGCGTAAACTATTTGCGCTGCATATCTAGTCAGTAAAATTTTACATTTCCTTCTAATTTCCCCGTTTGAAGCTCAAACATGTTTATTAATTTCTATATAATATTTATCATATCACTAGGAATTTTATTTAAATTTGGATGACTACAGCACTTCCAGCATAATGTTACCTTCAAATTGACATAAGAAATATTTTACTATCATTCATGGTAGTTGAAAAAGAAGCTTTGAAAAATTAACCTTTATTTTATTGGGCGTAATGCAGGTTGTATACTACCCGGTCTTTTGTAAAGCTTTTATAAAGCGAGGTAATGACTTGTCAAATCTGTTGACAGTGTGAGAATGAAAATAGGTATGGAAAAAAAACCTTCCTCGTAGAGGCAAAAATCAAATAAGGTTCTGAATTGATTCACTACATGTTTGAAATACATTTAAAATCTTAAAGATAAAAAAAAATTACAAATGGATACATGAAAATGTAATTTTTAAATGTAATAATAATAATTATTAGATATTTTAAAAGTATTTTGGCGTTCACATTGTAATCTTTACAAGATCATCTATAGCAAATCATTATGCCAAATGCAAAATATCCGCTAAATAAAATTAATATTTTGAGATACTTACCAGTTCTAATCTAATTCATTTAATTAAAACATCAATTTGATCAAATAAAAAAATAAAAAATGTAATATATAAGTTTTAAATTCTTTCATTTACAATGATTTGATTGATTTTATCTTATGCTGCCCTCTGTTATTTATGAGCTGAACTAAGCATAAATCAAAGTTTGTCGCTTGTTATGCCATCTAGCATCTGACAAACAAAGCAATCTTAAACGTTTCCGGTTTACTTAATCTTTATGAGCATAAGAATTAAAACTTAAGGGGATGGATCACCATGAGAGATGAGCGCGGCCGGTTTCTAAGGCGATTTCTCTGTACATGTTTACTCAGATTTTTACTACTGTAAAGATCAATTCATTTACATGGTTTATAATTTATTCCTATCTACGCAGCCAATTCAAATTTAAGTTTTAAAAAAAATTTAAAGATCACTGCATGAAACAAACTGGGCTTGTCATTTAAATGTGGGAAGACCTAGGCTAAAACGGTTTTCATTTTATTACAATAAACACATTTCTCTATCATTTAGTATAATTTAACGCCAGTTAAAAGTTAAAATATTTGTAAGCAGCTTTGTTTGAATAATTTTTGCATGATCGTATTTTTTTGGTTTAGTGTTTTTTTTTAATCTGCAGACAAAGTATAAACCGAGTAAATATGATTGAGAATAATTATCCTTTCATTTTTCAGCATACATATTGTTCTAAACTAAAATAAAGTGGTACAGTTTTATTTTAATTCAAAAAAGTGTTGTGGTGCAGTATCCTGTGACCTATCGGTGTAATGTTGAACAAAATGAACCTCTCGAGAAAGCTCATGGCAGTGATGCCAAGCGTTGCACTGTGACTAGCAGATGTTCTCAGGAAAAATATCAACTCGACTGCGTTCATTTATTAAATCAGTTGTGTGAATACCACGTGTTTTGCAATGGAAGCCGTTTCTGTAAAAATAGATCGAAGAAATTAAATAAAAAACTACTTTATCTCTCAACCAGACGAAAGAAAAATAAATTTTCTACTCTTGTGAATTGGATAAAAAAAGTGTCATGAATTTATTATCATTTCTGCATGAAAAATACAATTTTAATACTGTAGTTTAAAATCCATCCATTAATTTCAAATCATGTGCGTAGAATACCTAATTAATATAATTACAGGACCCGTTTTGGTGACCTCATGATTTAAGGCACTACTCTTGCAAAAAACTGGACTGCCGAGGACGGGGATTGGTGTTCGATCCCAGTTTGGTGCTATGAGGTTATTATTCCTAAAATGTTTTCCACTCACCCTCCACGCAAATGTGAGTGTAAGTCATCTAAAAGTAACCTTATCCTTCTCTGACACATTAGCTTGATTAGTACATCGGCGTAAAACCCACACGGGCTCGGTTCACTTTGGTGTACAAATCAAACACTTTGGCCCTACCTTTGGTAATCTGATCTGTAAACAGAGTAAATAATTTGGTATCGATAATACGGGGCTAACTAAATCACTATGGACTATTGGCAATTTGAGCAAGTAATACACTTGTCACAATAGATAAATGTCTTGAAACTATTTTGCTATCAATTGTAAAGGTGGATAATGAAACGGGGTGGGGGGACTATTGAACATGCCTTGACCACCACGCTTTTAAAATTAATAACATTAACACAGATACATATTTAATTTTGACAATTATTATTTAACAAAATAGTTTCATCACAAATATAATTTTTACTTTCTCGCACCCCTCGCGTGCCATAGTCAAAGATTTGGAAACAACGTAAGCTTTAGAGAGGAAGGGAAGGGGGGAACACAATTGCTAAGAGGAGGATGTTACTCAACATATATAAGAGTGTGCAGTGTAAAGATTATTTCCATGTCTTTTTTTTTTGTTCTTATGATATTAGAAATGCTTCACTTCTTAATATTCTTTGATGTTATCCGTAAATTTACAATAATAAAGTAGGGTAGATAATAAATACGGTAATTAAGAAAAAGTGTTCCCACATTTGCGTGGAGGAAATGAGCAATCACTGGGAAAAACACCTCAATTCACGCGGTCGGAATTCAACCAAAATTTGTAGCACAGGTCCATAATAAAATTAAAAACGTTGTGTTCATTGCAGAAGTTTTGATGAAGTACTTTGAATGTATAAAGTTGTAGAATGGATGTATTATTATTATTATATAATGTGTGTAGCTAAAATTATAAAATAGCTAGTGATGTGTATATATATTTTATGAACGTCCCTGACACAAAAGGGATTGATAAGGGAGAAATAGATTATAAAATGATCATGCTTCAATATAAAACTTGTGTTTAAGCCTATCAAATTTGGTCAAAATCGATGGATAGATATTTTCTATACAATTGGGTGAAAAACATTTTCTTGCAGTATATTTCTTTATGTTTTATTGCAATTTCAAATACTTATTTTTAGAGTTAGTGTTTATAATTTTTGAAGTACAGGCAATAAGTGTAATATTTATTCTATAAAAATTATACATTTTTAAAAATAAAATCTTTCTTTTTGCAGAAAATTGTTCTATATGCTATCTTCAAATTTGAATATATATATTATATATATATATATATATATATATATATATATTTATATATATAGATATATAATATTTATTTAATAATATAATATTATATTTTTATATATATTATAATATAATATTATATTATATTTTGATTTACATTATATTATATATAAATATATATGTATATAATATTATTTAATCTGGTCAAAATATTTTCTTTCAGTTCCTGAGGTAAATGGTCGGATTAAAATTTTGTCAAATAAACAGAGAATTTGTGAATAGATTTTTTTTCAAAAATTTCTTTAGTGGTTTTATGGATCAGGAAGGTTATAATCATAGAAATTGTACCCGCATTTGCGTGGAGGGAGCGTGGAAAACCAGTTTTTAGAAACTTACTTTAGTACACCCGACCGAGATTAGAACCTTGATCTCCCCATCATTGGCAGTCTAGTCTACTGTAAGAGTAGCGCGTTGACCATGAGGCCATCAAAGCGAGTGTTATAGATGTTAAAATATGTATAAACGTATAAAGCTATATTTGATTATCGATTATAATTAATAAAAAATAGGTTAATAGAGTTTGAAATTCGTGATAGCTACAAGTTCATTGGTGTAATTATAGGGGTGGGCAGAATGCCACAGGCCCACGCCCAAAATAGGGCCCATCACGCAGGTACACCCACCCAAAATTAATTTGGTAATATATGAAAGCGTTGTCTTTCAGGCCTATCATTGTTTCGTAAAGATCTCATTATTCAATCAAAATTTACTCAATAGTCATTTTATTGCGCATAATTTATGCTGTACAAAAATATATGTACATATTTTTCTGTAAAATCAATAGAAACAGCTGACAGGCAAGGCCGTAGCCAGCCAATAATTTCAGGGGGGGTTTGGTGGGCACATCCCCCAATTGCCGGAGACTAGGAAAAATTTCTAAAGTATAAACAGTTCTAGAAGCTATCTGAAGTGTTTTTTTGCTATGGCAACATGGCGTTTTATGGTCACACAGCCCCCTAATTTGTATCTTTACCTTAATTTTGATATTGTTTGAACCATAAATAAAGCCATATATATTTTGTTCATAATATTTCAAGGGGGGGTTTGAACCCCCAAAACCCCCCCTTGACTACGGCCTTGCTGACAGGTCATTTTCAAAACTTTACTACAAAAATTATTTAAGAAGCACATGAATCAATAAAGGCTGCAGGGATTAGATATGTTGACTGTTGAGCTACTACCCGTAGCTTGTCCTTGGAGGAAAGTGTAGACAATTTCACAGAGATCAATGTTTGTTTAGCCTCTATAATTGTTAATATTGATAATTGACTATAGATTTGTTTATAATATTTATTAATATTGTTTTATTCAATTCAGATTAAGTTTTTTACATTATATTGAAACTTTTCAGCAACAATTTTATCAAATATTATGGCTGTATGGTAATGCACTTAGAGTGGTTTTTCCTCAATGGGTTTACACTCTTATCTCTCCACGCAAATGTGGGTACACTTCCTCTAAATTTAACCTACCCACTCTATATTATTACGTATTATAAAATAATTCCAATAATAAATGTCTAAATATTTTTTTATGATCTACAATTATTCATAAGATTTGGGGACGGTGGTGTATTTTTTCCTTGGGGTCACCCACCGTGGGTCAATTACTGCATAGTTATGTCTTTGTACATGTTACAAGCTAATGTAGGTCAAGCTAGTTTTACAATAGGAGATTTTAGTGCATCTTTAAGTTTATATTAAAATAATTATTATTAGTAGTATCTGGATGGTGTAATATAAGAAACTAAAGTAAATAATAAAGTAAAATAAACACAATTTCTTATTTATGTTTTATACATATGTGTGTATCCCCCCTCCCTTCCTTTTAAGGGTTCTAACACTTTTCAAGAAGGGTACATCTCTGACCCCCAATTTTCTGCGTCCATGAAAAAAGATATTAAAAAATAAACACTTTTTATGTTAATTGATAAGATATCTCTATCACCATTATTATTATATTATTATTATATTATTATTATTATTATTATTATTATTATTATTATTATTATTATTATTATTATCATCATCATCATCATCAGACACTGTCCTCACCCCTCATAGCTTGGGTTAAGTCAGATGCTGAGGAAATGATCTACATTCTACGGTGTGTCTGTCGATAATTTTATATACAATGTTACTCATTGAGGGTAAACTGGGAAGGGGGAGGTTTGATAGGGCGGGGTATTACCACCAATTTCTTCTCCACCCCTCTCCCCATCAAAATGTGCCTTCCTCCAGTTTGTTTAACTTCCCTCTGATATTCTTGAGTTTGAAGCTGAAAGATGGTTTGTATCAAACTTCAAATAGATTCTATAACAATCTATTATTATTTTTAAATGCTAAAGGACCACCTCAAATAGCTTTTAGTGGCATTCCATTTTCAAACATTTCCCATTGGCTTTGAGTCATTCCCCTAAAAACTTCTCAAAAATATGTTTCTTTACAACTACCTTGCCCGAAACTAATAAAGTTTCGCCGACACTCTTGGTAGTCATCACAATAGTTTTTTTTTCATTGTGACTTACTTCCAGTTTGAGTTGTACACATGCATGAACTTGGTATGAGGAAGGTAACATTTTAGATTTAATGTACTCACATTTGCGTAGAGTGAGATTGGGAACCATTTTAGGGAAAAATACCCTTATTGCACACAACTGGGATTTGAATTTCAATCTCCCCACCACCAGAAATCAATTCCAATGGTATGTGCTACTCACCGTGTTCAACTGACATGTTAAAGACGGGGAGATCATGGTTCAATTCCGGTCGGGTGCTCACAGGTGGTTTTTCCTAAATAGTTTTCTGCTCTCACTCCACGAAAATATGGATGCACCTCCTCTTAATTTAACCTTCCTGATGCCTAACACATTAGAGTAATTAGTACATTAGTGTACAGCCCGAACGGGTAGTAAGACGTGGTGATATAAATAAATAATAATAGCGTGTTTAAAACCGTTTTAAAAAACACCCTCAGTATACACTACTGGGATTTGAACCCCAAACTCGTCACCAGCAAACCAGTCTAATACGAGAACGTCAAATTAAAAATGTTTTCTTCCGCTAGGTAAGAAATATTACGAAAACCATATTACTGATTATATTAGTTCAACCTAAAAATAAAGCAGCAGATTTCTGCATAGTGAAGTCTTTGATAAAAGCCGCACTCTAGCCTTTCCCTTGCAAGAAACTTGACCCATGTAAACAACAGATTAGCTCGCTCCCCCTTCACTCTTTCAGTACAAGCTTGAGAGATATATGACAACATCGCAGCTCTAGTTCGGTGTCGGCTAGACAGTCCAAATAGTTCAATATATGGACGTTTCTTAGGAGTTGCGCTGATAGCGCTTCTCAAATTTTACAAGGTAGTCCTTACACTTAAAGTCGTTTACTTATAGATACAATTCAAGAGTTTCATTTTGAGCTATTTGTGTGTAAAGTGTTGGAAGAGAGTCTCTTCCGAGGAGGTACAATTCAGGATTTCGGAGATATAATTCCGATTTTTAAAAGAGATATAATTCAGGATTTTCATTTTAGCTGTTTGTGTCTAAAGTATCGGAAGAGAGTCTCTTCCGAGGAGATACAATTCAGGATTTCAGAGACATAATTCAAATTTTTATAGGAGATATAAATCAGGATTTTCATTTTGGCTGTTTGTGGCTAAAGTATCGGAAGAGAGTCTCTTGCGAGGAGATACAAATCACGATTTCGGAGATGAAATTACAATTTTTAAAAGAGACATAATTCAGGATTTTCATTTTGGCTGTTTATGGCAAAAGTATCGGAAGAGAGTCTCTTCCGAGGAGATACAATTCAGCTCCCCCAGTTGAACCTAGAGATATTCGTGTAACACATAAGATAGTTAAATTTAGACTGTCTAGGCTGCAAGGCCGCATGAGTGCTAGACACCCGTGGGCAGTCCCTAATGTCAAATTAGGGATGCGATGACATAGCTAATATGGCGTGTCCTCAATATAGACACCTCCTTATGTGTCAAAAGCAGATAATGGTCTCGAATTACACATGTGTTTTCAATCTGGACTGATCGCAATCATGACTACACCAAATAGTTGAGCTTGAACTGAATAGGAGTTCATATTCTACCTTTTTTTATGATATATTAGCACGGGTGTATCCATATATTTACATTAGGGGTGACATAATTATAAATAACATTGTTACTTACAATGTTAGATTTCTGTCTAAAGATATTTAATAATATTGTATTCATATTTGATCTTATGCATGTTTTAAATCGTGATCAACGTCTTCAATTTTCTAAAAACAAATAGTTTTTATAAATTATTTGTATAGGTTCTTCTTCAACAAACTTTTGAAAAATGGTTAATTCTATAAGCTATTAGTAGTCTTTCCCTGATTTAAAAAACATTAGATTCTTTGATATATTATAAGCCACCTTTTAAAGTGTTCCTCAACCTAAACATTTTTTAAATTTGGTTGCTCATCGAAGCTATTTAGAGTGATCCACACCTTAATCTTTTAGTATTGTTAGATACCTATAGAAGATAATTTTTCAAATGGTCTTACACCAAACAAATTTTGAAAATTGAGTCAGTTCAAAAACTAGGTTATATGGGGTGTCCTCGTCTGAAAACTCTACAAAATGTCATGCATCTAGAACATATTTGGATTTGTTTTCTCCTAGACATTTATGAAATTTGGATGATCTTGGAACTTATTTTAGTCTTTCCTCCCCTGACTTTCTCTGCCAGTTAGATGCCTCTAGTCTAGTAGTTATCTAAAGTGGTGTTCTTCGGCAAATTTTTGCAGTAGAATGCATCTAGAAGTCATTTGTAGGTTTATTTGAAGCCATCTTTCAGCTTCATATTATATAATATCAGAGCATTTGAAATATATCCAAGCGGAAATGTATTCCATTAAGTTACAAATTATTATCTGGGGGGTAGAGTGACCCACAGTTACGCTGCTCCTGCTGTTCACACATAATCTATATTAGGTATTCGTGGACGAACTGCTCTCAGGCAATTATTAGTCTTCTTTCACGTGCGGTAGTGTACCTTCTCTATGCGAATCAATTGTTCGTTACTCGCAATCACGACAAATATACCTACGTGAAAAATAATACTTTTTCCACACTTCCGTGAGCCATATTGAAAATTGAATAAACGCGAACGAGTAACCCAAGCGTGGAGCCAGCTTATGAGGTGTGTGCAAGTAAAAACACAAAACATGGTATAATTTATCTGTGCTGTATTTTCTTTCTAATATTAGAAACTACATTTTTTTGTGTTAATTTTCTAACTTTCAAAGGGGGGTCAACTGGACCTTCGAACTCCCCTTGAAATCTGTTGCTATATACTAATAATTAATACTAGGATATATTGTTTTGTAGCTAAACCAATTTTTTTTACACTTTTGGTATCGCTTCTCAAATATATAGCCTCTGTGGCGCAATTGGCTAACGCGTTCGGCTATTAACCGAAAGGTTAGTGGTTCGAGCCCACTCAGGGGCGTTGAATTTTACTAAATCTTAGTGTTATTTTTGAAACTCTTTACATGTAGTTTTATCAACATTGCGTTTTACTTTATGTTTGGGTTAAATGCTTATATACTAATTGCGATAAGAAAGAGTATATTTAAATGACGTGTAGCCGTGTTTTCTAGTAGAGAAAAATGAAAACAATTTGGTATAAACCACCCCGAGTACATCCGATCGATATTTGAACCTCGGATTTCTAGTATAATGTGAGAGTGGCGCGTTAGACCATGTGACCACCGAAGCGGGTTCCATGTAATATTGTTTGTACCACATAGTCTTAACTCATAAATTATTTATAAATGTTATAAATATATAATTACTGATTGAGTCCACAATAACAGTATTTTTGTCCAGACACGTTTAAAAAGCTCAACCAAAAGGTTTTTTTGTTTATAAATATTGTGGAAATGATTACTGAAATTATAATTATTTAGTTTGTATAATTATTAACTTTAATGCTCGCATTAATTCCTGGTTTAGTATTTGATTTAAGTATTGAATTGAAGTGTTCATAGCTATCAATTTTATTTATAAATTTATCTCAAACATAAGCCTACACATTCTATATCAATAGTCAAATGAGTAATTGACGGGGAGGTGAGTTTAATTTAATTTAAAGTAAATTAGAGTAAAATTAATTATAATTTGAGGAAGAAAAAGTTCGAAAACAAATACATGTACAACTACTACAATATACTATATGGAATATTATTGCCGGACAATTTAAATGCTGCAAAACCTATAATCTAATCAAGTTATTGGAAGAGCATGCGAAATGATTATGGCGAACAGACTATAGTTGAAATGGATTATAGTAGAAACTGTATACATTAATTCATAGTTCTGACACCAGTAAAATATTTAATGTAAAAAATATACCATCTGATACTTCCGTAGGTCCAAGTCAGTGCGGTAGTATGGGAACAAATCGGGGAAAGGATGGGGGCTGATATAACAATATAGCAATTGAAGAGTAAATTTAAATTTATTAAAGACAAAACAGTTAATATACATAAGGGTATTAACATGAGACAGTGTCTCTGTATTATAATTGCTTGGGTGAATACAAACATGTTAAATGAGGGCAGTAGCTCGCTAAGTTTTCATTAAGAGGATTGATCACAAAACGACTCTAACTTTCAGAATGAAACAACGACTGACATTATTCATTGTTAAACTGTGAACCAGACCAATTTATATATATTAGTTGTGGTAGATTCTTAAGGAACACTCCTGCTCTGCACTACTATAGCCAACTGAACATATACAAGACAGCATTATCAGGAGAAACATTATTTTAGTACGGACAGAGTCCTAGCTAATCAGGTACTATATAGTAAGATAGTACGTTGGGACTTGAGCTTCATTGGGAAAGCATTGATTCCTCATCACAAAACTTAGTCTAACTAACCCATTACTAACAGAGCAGATATAATTTTTTAAATATTTTAAAATATCATTCCTTTGAAACCAGGAAAATCAACAGATACCTTAATCAATAAATATGTTACCAGCAAAAAAAGCTCAGCTTGGTTGAAAGCAAAACAAATACATAGCCACACCTAGACCACAGTAGGATAGGATTAGTAATGAAAATAATTGTGCCTAATCCTAATTAGAAGCACTAAAGCTATTTATAGCTTACCGGAATAGTGAAGTTCACGGGGAACACATTACAGTATAGTATCCCCTAAGGCCAGGGCCAATAGCTCAATAAGTATCTTTAAGATTGCCGGTACTGTCAAAGTATCAAATATAAAACTCAAAATACACCTGTCATATCACAGTGAGTCATAGTTTGCCCACCAAGAATGGTAATACCCAAGGTAAAGTCAATATTACACATAAACAACAAAGACCTAATTACGACGTTAATACTAACGTAGTAATCCCATGTCACCAATTTAGGCCATATTAGACTTTAGCGCAAAATAGCTAAGTAAGATAAATAACATAATACTAAGCATCACACGGCTCTATCTAAACATTCTAAAAATACCTGAGCTTAAGTGACTTGTGAAAAATAATTAAGTGAGACCTCATTAGCAGGTAATTAGAAGGATCCCATTAATGAATAGCAAATTAGCCTAATTAGAACAGTCTTGTATAGAATTACAAAAAATACACCCAAACCTGGCTTAAACACCTTGCTTAAATAAGAAAACGCTTCACATGAAAAGTGGCGAGGCGTCATCCCCACCGAGCTAGGGCGACCGATTGTTGGCTGTTGAAGAGCGACACGGTCCTTGGGCAGCGAACATATTCAGTATATCAGTCTACAAGTATGATAGATAAAAGTTATTATATTAAGACCAGGTAACCCGTATTTATATGCATCTAATTCTGAACAAGACATGGGGAAATGAGTGGGGGAAAATGACCAATAAAATACAAGGAACAACAAAAAGGATATCTAGGTTGTGATGAGTGGTTTTTGCGCTGGCGCGACCAACAGTGGTATTTTGTGTGGATGGGGCTCATCTTACATGATTTGGACAAGGCCAAACAAAACTGAGCGACAAGTGAATTGGCATCGGGACATCGTGTTGTTGCACGATGTAGGTAGCGTTGGAGTCAACTGCGGCAGAATATACTAGTCACTTGTAGTGCTTTTAATGGTGTTAATTAAATTTGAATATGCGAATAAGTGAGGGCTAAATCCTGTCGGAAAGGCAGAAGTAAATTTAATTATTAAATTAGAATTAATTTTAATTAATTCCCCCATATGATAATACATTTGAGAGGATATAGTTTCTATCACAGACTTAATAACTATTAACTATCCTCGACATGAACGCCATTAAATCATTAACATTGTTGTTTCAATTTGTTTTTAAAAAAGGTGATTTGAGTTATCGGCTTAGGAAGAAATTGTTGGTTGCCTCCTGAGCACTAAAACAGTACAAATTTCTTCTGGATTGCAAACACGCTCAGTATTCTACGGCTACCTAAATATCAAGTGTCCAGAATGCGAATAAGTAAAAGGACTACTCACGGGAATTCCTTCTTGATGGTGGTGACACGGGTGGAAAGGGTTACTGGCAAAACCCGTCGGCCACCGGGGCTTTTCTCCTAACCTAGCCTAGCCTAATCCTAGCCTAGCTGAACCTAGAAATATTTGTTTAACACGTAGTCTAGTGAAATCTAGACTGTCAAGGCTGCAAGGCCGCACGACTGCTAGACACACGTGGGCAGCCCCTAATGTCAAATAAGGGTTGGAATGGTATAGCTAATATGGCGTGTGCTCAATATAGACTCCTCATCTTGTGTCAAAAGCAGATAATGCTCTCCAAAAACATATGTGATTGGAATCTGGTCTGATCGCAATCATGACTACACCAAATAGCTGATCTTGAACTGATTAGCAGTCAATATTCTCCCTTTTATGTATGATATACTAGCACGGGTGTATCTATATATTTAACATTGGGGGTGTCATAATTTTAAATAACATTGTTACTTACAATGTTAGATTTCTGTCTAAAGACATTTAATAATATTGTATTCATATTTGATCTTATTCATGTTTTAAATCGTGATAATGTCTCCAATTTTCTAAAAACAAATAGTTTTTATAAATTATTTGTTTAGGTCCTCCTTCAATAAACTTTTGAAAAATTGTTAACTCTATTAAGCTATTTGTAGTCTTTGCCTTGATTTAAAAAACATTAGATTCTTTGATATATTATAAGTCACCATTTAAAGTGTTCCTCGACCTAAAGATTTTTGAAATTTGGTTGCTCCTCGAAGTTATTTAGAGTGATCCACACCTTAATCTTTTAGGATAGTTAGATACCCATAGAAGATAATTTTTCAAATGGTCTTACATCGACATAATTTTGAAAATTGAGTCAGTTCAGAAACTAGGCTATTTGGGGTGTCCTCGTCTGAAAACTCTACAAAATGTCATGCATCTAGAACATATTTGGATTTGTTTTCTCCTAGAAATTTATGAAATTAGGATGATCTTGGAACTTATTTTAGTCTTTCCTCCCCTGACTTTCTCTGTCAGTTAGATGCCTCTAGTCTAGTAGTTATCTAAAGGGGTGTTCTTCGGTAAATTTTTGACAGTAGAATGAATCTAGAAGTCATTTGTAGCTTTATTTAAAGCCATCTTTCAGCTTCATATAATATAATATCAGAGGATTTGAAATATATCCACGCGGAAATTAATTCAATTAAGCTCCAAATTATTTTCTGGGGGGAAGAGTGACCCACAGTTCCGCTGCTCCTGCTGTCCACACATAATCTTTATTCGGTACTCGTGGATGAACTGCTCTCGAGCAATTATTAGTCTTAGATTTATAGAATTCAATATAATTAGATGTAAAACAAATTATGATGAGAAACAAAGTAAGTTTAAAATTTACTTCATTAAGTCTAAAATATTGAATATTAGTTAATAGGTAATACATATGTGGTTTATGATATTGGAACTAGATTGTAAAATATTAAACTAAGATTCAATCAGTGAAATTGAAGTTGCATGAATGGATAATTTTTATTTGAAAATATATGAATAAAAAGATTAAAGCACATACATAAAAATACACATTAAAATGTGAGTCAAATGGCAATATGTTGGAATTAAAATATATCATACACATAAACATTTAACATATATTTAAACCATATAATGTTTAATTCTGATTGAGAAGAGATTGAAGTAAAAAGAACATTGATGTAAACTTGTAGAAAATTGAAATTATTTATAAATTGGTAAAATTATTAAAATGTGTCATTACACAGTTGATTGATTGTTTAGTGTGTATATTTATGTATGTTCTTTAATCCTTTATTCATATATTTTCAAATATAAATTATCCATTCATTCAACTTCAATTTCACTGATTACATCTTAATTTAAAATTTTACAATCTTGTTCCAATATCATAAACCACATATCTATTATCTATTAACTAATATTCATTCTTTTAGACTTAATGAAGTAAATTTTAAACTTACTTTGTTTGTTTCCATCATAATTTGTTTTACATCTAATTATATTGAATTCTATAAATCTAAAATAACATTGCTTCCTTATTAAAATTAACATGTATTTCAAAAATTATTAGTCTTCTTTGACGTGTGGTAGTGTACCATCTCTATGCGGAACAATGTTCGTTACTCGCAATCACGACAAATATTCCTACGCGAAAAAGAATACTTTTTCCACAATTTCGTGAGCTATATTGAAAATTGAATAAACGCGGACGAATAACGCACGCGTGGAGCCGGCTTAAGAGGTGTCTGCGCGTAAAAAAGACAAAAATGGTATAACTTATCTGTGTTGTATTTTCTTTCTAATATTAGAAATTTCATTTTCGTTTTTGTATTAATTTTCTAACTTTCACAGGGGGGTAACTGGACCTTCGAACCCCCCTTGAATCCGTGGCTATATACTAATAATTAATACTAGGATATATTATTTTGTAGCTAAACCCACTTTTTTACAATTTTGGTTTCGTTTCTCAAAAGATATAGCCTCTGTGGCGCAATTGGCTAGCGCGTTCGGCTGTTAACCGAAAGGTTAGTGGTTCGAGCCCACTCAGGGGCGTAGTTATTTTACTCAGTCTTAGTGTCATTTTTGAAACTCTTTACATGTAGTTTCATCAACATTCCGTTTTACTTTATGTTTGGGTTAAATGCTTATATACTAATTGCGCTTAGAAAGAGTATATTTAAATGACGTGTAGCCGTGTTTTCTAGGAGAGAAAGTTGAAAACAATTTGGATTAAACCACCCCGAGTACACCCGATCGATATTTGAATCTCGGTGGTTTAGTATACTGCGAGAGTGGCGCCTTAGACCATGTGACCACTGAAGTGTGTTATGTAATATTGTTTGTACCACATAACCTTAATACATAAATTATTAATTAATATTATATATATATAATTACTGATTGAGTCAACAATAAAAGTATTCTTGTCAAGACAAGTTTAAATAGCTTAGTCAAAAAGTTTTTTTCTTTATAACTATTGTGGAAATGCTTACAGAAATAATAATTAGTCAGTTTGTTAAATTATTAACTCTATTTCTCTCATTAAGTCCTCGTTTGGTATTTGATTTAAGTATTTAATTGAAGTGTTCATAACTATCAATTTAATTTAAAATTTATCTCAAACATAAGCCTACACATTCTATATCACTAGTCAAATGAATAATTTATTTACTCCTCTATTCCACAAAAAAAAAGTATTTTGTTCAAGACAAGCTTAAAAAGCTCAGACAAATAGTTTAATATGATCTTTGGGGATGCTTAGATAAAGAATTAGTCAATTTGCAATTTACTAGCTGTATATCTCAAATTCATTCCTGGTTGGTTATTTGGATTAAGTATTAAATTTAAGTTTTTATAACAAGCAAATTTATCTTTATGTTGTAATATGTAATTTATATAATATGACATCTACAATTTAAATTTCATAAAGACAATTAAAACAAGTTAACAAGTACTAACCTATTCCAATAAAATGTGGCAGGTGTTGACTCACTGTGAATTGATGTTGCCGGGAAACGCCCAAGCATCGAGGAAGATTGCCCCAGTTGACCATCCTAACACAGCGAGCAATTCCACGTCCTGATCAAAGGGCACACATCGAAGAAAATAAAGATAATTGTATCTGCTCGCCACACCTTCTGACAACGATAGTGAGAAAGTGGAGTAATTCTACAACTCTAACCCCTTCTCTCGTTATATCTCTTGATGTAGTCCAATTCAGAGCCAGTTTTGTTCTATATAACGGATTCCCTGTGACTCGCATTTTTGTATTCCATTGTACTTATTCACTGGAGGAAGAACTGCGACGTAAAACTTCAGCACCGAATACTACGGGTGGCCACGATGTGTCAGGCGTCGGTCTAATTGCTACGTCACAGAGGAAGCCTCTTCTGAGTTTTTAAGTATCTGTATCTTCTGTTTAGAATCTACATTAGATTTTTTATCGTGTCAGAATATCTGACATTACTTTCTATGTCCATCAGACATAGTTTCATATATTAGAATGTCTTGCTTTATTTTCTACGTCGATCTGACATAGTGTATTGTGTTAGAGTTTTTGAGTTATTTTCTATGTCTATCAAACACAAGTTTTGATGTAAGAAGGTCTAACCCTATTTTCTATGTCCATCAGACATGGTTTCTTTAATAAAAATGTCTAACACATTTTTCTATGTCCATCAGACATGATTTCTTTAATCAGAATGTCTAACATTATTTTCTATGTCAATCAGACATGGTTTCTTTATTCGGAATGTCAGACGCTATTTTCTATGTCCATCAGACATAGTTTCTTGTGTCAGATAGTCTAATGGTTATTTTCCTATGCCCATAAAACATAGTTTAAATACGAGGGCTCTATGCTTTACATAATATGTATAAGACAAGGTGATTGAATATACTGAGTCAATGGATTCGATTTCTTTTTCTATGTCCTTAAGACATTGTTTTATTTTTGATGACACCCTAAATGGCATGATCACGTTTACGTTCTCTTTATGGCTACAATCAGATCATCTAACACTTTCTTCTTGGAACTAGTTAGGTCAGTGACTGATAGCAGTCACGATTGCACCCTTTTTGTGTAGTTATTTACGGTGCGCAACGTGTGGGAGCACTACTAGATTGAAGTAGTGGCCCGCGAGGATAATGCTTTGTTCCGGCTCCTTCAGGCACCATATGTATCTAAGTGATCAAAGATAGTTTGTACTAGCTATTATTTGCCCTAGTAATGTGGTAAATGTACACATTTACTATTGATTGTTGATTGTTCTGGCAGTACTAATTAGGAAATGACCGGCAATAGTAAAATACTGTGTAGATGCCTGATTGTTAGCCATTTATTATTTGTAAAATGGAAGCTCTTCTTATAGGTTTTTGTAACTCTTCATGACGGTTAATACTAGCATAAATAATATTCTTTTTAGTAACTCTAAAAATATAGGAGTGGATGCTATGTTTCTATTTTCAATTGTTTCACTATCACACATGAGTAGATCTCTCAGGTATTTGTCTGGTATCAGTCTGGCTAGAATGACTTTATGTATATTGCCTAAAACTTAATTCACTTTTTACTGTCACCGAGTTGTGGAAGACGCTCCTTCGTTCGAGTAAGAGCTAATATCCCTATTTCTAGGTTTATTAAACTAAACGAACTGTTCTATCTAATTTCTGTCGGTTCCTTGTCTACAAAGTATTAATATCTATTCGTCCAACCGAATGTTTTCTAACTCGATAACGGAATACAGTTATCGTTAATTAATTAAATTAAAATCTCTTCGCTTATATGTAGTTCTATATCTATTTGTTTGCTTTTTAATAAACTTATTTGTTAAACTAATATATATATATATATAAATATATATATAAATATTATATATATAAATATATAAATATATATATATATAAATATATATAAATATATATATATAAATATATATATATATAAATATATATATAAATATATATAATATATATATATAATATATATATAATATAATATATATAAATATATATATATAATATATATAATATAATATATATATATATATATATATATATATATATATATATATATATATATATATATATATATATATATATATTATATATATATATATATATATATATATATAATATATATATATATAATATATATATATATATATTATATATTATTTATATATATTATATAATATATATATATATATATATATATATAATATAATATTATATATTATATATTATATATATATATATTATATATATATTATTATATATATTATTTATATTATATAATTAAAATATAAATTATTTCCTTCCCTATCCTTCATCAATTATATCTTATGTAGTTATGTAATAGTTATCGTCTCTTTGTCTACGTGATTCTACGTTATTTCAAACATAAGCCTACATATTTTATATCAATAGTCAAATGATAAATTAATCTGGGATGAGGATAATCTATTTTAAATTAAATTTGAGCATAACTAATTACAATTTGAGGAATAACAAAATTGAATACAAAATTAATACATGCACCTGTATTACAAAATACTATGTATATTATTGTCAAATCATTTAATTGCGGCTAAACCCATAATATAATCAGGTTATTGGAAGAGAATGCAAAATGTTTATAACAAACCGACTATAGATGAAAATGACCATAGTAACTCACTTTGGAATGAACAATCAGTATTGTCTTTTGGTGTTATAGAAACGACATCGAAAATATAGAGGTATAGGGAGGTTTGAGATAGAATATTTCCCATTTTCAAGGCCCAGAGAAAACACCGACAGAGAATAAAGAGAGATAGGACGTTGGTAGCTAATATAACACGGCAAAATTCAAGAAAAGAAACTTACAAGAGGAAAAGTGGAGTGAAGGTCTAGTGTACAATCGTTTCTTGGTCCAAAGGAATAGACTACGTAAAAATGTTATCAATTCACAATGGCCACTCTTGTTGGCCAGCTAAACAACACGCTAACATTGCCGGTCCCACGCATTCACACATCAACACTTTTGAGTTTCAAACTAAGCTTCACGACTGCGTTCCCAACACTCGCCACCAAGAGGCGCTAGCGTCGGCAGAACCAGGGAAAAGGTTCCACAGACAAGGAGACGCTTCAAGAATCGTCTACATGGTTTCTCCAATATTCTCCATCCATCCAGTAAGTGTGTTACCACCCTACCCCCACGTGATTCCTAATCTTCCGCCCTCTGGGGATAGTATAATGAAGTGTCGTTCGGCCAAGTGAAGAGCACTCGTGTGACTTGTTCGGCTTGAACTAGGTGGGTAGCATCGAGCTACGAGACGTTGAGAGAATGTAAACAAAACTCTGTTTCGGGTTAAAAGTAATAATTAAACTTATATTTATTTTTCAAAATTATTTTTGGACATATTATTCAATATTCTAAAAATACTTTATGTTAAGATGCTTTGTTAGATGACCAGAATTGTTGTGGGAATAATCTACTTAACTGTCACTTTGTTGTTTTATTATATTTAATAATAATAATTTTCCAAAGACGTTGATATGGAAATATACTACTAAACTGTCACTTTGTTGTTTGATTATATTTAATGATAATATTATACCAAAGATTCTAAAGTTGAAATAAACTCTCAGAACTTTAATGTTTCTTGTTTAAGAATAGTTTTCCAAAGACCCCAAAAAGAAAATTAGCTTTTAAAAGTTCATTATCATGATTTATAACCTTTGAAGGAAAATAAGTTAACAAATACTCTTAATATGGAGATATACTTTTGTAATAAATTTACTATCATAAAAGATTTGCCTTGTAGGACTCAAGTTAAAACTTAATGTTTTCTAATTAAACTATGCTGTTAATAATATTATTTGTGTTAGATCATTATGCTAAGTCTTAAATGCACTCATTACTTGCCGTTTAGGCTCTTACATATTCTGTTGTCAAAGTGAGTTCAAGAAAGTTGTGAAAACTTTAAAATGTTCTCGTTATGTTTGAGACTTATCGAGGGACATATTTTTTATTTTGAAGGTATCTTGCACATATAGCTTGGTTTATTCAAAAGGTTAGGAGTGCAACCATGGGTTTTTCTCAAATTAGTAGGATTTTATTCTTGATTATTATTACCAGTTATTGTTGCTGGCCCCTGGGCAACTAATTTATCTCGGACTTAATATTGGTTAATGTATTAATAATATTTATTGCCTTCAAATATGTGTGTGCGGATAGCTTCAAATGTATTAAGCAAACTTTTAATCCATAGTTTATATAGTTACCATGAGGAACTTAAATTATAATACAAAGTAAAACTTAAATATTAACTTAGGCGTACCTAGGATTTTTCTTTAACATAGATTTTTTAAATATATTTAAATATCACTTTTCTTGGATGAAGGATCTAATTTTTAAAAATCTGGAAGGGTGGAGGAGTGTCCTCAGCCCCGCCGGAGAGTTCTTACATACCGATTTATCCCCCAAACCCCTGTGGTAGAAACATATCCCGCTTTAGGGCAGAGCAAATCTGGTCACGTTAGTGTTAACTGACCCTTTGAACCCCCCTTGGATCCGTGCCTATACTAATAATTAATACTATGATATATTATTTTGTAGCTAAACCCACATTTTTTTAAACTTTTGGTTCCGATATTCAAACATATAGCCACTGTGGCGCAATTGGCTAGCGCGTTCGGCTGTTAACCGAAAGGTTAGTGGTTCGAGCCCACTCAGAGGCGTAGTTATTTTACTAAATCTTAGTGTTATTTTTGAAACTCTTTACATGTAGTTTTATCAACACTGCGTTTTACTTTATGTTTGGGTTAAATGCTTATATACTAATTGTGCTAAGAAAGAGTATATTTAAAAGAAGTTTAGCCTTGTTTTCTTGGAAAGGAAGTTGAAATCCATTTGTTATATACCACCCACAGTCAAATTATTTATTCAATGCAGCAATAATTCTAATTAATTTCCCCTAAATTATGATACATTTGAGAGAATAGATTTTCTATTAGAGACTTAATAACTATTAACTATTCTCGACATGAAAGCTATTACATCATTCACATCTTTGTTTCAATTTGTTTTTTAGAAAGGAGATTGGAGTTATCGGCTTAGGAAGAAATTGTTGGTTGGATCCTGAGCGCTATAACAGTACAAATTTCACCTGGATTGCAATCACGCCCAAAATGTTATGGCTACCTAAATATCAAATTTTCAGTATGCCGACAAGTAAATGGATGACTCACGAGAATTCCTTCTTGAGGGTGGAAGAACCCATTGGCCACTGGAGATTTTCTCCTAACCTAGCCTAGCCTAACCCTAGCCTAGCTAAACCTAGAAATATTCGTGTAACACGTAAGTTAGTTAAATTTAGACTGTCAATGCTGCAAGGCCGCACGACTGCTAGACACCCGTGGGCATTCCCTAGTGTCAAATTAGGGATGCGATGACATAGCTAATATGGCGTGTCCTCAATATAGACACCTCCTCATGTGTCAAAAGCAGATAATGGTCTCGAATTACACATGTGTTTTCAATATGGACTGATCGCAATCATGACTACACCAAATAGTTGAACTTGAACTGAATAACAGTTAATATTCCCCCTTTTTTTAATGATATATTAGCACGGGTGTATCCATATATTTAACTTTGGGGGTGACATAATTATAAATAACATTGTTACTTACAATGTTAGATTTCTGTCTAAAGACATTTAATAATATTGTATTCATATTTGATCTTATGCATGTTTTAAATCGTGATAACGTCTCCAATTTTCTAAAAACAAAAAGTTTTTATAAATTATTTGTATAGGTTCTTCTTCAACAAACTTTTGAAAAGTGGTTAACTCTAAGCCACCATTTAAATATTTCCTCGACCTAAAGATTTTTGAAATTTGGTTGCTCCTCGAAGCTATTTGGAGTGATCCTCACCTTAATCTATTAGGATAGTTAGATACCTATAGAAGATAATCTTTGAAATGGTCTTACACCGATTTTTTTTTGAAAATTGAGCCAGTTCTGAAACTAGGTTATTTGGGGTGTCCTCGTCTGAACATTCTACAAAATGTCATACATCTAGAACCTATTTGGATTTGTTTTCTCCTAGACATTTATGAAATTAGGATGATCTTGGAACTAATTTTAGTCGTTCCTCCCCTGACTTTCTCTGCCAGTTTGATACCTCTAGTCTAGTAGTTATCTAAAGCGGTGTTCTTCGGCAAACTTTTGACAGTACAATGCATCTAGAAGTCATTTGTAGGTTTATTTGAAGCCATCTTTCAGCTTCATATTATATAATATCAGAGGATTTGAAATATATCCAAGAGGAAATTAATTCCATTAAGTTACAAATTAATTCCCGGGGGACAGAGTGACCCACAGTTCCGCTGCTCCTGCTGTCTATATTCGCCATTCGGGGACGAACTGCTCTCAGGCCATTATTAGTCTTCTTTGACGTACGGTAGTGCAACTTCTTTATGCGGAACAATTGTTCGTTACTCGCAATCACGACATATATTCCTACGTGAAAAATAATACTTTTTCCACAATTCCGTGAGCCATATTGAAAATTGAATAAACACGAATGAATAACGCACGCGTGGAGCTAGATTAAGAGGTGTGTGAAAGTAAAAATACAAAAAATGGTATAATTTATCTGTGTTGTATTTTCTTTCTAATATTAGAAATTACATTATTTTTGTGTTAATTTTCTAACTTTCAAAGGGGGTCAACTGGACCTTCGAACTCCCCTTGAATCTGTTGCTATATACTAATAATTAATACTAGGATATATTATTTTGTAGCTAAACCAACATTTTTTACACTTTTGGTATCGCTACTCAAACATATAGCTTATGTGGTGCAATTGTCTAGCGCGTTCGGCTGTTAAACGAAAGGTTAGTAGTTCGAGCCCACTCAGGGGTGTATTTATTTTACTCAGTCTTAGTGTCATTTTTGAAACACCTTACATGTAGTTTTATCAACATTGCGTTTTACTTTACGTTTGGGTTAAATGCTTATATACTAATTGCGATAAGAAAGAGTATATTTAAATGACGTGTAGCCGTGTTTTCTAGTAAAGAAAGATGAAAACAATTTGGTATAAACCACCCCGAGTACACCCGATCGATATTTGAACCTCGGTGGTCTTAGATACTGCTAGAGTCGCGCATTAGGCCATGTGACCACCGACGTGGATTATGTAATATTGTTTGTACCACATAGTCCTAATACATAAATTATTAATTAATATCATATTATATATATAATTACTGATTGAGTCAACAATAAAAGTATTCTTATCAAGACAAGTTTAAAAAGCTCAACGAAAAGGTTTTTTGTTGATAAATGTAATGGAAATGTTTATGGAGAGAATAATTAATTAGTTTGTAATATTATTAACATTATTTCTCGCATACATTCCTCGTTTAGTATTTGATTTAAGTATTGAATTGAAGTTTTTATAAATATCAATTTAATTTAAAATTTATCTCAAACATAAGCCTACACATTCTATAATACTAGTCAAATGAATAATTTATTTACTCCTCGATTCCACAAAAAAAGTATTTTGTTCAAGACAAGCTTAAACAGCTCAGACAAATAGTTTTATATGATCATTGGGAATGTTTAGGTAAAGAATTAGTCAATTTGCAATGTATTAACTGTATTGCTCAAATTCATTCCTGGTTGGTAATTAGGATTAAGTATTAAATTTTAATTTTTTTTTAACAAGCAAATTTATCTTTATGTTGTAACATGTAATTTATATAATATGACAACTACAATTTAAATTTCATAAAGACAATTAAAACAAGAAAACAAGTACTAACCTATTCCAATAAAATGTGGCAGGTGTTGACTCACTGTGAATTGATGTTGCCGGAAAACGCCCAAGCATCGAGGAAGATTGCCCCAGTTGACCATCCTAACACAGCGAGCAATTCCACGTCTTGATCAAAGGGCACACATCGAAGAAAATAAAGATAATTGTATCTGCTCGCCACACCTTCTGACAACGATAGTGAGAAAGTGGAGTAATTCTACAACCCTAACCCCCTTCTCTCATTATATCTCTTAATGTAGACCAATTCCGGGCCAGTTCTGTTCTATATAACGGATTCCCTGTGACTCGCATTTTTGAATTCCATTGTACTTATTCACTGGAGGAAGAACTGTGACGTAAAACTTCAGTACCGAATACTACTGGTGGCCACGATGTGTCAGGCGTCGGTTTAACTGCTACGTCACAGAGGAAGCCTCTTCTGAGTTTTTAAGTATCTGTATCTTCTGTTTAGAATCTACATTAGATTTTTTATCGTGTAAGAATATCTGACATTGCTTTCTATGTCCATCAGACATAGTTTCATATATTAGAATGTCTTGCTTTATTTTATACGTCTTTCAAACACAGTGTATTGTGTTAGAATGTTTGAGTTATTTTCTATGTCTATCAAACACAAATTTTGATGTCAGAAGGTCCATCAGACATAGTTTCATATATTAGAATGTCTTTCTTTATTTTCTACGTCTATCAAACACAGTGTATTGTGTTAGAATGTTTGAGTTATTTTCTATGTCTATCAAACACAAGTTTTGATGTAAGAAGTTCTAACCCTATTTTCTATGTCCATCAGACATGGTTTCTTTAATAAAAATGTCTAACACATTTTTCTATGTCCATCAGACATGATTTCTTTAATCAGAATGTCTAACATTATTTTCTATGTCAATCAGACATGGTTTCTTTATTCGGAATGTCAGACGCTATTTTCTATGTCCATCAGACATAGTTTCTTGTGTCAGATAGTCTAATGTTTATTTTCCTATGCCCATAAAACATAGTTTAAATACGAGGGCTCTATGCTTTACATAATATGTATAAGACAAGGTGATTGAATATACTGAGTCAATGGATTCGATTTCTTTTTCTATGTCCTTAAGACATTGTTTTATTTTTGATGACACCCTAAATGGCATGATCACGTTTACGTTCTCTTTATGGCTACAATCAGATCATCTAACACTTTCTTCTTGGAACTAGTTAGGTCAGTGACTGATAGCAGTCACGATTGCACCCTTTTTGTGTAGTTATTTACGGTGCGCAACGTGTGGGAGCACTACTAGATTGAAGTAGTGGCCCGCGAGGATAATGCTTTGTTCCGGCTCCTTCAGGCACCATATGTATCTAAGTGATCAAAGATAGTTTGTACTAGCTATTATTTGCCCTAGTAATGTGGTAAATGTACACATTTACTATTGATTGTTGATTGTTCTGGCAGTACTAATTAGGAAATGACCGGCAATAGTAAAATACTGTGTAGATGCCTGATTGTTAGCCATTTATTATTTGTAAAATGGAAGCTCTTCTTATAGGTTTTTGTAACTCTTCATGACGGTTAATACTAGCATAAATAATATTCTTCTTAGTAACTCTAAAAATATAGGAGTGGATGCTATGTTTCTATTTTCAATTGTTTCACTATCACACATGAGTAGATCTCTCAGGTATTTGTCTGGTATCAGTCTGGCTAGAATGACTTTATGTATATTGCCTAAAACTTAGTTCACTTTTTACAGTCGCCGATTTGTGGCAGACGCTCCTTCGTTCGAGTAAGAGCTAATATCCCTATTTCTAGGGTTATTAAACTAAACGAACTGTTCTATCTAACTTCTGTCGGTTCCTTGTCTACAAAGTATTAATATCTATTCGTCCAGCCGAATGTTTTCTACCTCGATAACGGAATACAGTTATCGTTAATTAATTGAATTAAAATCTTTTCGCTCATATGTAGTTCTATTACTTTTTGTTTGCTTTTTAATAAACCTATTTGCTAAACTTATATATATATATATATATATATGTGATTTATTTTCCTTCTCTATCCTTCATCAATTATAACTTATGTAGTTATGTAATAGTTATAGTCTCTTTTTCTACGTGATAGGACAAGCGACGGTTCAATGTTTATCTCAAACATAACCCTACACATTTTATATCAATAGTCAAATGATAAATTAATCTGGGGATGAGGATAATCTATTTTAAATTAAATTTGAGCATAACTAATTACAATTTGAGGAATAACAAAATTGAATACAAAATTAATACACGCACCTGTATTACAAAATACTATGTATATTATTGTCAAATCATTTAATTGCGGCTAAACCCATAATCTAATCAGGTTATTAGAAGAGAATGCAAAATGTTTATAACAAACGGACTATAGATGAAAATGACTATAGTAACTCACTTTGGAATGAACAATCAGTATTGTCTTTTGGTGTTATAGAAACGACATCGAAAATAAAGAGGTATGGGGTGGTTTGAGATAGAATCTTACCTATTTTCAAGGCCCAGAGTAAAGAAACTTACAAGAGGAAGAGTGGGGTGAAAGTCTAGTGTACCATCGTTTCTTGGTGCAAAGGAATAGACTACGTAAAAATGTTATCAACTGACCATGGCCACTCCTGTTGGCCAGCTAAACAACACGCTAACACTGCCGGTCCCACGCATCCACACGTCAACACTCTTAAGTTTCAAACTAAGCTTCACGACTGCGTTCCCAAGACACGCCACCAGGAGGCGCTAGCGTCGGCGGAACCAGGGAAAAGGTTCCACAGACATGGAGATGCTTCAAGAATCGTCTACGTGGTTTCTACAATGTTCTCTATCCATCCAGTAAGTGTGTTACCCCCCTCCCCCCTACGTAATTCCTAAACTTCCGCCCTCTGGGGATAGTATATGAAGAGTCGTTCGGCCAAGTGAAAAGCACTCTTGCGACTTGTTTGGCTTGAACTAGGTGGGTAGCATCGAGCTACGAGACGTTGAGAGAATATAAACAAAATTGTGTTTCGGGTTAAAAGTAATAATTAAACTTAAATTTATTTTTCAAAATTATTTTTGGACATATTATTCAATATTCTAAAAATACTTTATGTTAAGATGCTTCGTTGGAAGACCAGACTTGTTGTGGGAATAAACTACTAAACTGTCACTTGGTTGTTTGATTATATTTAATAATAATAATTTTCCAAAGACGTTGATATGGAAATATATTACTAAACTGTCACTTTGTTATTTGATTATATTTAATGAGAATATTATGTCAAAGATTCTAAAGTTGAAATACACTCTCAGAACTTTCATGTTTTCTTTTTTAAGAATAGTTTTCTAAAGACTCTAAAAAGAAAATATTCTTCTAAAAGTTCATTATCATGATTTATAGCCTTTGAAGGAAAATAAGTTAATAAATACTCTTAATATGGAGATATACTTTAGTAAGAACTTTACTATCATAAAAGATTTGCTTTGTAGGACTCAAGTTAAAACTTAATGTTTAATAATTATACCATGCTGTTAGTCATATTATTTGTGTTAGGTCATTATGCTAAGTCTTAAATGCACTTATTACTTGCGGCTTAGGCTCTTACATATTCTGTTGTCAAAGTAAGTTCAAGAAAGTTGTGAAAACTTTAAAATGTTCTCGTTATTTTCGAGACTTATCGAGGGATATATTTTTTATTTTGAAGTTATCTTGCACATATAGCTTGGTTTATTCAAAAGGTTAGGAGTGCATCTTGATTTTGTGTCAACCATGGGTTTTTCTCAATTTAGTAGGATTTTATTCTTTGATTATTATTACCAGTTATTGTTGCTGGCCCCTGGGCAACTAATTTATCTCGGACTTAATATAGGTTTAGTGTATTCATAATATTTATTGCCTCCAAATATGTGTGTGCGGATATTTTCAAATCTATTAAGCAAACTTTTAACGCATAGTTTATATAGTTACCATGAGGAACTTAAATTATAATACAAAGTAAACCTTAAATACAAGATTAATTCAATTTTAATTAAATGGGGATTGGTATCTGTGTCAAGTAGATACAATTTTAGAAATGACAAAATGCATAAATATGAAATCTATACGAACATTAACATACGATTTATAAGAAGTTTTACCACTTCAAAAAAAGTCAAGTTAAAACACAAAGAATAAATTTATATATGTGATAGCCATGTGAGCAACAAGATATGTTATATTGAGAATTTTGCTACTTAGTCACAAGACAAGGTTTTACATTACTATTGTAAACAATGATAAAACATTCTAAACATTACGATTATAAAATTAGTAAAATAATTATTAAAATGTGGTTATCATGTATGAAATGGAATGAGCTTCTTTGTCTTTAGACAAAGAAGCTCATTCCACTTATGGAAAGTTTACAAGTAACAAGGGATTAAATAATTGTGTATTAATTCAATTTTAAACAAATTCATTCAAAATATTTATTTATTCAAATATACCATGTTGATATCTTTTCAACCATATCTAGTCATTTACATAGTTTGCTATTAACATTTTATACATGTTAACAACATTCTAATAATTTTATAATCATAATGGTCATCATATTTTATAATTGTTTACAATATTAATATAAGAACCTTGTCTTATGACTAACTACCAATTTTCAGTATAACATAACTTGTTGCTCACATAGCTATCTCATACATAAATTTATTCTTCATGTTTTAACTTGACTTTTTTTTGAAGTGGTAAAACTTCTTATAAATCGTATGTTAATGTTCATATAGATTTCATATTTATGCATTTTGTCATTTCTAAAATTGTATCTACTTGACACAGATACTAATCCCCATTATATTAAAATTGAATTAATCTTGTATTGTATATTCGTTCCTTATTACCATTTATAATGTTTTTTAAAACTTAAATATTAACTTAGGCGTACTTAGGATTTTTCTTTGACATAGATTTTTTTATATATTTAAATATTACTTTTCTTGGATGAAGGATCTAAAATATTATTTGTTGTAACAATAACTAATGCTTAATATTAAATGGCAACGTCACATTTATCTTCTATTATAATTTTGGTATTCCTGTATTTTCCTATCTATGAACATTCTAAGTTATAAAATATATCACTTCTACTTTAAACTAATGAGGAAGGCTGTTACCTTTTCTTAATTTCCTCAACCAGGTGGGTTGCGTGTCGCTGAGTAACAATCATTTGTTCTCAGATCATTTTTACTCTGTTCGACTTGTGCGCCCCTCTATGATTATCTATTTTGTTTGTTTGTTATATTTTGGGCTAGGAAGGAGGTTGTACTAGTAAACCAGTGTTGCCAACTGTACGATCTGGATACTGCTTTTGATATAATTTCACCACCTGTACAATCCAATTTTAGGACATTTTCTAAAAGTAATATCCTGTAGCCCTGCTATAAAGTAACAAATTTTACATACATTTCTTTATTTTATGAAAATTGGTGAGTTTATCAATACAATGTCAGAAAGTAGTATCCTACCGGTAAAATACAATCCATTTCAGGTCCATGTACTATCGCTAGAGACTATAGAGCTGGCAACACTGTAGTAAACAAATTTGTTAGTTGGTTTCGAGAAGCGTTGATAAGTGGTTTAGGCCAAAGGGGAGCCGCCAGGGAAAGTGCTGATTTGAACTAAAATCAATTAGTAATCACAACTATGGGAGTACTAGGAGAAAAAAAAGAGACATATAGTTTAACCAAGCTAAGATTGTACTCAAGGTTTTTGAGGAACAATGTCGATAGTGCCAAACATTTTAAAAGGGTATCGTAGGTATGTGGTACATTTTAAAAGTCATCTATTAATTATTATAAGTTTAAACCCTTTACATTTTGTTTAGGGTGATACCATCCTAATAACTGGATTAAATTCGTAGTTAATTAAGCTTATAGGCTTAAAATTAGTTCAAACAACTTTTATACTTACTAACTCTATGGCATTAAGAGCTCAAAAGTTCATTGCCACACCTACAAAAGTACTCCTCCTATCCCTATCTTGAGCTAGTTTTATCCAGTCCACCTCATCACACCCTATCCCTATCTTGAGCTAGTCCTATCCAGTCCAACTCAATACATCATATTCACATCTTTAGATAGTACTATCCAGTCCACCTCATTACAACCTATCCCTATCTTGAGCTAGTTCCATCCAGTCCACCTCATCACACCTCATCCCTATCTTGAGCTAGTTCTATCCAGTCCAACTCAATACATCCTATCCACATCTTTAGATAGTACTATCCAGTCCACCTCATTACACCCTATCTATTTTAGGTCCATAGTAATGTTATCCTCCCATCTGCATCTAGGTCTTCCCAATGATCTCTTCCCATTGAGTTTGCCAGTCAATACCCTAAATAAGGTTCTAGAATCTCCCATTCACGCTGCATGTCCTGCCCACCATAAGCTACGAGACTTGATTAACCTAACAATGTCTTGTGGTGAATACATGATATGTAACTCAACATTATATGAACTCCTCCATTCCCCGGTAGCCTCTTCTACATATATATTATATATATACACACATGCAATACAGTATAAATAAATAAAAGCCTAGTTAATTGATTGTTGAAGTTAACTATTTCCAAACATAGCCAACAATGAGTATGGAAAGGTAGAAATAATTATTAATAACCATCAAACAATAAAATGTTTTTATTCTTCAATAATACGCACGTTATTTCACAATATTTTATACAATAGCACAATTTACCCTGTAAGGAGATGTTTATTAGCGTTTAAAACACTAATGTGAAGACATAATGATCAAGTTAAATATTGTTTTTACACAGGATTTACAATTTTTTTTCACTAAACCACACATTTACTGTATTCTTTTGGACGGAAAATATACATTAATTTCTTTATTGGTCATTGTCAGTTATGCAATGTTATCAGCACATTACTATTTGATCCACATACTTATTACAGATATGTTTATTAATTGTATGTGTGTATAGCAACCCCTAATCAAATATTGGACTAATTTACTACATCGTACTTTTGTCTGCAACCCATTATTACATTATATATATGCCTATATATATGTATATAATTAAGTATATAATTGGTATACTAGAGAAACTCCATGGCTTGAGCCCACAAGCGAGTTATATTGACCAATTAGCCGCCGCTATTAGCAATGATAACAACATTTGTTGATGGAGGGTGTCATGTGGTCAGCACCAAGAGCTTTCCAGCCGTTAATCTCAGTTTTCTAAACCAGGGCTGCTACTTATTTATTCAAGTAGCTTCTCATTTTGTTCTCATGAGTCTAGTTTTACTCCGTTCCAGACTCACTATTTCACATCAAATACTTTTGAAAGCACCGGGGATCGATTCCGGGACCTCAGTGTTTGTAGCCAGGAACTTTAAGTACTAGCCCACAGAGGAGGTCAATTGGTATCCTAGATATAACACATGAATTGTGTAAACCGCTTATTATATATTATTTTTAGTAAATTAATAATAACAAATTTATATTGCAAAAAAATTAACTGTATTAATAAAATTAGTAAATAATCAGGAATAATTTACAGAACAGTAAATATTCTCAATAAAGGCACCGCTTGTACAGTATTAAACAAGACTAAGCCTATTGTTTATTTGTAACTTTTACTGTATAATGAAAGATTTTTGTGCTAAATAATTTAACAGTAGTTTATTTTCAACAAACAAATACATAAGCTTATTTATCATACAACTACATTTTCAAATATGCGTACTTTTGTTAAGCTGATTAAAAATATTTTTATAATCTGTTACAGGTAGTTTTTATTTTAACATTATAATACAAATTGCGAATCTACTCATTTATATTTTTGTTTGTATTAAATAGTCATTAATTTACTATGAGAACGTAAATAATATGTACTTAAAATAGATATAACACTATTCTATACCCAGCTACACATATTGGACTGAGGCATAAGCTAACTTTTTTCTATAAGATAATTTTTTTGGAATGACTAAATTAGATTTTCAGAAGTCATCATTGTAAAGCCAATTAGAAGCTTACTATCGATATATTTTCATTGCACTTTATACCTATTTTTTTATAAAGTAAAGGTTGTGCTTAAAATAATAATAAAATAATAATAATAATAATATTAATAAAATTGAATGCTGTGTTTGGAATTGTTAACTCAAAGTGTATTTGATAGGCAATAGACCTATACATTTTATTTAATGTTGAGCAAGTGATTCGAATAATTTTCTTCGTTCTTATTAACATTTTTTTTTTAACTAACATAAGTTTATAGACATTTCAGTATACTATTGGTACCTATAACCAAATACACTAAAGAGTTTAAGAATGTATAAAATTGAACCAATCAGTTCATTTAATTAATCAACTTATGCTCCAGTTCAGTAACATTAACATAGTAATAGTTAGTTTGTAATTTTATCACTTATGAACAGTAACCAACTTTGAATATATAGCTATGTAATATTAGTATTATAAGTCAATAAAACATCAACCTTTACATTGTTAAAATTAAAGTTCGCACTTGGACTAGTCAAAATATAAGAATGTGATATTATAAAAGTTTGTATACAAAAATTGAGAATAATGCCATTAAATGTGAATACCTTATTTAATGAAAAATTGTATTGTAGGAACATTAGAAACATTTTACACCACAGTATTGCCATCGATATTTGTTACTTAAGAATGACGCTGATGGACGTCACCAATATTGTTTAGTGTTCAACTATTAATTTAATTAGATAGAAAATAGAAGCGGTGCACTATCTTTGTAGAAGAAGTATACTTATTACTACGTTGCTACATCCCATCGCAGTCCTCGACTGCTCTACTTGCATCACCCAGCGAGCTGGTTACATTTAAACACACCTCATGTCATCGAGCCAGCGGGGCCTGCACGGATGGCGAGCATAGTTACTAGTGACGCCTCTAGATCGCACTGACGCGACACGCTGAACCAGCCTATTCCCTAGGATCCATAACGAATCCACAGAAGATGTTACGAGATCCCAAGATACTACACGAGTGGAAGAAGATTTCGCCTTTGTTACTAAACTTATATTGGTTTGAATAAAGTATGATTTAACACTTAAATTGTGTGTAAGAAACTTAAATATCACTATTTATTGTATGTTACCTGTGTATAATAATTCTTTGTGATAAAAACCATGAGTGAGGTGAGGCCTTCTAAAGTCAATATATCATTAACATTTTTTCTCTGGTTTCTCCCCCACTCCTCCTATTTTGGGGTGGACAGTTAAGTGTTGTTTTTATTTTTATGGTTCATGTGGACCCAGTATGAGCGATGGGGCGGGTTTTGTAGTATTTTCCCGTGCTTATCCTTTTATAGCATGTAATTTATCAGCCCGTCAGGGCGCCATATGCTACCGTTTATTTGTTTGTTTATTTATGTATTTCATTATTCTTATTTTATCTATGTCATGCTCGAATTCGAGAGCCCTTCGGGAGTGGTATTTTCTGTTTTCTATGTGTTTCCTGTCTTGTTTACTGTTCATGTACAGATTATTACAAACAATAAAAATGTCCATACAAACAAACAAAAATATGATTTTTTTTCTAGTATTTTCTGAGTGTTTGTAGTACCCATTCAATAAAGTTTATCACTTTTCATCACCCTCCACGTCGGCAATTATAATTACTGTTTTTCTGGTTGTTGGCCCCGTCCGCCCCGTAGACTCCCATAATATTCCTAAACCTGTTGATTTCCTTATTGTTTCTTGTCGTTTACTATATTTCATTATTTGTGCTATAGTAAATTAAGCCCTCTTAGTTTCCTATGAGCGATGGTGAGGGTTTTTATAGACGTTTCCCTCCCCTCTCCTTCTGAGTTAGAGCTATAAGCCCGTTAAAGCGCCAATTTCCTTCAAATTTATTATAATCTTTGTCGTATGAGGTAGCACTCGAGGGCCCCATGGGGCTGGTGTGTGTTTATTACCAAAAGTGTGTTTATTCTTGACTTTTTGCATATACTATGTTGTAAATAAAATATTCCTTGTAAGCAACAAACACTAAAGCTCAACCACGCCGATCCATATAGCTATAATCCCTCAAAAGCCTAGATCTACGAATACTATATAACCTCTCCAGTCTCCTTTACACACAACGCAGATACATACGTAACAAACGAGACGACAAGTATCTAAAGTCAAATCTTCGATATCAGGGTTCGCTCTGTGCAAAGGACGATAAACCTAGTTCAAAGCTCTGTGATTAACATTTTTCTATCCCCGGAACTTCCAGGACTACATAGGTGAACAATACTGAAATATTAAACAGCCCTTTCCTCCCCACATGCTACTTACAATACATTCCCCAGCAAACCCCGGGTCCCACAGACGACTTTAACCTCGCCGAGGTTGGACATGACTTCAGACTTCCCGAACCCGACTAAACCAGCTCGAGAAGCTTGATATTCGTGAATCACTTATATCATCCATCACCTTTATATACACTGCCATGTTTAGCTTGCGCCAATAGCCAAGCCAACTGTCATGCGAGTAAAGGTTTAGACAGATTTTTGAATATCGAGCAAATATTTACTTCCTGGACAGTTGAGTTCATCACACCTGTTCTCTGAAAGCTGTGACTGGCAGACCAGTCAAGGTTTACACGTGCAAGTACAATTAGCACGTGCGTTCAGCTTGCGCGACAATTAGCTACTGGTGCCCCAAATTATTCAAGCGATCGAATAATTAGCTACTGGTGCAAATTTATTCAAACGCTCCAATATTCGAGCAAGAAAAACATACATCATGTAAACTCTTTTAATTTGCATGCAAATAGAGGCTTACACTGTCATGTTGGCATGGTAGTAACAAATGGCGCCAGTAAAACAAGACAGTGTAAGTGTAGCTTGTAACAGATTTTTAAAAAAATTAATAAGAAAAAATCACCATGTATCATCAAAAACAAGGCTAATCACCATATAATATAATACAATTAAAATTATTGTCTCTCAAACTACTTATCACCATTTTACTATCAATAGGCCTGGTGGACGAGGATTTCCAACCAGTTGGTAGTTGCGACCCTCCGACTACACTAAACAACTTATGAAATGTAAAAAAAATAAAGTCCTCTTCACAAAACTACTGCCAATTAGCCATTCAAAAAATTCGCAATTTTGAAATATTGAGTCATCACATTTCATACATTCCACAACAAAACAATATGGATATCCAGAAAACTCAGCTCCCAGTTAGTAGATCTCCGTTAGAGCGCATTGTTTCGAATATTCTAGGGACTTATCTCAAGAGGAGCCCAGATTTACTCACGTTATGTCTCATCAATCTATTTTGACCATTGAGTCAACCCTCTCCCACTCCCCCCTGTAGTATACATCTCCCTCTATTAAACTATTCACCCCTCCACTCATACATACATCACCCATCATCTGACATCCTTTACTACCAAGGCTGTAACAACTTATTACTCCAAGACTGTGCATGATGATGATGATGATGATGATAATGATGATGATAATAATAATAATAGTAATAATAATAATATTTTAACGTCAATAATAACAACTTGTGCTACAACCCGTACCAACAATACTTTTTCTAACGTCACAGCCACAGAAATCAATTGGTATAATAAAGATAAGGTGGAGTGGTTACGCATGCCCTAAATACGACACAGCGACATCACAGTCATAAATAAAATATGTTCACCACGTCTGCCACAGGTGTAATGGAAATGTATGAGAAGTTTAGGAATAATACGTCTATTGTGCTACGAGATTGAGATAGTAGGACCAGTAAGACTAAATAATAACCACGCATTGAACCATCTTGAGGAGGTTCAAAAAGGAATGAGAATATTATTACGGTTGTCTGCTTGAATAAATTGACAGTTATGGGGAATGAAATAAAGTATTTAAATGTTTTGGCTACATTTTATAATAATCAACCACAGTAAATACAGTATAACATTACTTCATTTGTGTTTGCCAATATTGTTGGATGTCTGCATTAATTTCATTATTTGTATCTACTGTTAGTATGGTTATCTTCTAAGAATTGGTCGCTTCTCCTTATATATTACCTAAATGGGTTAAACTTGTGCTGTCGCTGTGACGTTTTCCTCATTAGTCTCAGTGTAGTTCCTCCTCCAGTGACAGGGCTGCGCTAGTGGTCCATTAGTTCTGATCGTCGCCGCTGTTATGCTAGTGGTAGTGGCAGGACAACAGCTCCTCATGCACAACTGCTCACAGTTCTGCTGATGATGATGCTGCAGCCCTCTAGAGACCCTCTTGTAAGTGGAAGTGGTCCGCAAGCTTGGAACCTGACGGAGAAAATAAATATATATTAAAGTTTCGGTAGTTGAAACTACTTTTAGATTTATTTTAGTGTAAAAATAGACAATCATACTAAGTAAACTGAAAACTATTGGAACACTAGTAAATATATTGTTAGGTATACTATTTATGTATTAATAATTAATAACAAAAAACAAGCATTATTCATTTCTTTATCCTATTCAAATTGTTCAACTACCTACCTACCTACCTATACAATGGCATTAGCAAATTGAAAGTTCATTGCCACACTTACAAAAGGACGCCACCTAATCCTTTCTTGAGCTGGTTCTATCAGGCCTCCCTCATTTTCCTTATCTCTTTCAGGTCAATTATAATGTTATCCTCCCATATGACTTTATGTCTTTCCAATGGGCTTGCTAGCTAATACCCTGATCATGGTTCTAGATTCTCCCATTCTCCTGTATGTTCTGCCCACTATAATCTACGAGACTTGATTATCCTAACAATGTCTTTTGATGAGTACATGATATATATAAGTACAGGGGAAAAGGTGATACCATAAACAAATGGTGCCGACAAAGACGCCACCAAGTTAATCTCTCTAATGTGATTATCCTTATAACCACTATTGCTAGATAGGACGTACATTAAGTTGGCCCACCACTTTCTCTAAATAAATTGAAATTCATACAGTCCTTTGTGTTACGTTTGTGCTCATATGTGCCCAAAGCTCAGCGTTTGTGCTATTAAATTACTCAAATTATAATGATTTTAATGTGGTGGGCCAGCTTGATTTCAAGTTGGCCCGCCGCATTTAATAGAAAATCCTATCTTGATTTTGATTGCGTCAGTTCTTTGTACTACATTTGTGCTAATATGTGCCCAAAATTCAGCTTGTGTGCTATTAAATTACGCCCCTGGCAACGATTTTAATGTGGTGGGCCAGCTTGATGTCTTTATTTATATTAATCATTAAAATACTAATAGTAGACATGATAAAATAAATTTAAACCTAAACAAGGTTTGTGCAACAAGGTAAGACGTGTGCAAATTAAATTTGGGTAATTTCATTAATGCCTATTTTCATCATTTTAATATTTAATGTGACTGTCTTAAGTATTTATAATAATTACCGTATATTAATCATTTAATAATATTACAAATAACAATTCAAAAATAAATCTGGTTAGTGAGATAGTATCACATGACAATAAAACTAGTATTGACTTTAACATTGATTTAATTGGTTTAATTTCTTGAAGGGTGGCGTGCGCCCCCATACCCCTGTCCTGGATCCGCCCCTGATACAGAAATGATCTATCTCTCTCATTTTAGACTCAATAGTCAATATTTACCTATTTTATTGGTAAAAATTTATAAAAGAGATTTTATAGCAATGCGATAAGGATAAGATGTGCACCCCTAATAAAATGTTGAAAAGTATAACCGGAAGTCAAAATTTTAATACGAAGTGTTGACCCTTGGAAACCCAATATCGGTATTTTTTATTGGTTCAAATATACAAATGAAGACGTTAATTCTTTAAAAATAAAATTATAAATTTTAAAACCATCAGTCAAAAAATGTTTTACATATGTATAGCGCAATTTGTTTTCGGATTTGCTACGAATTTTGTGTAAATATCTCAATTTTTAAACAATAGAGCGAGAAAGTTCATGCGGAGTTCCGTACCATTTATTTATTTTATTTCAATATACATAAAATATATTATTTTTTAGGTATGAGATGCTTTCAAAGGTTCTTATTCACTAGCTTGATATCTTAAAAGTTTCACCATGGTAAAATCAATCATGGTTTGACTCTTAACTTGAGTCATTGATAGTTTGATCCATGATAACATCATCTTATTGTTTCACCATATTAGAATAAACCAAGGTATGACGAATGGTTACGGTTATTGTTACTTAAATATGTAATAGTACATCTTCTTATCCACTAATTCAATATCGTATAAATTTCACCATGGTAAAATCAATAATGATATGACTAATGTTTTTAGTCATTAATAATATAACTATTATGCTACACTTTTTTCCGTTGATGGTGATGATCTGACGCTTTCCTTGTCTCATTGATAGTTTGATCTACGGTAACACACCATGAAATTTATTTATTAATGTTTCACCATGGTGAAATTAATCACGGTAAGACATAGTAATGGTTCTAGATTATATACTTAATGAGTAAAGATTTATCATTAATGGGTTAAATGGGGGCTAGCCGTCTGCCGCATCATTAAAATGTCATTACTTGGCGTTTACTTCAAAGCGATAAATGTTTATATGTTTATGGAAGATCAAAGGGCCTTCTTTGAAGCTGACATGTTTATTAATATGGCTAGGTGTTGACTTAAGCAGTAGACATCGCGGCTATTATGATGTCACTCTTGGGCTTATGATTTCATCTAATTACAAGAAGAGGTTTACGACGTTATTTTTGAAGCTGTCGTGTTTATGAAGATTTATAAAGTCAGGTTGGTGCAGACAATATCCTCTTCCGACTGACAGGGTTTCTTTTTAATAGGGAGAAGGGATGGGATACGTGAGTCTAGCCTTGTAAGGGTGGTGAGGTAGAAGAGTGTATAAGGAGATAATTCACCGTTCTTGATTCTAGATGTGGTGGGGTTGGGGTGTGGTTAGAAGAAAGGGGTGGTTGAAGGGTGAGTTATATAATGTAAGGTTGGAGAGGGGATTTCACCTTTTTGGATGATGATGATGAGGAGGGAAGATAAGGTGAAGGATTGGGGGATGAGTAATTAGCCATTCTCGGTGTTGTGTTGAGGTGAGACGTCGATGAGTAGGTAAAGAAGTGCATCACCATTTGTAGTTAAATTAGCTTTATGGGTTCTGGTGTTGAGCTAGTTCGCAAAGGCGGTAGATTCTCAATTTTTTTTAGGAATGGACTGTACTATGTTTCAATAAATGTTGAGGAATGCTATTGCCAAACGTTGTCTGGAGATTTCCTCTTCGAATTTGAAATACCTTAGGTTTAACGATAACATGAGTGATGAAGAATGTTAAAATTGCTGAATCAAAACTAATGAAGGATTATTAACTCTTGACTGTCGATTTTACATTTTATGTAAAAAAAATATTCCAAGGTTTATTCACCCGCCTCTGTGGCGTAGTTGGCTAACGCGCCAGTCGTGTTGAGTCAGACCACCGAGGACGGGGAGATCGAGGTTCGAATCTCGGTCGGGTGAACTGGGGGTGGTTTTTCCTAAATGGTTTTCCACTCTCCTTCCACGCAAATGCGGGTTCACTTCCTCTAGGTTCAACCTTCCCATTTTCCTAATCCATTAGTGTAAATAGTACTTAAGCGTATAACCCGAACGGGTAGTAAGACGCGGTGCTAAAAAAAAAATTTAAAAAAAATAAAAAAAATTAAAAAAAAAGGTTTATTCAAAATACCTCAAGTCTAATGCTGCATGATAATTCACTAAAATGACTTCCCCACATTTCCATCTTCTCAGAAGATAAAGGATGTATGCTAGCGAGCTAATGATGACAAGTCCTGACATGTTGAGTGACGATATTTGACATCAGGGGGGAGTTTGGTTGAATTGATTAGGTGGGGTGAGTGGAGGGAGGGGTGAAAGCTGAACGGGGTGGAGGTCGTTAGGTGGGTATGATTGACAGGATGATTGACATCTTACATCCTTTAACATAATCCCACGAGGCAGCAACCTTTGGTTATGGTATCACCTTTTCTCCTATACTTAAGTAACTCATCATTGATTAACTTCCTCCACTTCCCATTAGCCTCATCCCTCTTTGGACCAAATAGCTTCCTAATCACCTTGTTTTCATACACTCTAAATTTGTTATCGTCATTTAAGTTAAGATACCTCTTTTCACACACATAAAGAACAACAGGTAAAATAATTGTTTTATATATTCTGGGTTTTACATTCCTTGACATCAGGCGAGATGACAACCTATTGAGCGAGTAATGGCTTGTATTCTCTGACTACTCTTTTACTAATGTTTCCAATCTAAAATTGTTACTAACCCGATTCCGTGGTCGCCTGCTCTAAGGTGCTACTCTCATAGTCAACTAGACTGCCTATGACGGGGATATAAAGGTTCATATCCCGGTCGGGTGTACTGTGGATTTTTTTCTAAATGAATTTCCACTCTCGCCCCACGCAAATCGGGTACACTCCCTCCCTTCCTCATACCTAAAATCATTAGCTGGCGCACTGCAGGAATTCGAGCTGACCACATGGCTGAACTTAGGACGATTTAGCAGAGATAGCTCTACCAATAGTTGAGATTAGTTTAAATATTATTAAGGTGATAAGAGGATTTTTTTTTCTAGTTTGGAGATTTCGAGGGAAGTCTCTTCAAGTTTTTTGGTCCGTCATTTTTACATACAAGAATGTTCTTCATTGATGTATGGAGTAGTCCTTAAACCAGCCACCCCGATTTCATCATTCTGCCACCACACCGTTAAGTATTTATTCTTCTAGTTTTGGAAGTTTTAAAATCCCTCATTTCACCAGCCCCCACATATTAAGATAAGATATGTAATACTAATGTTGTTATTTAGAGTTTTCCCTCTAAATTACTCTCAAATTTTACTTTCTATAGTCCCTTGAAGATTTTTTTCTATTTCTTCCGGAGTAACATTTTGAAATTTAAAATGTTCAAACCTTTACGTTTATTTGGAATAATCTCTAAGCCTATTAGATACATTTCAGTTCTCTACCACACAGAGACGTAGTTTTTGTATCAGTTTTGGTAATTTTGATCCCCCACGTCCAACTTACCCTTCCCCAGTAATTTACAATTTTGACATTCTTCTGGTTATTTTAAGTAGACCCACCTATTTGTTAATTTATCACTTATAAATATCAAACTTAAGATGCATTTGGTTATCTGGAGTTATACTTCTACCTTTCTTCTGAAAATTGAAAAATGACACCTGGACACGGGAATCGAACCCGGGACCTTTGGCTTAGTACGCCAATGCTCTAACCACTGAGATATCCAGGATTCGTCCCGTGCATTGGCGTACTAAGCCAAAGGTCTCGGGTTAGATTCCCGTGTCCAGGTGTCATTTTTCAATTTTCAGAATATGATATCTAGATGGAGTAATTCTCACTATTAAGCATAAATAATAGCTTTGGCTATAAATTCTACCTTTCTACCAAATTTAAATTTTCTACCACTCTTGAAATTATTTTTTATGAACACCAGCGCCTATTTTTCCTAGAGTTCAGTTTTACAATAGTCAGACATTCATAGTTATTTGGAGTGGTATCTTCCTTTACTTTCATGCCAAATTTCATTTTTATATTACATTAATAAGTAGTTGTAATATTGTACATTTTTGACCTCCTTTTCTACCTAACTCTTTTTCAAAATCACTCTGAGATATTTGTAGTTATAAGATTTATTTGGCTATCTGGAGCTTAACACTTTCAACTTAGTGTAGGAATGTGAGCATGTCCAGCGATAGCTCTACAAGAGAGAAGAGAGTTTATCTTATTCCTAAGATAATTAATACATCTAGACCTCGCATCATGAATAGTGCCCCAACGGGAAAACTTGCCCTATAACCAGCATCAACTATTGTACTTTAATGACGACATGTAAATAATGATTTGTTGAGTACATTTCAAGTAAAAAGTTCAATGAACTCGCTATAAAAAGTAATGGTTTAAATGTCACAGCCATAGATAGATGTTGTTACTGGCAATGATTAGTCATGAACGCAGACTAGTAGTAACAAGTTTATTATGACGACACTCCCGAACCTGGTGGTGATGACTGTAGTGGTGACAGTGGTGATATTTGTGACCGCAACAACAAGGTTTCTCCAGTGTCGTCTGGTGTCCGGAGTGTTTGCACGATGACTTCTTGGTGACAGTCATCCACGGTGCCTGGAAAACATAGGCGTACCTACATTACTAAATAATGTCCCAGCATACAGACGTAACATAAACATCCTACATATAATAAAATGCACTACGCAATCGTAATACAGGATGGCCCACGGAAAAGTAGCCCGCCTTCTATATCCAGCAGGCACCTCACTCTGAATTGGAGGAGTCAATCCCTTCCACCCATATTGTGACATGAAGGATGATCAAGTGAACTGCTTGTCTAAAGCTTTATTGACTTACCCACATGTTACAACATATGCTGAGAGTGATTACCGTCCAGTGAGGTGCCTGCTGGATATATGAGGCGGGCTACTTTTCCGTGGGCCACCCTGTAGTTTCCTCAGTTGTGTATTATGACTTGAAACAAAATTTTCTAAATAGGTTTTCAGTGTACTATCCTTTGGTAAGATGCTCTCAGAAAAACAAACATACTTCTATTAATCATAATAACACATTTCATACTTCAATTTGAAAGAAAATTGTTTAAATATTTTTAACAAATTTGAATTTAAAAAAATAATTTATAAGTAATCAATCTCAAATAATTTTTAATTTTATAAAAATAAAAACAAATTCTTATTTATATACATACATACATATACATAAAACATACAATACATACACATACTACATACATACGTACATACTACATACGTACATACGTACATACGTACATACTATACATACATACATAATATATAAGTTCATACATACATACATACTACATCGTACATAATATATATAAGTATATTACATTATATTAGGCCTACATTACATTAAATATATTCAGTTTAAATAAGCTGACAATCATTTCACTATCAGTCCTTCTCAAAAACATCTCCCTAGTTTTGGAGACATTTATACGAAGATCTATACTGCCTGTCGTCACATTCAAACGATTCAATGCATTCTGCACGTCACGTTCATTCCCAGCCATTAATACGGCATCATCTGCATATTAGCACTCTCATAGTCATATTGTATATTTGTACACCAAACGTGCCGCACAAGCTTCCTCTTATACTTATAGATAAATACAGTAAACAATCATGCAAACAAAACACAACCTTGTCCAACCACTTGTTCAGTGTCAAACCATCCGATCAAAGTTCCATCATACACCTTGACGGACACTTTGCTTCCATCATACACCACCATAATTGTATTAACTAACCATTCATCCACGCCATACTCTCTTAGAACATTCCATAACATAATCCTATCCACCGGATCGTAAGCCTTCTTTAGATCAACAAATGCACAATAAACTTTCTCCCTTAACTGCCATACATTTCTCAATCACTTGTTGCAATGCAAATACCTGTCCCATGCAACTTCTACCTGGCGTGAAACCACATCGCCAACCCAAATCTTGTGCGCAGTTTTTTTTCACCCATACTTCTCAATTAGAACTCGCCCAAAATTTGGCCTTATAATACTCAACAAACTAATTTCCCTATAAATTAAAGTTCCCATAGTGTATTTTTTAATAAACTGGGACAGTTAAAATTTTCACTTAAAAAACCTGTGACATTTTATAAAAAAAAGGACATTTAAAAATTAAAAATCAAAAAATTAATCTACTATAGAAGATATGTGTCACTTAAGTAAGATTTTTATTATTATATTATTATTATTATTGTCATCATTATTTTTATATCATACATTATTATTAATAATTATTTTAATTACTTTAATTATGCTTCCTATTAGTTTGGTTTGGATTTCATTTGTTTGGCGTAAACAAATCCACCCTCAGTTTGATTTTTCTGAAAGTGAATCTGAATTGGTTTCAGGTTTTAATGTTGAGTATAGGTAGTGGTGAATTTGCTTTAATTTTTTTAGCAAATATACTAGAATTTTGTTTATGTGCATATTATTTTGTGATTTTTAATAGATTATGATATTGTATCTATTAAGTTTTATTAAAATTGTCTATATTATCATTTTTTATATTTGGGATTCGAGGAACTATACTCCGATTTCGTTATGATAAGTTAATGTATTTATCTTGGAGGGTTTTTCTTCTTTTTCTTTAAATTATATTATTTTTATTTTAGGTTTAAAGGTTTATTTTTTGTTATTAGTATTTTAGTGAATTAAATTTAGTAAAATTAATAGAAGAATCTAACTTCTTATTTATGATTTCAAGACATACGTTTAACTTAAAACTTATTAATTATTGATTTGAATTAGTTGATAGATTTTTCTCATAATTTGAATGTAAGAGGATCTATTAAAAATATTATTAAAATAAGATACTGTTATAATATCTCCGACAATAATATGTGTCTTCTACTGGTCGTGCCCCGATTCATGTTAGTAGGATTATGATGTTGATTATTAATCAAAATGATAATGATTGATTGGGTAAAATATCATTCTTTTAAATAATTTTTGTTATAAAATGGTATAATAAATAAAATTGAGATTGATATAACAAATGCAATTACCCCCTAATTTATTTGGAATATAATATAATAATATTTAGCACCGGTCTTACTAGCTTCGGTTATACGCAAGTACTAATTACTCTAATGGATTAGAATTGGGAGGTTGAATTTAGAGGAAGTGAACCCGCATTTGCGTTGGAGGAGAGTGGAAAACCATTTAGGAAAAAACCACCCCAGTTCACCGACGAGATTCGAACCTCGATCTCCCGCCTCGGTGGTCGAGCTCAACGCGACTAGCGCGTTAGCAACTACGCCACGAGCGGGTATTGGAATAGATCGTAGATTGCATATGCAAATAAAAAAAATCATTCAGGTGAATATAGATTGGGTTACATTATCAGGACCCTAAATACAAGTTCTATTAGGCTTATAATAAGAACCTTTTAAAATGGCGACGCCTTTAACTCCGGAATTCAAACCTGACTCCTCGTCACTAACAATAAAGTATCTCGCAAAGTTTAAATAACGACATCCGCAATGAGCGCCAAAAGAAATATATGATAAAGCAGTAATTTAATTGAATTAATGTGTTGACAAAGTGAACACAGATTCTCAACGGATGTGCTGCGTTACGTGAGATCGGCCAAGGGTGCCGCAAGATTTTGAGGGGGGGGGGGGGGGTGAGAGAATATAAGAAAATATATTACCACAAAACAATGAAAATAAAGCAAGTATAATCTTCTATTGTTTCTCTGAATTGCTCGTGCCACGGCAAACGATGTGATACAATAATAATTTCCCTTTTGATGACTACATATTTTCATCTTTTAGTGATCTCACATATTGGTTGGTTAGTGTGCTTGTTTATTGATTTCCAAAGCTATTTTACTATATAACTGTATTTATGTATTTCGTTGAGTGGGTTTGTTATTTATATTTTAAATTAACTCAGTAAAGGAGTAAGTAAAAATGTTTATTTTAATCTTAAATAGTTACAAAATTAAAACATTGTTTATGCTACTCTGATACATCTTACTTTGGATGAAAATAAAAAAAATGTGAAAAACAAAAAGCTTACAAAAATTCTCATAAAGGTCCTACGAGATTCTAATCCCCTTCACAAAGGTGCCGCGAGCATAGAAAGGTTGCAATCCCTGATTTATAATTATGAATATTGTCTTATTACAGGATATCCACATGTATTTGCACTATTGTGGCAGGAATGAGGAAGTTAGAGTTAAGTGGAAATTTACCGAATTAGCGTAGAGGGAGAGACCATTTAGTAAAATCACCCGCAGAACACCCTACCGGGATTCGAGCCCAAGCTTCCCGTCACTATTAAACCGGACTAAGGAGCTTGACGTCTATTCCACGTGCTTACTAATACGGTAGCAAGTATATTATTCTAAAGACAATTTTCATGACCAGTTTTCACTATTGCATATTTATATGCCACAGAATCTTGTAATAAATTATCTTTACAAATAAACTAGTTGCTATATTTTCATTTATAAATTCATTTGTGGATTGAGTAAAGTACGGCTTATTAAAATAAACTGTATTATTAATATTTATGTTTATAGCTTTTTATCACGTGTCAGTTTTTGAATGGACGAGTAACATAGGTCTTAACCCTGGAATGACATAAACCCAAGTTAGTTCTTGAAAGCCAAAGCAGATATATTTCAGTGTCTTAGAAGGGGAAGGGTTCTTGGAGGGGGTCAATTTATCATATTTACTCATTTGGAGCTCAATTAGGCCCATGGCCAATTCATTACGTGTACGAATTCACTTAGCTTAAATTATTATGCACCATTTTACTATATTAAATGATTTTTTTGCATTGTATTTTACTACCTGATCATGTTATACGCATATGTACTAATTAGGCTAATCTGTTAGGGATGAGGAAGGTTGAATCTAGAGGAGGTGTACTAGTATTTGTGTTGAGGGGAAGTGGAAACATATTTAGGAAAAACTACCCTCAGTACATCCAAATGGGAGTAGAAACGCCGATATCCCCTTTATTGGCAGTCCAATCTATTGCGGGAGTGATGCCTGAGTTCATGTGGCCACCAAAGTGGGTATTAAAGATATAGCTGGTTCATAAATTATCATGCTCATGCCGGTCGGCACGTAGTCTAAATGTGAAACTCATTTAGTCTTATGGTGAGAGGGCCAGAGTTCAAATCCCAGATGAGTGTATTGAGGAAATATTTCTTAAATAGTTTCCCACTTTCCTTCTATGCGAAGGTGGGCACATGTTTATATAAATTATACCCTCCTCATCCCTAGCCCAATGTCAAATATATGCTCATAGCCACAACAAGAAGGAAGATTCCACGAACAATTTTTGTATCTAGCGTTATCTATATTAAATGTAACAAAAGCAGCCATCTTGAGTCATATACTAGTCTAAAATATTTAAAGTTGTCTGCATCCAGCTATTTTCGTAGCCTGTTATATTTATACCACGTTTTATTTAAGGTATTATTACCTGCCTCGGTGGCGTAGTTGGCTAACGTGCCAGTCGTGTTGAGCCAGACCACCGAGGACGGGGAGATCGAGGTTCGAATCTCGGTCGGGTGAACTGGGGGTGGCTTTTCATAAATGGTTTTCCACTCTCCCTCCACGCAAATGCGGGTTCACTTCCTCTAAATTCAACCTTCCCAGTTCCTAATCCATTAGCGTAATTAGTACTTAGGCGTATAACCCGAACGGGTAGTAAGACGCGGTGCTAAAAAAAAAATCCTTCATAAATTATGTTCAATGCTCAAACTTGGCAAATTGTTTAAATTGTTTATCCTCGCCGTTGGCCGAACGCAAGCGGTTTTAAATCAAAGATAGCTCACTGAATGACACGTTCCCCTGAAGTTACTGACACCGGTAACACTACTAGAAGCCTTAGACAAATTCAAGTATGCGGAAAAACTTTTCTAAACCCTGTTGAAATAAACAACTAAGCAGTTCAAGTGAAGATCTCACATTTCCACCAACGTACAGGTTTGATTCTTTCCGTATTTTGTAAACATAACCTCACTTCTATTTTAAGGTCGTCTTTTGGAAGGTCCTTAGGATACGCTACCTTCAAAGCTTTAGCATGGGTAGCTATAGCTGACGAGTTCAAATTATCGTTTTGGTTCAAAAGCAATGAGAACAATACTGAAATATCTGCCATTCTTTCAGCCATGCTACGTAATTCAGACAAGAGCAAATCTAGTGAAGGAATAAACTTGTGCCATTTGAATCGACAATCTGGAGGCAGCATCTCCTTTGTCATAATGGAATCTTCGTTTCTTACAAATTCTTGAGATTTTCTTTAATTCTGGTTTGAACCAGAAGTTCGAAGCGAGTTATTTTGCTTCTGTAAGCAGACTTGGTCAGAATTCTTTCAAGAACTGAATCTTCTCCTCTATGTTCTCCGGGCTTTGTGTTCCTTCTTCCATTGTTATCTTAGAACTTTGAAGTACTTTGTTTCGATCATTAATTCACTGAGCACCTTGCACCCTATTGTAGTGAGAAGAATGAATTTAAACGACTGCAGCTGTTCAATTATACCTGATACGTCTGCTTGGTTCTCAGGTGGCAAGTTAAGCTTCTCTTCAATCCTAATCAAAGAATATACCACACCTCTGTGAATTTTTGACAGAGCATAAAAAATGTCAACCCTCGCGCTTCAAATAGTTAAACATTTTTTTTATATAGAGTGAAGATATAGAATGAAGAGAGAGAGAGTGTGTTGATGTATTTTGTAGAATTTATATCTTGAAGGGCTAGCAGCGAGTATATTGTTGGATTTATGGACATTACCTATACACTGGTTTCCATAGCATAAGTACCACAAATAGTTAACGTATGTGTACTGCTTGAGGAGAGCCCTAAATTAAAGCTTGATTTACACGGTTTTTAGACAGAATTTGTTTGAGTGGTGCAGTAACTCAAGCGCTGTAGGTTGATCCTGTTAGAATAGTGCTGTACTTTCATACCTCTGTTGTGATGTAGGCCTACCTATCTCTATGTATAACATGCTTCTTTTGTTTAGCTGTTCATTAACTGTCTCAATCTCAAGATGGCCGACTTAGCGTTACTTGTTTATTGTGTGCCCTCATTTTCTTAATAAGTAAACTATTAAAACTATCTCTAATATACTCGGCATTTATTTAATAATCTCAACAGATCCATGATGCATTGCAACGATAACCTAAAACAGCTATTTATCAACATACTTTTTTTTCTAGTAGATACACATTTCTCTTACAGTAGATCACTCTCCCAATGGAGGTTTTCAAATTATAATGCTGTATCGTGGCTCAATCTAATACATCGATACATTTTTACATTAACGGGTTTTTTTCAAATCTCCTCACAAAGGCCAATGAAGCTGTCTGCTTGCTTATGGCTGTACAGCACATGCGCTGGAAAATGCACATGCGCACTGATTTGAGATAATTGAAATTGAGATTGGATTGGCTCTCCCGTGCTGAACATCTTGGAAAGAGCGGACGAAGTAGAGATGAGTTGAACTTAAGCAAAACATTTTTCACCGATGATTACGGGATCCCATCTTTGTTCTGCACTTGTTTTTAGTTGAACGTGTGAATTCACAGTAATGCTAAATAGTTTTAAATTTTCTTCGCCTCCAAACATTAAACACCCCTCCTTCCCTTTTCACCTCCTCCGTAATTTTGACCTGGATAGGGTCTTGGATTTGGGGTAGACCTGTATGTCTACTAAACTTTTTACACTTTCCTTGGTCTTTCCAATAATTTACTTCTCATAAAGTAAAGAATGTAACCTATTTATACTGTTACAAATTAGCATCGCCACCTGACACACTCATTCTACCCTACCACTACCCATTACGCAGTACCTAAAGTAAAAAAATACAAACCTCAGTTTGGAATTTAGCTTTCCCCTCCTCTTTAATTGCAACCACCAACAACAAACAAGTGCCATGTAGTACCCTACCCTAAAAACATCTGCTGTTGGGTTAATATAGTAAGATAACCATTTAGTGTTAGGAAAGTAGTAACGTAATAAAACTAATGCTTTTACTGCTCTAAAGGAAATGTGTTTAGGAAATTGGGGGATCCCCAGCAGGTGGGGGTCTGGGGCAAACTGCCCCATTTGCCCCCTCCAACCTTTTGGGAGGCCCTGTATCGACGGCTCAGAAAGTACATGTTAAATACTTCTGATAAAAGTAATTCAAACTACATAATTATTCATTCTACACTATCAAGTTTTTTTTATATTGGTGACTAAAAATTTGTCCCCTGGAGAAAGGATAATAAACAACATTGTGAACAACTTATTCCCACTGTATTTAGTTGGTATACAGCTTCCATACTGGAGTCAGCTGTAGACCAGTTTTCAAAGTAAGGGCCCCTATATGTGATCTGTAACTGTCACTTTTGAAGGATCTTATCAATACCTAAACAACCAAATAATAATAGAGTAAAATACAATCAATTTTTGACTGCAAATAACTATGTTTCTATTTCCTAAAAGTTCCTTCCTATGGAAATAGTACTGTACACCAATAGTTAGGCCACGATATAGAGACAGTGTGTGTAGGCTAATTGAGGCTTGTTTATCTTAACCTAATTCTAACACAAACACCACAGCCAAACACAATACCTCTAATTTGCCAATCAGTGAAAGAAAACCAAATTCAATTGCACATAGTCGAGAATTGAATCTGGTGATTTAGACAGCTAGACGCACGCGCTTTACTGCGTTTTAAACTGCTTTAGGATTGAGGTTAGCGCAGCCGGAGTGGGGAGTGGAGGCTCGTCACATGCTCGACCAATCCGTGAAGGGTAGTTGTCATAGCAATCGATGCACGTTGCCAGATTTCTTGACAGTCACCAAGTATGCTTGCATAGTAGTAACGCGTAAACTCCCGCTATGTGGCAACTGTGCTCCCCAGCCTACCCACCACGCGGGTCCTAAAGCAGTTTAAATCGCAGTATAGTGTTGGACTACACGTGTGTTTCCCTCTTCCCTCCATTTCAGCTCGTGTTGACTAGAAAGATAGTGGAGGAAGCCTCACCAGACCTAGATCTTGAATAGGACGGCGGACTACAGCGATGCATCATGGGAGGCGTCTCGGCGCCCGCAAGACGAGCGTCTTTCCTTCGTACATACTGCCACACGCACATCACGTGCTTGAAGTACTGGCGGAACCTTTAAACATCACAAATACGTCCTTTAAAAATACAAGGGTTATTAAATGGTTTTAACCACAGAGGTGGGTGGGATAAGTTGTCCACCTATTCAACCTAGTTTTACTGGGGTGGGCTGGTTAGGGTTCAACTTTCGGCTGGGTATAGCTACTGTAGATTATCCTAAGTGGTTTAAAACTATCCATCTACGTAAATGCTGGTAAATTTCCTATAAATTATATCTTATTCCTCTCGTTATCATTAGTGTAAATATTCCAATAGCCCGGACGAGTTGTAAGATGTATTGAACGTTCATATACTTATACATATAAATGGCTGCAGGAGTAGTTAGACATTTTAATCTAGGGATCTACTCCAGAGAAAGAAAATTATTTGTGATCAACTACGGAACCAAAGGGTTAAACTGTTTGATTCAGTGGTAAAAAATTAATAACCTATTTTGTGTTTTAATATTAAAACTATATTGCATATGAGAACTTATAGGCCTTTCACACTCTGAAACTGAGTTTTTCATTAAACCACATATCATTATGATTTCCCTGAAAAAAATACTTTCTCATTAAACACTTTGTCGCGATACGTTCTCGCGAACCTCTCGATGTTATATGCAATTAAATTTTGTTTATATTAATACATCTTATAACTTTTATTTTCACATATTAAGATGCTACTTTCAAGAAATTGCCACAATAGCACCCGAGTTTCTTCATCGTGTCTTTATCTTAGAACATCTTGTTAACCAGTGCAGCAAATTATTAATACCCCCTACCAGTTTCATGGCTATAACATTAATTTTGACACCGAGAGCTGCTGAATTCTTGCGAGCACAAGCAAAACTACTTTTTAAAAAGAAATCAAAATAAATACAGTTTGCAAATGAAATGTGTTGCTCTCTTTCTCGCAATCACACTGCGAGGTTTTTTCTTTAATATTTACTAGAGCTAGAAACAAGCAAACCAAATGTTCCTAACCCGTAGCCTGCTTGCACGTGTACGGAAGTGTATCAACAACAGTACAGTCCAACTAAATACATTTTACACAATATGAAATTAATTACTTCAAAAAACCATGCAACAAAGCAGGATCATTACAACTTGACTTTGAAGTTGATGCATAACACCTCATAATCTTAGGATAGTTTGTAGAATGAGAGTTCATAATGATTTCGTTTTTCCAATGTTGATTTGAGAAAAATCTGCAAATCCTCTCTTTAATTTTCTTTCTCTCAATATTTTTATTCGATCGACTAGGTGATCGACCAAACTAGCTGATGCGGTTGACCGGTAGATCACGATCGACTGTTTGGCCATCTTTGTTGTAGATGAATGTGTTGAAATAGAAAAATTAAGAGTTTTAAGAATAAAATAGCATATATGACTCGTTGTATGGATGTTGTTGAAGCGAAGGTAGTATGCAAGGACACGGAGATGTGGAGAAAGTTAGTGAGGATGGATCAAGTATGGAATTGTTGTTTTTGAGCTATCTGCACAGTTTCTTGCCTACTCCGAAAGGGAACGGCGTGATTAGGTTTGTATGCATGCAACTACACCTAATTTCATAGCTGAGGGAACTGCAGGTCTTATGGAGAAAAGATTTATCTTCGCTCTCTCTCTGTTACCGGTTGCCAAACCTTATAGCTTTCGGTTGTTGGGAAGAGAGGGGGGAGGGTTTACTTGGAGATCCCTTATTTTAAACAATGCGGCATGGGGAGTTTGGGGGTTCAATTGACAGGCAAAAACATTTCCTATCGGTGTACAGCCTTTTATAGAAACATTAACTATTTCCACAATCGTATTTTTTCAAGATTGAAGTTTATTAACTTTTTCTATTCCCCACGTAATTATGCTTAAAACTATTTTATGTAGAAAGCTTTTTTCCTCATAATTAATATACAAACAAATATATTACAACATGCATTTTATACTAAATGCTATAAATTACATTCTTACTTGTTCTTAATCAGAAAATTAGGAAGGTCACTATCAATATCAATCAAAGCTTTAATTTTCTTTAGGGAAGGTAATTCATTGTTACGGTAAAGTGAATGTACCTTTCTGCGAATTACTGCTTGAGTAAAAGTGTCATATTTATCCTAACGCTTCATTTGAGTGCATTTATTTCCTTTTTTGATTGGTGTCAGTAACTTTCCCTTAGTTTTGAATTCTTGTTTAATAGACTTATAAGACACACCTGTAGCTTCTGCATTCTGCATCGCCGCGTGATTTACTGAACAAGTTCCGTCTTGACGAAAAGAGGTGTAGACTCTTAACACTATTGCCCTTTATTTACTACTTAATATTTCCCTCTTGGAATGTAATTGTTTGCAACCAGCAGGAGATTCTATAGTTTGTGTTATATTTTAACTGATAACAATACAATATTATTCAAATAAATATATTAAGATGCACATAAAACTCTAATTCCACAACCTTACGGCATAAAACAACGACACACAACCAACACATGCACACACAATCTTAACGTCAAAAACAAATATTTTTCTACACAAGGTACTAATAAAATATGAGTGTTTATTTAGTGAATGTTTTTGAGCTAGCTATTAGGAACACGAGACTCAGACTACTGTAACTTTACGACCGTGCTGGAGGAAGAAGCACAAACTACTGGCAACAACGACAGCCCAGCATTGCCAAATTTGATATACATTCGAAGGAAGACTGATCATGGAAAACAAAAGAATGACAACGCTGTTGCTCAGTAGTAAGCATGACGTTCCCTCAGCAATGAAATTAGGTGTATTTATCGGCTTAATCTAAACAGAAGGGGTGAGGAAGGTAGTTTTTAAGGAATTAGACTCAAATAAACGCGGGGAGGTGATAGGAAAAAAACCCTAAAACCACCCTAAATGCACCCAGCAAATATCTGAACCTTGATCTCCCTGCTACAGATAATACAGTATATTTCAAGCTTGACAGCTTAGACCATGTTACCAATGGTTTGGGTCAAATATGTCCTTCATGAATAGAAAGGAAATAAATAAGACAGACGACCCAGTGGGATGACTTTCACTTTCTTCATCGTCAATTTAAAAAAAAAAAAATGCTTGTACAAGCCATTGATGACTGTACTAAATATATATCATTCTTTTTTAAACTATGTTTGTTATATTTTTTAGCACCGAGACTTATAACGAGGAGATAGGAGTTCAAATCCCTTTCGGGTTAACTGAGGGAGGTCTTTCCTAAATGGTTTTCCACTCTCTCTACACGTACATGCGGATTAACTTAGTCTAAATTCAAACTTACTCATCCTAAAAATATCAGCGTAATTAAACATATGCTATAACCCGAACTAGTAGTAAGACTCTGTGCTACACACACACACACACACACACACACACACACACACACACACACACACACACACACACACACACACACACACACACACACACACACACACACACACACACACACACACACACACACACACCACACACGCACACACGCACACACGCACACACGCACACACACACGCACGCACACACACATACACACACAGCAAAAGTTCTCTAGTGATTTTATAATGCCTTATCTATTCTTTAATATGAAAGTGTAGGCCTATATTCTTGTCAGACCCAATATTGACCTATTTTATGGGTTTAAATTGACCAATAAGAATTTCAAAGGAATGGGCTGGCCTAAGGATGTGCAACCACTATAAAAATTACAACAAATTTTTTGGCAAAAGTTGGAAAGGTAATTCCCTACGCCCCCCTCCCATCTCCCACCAAGACGCATATCAGGAACCATTGGGCTATGGGGCGAAATTGTAGCAAATAATGTTGGTTATACTGAAATTTTCTCAAATACTTTGTTAATATGAATGCCCATGTTTATGGTATGGATTTTCCATTTTTAAATAAAGTTTTTAAAAATTAAAGTTTAGTTCTTTGTGTTTTATTCATATAAGAAAATTTTTTTTCATAGTTTCGACAAAGTCTTTATCAAAGAAAATAATGTTTTTTCCTATTTCTACCTAGGTATTGCGCCATTTTCTCACGGGTTTGTTGATGCGCTTATATTAGATTAATCTTTATTTTTAAGAAGAAAAACTTTTATATGTTATTTGATTTTACCTTCTCTAATAAAAAGCCAAGTCTAAAAATTGTTTTGTCTGTTTGAGTAGTCGTTACTTAATTTTCTTTTTTTTTATTACTACAGTGAACTTTCTTTGAAGAATATATTCCCTTATGAAAATCTAAAAGGTCATATATCGGGATGAACTACTGGTTTGTAAACCTACTCTTTTATATTTCTTATTACTTTGTCATGACTTCAATATTCTTTATTGGGATTTTCAACGCCATAACAAAAAAGATCCAAGGTAGCTTTTTAAGATTTTTTTTTTGCTGTCAACATTGATAACATTTTACCTTATTATTATTATTATTATTATTATATTATTTATTATATTATATTTTTTATTCTACTACTACTACTATAAAATTAATTATAATGCTGAAAAGCATGTTTGAGCATCTTTGATTATAACATTTTGTTTTTTATTTTTCCTATGATTTAATATTTAAGGATTTTTTGGTCTGATAGTATAATGCGTATTTTGGTGACTTTTCTAAAAAAAAAAAAAAAAAAAAGTAGCTTCTACAACCAAACACAATATTTTTGTAGGACCACTTCTTACTACCAGTTCTGGCTATAATATATACACTAATACTGCTAATGTGTAAGGGATGAGGGAGGTTATATTTAAAGAAAGTGTACCTGAATTTGCGGGGAGAGTGAGTGAAAAACCATGTAGGAAACCCACTTTTGGTACACCCGACCAGGATTCTAACCCTGATCTCCCCGTTATCTGCCATCAAGTCCACTACAAGATTGATGGCTTAGTCCATTCACCCACCGGATCAGTTAAAAAAAAAAGATATTTCATAAAATAATAATAGTGAGTTTCATAACTAATGAATATACGTTTTTGCAATGTTAAATTAAATAATATTTTTATATCTACTATATTTATAATACTTGTAGGCTTATGATAGGTTATATATCTACCAAACGTTTTCAATGTACAGTAATTTGTAAAGCCATACAATATTTTTAAAGTAAATTTTAATGTTTCAGGCCATTAAGAGATTTTAAGAGCATACCTACATGCATATCCCACATTTTTCAAAGGGCATAAACACCTGAACTCTAATTATTTGTATTATTTTAAAGGTATCTAAACTAACCATCAAAAGGGCCTACTCTATTTCACATTACTTGACGTATAATATAATATACTAAAGTAGTTTTAGTAGCTTTTATAACATCTGTGAAGGTACCTGGGGTCTAGGGGTAAGGGTCAGACTTCTGGCTGAGGTCGGGTTCATCCTCGTCCCGCACAGATTTATTGATTGCCAACCCTTCCTTCACCTCTGAAAGACGTGTATTAATACAACTTGGATGTGAGAATGCCAGGCCTCCACCGTGTTGATTCAGGTTAAATGTAGGTCTCATTTCATCTCACATCACCCTACATTACACATGCGTAAGTGCGTATACCCGAAGGGTATAAGACGCGGTGCTAAAAATATATATAATATATAATATAATAATACATCTGTGAAATACCGTGCTTCCACCGTCTTCTGACTTTAAGTGACGAGTGCACTTATACAGATGCATTTAAGTAATAAATTGATTTTTCCTTTCCTTCAAACCCTCAGGTAAAGAAGATATTGGGATTGTTAAAAAATCTAACTTAATATTTTGAAAAATGTGACCTTCATGGCCCCTGAAATGAGGAAAAGTGGTTTCAAGATGCCGTCTGGTCTGTCCGTATGCTGCTCTCGTAGCGAGTGGAGATGGGGATGCAAGGTGTCGTCCTTCCTCTTTAACGCGTGCCTAGCTGGATCAAGCCTTTCAAGCGTTCCGAGCGATTTGTTGAACTACAATAGAGTCTATGGGGATGATGAAGAAGGAGTCAACGTCGAGGTAGGAGTGCGCCCACCCGCGAGGTGAAGATATTGGGACTAGGCCGGTGGTTTGCTCCTACCTGTAAGAAGTCGATGGCGAGGGAGTAATCGCCATCGGCAGCAGACTTGTGCAGGCTTTCATGGCCGGGGGAGTAGAAGTGTCCACTCGTAGTGAATGAAGACATCCCCGGTCAGGAAGAAGCTTGTGTGTGGCCGCAAGTGGACTTCCACTAGTCCGATGCACGGGTCTCTTCTAGCTGTTGCGGCCCTTTCGATAGCCAACATGTCTACAAGCACGACCTATCCAGCTATTGTGCGAGCTGCGGTGCCAGTAGGGCCACTCCAACCCCCGGAGTTGAGGGTGATGCTGACCGTAGCCAACAAGAGTCACCTGTTCCTTCCCCCTAAAAAGCAATTTCCAGGGGCAACAAGGTTGCTGGCATGGCATTACAAATTACTGGAAAAAGTGTGTGGAAGCGGTAGCCTTAAAGAGCTTTTGGCCCTTATCAGGGCCGATAAATCCGGCCGGGCGAACCATCTTGGTCTCCAACTACGGGAGGCGAGCGAACCACAGTACAACTGTGGGCTTATCTTTAAGTTGACTAGAGAAAGTCATTATGTTTATTCTGTCCGTATTGTTGGGACACTTTCGTATCCATTTAGATTGGCTCATAAAGCCTTTTACTACTGATATTAATTATTTATTTTGTTTATTCTAAAGAGTTGAAATCAGATTAAAATGGTAAAGATAACTATCTTTTTCCAGTGATCATATTTTCATTTTGCTACTCGAGGATGGTCAGAGGCCTACCTTATTTATTGTCTGCTGTTTTGATTGAATTAAATTGCTATTTACTTTTAAATTTTATTGCGTTTGCTTTCTATTTAGTAATTCATGCCCTTTTAGAATAATTCCTCTTTTCCTTGTAGTATTTTATTTAGTGGCCTATTACTACGAGGTAGATAGAGAGGCTGTAACAATATCTCAAATAGTTTCGGAGATAAGATAAAAAATGAGAATTTACGCAGCTGACCGGAGCCCTTAAATTCATTTTGCCGAAATATTGAGAGTATCCATTTTGTTTGGAATATTTATAAATATTTATAAATGAGATTTAATCAAAATCGTTAGAGCTTATTTTGAGAAAATCGACTTTTTCTGATTTTGCCCTTAGTAAACTACCCTTAATTTTAGGGATGGATATCCAATTCCAATAACCTCTCGGGGCAACCCTATGAAAACCCTAGATACCAAGTTTTAGCCCGATCGGTAACATTTTTTATGCTCTAGTCGGATGGACAGACAGACAGACAGACAAACAGACAGACGGAATTCAAAAATCACTTTTTCGGATTCAGGAAGTCATGAAACGCCAAGATTCATCAAAATCTCGAGTTCGATTTTTTTGACGATCAAAACTTTCTTACTGTAAGATTGTAAGAAAGTAAAGTAAAGTAATAAAGTATCGTGCACCACACTACTTTCTCTCCTTTATCTAAAATCTAAGTTATATATATAACTCCATAATATGTGAAAAATAATATAAATTGTTATAATAAAATTGTAGATTCATATGGCTAAACGAAAGTTAGTCAACATCTCAAAATATTTACTTACCCAAATCACCATTCCCGCTACAGTCGAAAAAACGTAAACACATCAGCCCCTACTTTCAACCGTTCAACGACTGCCTTTGTGAAGGGAAGAGTTCGGACACGCCCCGCTAGAGTTCGCTGCATATTGCCAACCTTCGCTTATCCACCCCAGAAGAAATTTTCGTTCGAGAATACACGAGTTCGGCTTCTCGAATAATCCGATGTTTCCATGTCTCACGCACGTCCCCCCTTCCTTTGTGGATCCTGTCTCTTATTTCATGAAGTTTGCACGTTTAAAAGGGTCGCAGAAAAAACATTGGATCATCTTAGGCTGGTCTGAAGCTGACGGACGAAGCTTAGGCTTCAAGGACTTGTTCATAAAAAATGTAAGGAGAAATTCATTTTCGGCATAAGGATAATTGGAATTAATTCAAAATTCTCTTTCGGCTTATTTTTTTAAATTAGGAAAGTTGATATATTCTTCATTGTCTTGAACACTAAATTTAAACTAAACTATTTAGCTTTAATTATATTTCACAATTAATCTGTTAATGATTTACTTTGGATAATTAAGTAAGGACATTACATCAGAATATTCTAAAATTTAGTAATGTTACGCTTAAAAATATTTTTTTGTTTAAAATTGAATTTAAACTAAATTATTTACTTATTGAATTAATTTCACTATTAATTTGTTAAAGTTTACTTTGGAGAATTTAGATAAGGACATTACGTCATAGTATTCCATAAATTAGTAATGTTATGACGTTAAGTATGTTTTTTGTAAACATTGAATTTTAATTAATTATGTAACTTATGAATTATATTTCATTTAATCTTGTTAAGGATCTACCTTTGGAGAGTTCAGTTAGAACTATATAGTTAGAATATTCCAAATTTACTAAGGTTATGCGCTAAGTATACCATTCGAAAAATAGTGAGTTTAATCTGAACTATTGACTTACGAATTTTATTTCTAAATTAATTATCATAGGATTTTTTGAAAAAGGTCATTTATAACATTAGTTTGTAATATTTTTTTATTAGATAATGTTACCCTGAATATCTACATATTGTTAATGTTTTCTTAATTCATATAAATAAAAAATTATTTATGACTTGCAATATTAGTTAATCCAGGTTATCCCATAGTTTTATAGTGAAATACAACCTAGGCTTCGCCTCCTTTTTTTCTTTTTATCTAATCAAATACTATATTGATAATTTGTTGTAAGGAGGACCGTGTTTCCTTTTTTTATTGGGACGTATATACGGGTCCAGCAATTAAAATAATTAACTCCACTGCCCACTCTAAATTTACTTTTTTAACTTATCCTTTTTTTTTTCTTCTATTATGTATTGGGCCTCTAAGCGAGAGTGTTGGGCTACAATTAATATAATAAAATTAACATTACATTTCATCAAATAGTATAAATGAAATAATATATACTGTAACGGAAACATACTCCCCATATCTCCAAATCTCTATTTAAAATCTCTATTTGGCTATAGATTGGACAGTATTGATTTTATAGAATAATATTATTAATAAAAGTTGTTTATTTTTAAGAGTCCTACAGCTTTGCAATTAAAAGCTGCCCTAATGTTTTGAGGTTATGTATTGTATTCTAAACACTCCTCAAGGGAGCCTCATGAAAACCCTATACACCAATTTCCAGCCTGCTCAGTAAAATATTTTTGGCTCTAGGCCAAGTTACAGACACATGGACATATGGGATACAAAACTCTGCTTTTTTGCTTCATTGGGTCTTAAACACCGACATCCATCAAAATCTTTTAATTTATTTTGATGGACACATTATTTTTCTCTCCGAGGGTTCGCAAAAAAGAAATAATACATTTGAGGGTGAATTGATATATCTTTGGCTTGTACTGTACATGCCAAGGCATCAGTCTCGTCTGGTCTGGTTTACCGAGGATGTGTAGGCAAGGGCGCGAATTCCTCCCGAAGTGTAGTGAGGTTCTTTTCTCACTTATTTATCACTCTCTCTTCAACGCAAATGTGGGTAAACTTAATCTAAATTTTACCTTCTTCCTCCTGGTGTGAATCTACTGATATTCCGCACGTGCTGTAATGCGCAGAGCACGAAATTAAAAATCCAAGAAAATCTTCATTAACACATTCACAAAAAAAAAATAATTTGACTTTTTATTAATTACTCTTCTAATGATTATCTCTTTGTATTAATTAGTTAATAAGCTATTGTGTTAAAGGTGTTAGTTGAAATAATATATATAAATATATAGGCTATATAAACATGCACATTAGAGTCCCTTCTATCCAATCTGCTAACACAGTTTATGTTTTGTGAGAAATGCCTAGGAAAGGTTTTATTTACCGAGACTCCTAATGTACAATCATCGTTTCTTATACTGCCACTAGTTTTTCTTAAATTTTCTTCATAGGTTTTGTTTATTATCGAGTTATTTTTTAATTTAGTTGTTCTTTAACTCACATCTACCCTTCTTGGCTAAGTTTTCTCGTGTTAGTTTGAATAGTAGGCTACTATCTTTCGGTGATTCTAGGTATTCTCGATTCCATCCACCTCGAATTATCGAGATTTTATTTTTAATGTTTTATAGTTGTTTTTAATTAACACCTCATATACATATAAAATTATTTACTGTATGTTTTACTTTAATTCATTTCTAAAAAGAAGAAGAAATTGTATGTCTGCCGATGACAAGGTGGTCGGGATTCCAATCTCAATCGGCTGTACTGGGGTGGATTTTACAAAATGGGGTTTCACACTCTTTTCATGTAAATGCAAACGAAACCTTCTCTATCCCTAGCTCATTAGAGTAATTAGTACATATTCGTTTAGCCTGAAAAAGTAGGAAGATGAGGTGCTAAAAATAATTGTGTATCAAATAAATAAATTGATAGTCTAACAGGTATATATATAAATGGATTATCACCGTATTTATTTGATACACCACTTCTTCTTCTTCTTCTTCTTCTTCTTAGTAACGTATTAAAGTAAAACGTACAATATTTGTTTTGTTGTATTGCTATTTAAAGACCCATATTTTTTATATTCACTGTAATGACATGTATAAGTTTTTTATTGTTATTATATTATGTTGCGTCTTAAGCTAAGCAAAAAATGGCTATTCTCTATGAATATACTGAACTATTGAGTACCAGTCTAAGTTGATTATCAAGGAGAAAATATATCACATACATCCAAGGAGAACTGCAAATGAAGGGGATATCAAGGTTCGAATCTCGGTCGGGTGTAATGAATGTGATTTTTTCGAAAAGGTTTTACCCTCTCCCTCCACCCTAATGCGAGTACACTTCCTTGAAATATAACCTTCCTAATCCCTAAAAACCATTGGCGTAATTAGTACATAAGAGTATAGCCCGAACGGTTAGTAAGACGCGGTGCTCTTAAAAAAACTGTGACTAGTATTAATAATGTTAGTAAAAGTTAATTATGATGATTTGGAAATATTTTAATAACTTTTAATACGTAGCTTGAAATGATTTGTAATTTGTAATAATCGGTCATTTTTTAATAATCCCTCTCTTCCAAAGAAGCCATGTGTTCGTATGAGCCAAGTTGTGATTTATACAGTGAGATAAAAATAAACACAGTCCTTTTCACGCGCTTTTATGTATCGTGAGAAAAGCAGGACCAAGAATAAATAAACAAAGTGCGATGAGGATAAAAGTTGAATGTTAAAGAGGTCGCACAACTAAAATACTTTTAACTTTATACATACAGTTTTTATACTCGAATGTGTGGCTTTAACAAATCCAAATCTGGGATGCGAGGAGATCAAACAAAATTATTGCGACTTTCTCATCGATGTGATGAATATTGACTCTACAAATACGGAATATTAGAAACGTAAAGTCAAAGTTTGGCCAGCCAATCAGAAATCAGTATTTTCCTGTGGGGTATTTACAGTTCGTTAAAGCTGGAAGATAAACTGTGGCCAGCAATGTTTTCATGTTATAATAATATGTAAGAATGGAACAAGATTATGCAAATAATATGATTACTGTAGATTATGTGACATTCTTTTTAATTAATAACTAACTAATATATAATCGAATTATAGCTGCCATATACTTGACTTAATTAAGAATTACAACTATATTATGTCTTTTATATATTCATGAATCTTGCTTTTCATTGGGTAAACGTTTACATTTTGTCAGGTTATAGAAAAGTATTGTATACATTCTCTTAAAAATTAAACATTTTATTACCAAAAGATGATGTTTTTTTCATTGTGTAGTTAGCTAAAAACAAAGTTTCTAATAATGTTAATGTTTATTTGGTAAGGAGTAATAATAATTAATAGTAGTCTAGTACAGCGTTTCGGTACAGCCCCGAGGCTATAAATTAACCTACTTTCCACATCCGGTTGATTTACCGTTATTCCCCTACCTACATTCTGTAGTTGTGAGGACCACCTGTCACACTCCCTAGGCTATTTTCCGTGAGCGAGAGTGTGTATTGTGATGTCAATTTACCTACTTTCCACATCCGGTTGATTTATCGTTATTCCCTTACCCACATCTTGTAGTTGTGAGGACCACCTGTCACACTCCCTAGGCTATTTTCCGTGAGCGAGAGTGTGTATTATGATGTCAATTTACCTACTTTCCACATCCGGTTGATTTACCGTTATTCCCCCTACCCTCCTCATCCTCTACTCCACATCCTCCTCCCCCCAAGACCATACCCCTGGACCCGAGGGTGGAGGGCCATCACAGTATCCTAGGGCTGATGGGCTTAGCCCATCTGATTTTAATGTGTGCCCGAGCCCCATTAGATTTTAAGGTGTTGCATCGTCGTTACTTTTAGACACCAGAGACAACGGTAGCTAACAAGGAAAATGAGCATAACAATGAGCACTTGAAAAGATAAGATATAAGTGCATTTTAACAAATCAATTTAATGCATTCAATTGCTGAAATAAGTACATTGCACATGATCACAACACAAGCCAATTTATACAGAAGAGGTTTTTGGATTTCTAATATATATTTGCTACACAGGTTGTTATACTGAGGGTGTTCCCAAGAGCTGAGAATATACATCAGACATGTGCGCAGGGTAAGTTCCCATTCAGCGTTCTCGACCTCAACATAAGCCAGGGGTCGGCGCACGACCAGCAGGTCTGAGCCAGAAAGGCAGGAACGGCCCTCCCGTTGAGCCCTAAAAACGGGAGAACAACTCAATTCAAAAGGGCAAATAATAAATGAATACCTAAACACGAGCCATGCCAGATTGGCAGAAATGGCCCACAAATTGAGCACCTTGAAATGTGATCAACACAATACAAATATTGTAAGAGACACGAGCCATGCCAGATGAGCAGAAATGGCCCACAAGTTGAGCACCATGAAATGTGACCAACACAATTCAAATATTGTAAAAAACACGGTCCATGCCAGACGGGCAGAAATGGCCCACCACAAGTTGAGCACCAAGAAATGTGGTCAACACAATACTATAATACCTAGCTAGGTGTCTGCCACTAGGCCCTGAACGATCTGAATGGTCCCTTTACCTATTAACAGCCTCGCAGATAACACAATGGTCATGCGGGCTACGACGTGGGAATCAATCCCATTTAAGCTACCGGTCTTATGGACCAAGCAGAAAACTTGTGAAGTACAAGGTGACTTCACGTTAAATGAACTAAATCATAGACTCGCAGACAACACAATGGTCATGCGGGCTACGACGTGGGAATCACTCCCATTTAAGCTGCCGGTCTTATGGTCCAAGCAGGAAACTTGTGAAGTACGAGGCGACTTCACGTTAAGTAAACTAAGTCCCCCAAACCTAATCTATACGATATTATGATCATTAGTAACGTAGATAAGCTAATCCTCTTCGCTATCAGGGTATCATACTCCCCATTGACTTGATGAATTAATGGAACTTCCCATTACTTTCGGCGGTCCAGTCGGTCCCTCGGCGTGAACATCTTGATCCCAGTTGTGTGCAGTTGGGTTGCGGCGAGAACTTTGGAGAGTGAAGACTATCCACCAAGTGATGAATAATTGTAGTCGTGTCTTTGTCGAGCAGCTAAGGAGTTATATAGTGGCCAAACGCAATGCATGATGGGAAGGAAGGAGGGGGAAAAAATCCCACTACGTGGAGCCGTTCAGGTAAACGAGGCCCCGACTCATGAATAAACCGCGTGGTGCCTTCAGTCGTTGTTGATCCTCCGGCCGGCCTGGAGCGGTCTTGTGAGCCGAAGTATGTAACACATAAACATTTATTCCTTAATAGACGTGTATGAATATCAGGGAATAATATATGTGTTCATGGGCAATGATTTAGAGCAGCGATGTTGTACAGTACGAGAATAACTTGGTTTGACCGTTACAGTGTGCCCATTGGTTTTTTATGCATGCCCTGGAACGTGCAGTCTCGGGCACTCCTCCCGTGACGTGTCGGCATGGGGTTCAAATTCGGGACCATAATAAATAAGTCAGTATTTGGAGCTCACCCCTCGGAATCCACAGATTGAGAGCAGCGAAGTCTGATTACTAATGTTTGAAGAAACTATCGAAGAGAGCATTTACGGTTAATTCCCCTGGGCCCCAGGGCATTCAATACATGTTCAATCAGGAAAATACCGATCAGCTTCGTGACATAGATCTTTTGTGTCACGTGAGCGCTGTAATTAACGATGTAATTACTATCTACGATAAAAGGACTCCTATAGTAGGGTTTTGACCGGAAAGCACAATTACGTCAAGCTACACTTGACAGCAAATTATGTGTGAATATTCTAAACTGTTCCTCCTACCGATTCCAAACTGTTCTTCCTACCCAAGAACTTAAATATATTCAAAGGGCAAGTCAGTGATTTGACCATAAAGTTTGTATTTTTAAACTGCTCCTCCTACCAGAATCATGCTATAGTTCTGTTCCATGGTCAGTGTTGATTGCAAAAAAATAATAAGTTTGCATTTGTTCTTTCTACCAAACAAATTTAATATATTCATATGGCAAGTCCATGATCTGACCATAAAGTTTGTATTTGTTCTTTCTACCAAACAAATTAAATATATTCATACGTCAAGTCAGTGAAATACTGACCGCTGGTAGAGGACTCATGTGATCTGCAGACGATAAATGTTGATATCTGAGAGTCATACATAGAATAGCGTTTTATTATCCAATCGGGTGATAGGGGTGAGGAAGTGCACTCGCAATTGCATGGAAAAAATCACCCTCAGTGCCACCGGCTGGGATTCAAACCACGCTCTCCTCGGCAGACGAGCCAAACACGAGAGTAACAGTACGCCTCAGAGGGGATTCGAACCACGACCTCCACCTACATAACCAGATGAGCTACAAGCACCCTTTCTGGCTAAACGTCTATATATTAATTAAGAAAATGTTTTACCAGGGATTTGATTCCAAAATCCTCCACAAGAATTAGATGATGGAGTGACCACAGGGATTGAACCTTGATATCTGTCGCGGTTCTTGCGCTGTGATAATACGCAACGTCAGTGCCACCTCACCCTCAGTGCAGCCGGCTGGGGTTCAAACCACTCTCTCCTCGCCAAATGAGCCAAACATGAGAGTGACAGTATACCTCAGAGGGGATTCGAACCACTGACCTCTACCTCCATAACTAGATGCGTTACACACACCCTTTCTGGCTAAACGTCTATATATTAATTAAGATAATGTTTCGGAGGGAGAGCTACCAACAGTTTACCCAACAGGGACTCGATTCACACCTCCTCCGCCAGAATTATATGATAGAGTGACCACAGGGATTCGAACCTCGATATCTGTCACGTTTCTTGCGCTGTGACAGTACGCAACGATGATTAAGACACAATTGATCAAGTAACGGTACATTACATATAATTTATTAACGAAGCTAAATTAAAATATATTATTAGCCAATAGGATGCGAGAAAATATGTAGGCTAGGCAATATAAAAAAAAATTGTTTTGTTAGTTGATCAGATTTTCCGTTTGATATAATTAGATCAGGTAGAATGTGTATCCGCATTTGTTTGGGGTGAGAAAATCAATCTCAGTACGCCAGAACGGGAAGCAAACGCCGACCACCCTGGCATCGGCAGTCTAGTATAACACGATAGTGACGCCTTAGACTATGCTATCATCGATGGAGGTAAACAACAAGTTTTATAAAACGTATTCCCAGTCAGTTTAAATTACTAATCGAACAAATTGAACTGTGACTAAAAAAGGGGGACCAGTTTCAGAAAACACATGAGAAATGTTCAGATATAAAATATATTGATTAATCATATGATCTATCTTATTTATCATATAAATAAATAAAAACCTGTAAGTTGAAACATAGCTTACATATGTTTGGGGGGCCTGAGCGTGTTCACCCCCTGAAATTGCATCTATTAAATCACTCTAGCAGCGGTTATTCTCTTACTATTTAATCTGTTTTCTGTCTAACTGACCCATCAAGTTATAATATCTACCTCAAATCCTGACAAGTTAGTTTACTTGTTGGAAAAGTATCAAAATTAATTTACTAATAAAGTTTTATCTTTGTCGATTATGAGGTAATAGAAATGATACCAAACAAATTAAATATATTCATACGTCAAGTCAGTGCAATGCAGTCAGTGCAGTGCTGGTAAAGGACACATACGTCAACTCATGTGATCTGCAGATGATCAATGATGTCTGCTCTTCCTAACAGAATCATACTATAGATCTGTTCTTTCTACCAAACAAATGAAATATATTAATACATCAATTCTGTGATCCATAACAGTCACTTTTGATAGATAACTGACATTAAGGCAGATACTATTAGACAACTAATAACAGGACACACCACATTAGTTGCATTATTCACCTCAAAGGGTATAAATAATGTTGGGAAAAGGAATTCAATTTACTGATCGGTGTGTGTATTAATTCAACGTCACTCTGTGAGGGAAAAAAATGGCATCTGCAATCAACTATAAAGGTAAGATTTATATTTTTTAGTTCGACACTACCTGTTTTATTGTTGATACCAAAGGAGAAAGTAAAAAAAAAAAATGGTACGGCACACCGCACAGACTTTCTCTCTCTTTCTATAAACTCCTAAGATTTCTGAACGGAATAATGTACATTGTATCATCACCACTCCACATAAGAACACGCATAAAATAATATACAATGATATAGAATCAATGAGAAAAGAGGCGCATCTTTGTCCACCTAAGAGCATTTCAAACAGTTTAATGTCTTCCACAAGGGTCAACACTTCGTATTAAAATTTCGATTTCTGGTTAAAATTTTAACATTTTATAAAGGTGTTGCAGATCTTCAAGTCATCGCATTGATATTTAATTATTCATTTATACATTTTGACCAATAAAAAATGTAAATATTGACTATTGAGTCTAAAATGGAGATAGATCATTGCTATTCAAACATTTCTCCTAAGAGATTTAAGGAAAAATAACATACTTTTTTAGATACTTATATTTAATTACTCTATGGCATTGGAGAATTATTGCGTTAAGACTTAAGTAGTATATGTTTACAACTAAAGTTCACAAAATTGTATTAATATATTTGCAAATATCTCAGAAACTGCTGCTTTTATAAAAATATATGTCAAATAAAAGTTTTTTATATCTGATAGTCCAACAATTTTGCAATGATAAGTTGTTTAGTTTCTCCAATAGTTGTGGAGATACGGAAATTAACGCTTCTGTAAAGTACCCTAAAAATCATTTTCATAGGAAAATGAAAATAGCCAGTTTATTTATAATCTTAATCAACGCCTAGATACGAATTTTAATCAAAATCGTTTGAGTAGATTTTGAGAAAACCAAATTTTTCTCTTTTCGCCCTTCAGTAAACTACCCTTAATTTTAAGTTTTTATAGACAGACAGACAGACGGCATTGCAAAGACTATTTTTTAGGGTTCGGGGGGTCATGAGACGTCGACATACATCAACATTTCATGTTAGTTTTTTTTATGGTCGCAATACTTAAACTTTAATGCCCAAAAAGTTAAAAAAATTCATATAATTGCGTATAGATTGAAAGTTATTGATTTTTATAAAATATGTTTCGGATAAAATATCTGTATTATAAATATATATACATATTTGTAATGCTAAGTAATTTCATATCTCAAATAGTTTCGGAGCTATTTAAAAAAATGTTAATTGACGCATCAGACCGGAGCCCTTAAAGCCATTTTGCCGAAATATTGAGGGTAGCCATTATGTTTGGAATATTTATTAATGTTTATAGATGAAATTTAATCAAAATCGTTGGAGCCGATTTTGAGAAAATCGACTTTTTCTCTTTTTGCCCTTCAGTAAACTACCCTTAATTTTAAGTTTTAATAGACACACAGACAGACGGCATTGCAAATACTATTTTTTAGGGTTCGGGGGTCATGAGACGTCGAAATCCATCAACATTTCAGGTTAGTTTTTTTTACGATCGCAATACTTAAGCTTTAATGTCCAAAAAGCTAAAAATATATATATAATTGCGTATAGATTAAAAATTATTGATTTTATAAAAATATGTTTCGAATAAAATATTTGTATTATAAATATATATACATATTTGTAATGCTAAGTAATTTCATATCTCAAATAGTTTCGGAGCTATTATAAAAAAATGTTAATTTACGCATCAGACCGGAGCCCTTAAAGCGATTTTGCCGAAATATTGAGAGTAGCCATTTTGTTTGGAATATTTATTAATGTTCATAAATGAAATTTAATCAAAATCATTAGAGCCGATTTTGAGAAAATCGACTTTTTCTGTTTTTTCCCTTCAGTAAACTACCCTTAATTTTAGGGGTAGATGTCCAATTCCAAAAACCCCTCGGGGCAACCCTATGAAAACCCTAGATATCAAGTTTCAATTCAATCGGTAAAATAGTTTAGGCTCTAGTTGGAGGTACAGACAGACAGACAGACAGACAGACAGACGGAAATTCAAAAACCACTTTTTCGGATTCAGGAAGTCATGAAACGTCAAAATTCATCAAAATCTCGACTTCGATTTTTTTGACGATCACCATACTTTCTCTACCTGTAAGATAGAGAGAAAGTAAAAAAAAAGAACTAATTTTGATGTTTAAATAGCAAATTCACGCACAAGATCTAACTTCATTATTATTTTATCAATTGTAACTGTTGTGATGGTAGAATACAAGCCTAGTCGTAAATTCCAGGATATTCAAATACTGGGAAGGAGTAGCAATCAACCTACACATGTCAAGTTAGTTTGCCTGTTGGAAGAGTATTAATTCACTTCACTAATAAAGTGCTATCTTTGCTGATTATTAGTTAATAGAAATGACAAACAAAGAAGTATTATTTTAAAATAAGGTCTCAACTATATTTTGTTGATATAATAATATGTAATCGCAAAAAAAAAAAAATTAAAACAATCAGTCAACGCTATGGACTTGTGTCATTGGGAGAGAGTAGCAACATGTCAAACAAAAACAAGTTTTATTTTCAGGAATATTATAACGGTATCAAGCTGAAATTGGAGGAAGTGTACCCACATTTTCACGGAGGGAGAATGGAAAGCCTCCCTAAATACGCCTGACACGCATGAAGGAAACTATAATAATATATTCTTTAAATTGGATACTATGGTGTGGATTTGTTTAGATTACCCTGAATATTTATCAAAACTTATATTGTCCATTTAGAGCCTAAATATCTAATATTTATAACAGGAAAGAAGTAAGGCTGAATAAATTAGATTTACTATGGGAAATATATATCAATTTTTCAGAGTTGAAATCGGGAAACGAATTATGAACATTTACCCAAAAATAACTTGCGGTGGTGTCAAACCCCGAACTTCCTATGACTATTATCAAAATTTGTTTCTAAAATGAAAACTTGGACGTAATTATCTGGTGATCTGGAACACATATTATATGAACTCAACAATTTATTATTATTATTATTATTATTATTATTATTATTATTATTATTATTTAGCACAGCAGTGTACTACCCGTTCGGATTATACGCTTAAGTACTAATGTATTAGGAATTGGAAAGGATGAATTTAGAGGAAGTAAACACGCATTTGTATGGTGAGAGAAATGGAAAAACCACCCCTAGTTCACCCGCCAGAGGTTCGAAGGAAACCCTTGGCTCAGTGGACACACACGCTACAAACTAAACTAAACTAAGGTGTTGGGTTAAATGGGTATCCTGGGAGAGTTTGACACTACAACAGAAAACTTATGGCCCTGAAGAGTTTATGGGAATTGTTTGACGTTTAGGTTACCTTACGAATAACTTGAACAGATGTTGCGAGGAAAGCCTACTTAAGGGGGTCTGCACCAATACACAACTTACAGACACAACAATGTTGAGGGAGAGTGAGAAACCAACTTAATATTTTTCCTGGCTGTAGACACTCATGGTTTGCAAGAATAGGTCGGTAGGAATGGCTCGCGTTACCGCTTGGAAGTCAGAAAGATGTTTGTTTGCGTCCTGGGAATACGTGGGTGACAAATAAGACATGTAGATGTGAAATTAATTTTACTTTTTGTGTCAAAAATAGTAATAGGTTTGTACTCTGAAGCGCCTCACCCCCATCCCCACAGATCTGGATCATTAGTGAGGGGATTCTTAATATATACACAATCTGGTTTGATTCAGTGGCCGAGTGGTCTAACGCGTTACGTCTTCCGGGGACGGGGGAGATTGGGGTCTGAACCCATTTCGGTGGATTTAGGGTGTTTTGTCCACTCTCCCTCCACGCAAATGCGAGAACACATCCTCTAAATTCAACCTTCCCCATCCCTAACACATTAGCGTAGAGCCCGATCGGGTAGTAAAACGCGGTGCTGGGACATATATAATTGGATTTTGAGAGGAGAAAAACCCGTATTTAGCAATTACGTCAAGTCTTGTGATTTGCAAGTCACTTGACCATGTATGTTTTGCCCATCCTAATATTTTTCTGTTGCATATTTATTTATTCATAGCAGTGTAACTCTATGAATAAAGTTGAAACTCTTTAATGATGTTGAAACTCTTTATTGATGTTGAAACTCTTTAATAATGTTGTAACTCATGGTTGTTAACTCTTCGTGTCCGCTCGCGGACCGAGCAAAGAGAAGAACTCATGTGCCTGGAGTTGAACTGTTCTGCCTCGAGTTGAACTGAGGTCCCGCCGCGCGCAGGCCAGAGAGGAAGGCGGCCGACCCGCCCTCTAGCGTCACACGCGACCAACACACAGTTCAACCAGCGCAACTCCTGATACGTGGAGTGTGACGTCACACTCCACAGCGGTATCTGGGAGGACATTTGTAAGCGATATTGAAAATGGCCTTTAAGTTGAGTTTAGGGGCACTGTTTTCGTTAGTGTTCAAGGGGAACCACAATAATTAATATACCTTATATATGCGTTTCATTTGTCTATAGAAATCGACGAAATCGTTCATCTACGAGTTGAGTTGGCGAAGGACAAATCCCTTATTGCCAGACAGGCGGAATACATAGTTAAAGATAGGGTAAAATAGCATTAATTTTCAGTTTTTTTTAGCATTAATTATTGGAAATTTAGCGTTTTGTGGCATAATTTAGCATTTTGTAGCAAAATAGGTAAAAATGTATTTCGTCAATGTTTTTAGGACCTATACAAAGGATTTATGATAAAATTTATGTATGCATTAATACGAAGGGTATTTTAACCTTCGTTTGCAATTATTTTCATGTGAGAGATTATAATTATAAATAATTTCGTAAGGATTGGCGGAAAGGGGGGGGGGTGGCTGGTTGCTAAGCAACGACTAACAGAATGTAGCGATTACCCGGATGGGCTGTGGAAGGCACAGGATGCAAGTAAAACCCGAGCTGAAGCACACAGACGAGTGAAACTCAATGATTTTTTAATCACTTATTTCCACTGAAAAACATCGTTTTATAGAAATTCTCAGCATTTTATTTAAATGCAAAGCATTTTCAGGGAATTTGCGTCTATTTCGCTAAATATAATAATTTAGCTAAAATATTCTCAAAATCACGTTTTTCGCGTTAATTCGCGAAATAAAAATCGCTTTAAACACTTTCAAATGCCATGAAACGCAAAGAAAACTTATAAATACCCTATTTTCGACCCTTTTTTTTCGCGTTTTTCGCAAAAGCGAATTTACCCTATCTCTATACATAGTAAGACTCAGCCGTCCCCCATCGTATGAAAGTCCCCCTACGACTATATCAAGTCACATTGTTAAGACCATAAGACACGTATACCCCTGCAAATGTTGCAACAAGGGTGCCAGTGGAAACAGTCCCGTCAGGAAGACCAGCACAAGCTCCGATGGAGCTAAGCCTGAGTTGCTTCCGAATGGGGGGGTTCAGCAACCCCATCCACCAGCATGGCTTTTAACAGGGGTGCAATGCCCCTCTACCAGTGATGGCAACAAGACCCCTCCATAGATATGGGTCAGAACGGAGGTATAATGCATCCCCAATTATTAGATAATTAAAATGGAATTATATTTTAGAGGTAATTGTCTTCAATAACTTAGTTGTATACAAATTCTTATTGGACATAGTTGAATGATAAAGTAAAATATACTATTGAAAGTTGACAGGTAAAACGGCCAAAAGTGTACTGAAGGTGTAACAAACATATATTTGAAAACATGTAAAACAAAACATATATAATATTATTCATTGAAAGTGTTAACAACTTGATGTATTGCTAGAACAGATTTACATCTAGTTGAAAAGTTAATTGGTTCCGTATGAAATTATTGTCAAAATTTAATAAGAAACACACGCGGTGAAAAGATTGTCTATTAGAGGGAGAAAATCTTTGGGGGTCTATAATGACAAAATATTCTTATGTGTGATAGTAACTCAATATTTAAATAATTTAATGGTTTGCAGGAAATATAGAAGCTGTTAATTTAATTTTCTATTGTTTTGTTAGTGATTTTATTAAATAAACAAATTTATAGTCCCTGAGGCATTACAAAATCCTAATTTGAGACAGTTATCAAATTTTATAAATATATTCATGTTTGACGTAAATATAAAATCAGTTCATTTATTTTTTTAGTTGTTTTAAGGGAATTAATAAACACACTATCTCTAGATATTTAAAGGGTTACAACTTATGAATTTATGTAAAAGTTATATAGACGCCGTGATTTTTTCCTAGATATTTAACTTATGAAATTATTTAAAAGTTATAAATTATTTCATCAAAATATAGCCGCCGTGATTGTTCCGTATGACATTTAAAATAAATTCAAGATCCTCATAATTGTATTCAATATTACTGATGAATAAATGTAAGTTCTCGAAGAGTGACGTTGAATTAACACACACACACGATAAAAAAAAACACTGTTAATTGTGTAGATTATGATTGTAAATAAATATTCTTAAACTGTTACGTTTATTTTCTGAAAATTGAAAAATGACACCTTGACGCGGGAATCGAACCCGGTGGAGTAATTCCCTACTAAAAAGCATAAATAATAGCTCCGGCTATTAATTCTTAATGTTACGTTTATGTTTTAACGTCCATACCCAGACACCCCCTCCAATCCTATAAATACAATTACCTTAAACACATATTAGTTAAAATTACTAACCAATATTGAAGCAGTGAAACTGGTGGAAATTATAATATTAATAGTATACTTGTTCCTCCTTTCTACTCATATCCTACAGCCCAAATAATTTTTTTTTTCTAAAGCTATATTAACTACACATGTGTGATCAATAAAGCTTAAAGTTTACTACCCTGAGCTATTTAATATTTCATTCCACAATGTTGACACATGTATATTGCAATCTCCTGCCTGTCTTTGACTCTCCAAGTATTCCCAAACAACATATTATAAGGATAAAAAAAAACCACATTTTCTTACTAATTATTTTATTGATGGGCAGCAGGTGATTAATAAATTTTATTTAAAATATTTATAGCATACAACAGAAACAACAAAGTTTTTTAAATTACAATCACTAATATTATATAGGGCTTGTGAGCTGTACAAGTAACTAACCGGAGCTCGTCTGGTGTGGTTGGTTGAGGAGGTTGGAGTTCGAACACTGCCCTATTAAACTAAGGATATTTCCAACTCTCCCTCCACACAAATGCGGGTACACTTACTCCTCACAAATACTTTCATTATTCCTACCCCATTTGCGTATTTGAATTATTGTATGAATAGTCATAATAACATTTATTAAATATGGATATGTCTGTGCTATCACAAGATATTGAAAAAGTCATAATTACCAATTTTATTCGCTAGATGGCGCAGAATGAAAGTGATTAAGGAATGAATAAAGGTGAATATAAGTTTGGCTTATCATAATAATTTAAATGCTCTTGTGTACGTGTGTGTGTGTGTGTGTGTGTGTGTGTGTGAACTTGCCACCTTAACTTAAACCAAATTTAGTTAATTTATAAACGCTATATAAACAGTGAAACTGTTTGCAAAAACATACTGGTTTATCCTTTCTAATCATTAATATATAAATATATTTATATTATACAATCAAGCAGGTTTTTTTTGCTAAATTTATATTAACTCACATGTGTAAGAAATAAAGAATAACATTTACCAGTCTACCAATCTCATTCCGGCAAAGTTGTCACGTGAATATTGCTAGTTCTTCCCTGTCTTTGAATATCCAGGAATTTCCAAACAGCATGTTATAGGGATTTAAAAAAATAATAACAACATTTTATTAGTATTCTTTTTATTGAAAATCATCAAATTAATTAATTTAAAACATTCATAGCGTGCAACCACCACCACCACCACCACCACCACACCACAACAACAACAACAACAACAACAACGAGTGTTTTTTTACAAGCAGCAACATTAATATTATTTAGGCCTTATGACCAATTCAGTTGAGAGTTTAGAGTGAAACAAATTGTGATAGCAAGAAAATCATATAATCCCTCTTTTACCTAATAAAAAACATCAGGAGAGAATATCATCTCTTCTATCATCTATAAAATGAGTAGGAGTCGCCTCCAGAATAGTTCAGGACACAGTTAGAGACGCTAGAACACCTATTGACAATGTCTCCAAAGTTTTTACCGGGCATTTTTACTCTTCCCACAGCATCAAGCACAATAACGTTCGGTTCATTGCTGGCCTCTTCCGATAGCACAACGTTATAACTTTTGTTTTTCTCAAGTTCGTTTAAGCACTTGACACGATTGTATTCCTCTTTTTTGAACTGGTCTAATGCACGGCACAATACCTCCTCGTCCCAACAGGCATCCTGGTGAGCAGGATTTGGAAGTGTTTGATAGCATTGATGTTTGTGTCGAATAAGGTTGGAGAGCTTTGCGTAGGACCCCTCACAGTACATTTAAATGATATAATGGCAACTGGAGATGAAGCAAAATAAACGGTGTGAATAAATATCTCTGGGAGAAAAAAACACTCTCGCTCAAACAGCAACGCCCTCTACTCACAAAGTGAGTTACCCTCTCACAGAGTAAACATTTTTCAAAATTTCGAAAATATCCTGTCACCGCTAGTTCCGATGACGTCAGCAGATTGGGTGAGAATAGTAACGTAGTGAAATAAGGCTACGGCAACAAGAGCACACCTAATTTTTTAATTCACTTTTAAACATCACACTTTGTCCTCAGAGATATGTCATAGAGCGTGGTTTATATTTAAATCGCTTACAATCCAAATAATAGGCAGACTTTGGAAGTAAGACGTTACCGAAACTGCCCAAACCGATTATGTAGTCATCGGGCGTTTCACCCATAATGTTAACATTTGGATAAGTTTTGTACATTGTTAAATCCTCGAGATTTATGGGTTCTTCGGACTTTACCTCTTCCTCTGTTGGTGGCGGGCATGCGGCACGATGCTGTGAGTACTCTGCTGACTCTGATGTCTGGTAGGTAGGTGACTCTGGCGGTAGGTACTCAGTTGACTCTGTCAGTGGATATGCTGGTGACTCTGGGGGTGGGTGCGTTGGCTGTGGCGTCGTGAAGGGTGGTAGCGGGTGGTGTGGAGCTCGGAAGGGTGGTGGAGGCCTGAGAAACACGGCCACAACGTCCCCTTTGCGGAAATTGTACACAGCACATGTCATATCACACAGGTAAAACTTCTAGATTCTCTCGTAGGGTAGTTCTTCAGTCGCTCTGATCGTGTGACAGGTAGAGTCACAGAACTCGATGTAGCCTCGATCCTTTTTGTCTTGGTTCACTACTTTGTAAATTACATGTCTATCGCTCACGGCCACACTGTGAATATTTTCTGCTGTCATATAGGCACGTCCCGCAATCGTATGAACCACAAACGTTAAATCAATATAGCCGGTTTTAAGCATGGTGAGCGTACCTGACAGCTAAACTCGTTCGATGATTTGCTGAGTCTTTAACCTGTCCACTGTACACGTCTTTAACTCCTGCATTGATGCTAAACTTGTTCTAACTGCCAGTGAAGATGTGTTGCCTGATGTTGTTGTTAACTGTTCAATTCTGCTGCCCGTCTCTTAAACGCATTCAAAGTTCACAATTGTAGGTGTATCGGGTTTTACTCCAGCACAGGTAGATATCAGCTTTTCCTTATTAAGATCACAGACGTCTTCATCCGTTAGAGTACCAAAAGACAGGGTAAAAATACACTAAACTCGCCATCTAAATATGCTATTAGGCGTCTCCCGAACTTTGTATCGACAGCTTTTAGTTTATCCACCGAGTACTTTTGATCGGCCATTAGATCACACAATGTTACGGTCTGCACGGCGTCAACAATATTTACCAGCTGCTTTAACTTGTCCATCGTGTTCCACTCTACAGACGCTTATAAATAGTCGACCAAGAGAACCCCCCCAATATATTCACCCCCGATTGACGCGGGTGTGGAAAGGGGGTCAGGGAAAATCACAGCGGAGCCAGTGATAGCCCGTATTTTCCTGTTTGAACATGTTTAGTCACCGATTAATGACCTGGGGTACCCGGATGTAGAAAGGGGGTCACAAGGTCGTAATGAACCAGTGCCACCCAGTATTTTCCTGTGTGAACATGTTTAGACACCGAGTGGGGCATCCGGATGTAGAAAGGGGGTCAGGGAAAATCACAGCAAGATATTGCCAAAAGCTCACACTTGATGTTAGACATTCGCCTAGAGAGGATACTACTCCTTTCCTCATGGGCTGACACGTCACGGGAGGAGATCCCGATGACCAAGACTGCACGCTCCCCAAAAACTCCCACGTCAGTCCCAGACATTTCTATCCAGCGGGCACGCATAAAAAACCAATTGGCACGCATAAAAACCAATGGGCATACATTAAAATCTAATGGGGCAAAAATCTAATGGGGCTTGGGCACACATTAAAATCTAACGAGCACATATAAAAATCAAATGTGCTAAGCCCATCAGCCCTAGGATATTGTGGTGGCCCTCCACCCCGGGTCCGGGGGTATGGTCTTGGGGGGAGGAGGATTTGGGGAGTGGGAGGGGAAATAACTCTAAATCAACCGGATGTGGACATCACAATACACACTCTCGCTCACGGTAAATAGCCTCGGGGCTGTGACAGGTGGTCCTCATAACCACAGGATGTGGATGGGGGAATAAAGGTAAATCAACCGGATGTGGAAAGAAGGTTAATTGACATCACAATACACTCTCTTGCTCACGGAAAATAGAGGGGTGTGACAGGTGACCCCACACGCTACTATTAATAGTAAGGTTGTATCTTCTTTTTTATTCCTTTCTCCTTATTTTATTTACCATACATACATCGTAGAAGAAAAGTAGTATATAAAATAAGAAGGGAATAAAAACGAAGATGCAACCTTATTATCCATTAAAAACTAAGTGTTAAGCTGTTTTTTACACTGAGTCTTACTGCCCATCCGGGATATCTGCGTTCAACCACACTAATGGTGTATGGACGAAGAAAGTAGAATGAAGAGAAAATGCACCAACATTTTCGTACAAGAAGAATGGTAAGCCATTTAGGAGAAATAAACATTTGCACACCCCGAAGGAATTCAAACCGCGACCCTCCTGTCACCTGCAAAACAAGTTAAAATGAGCCTGACATTTAATCCGCATGCTCACCAAAGAGGACCTTACAATATTGAATGTGTAGAATTTGGGCTAACGGGTTTAATACCAAATATATAAATGATGATTTTCATATACCGCCTGATGGAACCCTTTTTGCCAAACATTTTCTTTACTTATAACTGCAAAAATGACTTTGCGTCTAGCATGTAGGAAAATTGAGTGAAAATATATAAGTTGCAAGAGACACTCCCACAGCAGTGGGCACGTGGATAAAGGCGTTAGTATCGTATTGTCTGGTTTGCTTGTGTACGGGTAATGTCATGGGTCGGATCTTGATTAGTTAAATCGAGGTGATTTTTCCTAAATGATTTCACACTCGTCACTCGAATGCGGGCACATATGTATTTGTATGCGTTTAACTTAAATGGGTAGTATGACGAGGTGGAATAATTGATATCCTAAATATAACTTCTTGTAAAATAATTATATTAATCTTTGATGAATGTTGACCACTACAAACTATTTATTTACTACAAAGCTAAAGTTATTCCGTTGGCAATCCAACTATAATTAACTCCTGTCTCTGCGATTAGGTTGATTGTGTTGCACTGGATTATTTTCTCTAACACACGTGTAGAAATAAAACAAAATATATTTAAAAGTTAAAGTCTAAAATCACCAATCCTACTTTCCGTATTCAAACATCAAATTACGTCACAGATTGTCGTTTCAGTCAAAACCTAGTTGTAACGAGGCATTGTTTCATCACGTGTGATTGTCGCTGATTAATTGAGAGCAGGGATGGGCTGTGGTGTTGTTCCGATGGCAAGCAGGGTTTTTGGCAGTAGTCTATCCCCTCCCTTTATCCATTTTCCCAGCCACACAATACATTATTCGATGAAATAATGTATGTTTATTAGATTTAAAATCACAATTAAAAATATTTAACATATATTAAAGATTGTCGTTCATTACGGTGCGCCACCGAGAACAAATTTCATTCGTAAGCTTCTTATGGAATCACACGGTTCAACGTCCACTACAGGGAAGTGCGGATGCGGCTCGTGGAATCTTCGTTTCAGATGTCTCAAGGTTTCTAGCGAATAACTTTTTCCTTTCGCCCCGCCGCGCTTGTGTGTGCGAAAGGAACCAAGGAATAAAGTACGCCTCGTGGTGTGGTGGTCAGTGCACCTAGCTACGAGCTTAGGGGCCCTGGGTTCGTTTCCCAGCTGGTACCTTGAGTATTTTTCCCTGAAGGTGAATTACCCCATTTGTCACCGGGGTTTGGATGATTAGGTTTAAGTGTTTCCACTGGTTTCACACCATCATATTCACTATCACCATCATCTCATGTCAGCGGGAGATAGAAAGAGCTTCCACGGAAAGTATGTACCATTAGTAGAGTCAGGCCTCACCTTGGCAACGGTAAATTAGTACTGGATAATCTTTTCAAAAACTGGGCTATGAGTGACGAGGCCCATAAGCACTCGGGGGCATTGGTTTGGTTCCAGAATGTATTTTTGTTGTGAATTGTGGGCGTTTTGTCTTCTATTCTCATTTTGGTAACTAAAAATGCACATTTAGATTGAGGTTGAATTCAACATAATCACTTTTTTTTTATGTATTTTTACTTATTTATTTTGTGACAGCTTGAAATATTGTATTCTGAAAATTGAAAAATGACACCTGGACACGGGAATCGAACCCGGCTTAGTACGCCAATGCTCTAACCACTGAGATATCCAGGATTCGTCCCGTGCCCAGGGTCATTCTTCACTCATATTTTAAGGCAGAGCCTATGATGGACGTGCAGAAATCGTCGGCTACAAATATGTGATTATATTAATATCACGAGCTATCAGATAACGCAGCCATCTGCGACTCGGTAGTTGGCCTGAGCACGGGATGGATCCTGGATGGCTCAGTGGTTGGAGCACTGGCGTACTAAACCACAGGTCCCGGGTTCTATTCCCGTGTCTAGGTGTCATTTTTCAATTTTCAGCATATGATATCTAGAAGGAGTAATCCTCACTAACAGCATAAATAATAGCTTTGGCTATTTGATTTTGAAATATTGTGTTACAATTTTGGATATTAAACTGCCATTTAATATTCGTCAATCGATTTTTGAACATCATAATATTTGTTTTCATTAAAACTTTATTATATCATTCTAAATAGTATTTATTGTACTTATACTTGGCTTTCTGATACAAAGTAAACATAGTTTGGAAAACAACAGGTTATAATGTATTTAAATTGTTCTTTCTAGTAACAAAATTAATATATCTCCTTACTAAAAATAAATATTTTTCAAAATCTATGTATAAAGTTGAAAGTTTGTTTTAAAAAAGGAAACCTTATTATGCTGAGTGTGAGGGACGATCTACTGGTACAGTCCTGTCAATCCTTGCTCGCCATTAACTAGCCTCACGTGATTGTTAGTTAATGGGAGCAATCAAAGCTATCTTATTGCCTGTGAGGCTATTCTTTTGTGTCACTTTCTGCGCTGACTCTGTACACGTAGAGTGCTGACGAGGGAAATTGCATACCATTAGTTCTTCTAGCTATCTCATCTTGACTGTGCGAAAATTAGGGATTGTGTCGACAGTTCAAATTAAGATCAAAGGTGCTGTACGGCTAATAGAAGTTTTTTTTTTTAATCTAATGTATTTCGCGTCTTACCTTCCATCCGAGCTGTTCGCATATAAAAACCATATGAATGGGGAGAAAGAATTTACAATTCCACAGAAAATCTATCAGTATTTGTGTTGCGCTAAAGATATAAAATCATTTATTAAAATAAATGGTACGCTGTATCGCACAGACTTTCTTCCGCTTTTATCTTAAAATATACATTTACTAAAAACCCGTAAGATTTGTGAAACGAAATAATGTGTCTATACCTTGTTGTAGAGACATAACACCAAAGATCATACATAAAATAATATATACTATTACTTACTCTAAATGACATTAGGGACTAGGAGCACTGTAAAAAAATGGAGAAAAGAGAAACATCTTTGTCCACCAAAGAATTTAAGAATCAAATTCATTTTCAAAGGCCTGAATTAAATAGTATATATATTTGTTTATATCCAATAAATTATTGGATTTATAAAAATATATTTCAAATAAAGGATTTTTATATATAATAGTACTACAACTTTACAATGATAAGTTATTTAGTATCTCAAATAGTAGCGGAGAAATTATGAAAATTAGAAAATATCCACCATGCAAAGTACCCTCAAAGTCATTTCGTGATAAAATAAGAACTGCCATCTTATTTATAATAATAAACAGTGTCTAGATATAATAATACAAATAATAATACTTAGCACCGCGACTTACTACCCGTTCGGGTCATACGCTTAAGTACTAATTACGCTAATGCATTGTGAATTGGGAAGGTTGAATATAGAGGACGTGAGCCCGCACCTGCGTGGAGCAAGAGTGGAAAACCATTTAGGAAAAACCACACCCAGTTCACCCGACCGAGATTCGAACCTTGATCTCCCCGTCCTCAGCAGTCTGGCTCAACACGAAACCAGTGCGTTAGCTAACTATGCCACCAAGGTGGGCTCTAGATATACAATTTAATCAAAATCGTTAGAGTGAATTTCGAGAAAATCGATTTTCTCACTTTTTGCACTTCAGTAAACAGAGAGAAAATCCATACGACCGGGATTCTAGCCCTTACTAGTCTAGGGCATTTAAACAAAAATAGATATAATCCGGACAAAATTATTAACAAAATGAAACCTTTTAGAATGCGTTCGGCACGGTCCCCTCGTCATTTTTTGAAGATTCTCAAAGTTTCCCACTTCAGCAAATTCACCATCTTGAAACCCCCCCCGCTAAAGTAGGCTTTTACTAAAAAATTTAAATCTCAAGAAAAGAAACTCTTAGAAAGGCCTAACTTGTGTCATTCTCTTATATTTTAACTGTTTTACGATAAAAATATATTTTATAACTCTCAAATTGATAAACACATAAAAAAGCTCGTTTATTTGGGTGAAATATTTGTTTTTTAAAACAATAAATTTTAATCTCTTTTATTTTACATTTTTTGTTAGTAGTTTTACAAGATTTTTCTTCAAACAAAAGTTTTAGAGCTTTTAAAGGCGTATCAGATTTATGTTGAACATTTGTACATAGGTAAAAACAACGGCAAAAAACAGCCTTAAACTTGCAGTGTTCCCGCGTCAGCCACCACAGGCTGCACCGCAGCCCCGGCAGCCGGCCAACTATTTGCTATATTTCAGTACAAACTACAAAGTATAAATACAGTAAAAATAAAAACGTGTTTGTTCATAGTAGCCCACTTTTAAACAGTGAGATGGTGAAAATTAAATTACGTTTTCACATTAAAATAATTTTCGTAAGTTATACATTTATAATACTTGATTTTACATTACATTTCAGATACCGTTAATCGGGGCTACTTTGCTCCTGGGTGGCTTACTTTGCCCCACTTCTTGAAAAAGATGTTATGCCATCTAGCGGAAGTTTAGTAAAACACTGTCATTTAGTTCCATGTTTACCATGTAGGTAGCACTACTGTGTAGCTTTAGACATTATTTCGTGGTCTTTGGCCATTTTGTTTTCTCTGTATGATGCTTTGAAGCTGGTGATGCTATTGTTGATAAAAGTTGAACTCCAAAAAAATGTTATCTGTACGTGATTCATCATAATTCGGAAGGTAAGCAGACTAATATTTCATTGCCTAAGCTGATGATTTACTCATTTAGGCAATTGTTTCATGCATTAAACATATATTAACATGATTTGAACATCAAAACAAATTTTAGGTTAGGTTTTATTCAAAAGTGGGGTTACTTTGCTCCAGTTTAAATCTGGGGCAAAGTAGCCCCACAAGAGATTTTTTGTTACTTTTTTCACATTTTTATTTTGTTGTAGCATTAGTGTTATACTATATGTGTCACTAGTAGCTTGGTATGGTTTCAGAATGGTCTAAGTGTACAAGTGTGAGCTTGTTGCTACTTTTTTTTCACATTTAATTTTGTTGCAGCATCAGTGTTGTATTAGGTGTGTTACTAATAGCCTGGAATTGTTTCAGAATGGTCCGAGTGTACAAACAAAAAGTAGGAGCGCATTTCTCTAGATGAAGAGGAGTCTTTTGTTTCATATGTAGAAGCCATGAGTGATTATGGATTTCCACTAACCTCTGAAGATCTGGGATACATTGTGAAGGCTTAATTGGACAAAACTGACAGAAAAGTTAGCCAGTTTAATAATAATCTCCCTGGAAAAGATTGGAAATTTTTTTTTCTTAAAGCGTTATCCTCGTGTTAAAGAGCGTTTTGCTTCCAACATCAAACGAAGCTGAGCTGCTGTGAATGAGCACACTGTGCGTGACTACATATCCAATTTAGAGTAAGTCGTAAAAGATTGTCCTCCAGAAGATGTGTGGAACCTGGATGAGACCAACTTAATAGACGATCCAGGTAAAAAGAAAATAATATGTCGGCGTGGAACAAAGTATCCTGAGAAAGTTTGCAACTTTTCTAAGTCAAGCACTTCGTTAATGCTGTGTGGCAATGCAGCAGGAGAAATTTTGCCCCCGTTTGTTGTATATAAAGCAACACAGCTTTGGAACACGTGGACTGATGGCGGTCCTCCTAAATGCCGTTATATGAGCAATAAGTCTGGTTGGTTTGATACAGTGTGTTTTACAGAGTGGTTTGAGAGTCTTCTTTTGCCAAGATTGAAGAAGCAAAGCGGAAAGAGAGTTGTCATTGCTGATAACCTTTCAACACACATAAATGTAGATTTATTTAAAAAGTGCCGTGATCAGGATGTCAATTTTGTGTGCCTACCCCCAAACAGTACACATTTGACACAGCCATTAGATGTCTCTTTTTTCAGGCCGATGAAGACTGCATGGAGAAAGGTGCTTAGTGAGTGGAAATCAACACCTTGTAACGGGCTAAATTGGATTAGCCCTGTTCGATTGGAATGTGTGAGAATGAACTGATACAAGCAAAACAAAATATATTACTTTAATACTAGTGTCCCATACTAGACTAGTAACTTGTATTTGTTTTCTTTATTTACTCACTCCGCCGAGTTCTGCACCGAGCCCGATGCCCCATTGGAAGGAGTGAAGACTGAAAACCACTCCCCGCTTGGAGCTCCGTTCTCGTTGAAATCAACAATCCGACAGATAGCGCCTCTACGGCTGTCAGCTCATGCAAGTCACGTTTCCAGACGTCTATCGAAGCTTCCCCCACCACTCATCGCTGGCTGTTCTGTAAGCGGGCTATATATTCATCGGTGAACTGGGTTAAAATATTCAATATCACTGCTGCACCAGCCGAGAAACCTTGCGTACACCGCTGGGCAACGAAGTATACGTTACACCAAGGGACTTGCCGTCTAGGACGATGGATCCACCACTCGATAGGAGGAAATAATAATGATGGTCACACCGTACAAGAGAGAACAGCTATAGCCAACCACTTGGTCTAGAGTCTAGACCCAGGTCGTATCATTTCTATTATTATTTAGCAGGGTTAATAAACCCCAGGGTTAGGGTTATGCGTTTCCTGTCTTTTGTTGTCAGGAGTTACTCTAGGGTTAAATTAGGGTCAATGTTTTGGTTGTTATGTTAGGATACTTTAGGGTTAAGTCATGACCAATGTTTTTGTTATTGTGTTGAGATAGGAGCGAACTTGGCTCCTAATCCCGCACGCGCCAAGCGCTTTTTCGGCCCTACATTTTGGGTAGCCGTTCTAAGTGTTGTATCCCGCACCACATACTATGTAACCATTGTGGTATTTTTTAATGTGGTTCGCGGGCAAGCAAAGGTTCAGGTACTAGTGAGGACCTGGGAAGTATGCCTTGTTAGGCACGTTTGTTTGTACTCTAACGTAGGTTATGGTGTTCAACCTGCGGGCCGGCCTTGTCCTTCAGACGCGGCTCGTGTTTTGCCTTTCGAGTTCAGTTGCTTTCCCCTCAGGAATATCTGATTCAGGTATCGATACTGCCCCTCAGGTACTGGCCAGGTTTTCTGTATCACTGGCTTTAATTTTTTGCGGCACTCCTCTAAGGGTGCTCAACTTGTGGATCATTGCCGCCGACCCTGCTCGGCTCGCGAATTCTAGTGTTTTGTAAAGTTGTATTTTTGCCCGCTGGGCGATGGGTTCTAGCCCAACCTAGCAGGTGCTCGTTATACCTGAACCCGACCTTACCCAAGGCTAAGGCCACCTGTGAGCACACGGGCAAGAACTGTTTTTAATACTTTGCTAAATTGTCATTTCATGTATCTTGTGATTGCTAAGCCTTAATAGTTGTTATGTACACTATACAATCTAATAACTTATCAACATTCTTTAATGGTACTTATTGAGACTATGTGCAAAACTATACCTTGTGTCAAACTATGCTATGTGCCTTATCTCATTAAATCATTCTACAATTGATTCCCTCGTTTGTAATTTATTATATATTTGTGTTTACATGTCCCCTAACTCCTTCCTTATCGAAAGCTACTGTAATTGCCCCCATTAAGTAACCCCAAGGAAGGGAAGGCCGGGGCAACCTGATGGACTAAGCTGCTCAGTATTGCCTAAAAACACCACTTCCCGGCTCTGCTCAAACGTGCTCTTGAAGTACTTGAGCCTAACATCAAGAAAAATCTTGAAAGTGGGTTTAGGAAATGCGGAATATACCCGTGTGATGTCCAGCCGCTTGTCGACAGGATTGCCAGAAAGGAAGTTGAGCCTTCCGCAGTGAGTGAAGCGTTCCTTGAACACCTTCAGATTTCTAGAGAAGCTTATGCTCAACCCCCAAAACTGGCAAAGAAGAAAAAGATCATCTTGCCTCCAGGAAAATCTCTGTCTGTTGCCGAAATTGCTGAAATAGATCCACAACACACACAGTGTAAAAAAAAGAAGGTTTCATCAGGCCAGCTGGTATCAAAAAAAATTGAAAAAACAAGGTAGAAACAATAGGGAAGAGGTTTTTGATTCCAGCTCAGATGATGACTGGGAATCACTACGAAGAAAACATTTGGAATATTTTGAAGAAAATGAAAATGACTTGCTTGATCTATCTTCAGGATTTGAACCAACCTTCAAACAAATCAACAAGCAAATTGGTTCTTTTGTTGCTTTCAAATACGAAGACAGCATGTTTCCCGGTGTAATAGAATCTTTTGATGATAATGGCGTTTCTATAAGTGCAATGAAAAGATCAGCAAGCAATTGGAAATGGCCTGACAACAAAGATGAACTGTACTATAAGTGGGAAAATGTAATTGGAGGTATAGAGCCACCAAAAATGTTGAACAAAAGAGGTGTTTTTGCTGTGTCCGAGCTCCTTGGTTCATTCTGAAACTGTCTTTAAAACTATGTCAATGTTTTCTTGCTCAAATAAGTACTATAATCTACTACTATGTAATGTAACAGCTGTATAGTTTAATAATTTAGATAAGAAAATATAGCTTTTGTCCTTCTTTTATGTTTTTTAAATCATTTACCTGTGAAACTTAATTTTTTTTTGTCAGACTTCAATCCAGCTAGTTCAGAAAAAAATTATTTTCAAAACTAGCGTGGTTTACATTGCCTCACTTTCATTTTAGATGGTAAAGTTATGGATTTTTTATGACTGGAGCAAAGTAACCCGCTCCTATGGGTTACTTTGCCCCACTCTTAGACATAAAAATATATATATAACACAGTTGTTTTCTATGTTTTTTGGAATAGACCTACATTTTTACATTAAAAAAGATTATATATACATATTTTCCCTTTAATTTCTGTGGTAAAAACTGGCAATTTTTTGAAAACAAAAAATAAAATGCTCAAAAGTGGAGCAAAGTAGCCCCGGTTTTTCGGTAGTTTTATTTCAGCTTTAATATTTTTTTACAGTAATATAATAATTTCGTTGAAATTATTCAAAAAACAAAAATTTCTTTAAGAATCATTATTGCTCTCCAGAAGGTAGCACAAAATGATAAATAACAAAGACATTTAAAAAATATTTAAGTAAAACCGATAACATTACTGTGGTGTATGTAATATAACACAAGAAGATGATAAGTGTGATTTAACTCAGTATACATCGCAAATATTAAAAGTCTTAACTACATATGTTATGGATGGTAGGTATTTATTTCATGTATGCCATTGGCAGTGTCATTAAACATGGAGAAATAGTGAGGAAACAAGTTTCTTACGTAACTAACGGATACGTATAATCTGATGTGACTGTGGTATTCGATGGTTATGGAAAACCTTCCACAAAAGACCATGAACATTTTCGACGTGAGTGCTCCTCTCAAGTTCTTATTGAGGAAAACTCTTTCTCACGGTGCTGCCTCTAGAAATGTTTTTATCTAATGCAAACAACAAAACACAACTCATATCTTTACTTTCAACACATCTACGGAAATCAGGAGTACATGTTGTGCAAGCTGAGACAGATGCTGATACCTTGCTTGTTTCAAATACAGAATATAAAGGTAATCTTGGAATAACATCAATATTGGCAGGAGAAGACACTGATTTACTTGTACTCCTTGTTTCACGTCCTGAAAGAAATATGTATATGTTAATACCCAGTAAAGGCCAAAAGAGCCAGGAAAGTGTTCAACATAGCACTGCTTCAAGAGGCGTTGGATTCAATGAAGGAGCACATGTTATTCTTACGAGCCTTTACTGGGTGCGATACCACTTCATCCGTGCATGACAATGGTAAATCATTACTGTCAGAAAAACTGAAATGAAAAGATTCATTGAGGAAAAAGGTGGCTGTTTTTAATGACAATTCTTCTTCTCCACAAAAGCTCGCTGATGCTGGAGAAGCATTTATGTGCGTTATTTATGATGGGAAACCAAGTAAAAAAACAAACATAAGCTGAGCTACCAGTTGTACCAACAAAAAATTGATGGTGCATTTAAAATGTCAGATCTACCTACAGTACCTGAAGATACTAAACAACACTCATTTAGAGTTTTCTATAAGATACAAGATTGGAAAAACTGTGGGATGAAGCCTACTCACTAGGGTTGGAATTTGAAAAATGGCCAATACCCCCGGTACCAAATTTATTAGAACCGGCACCACAAAAGCTGTTATCATGTAACTGTAAAACTGGTTGTGATCACCGAAGTTGTGAATGTCTAAGAAACAGTTTGAAATGTACTGATATAAGTCGCTACTTCTCTGGCTTTGGATGTTTAAACCGCTTGCCACCAATGGAAGAAGATGAAAGTATCGAGGGTCTACAGAATTCGAGAACTGCTCCTGAACATGACCCATTATAAAGGTAATCTTTTCTTTATGTTTATACTTTATTGTAAGTCACTGTAAACTTTCATGACAAATCTTCATTGTTAATTATTTGTACAATATTATATTTAATTTTTACATTTTTAAGCTCTTGAATAATACAAATATTGTCTTACATATTAAAAACACCAGTTAAGACTTTTAACAGTTGCATTGTGTGCTGAGTTAAATCACACTTATATACCACACTAATGTTATTGGTTTTAATTAAATATTTTTTAAATGTCTTTGTTATTTATAATTTTGTGATACCTTCTGGAGAACAATGATTTCTAATGACTTTTTTTAAATTTCTCACTATCTTAAAGGTAGAGAAAGTATTGTGATCATCAAACAAAATTGAACTCAAGATTTTGATGAATGTCGAGGTTTCATGAGTAGTTTTTGAATTTCCGTCTGTCTGTCTGTACTTCAGACTAGAGCCTAAATTATTTAACATATCGGGTTAAAACTTGTATCTGAGATTTTCATAGGGTTGCCCCAAGGATTGGGATTGGATATTTACTTCTAAAATTAAGGGTAGTTTACTGAGAGGCAAATAGAAAAAAAATTGATTTTATCAAAATCGGTTCTAACGATGTTGATTAAATTTAATTTAAAAACATTTATAAATATTCCAAACAAAATGGCTAATCTCAATATTTCGGAAGTATGACTTTAAGGGTTCCGGTCTGATGCGTAAATTCTCATTTTTTATTATATCTCCGAAATAATTTGAGATATGAAATTACTTATCATTGCAAATATGTAGATATATTTATAATACAAATATTTTATTTGAAACATAATTTTTATAAAACCAACAACTTTCACGCTATAAGCATATATATGTATATATATATATATAAATGCTTATAGCTTGAGAGCTAATATATATATATAACGTATTTCTAGAACATTGCATCAAACTTTGGCAGGATACTCCTTGGGTGAAATTAGAATTATTCTCATAAGCAACCTAGGGTCCATCTTCAATATTAAGGGTGGTATACACCCCTAAAGACAGAGCTAAAAACGACTGTTGTGTGAAATATTATGAAAACTGCTTAGGGTATTACAACGAATGTTTGTATACTACTTATTGAAACCTTGATCATTAATAAACTAAATGTGCTGTTACCGTTACCCACCCCCATCATGTAAAAAAGGGGGGGTTGTAACAAATTTTTTCTAAAATAAAATATGTCAGAGTAAGTATTACCAATTTTTACTTAAGATTACAAAACAGGGAATTAAAATTAACAAAAAAGGTGTCTTGGAGAAACTGTCTAGCTTTCCCCGTTTCTGAGATAATCACACAAGTTTTAGATCAGAGCCAAGTGCAAATGCCTGCCAGGTAGGCAGCCATAATCGCATTTTTATTTCACAATGCAGTCGTTTAACCATTTTTACCGGCACGTGTGACTATGTATCACGTACATTTGGTAAACAAGGCTGGTTTGTGTGTTATGATGGAGAAACTCTGATACTTTTCCTTCTTCATAAGCTCCGGTGTGTTGCTATTTATTACATTAGTGAGTTATGCTTACACAGTTCACACTTGGGTGGGATTTTATTCATTACACTCACTGGAATATTGAAAGCTACATTAAGAAATACAAATTGTAGTTATTGCATGTTTTAGTTCCTAGCTTCAAAAGCAGATTCATAGCAAGTGTTCAAAATGGTGGCCCCTAACGTTATTGCAATAATTGAGGCGACGTATCAATGACTGGCGTACTCTTTCGAAAACACGTGGAGTTTCTTGAACCTTATCACATGCAGCAACTATCCTGGCTAACAGGTCTTCCTCAAATTCAACAGCTGTCTCGTACACCAAAGCTTTGACAAAGCCCCACAGAAAGAAGTCTAACGGATTTAGGTCAGGAGAGCGTGGTGGCCACGCAACAGGCCCACCTCTTCCTATCCATCGGGCAGGAAATGCAGTGTTGAGGTAGTCACGCACAGCTCTTGTGAAATGAGGTGGGGCACCGTCATGTTGTAGCCACATGCGTTGTCTAACGGAGAGCGGTACATTCTCGAGGAACAGTGGCAATGCAAATTTCAGAAATTGGTAGTAGATGTGGCCAGTCAAACGTCGTGGCATCAGGTAAGGGCCAATGAGATGGTTACCCACAATGCCTGCCTAGATGTTGACAGAAAATTTATGCTGGTTGCCCATGATGATAGTTGCATGAGGGTTCACGTCATTTCAAATGTGACTATTTGTACTATTAAAATAGCCGTCTCTGGTGAATGTTGCCTCATCGGAAAACAATTATAGTGGAGAAATCAGGAACCACTCCGCACTGCTGCAGAAACCAGTCGGAGAATTCATGTCGAGGAGCATAATCTGCTGGCCCCAATGCCTGCACCTTGCGCATGTGGTACGGATGCAGCAGCTGATCATGCATGACACGCCATACTGTGGAATTGGACACATTCGTTTGATGCGCAATGGCACGTGTGCTTGTAGACGCGTTATTATCCACATAATTCGGTACCTCTTCTTCGACAATTGGAGTGCGAACATTCCTCAGGTGACCAGCTCCCCCTCGTAGCTGAAATGTACCTGTTTCACGAAGTCGCTGAGTGACATCGGTGAAGGTCCGGTGATAAGGTTGACGCAGCGCAGGATATCTATCGTGGTACAACCGTGCAGCTGCTCTTGCGTTTCCTCTAGCTTCACCGTACAGCATGACCATGTCTGTCATTTCTGCGTTTGTGTACTTTGCCATTTGACTAGTAATACGCGCAACATGCAATGAAGTCGTGTGGACTGATGCAGTCTGCTCGTGGAGGGAGGGGAAGATAGTGATAATAAGAGTGGTGGAAAGAAGGGGGGGGGGGGGGTGAAGCAACACAGCTTTATTGGCTCCCTACCTGGCAGGAATTAACACTTGTCTTTGAAATTAAACATGCATGATTATCTCAGAAACGGGGAAAGCTAGACAGTTTCTTCAAGACACCTTTTTTGTTAATTTTGATTCCCTGTTTTGTAATCTTAGGTAAAAATTGGTAATACTTACTCTGACATATTTTATTTTAGAAAAAAATGTGTTACAACCCCCCCTTTTTTACATGATGGGGGTGGGTAACGGTAACAGCACATTTAGTTTATTAATGATCAAGGTTTCAATAAGTAGTATACAAACATTCGTTGTAATACCCTAAGCAGTTTTCATAATATTTCACACAACAGTCGTTTTTAGCTCTGTCTTTAGGGGTGTATACCACCCTTAATATTGAAGATGGACCCTAGGTAGCCCATGAGAATTATTCTAATTTCACCCAAGGAGTATTCTGCCAAAGTTTGATACAATGATTTAGAAACACGTTGTATATACGCTTTTCAAACAATAAAAATAAAAATATGCAACCGTAAAAAAAAAACTAACCCGAAATGTTGATGGATGTCAACGTCTCATAACCACTCGAACCCTAAAAACATATTTGGAATTCAAACCTTATTTGTGTCCGCTCTATATTATATTTTTCAAATATTTGTAACAAGAACACTTAATAGCTGTATTTAAATTTAATAGGGCAGATGTTAACCTATTAATTCAAATTTTATAATTTTCATTTATAACATATCTGAGCTTTAAACTTTGTTTTGTCCTTATTTTATTGTATCCATGTTTTGTAATACATTTTTAACATGTAACACATGTATTTTAGACTTGTCGTCAACTTATGTTTTAGTTTAGTTGATGATGCTATATTAATTCAATATTAAATTCTCACATCTGACAATTTATGGTTCACTAAAAGCAATTTATAATCAAACTTTTGTAATTTTAATGTCACTTATTACATCTACCAATTTCGAAACTGTCTATTTATTAAATCATAATTTTTAATATTTTGTTATATTTATTTCCAGAGCATTATATCTAAGTCTTAACTTTAATTATTACCACTCCTTACTTTAAACTACTTTAGAATGTTTTCTAAAATGTTACATCCCAAAAGGTTTCATTTTGTTAATAATTTTGTCTGGGTTAAAACCTAAATGCACTGTACTATACCTCCTCCTCATCGGCATACCAGACCAGACAACGTCTGACCACTTACTCTTTAGGTCTTGTAGTTATAAAACTTAATTCTAGGATACAACATCCAATCCCCCATCCATTAATTCAACACCGGGAAACGGGAATCCCAATTTAATAAAATATCATTTTTTGGCCCACCAAGAATTGAGCTAGGGCACAATACATTTAAAGTTTCGAACAACTAGAATTACTGCACAAATAAGGTTTTCAAACAAAATCTGTTGATAAAGATCCCACCCTTGAAGTTTGATGGTAAGTGAGGGGACTACAAGCCTAAATTAGCCTGTTTGGACCTAGGTTGTTTCTAAACAATCATATAATAAATGTAAATAATTTCTGGCACTAGGGTTTGGGATTAGTTATAGCATAATGTCTCAAGATTAATTGGTTTGTAAAATCGTTATCTGATATTATATAAATATGTTCTTAAGTGGTTATTTAATACCTAACACAGAATAAAACGAGAATAACTATACAAATAGATGATAAATGAAATAACTAATCACAAGCATATATGCCTATATTCATATATGTAATATAAAAGATAAAATACATTATTTGATAATTTTAATCAAATAGTAAATATTGCCAATCAATGTTATCTAGTGCAGTCTAGTAGCTAAATTATTTAACTCATTGGCGTTTTATATTATTGTGCGTGTTAAACATAGTATTTTCAAAATCTTGGTTTGATGAATACATGTGTAGAATTCATATATATATATATATATATATATATATATATATATATATATATACTACTAGAGTAGACAAAATAATAATTTCATTAATGTAGTAAAAACAGATAAAAGTTAATGATATTATTTAAACTGCCTGGGTCTTTTTCGCGTTAAATATTAATGCAAAAGTAATTTAATTTAGAATTTTTAAATATCGAAAAATCACTATGCTTTTAATAAAAAAGTTTTTTAAACGTTAAATTTGAGATAATAATTCAATGTTTGAGTTACCATAATTATTGGAAAAAAGAATTGAATTAAAATCATGTTCAATTTTACATTTTAAATCAAATTTCTCAATCAGGTGTGTTTTTGTATCGGTAATTAGTAAGCAATGTGCTAATTGAAAATATAGCTAAATAAACATTTCTAACTCTTAATAAAATGAAAAAGAAGTATTGTATTGTAATTTTAAATAAATTGTAAAAATATTTTTCTCGATGATACCATTTTTAAATGTGATTGCCCTAAGAGCGTGATCCACTGCGGTGTCAGGATGGTCTAAGGCAGAGGTCTCCAAACTACAGCCCACGGGCCACATCCGGTCCGCCACAAGATTTAATGATATTGATTTTTCCGTCTGTATTAATATTTAAAATCATATTTTAAAGTAAATATTTTCATAATTCTTTTTTTCAGTTAATTTAAATTAAACTCATCTTTTCTAAACGACAGCCATGTTTCTATTTTTCTTTCGTTTAGCTGCACGTGTTAGAAGCATGGTTTATTTCCGGGTTGTATTACGTATTATTTAAGAACAGGTGCAGAGTAAAGCTGTGTCTATTTTTAGTTTTCGCGCTCAGAAAGAATTACCCCATTGGTCGATGTAAAGAAATTAAGTGGTGATCTGGGTTCGAGAGTCGCCTAGCCACGGGGTTGACAGACCCAAGCTTAGCAAGAGGCTAGTTTTTGTAAAGGACTCTTCTCTTCTTTGTTAAAATGTCGAAGTGAGTAGATCGTGGCTCATGGTATTTCTACATACAGCAACTGGACCTAGAGGTTTAGTTACACGTTGTACAAATTGTATACACGATGTCATATTAAAATGTCTATGGCTTGTTTTTACTTCAATAAAGTGTTTTTTATTTCGTTGGAAAATGTTAAATATTTTAAATTTAATTAAAAAATAAGAGGTTTAGTTACAAAGATTATATCCGGCCCGTTCCAAGTTTTTATCAAAAAACAAATTAATTGTTTCGCTTCGTTATTTATTAACCACTCAGTTTATTTGACATGTCCAATTTCTGTCCGCACGCGTGCTTCCCTCCATGACACCAAGCCAGAGTGCTTCCCCCATGACATCAAGCCAGAGTGCTTCCCTCCATGACACCAAGCCAGAGTGCTTCCCTCCATGACACCAAGCCAGAGTGCTTCCCCCATTACACCAAGCCAGAGTGCTTCCCTCCATGACACCAAGCCAGAGTGCTTCCCCCATGACATCAAGCCAGAGTGCTTCCCCCATTACACCAAGCCAGAGTGCTTCCCCCATGACATCAAGCCAGAGTGCTTCCCCCATTACACCAAGCCAGAGTGCTTCCCCCATGACACCAAGCCAGAGTGCTTCCCCCATGACATCAAGCCAGAGTGCTTCCCCCATGACATCAAGCCAGAGTGCTTCCCCCATGACACCAAGCCAGAGTGCTTCCCCCATGACATCAAGCCAGAGTGCTTCCCCCATTACACCAAGCCAGAGTGCTTCCCTCATGACACCAAGCCAGAGTGCTTCCCCCATGACATCAAGCCAGAGTGCTTCCCCCATTACACCAAGCCAGAGTGCTTCACCCATTACACCAAGCCAGAGTGCTTCCCCCATGACATCAAGCCAGAGTGCTTCCCCCATGACATCAAGCCAGAGTGCTTCCCCCATGACATCAAGCCAGAGTGCTTCCCCCATGACACCAAGCCAGAGTGCTTCCCCCATGACACCAAGCCAGAGTGCTTCCCCCATGACACCAAGCCAGAGTGCTTCCCCCATGACACCAAGCCAGAGTGCTTCCCCCATTACACCAAGCCAGAGTGCTTCCCCCATGACACCAAGCCAGAGTGCTTCCCCTGACATCAAGCCAGAGTGCTTCCCCCATGACATCAAGCCAGAGTGCTTCCCCCATGACACCAAGCCAGAGTGCTTCCCCCATGACATCAAGCCAGAGTGCTTCCCCCATTACACCAAGCCAGAGTGCTTCCCTCATGACACCAAGCCAGAGTGCTCTCCAAGCCAGAGTAGCATCTCCCCCATTACACCAAGCCAGAGTGCTTCACCCATTACACCAAGCCAGAGTGCTTCCCCCCATGACACCAAGCCAGAGTGCTTCCCCCTTGACACCAAGCCAGAGTGCTGTCGGAATTGCAAACCCTAATTTACAGTCGCAGGCGCCATTCCTTATACCGAAAACAGAACTGCTTGACTGTGACGATATTTTGGTAGTTCCAAATCTTCCGGCTTTCAAAGGAAAGTTCCGAAAGATGTTACCTAACTTAAAAACAAGTAATTATATTGACTAATTATTATAAATATAATTTATTATATATAAATTGATTCATTCCTCACAGAGAAGAATCAACGTCAATCACTTTTATCAAACACTGACTGGCCTTGGAAAGTTGAATTATTTTATAGACATGACTGGCCATATGACTTGAATCTAATTTTGCATGTTGAAACAAATTTGATTTATGGTCTCTTTGCGCATGTCAAGGCATTCAGCGCAAAAATAATGCTACTTGAAGAACAGGTGAACGTTACTTTGGCATGCAAAAATGTGTAAAATATATTACGTGGCCGCATAGCAATATGTTTGGAGACCCCTGGTCTAAGGCGTTATTCTCTCAATTGACTAGATGCCAATGACGGGAAGATAGGGGTTTGAATCCCGGTCGGATTAATGAGGATACTTTTCCACTCTCCTTCCACACAAATGCGGGTACACTTCCTCTATATTCAACCTTTCTAATCCATAACACATTAGTGTAATTAGTACCTAGGCGTATAACCCAAACGGTTTAGTAAGACGCGGTGCTAAAAAAAATAAAAAAGTTAATAAGATTCTTTCTTTGTATTTATATAAATTTTTTTAAATGTTTTACATAATTGTCATGATGATAGCCTCCAGAACCATATCGGTGGCCACGAGAGTAGTTTACAAGTACGTCTATTCTGGTTTTCCGGTGACGGAAAGGTCAGGGTTCAAATACCCTCAGGGCGTACGTCGAGTTTATTTTAATAACGGTTTGCCACTCTCCCTCATTGGAAATTTGGGTACATTTGCTTCAAATTTATTCCTCCATAACCCATTAATATTATTATTAATACATTTGCATGTCTGAAAGGAAAGTAAGACGCGGCTATAGGCTTTTGAACATATTTAATAGCTCCGGACAAATCTTCCTCTTCACCTTAGCTCAGTTGGTAGAGTGTCTGCCAATAATTGAGCTAAAGGTCCTGGGTTCGATTCTCAGCATGGCCGAAAAATTTATCATTGGTAAAATATGGGTTTACCCTTTCACATTGATAATTAACGGCCGGTAACTAGATGTAGTGCTTTTCTAGCCTTAAGCTAGATTCATAAGGCTTATGAAGCTATGATAGGCCTAGAAAAGCCGGTTGTAGTAATATATATATATATAACTTGAATAAAAACCTGGCCCAGGCAACAGCTGAAAACAGTAATGTATGTAAAGTAAATATCTTCCTCGTGGTCTAGGAATAGATAAATTGTTTCATCCAATATTTTTCTCGATATGTCTACTTATCATACTGTAATTCTGTTATTGAATTGGTGTAAACTCAACATTGAATACAACTTGGACGAGTGGAGACTCTTTATTGACCAATCAAAAAGAAGTTTTAAAGCAGTTTTGTTACATTATGATAATGTGTTTTCTTCAGTCCCAGTTGGTTGTTCTGTGGTCCTTAAAGAAAGTTATAAAAATGTAGCCTTAGTTTTCACCAATCAAAAATACTAAAATCACTGATTGATGAGATGTGGTGATTTAAAAATACTGCCCATGTTTCCAAGAGAGAAAGGAGTAGACACATGCGTTTTTTTAATGAATGGGACAACTTATCGAAGAGCCAACACTGGATAAAAAAACAATGGCGGAGCAGGAGGGCTACTTTAATACCAAGAAAAAAAAAATGTGATTCGTAAAAGTATGGATGATCCCAAAAAATGTCCTCCTACCACCTATCCATACCCAATTTGGTTTGTAAATGCTTGGTCGAAATACGTAGTGTGTAAGAAGTTTCCAGGATTGTCAAAATACAAATTGAAAGAGGGCATTTTTGTAGGACCAGACATCCCGGAACTACTAAAAACAATTAGTTTGCGACAATAATGGAAACTGTTGAAAAAGAGGCTTGGAATACTGTTAAGAAGTTGTGAAGAATTTCTCGGGGAATGACAAATATCCCCAAAACAAGAACAATATATAAAACATGCTAGAAACATTCAAGCATTAGATCATTCAATGATTTTGAAGGTTCAACCTCTGATCACTCGCTTGGATTACTTTCTTGAAAACCTTGGAGACACTCGTGAGGAACAAGTGGGAAAATACCACCAAAACAAGAAGGAGAGATGGAACATCAACATGATGGCAGACCACTGTTGAATGCTAGCGCAAAAATGACCCAGCCGCAAACTGTATATAGAAGAAAAATTACCAAACGAAGCTTTGAAGGCAAAATAAAAATACAATACCGTATAAGGACCTGTAAATATAAATAACATTTTAAAATTGTTCTTAAACTAATTACATTTTTTGTATACACAAATATTTTTTAACTTTTTTTAACTAGATCAACTTTTAACCAGAACTTATGTAACAGGCTCTTTTTCCATTTATTCACATCTATTAAGTGAAAAATCCTTAAGTCTTAAAGAAAAATCGAAATAATTTTTGAAATCATCACATCAATTACCTAAGAATCAGCCAAAAATTTGCAAACTATTTTCAATGACTCAAATTTTACAGGCCAGTTATATTTCCTATAGAATATGAAAGCTCATAGCCTAGTTAAAATAATTAACTAAGCTAACCTTTTAATCAGACGAATTTATTGAAGCTCGTAATAGTGATTCGTATAATGGTTGCTTAGTGTATGTAGATCACTGATTACCAATTGACGACGTAATGTTTTTTTCTTGTTTTTTAGTGACCAAGCAATAAATTAGTTGGCAAACGTAAACATCCCGTGCAAACACAGTTTCGTGTTTTCCCAGACTTGTTTACTTTGTACGGATAAATCATACAGTTATTCCATTAATTAAAGAGCATTTAGATTGAATAGCAGGCTCAATACAAAGAACGCCCACAGCGGTGGGTAAGCCAACTAAGACGTCAAGTTGAAACTTAATTCATATTTTTCCATATTTAGAGGGCTTACGTTCGTTTGTATAATATTCAATCTTTTGCTTTAAAATCAAGCTAAGTCTAGTATAAACCCCAAGTTATTTTGAAAGATACAAATAATAAGACTTGAAAATTGAAGTACTAATAATATTTTAATGTAAAAAATGGACGAAATCAGTGAAAATGCATTATAAATTTATAAATGGATTTTGCAGAAAACATTAAAGTCTAATACAATATTCAGTTTAGAATTCATAATGTAAATACTAACATTTGTGCTTCAGAAATACTACTGTCCTGAAGTTGATATTCAAATACCGAAACATGTAGAAATAAATCAACAGCTTATCATCAACCGAAACCAAGGAGCAAGGGATTACGTAACAAAATAAGACTTTGAAATTACACATCGTTTTACATCGAAATAAGAATATAGATCCTAATTTTAAAACTTTATATTTCATGATTAGTTATTCTTTCTATTTTATTCCTTGAATTTTACATTTATACTTTTTTATTATTATAACTTTTTATCAATATATATTGTGTATAATTGTGACATTTAAATTTACATGTAACATTCAATATGCCATTTATTAACTACTTTTGACATCCTTAGTGCTACACTTTAACTCGTGTGGTGTTTCCCAATTTCTAATTAAAATTATCTTAATAAATATTCATACTTTTTTACATTTTGTTGCTCATTTTGATTTGAAAATCATTTTTCAATGCTTAACCTTTTCTTACTAGTCAATTTTTATTGCATATTTAATCTTTTGTTTGTTTAAAATTTCTATTGTTACTGTATTTAAAATTGTTTTTTATCCAACATTCTATTTTTCAAATAAAACTTTTTTTAATATTAGTCAATCTTGTATTAGACTTTAATTTTTGTTGTAAAATCCATTTATACAATTTTAATGAATTTTCACTGATTTCTTTAATTTTTTTTCTTTAAAATATTACTAGTACATACATTTTCAAGTTTTGTTATTTTGGATTGAAACGATCCTTACTTAAATTATTATTTTAGAATTTTTTTAAATGTTTATATTTTGAATATACAATATACAATATACAATATACAATAATTCCTACCCGGTATGTATGCTATTTATTAATCTTTGGTTTTTAATGAAAATAGTAGAAAACGGAGCTAGCCTAGGATAATTTTTATTATATACCTTCGAAGGGCGTATCCTAACAGAGACTTCCGGTAAAAAAAAGAGACACCTGGTGTCAAAAAGCAGTTCTGATTTGCCAACCTATCCCCGAGATTATTCCGATGATAGATGGAGTGATCACGTGACTCAACTTGAAACATTTTCTGTTTAACTGTTCTTGAACCAAAACTCGTTTTAGAATTTTATTTTTTAGTTCGAATAGCTCTTCCTTGGACTCAATCTCTTGGAAATGTCAATCTCGCCACAAACAGTTAAAAATTATTTGTTAGACAAAAGTTAAAATGGCGTATGTTGGTATGACTTATTTGGTAATCAGAGACATTGAAGACTCTGTAGTTTAATTTGATAAAGTGTGACGTAAGTTTCGTGAATGGGAAATGGATTTTTAGTTATAAATAAGTTGGTAAAACTGCTTGGACCGAATAAACAATTGAATGCCTTGAGGAAGTGACGAGAGAACCGACTCGTACGGTACATCTGCTAGTTATCTTCTTCCTACCCAACTTAAACACACACAACAAACATTTACTCACACAAAAGAAGCTGAGATTAAAGGAAATAAAGTAGGACTACTTAGTACTTCTATCGTCTGAATGGATGAAGTGTTTGTTCATTTAAACGTAAAGTACAACACAGCTCACAATATTCCACTTCGAAAGTCTTAAATTTTGTGATTTAGAGCGCGAACATTACGAAAGTAGATAAACGATTCAACCAGAACTGCGAGATTTAAATCAAGAGGCTAGCTTGCTTTTCGGAATAGAATTACGAGTTCGAGTGGATCATGTCGCGATTCTCGAAACATCTCCAGTTGACTCACTGTTGATATGGAGGTCGGGGTTTGAGTACTTGCCAAAGGGTAATAAGTGTAGTATTTCCTTTGTGGTTTTTACTCTTCCTACTCGTTATTGTGCGCACATTTAAGCTCAAACACTCCTTTCCTCATCCTAAGCCCTAATTTTTTTAATTACTATCGATTCTGGCTACGCATAAATATTTATTACGCAGAGAAAGGTTGAATTTAGAGGAAGTATTCCTGAATTGGCATGGAGATAGTGGAAAACCATTTAGGAAAAACCATCCTCAGTACACCTGACTGAGATTCAAACCCCGATCTCCTCGTCCTCAGCTGTCCAGTCTATTTCGAGAGTGAAGCCTGAATCCAGGGGCTTCTAATGCCGGGATCACGATCAACTTAACGTCACTTAAAGTTAACTTAACGTATGTGTGATCACGATTCACGTAACTTAACGTAACAACTTGAGCCAAACATCTTCATTCTCGAGTATGATCTATGATTTGTACTAGTTTTACAGTGATGATCTGTGAATGTTTACAGTTTTCAATCGATATAATAAATATCTATTACAAAACTTTTTTGATAAATTTAGCTTTCCTATTTTAGTTTAACTATTTTGTTTCAATGTCTAATCACTAGAACTTACGCTAAAGAGTAAACATTACTCATAATACCAACAAATGAGTTACTGATGACGTCACTCGCATAATGATTGGCTAGCTAGATCACGTGATACCCTTCAAGTAACGTACACTTAAAGTAAAATACCTCCCAGGACATCTCTTACGTTAAGTTAACTGCAAGTCAACGTTAAGTTAACTGCATCGTGATCGCCTCCATTTAAACACACGAGGAGGTCCTTTACGTTAAGTTACGTTAAGTTAACGTTAAGTTGATCGTGATCTCGGCATAAGTGATGGCAGGCACGCGGCCCGCGATGCCGTTTTTGACGGATCACGAAGTTTCTTGTAAAAGTAATCTACTGTAGTAAAATTGATGTTTTTAGCCGAGAAACGGAAAGTTTTGACTTACGTGTGAAAAATCCATGAAAGCTTCAAATGCTGCTCTTTTTAATTTCTTCCTTAAATCTGCTGTATTATACTGACTTATCGAATATGGTATATTTTAGCCGGAGAGTTCGTTTGATTTGTAGCTAAACATGTTTAAATTGGTTTAAATTACCTCTTCTTATTTCATTCACAATTATTAAATATCTGTTCTCGTTTTTTCATAACTTGACAAAAAAAAAGCAGATTGTGAGGCGGCACACCAATGGATTCGTGGACTCATTCGTGGACCTCGGACACTTCTAAGTTGGAAACCCTACCTTAGACCATTTGATCAAGGAGTGGGTCCTACCCCTAATCAGGGTTGATTGAGCTTTACGAAAATTGATTCCTTACCCTCGATAAATCGAGTTCTTAGATCGATTCAAACGATTCGATCTGATTCACGAATCGATTCTTTCTTTGGTGATTTCAAAAATATCAAATAAAAAAAATCGAAAGGAAACAAATCATAAATATAGGAATATTTTATAAGTTGTATGATTTTTTATTATTATTATTATAAACATTTTGAAATTAATGTTTGCGAATCTGGGTCACAAATTAGTAAGTTATATGATTCATTATGTGATGCATAATGTATATAATAAATAGGCACGTAGTTAAGGTTAAAGGGTGTTTTAAGGCTGGCCAACATTCTCATGAAATATTAACTAATATAACAATTAATAAAGATCGACTTATGAAGACATTATAATATGAATCATAAAGGTGTTGTATTGACTACTTGTTGTACCAAAAATTATTTTATAATGTGATAACCATAATTGAATGTAAGATTAACTTACCATATAAATTTTATTCATACTTCAATCGTAATATACTAATTGACTATCACCAATTTAGTAAATTAAGCATAGTAGGAAAATACATCGTAATATATTGCGCTCAATCATAGTTTTTTTAATATGTACAAAATTCATACTTAAAATATCATTAAAGCAACTTGCTTTATCATTTGCGAATTGTTGAATCGATTTTTCAAAGATCGATTCAATATATTCAATTTTTCTGTCTTAATCGATGCAAGACCTCTTGATCTAGATCGATCCAGGGAATCGATTCAAGGCCTATGGATCGAACAGCCCTCCCTCTAATACGTGCGTGTTGGTGAGGGAGGGGAGGGAGATATATTCCTACCTTGCGTTCATCCAGTAGTAGATGAGTGGGTTGACCATGGCGTTGGACATGGCCAGCCAATAGAAGGCGAGGTACAGGTGTTGGACGTACTTTGTGTACGTCACCGAGCGGTTGTGGTGGGTGTAGATGAAGTAGGCGTGATACGGCAACCAGCAGATCGCGAAGATTGATACAATTATGATGAACATTCTCACCACCTGGTGGGGAAAAACGCAAAAATAGTAGGCTCAGGTAAAGGTTTTATTATGGGTGTACCTGGCGGTCTAGGAGTAAGGTGGCAGTCACACTTCTGTGCCGGGGTCCGGGGTTCAATACTCGGTCCCGGCACAGATTTATCTGATTGCCAAACCCTTCCTTCACCTCTGACAAGACGTGTGTGAATGTGAGGAATGCCATGCTTTCACCGTGGTTCGGATTACACGTTAAACTGTAGGTCCTCCATTTCATTTCACAATCGCCCTACCATTACACATTAGCGTAAGTGCGTATAACCCGAACGGGTAGTAAGACGTGGTGCTAGTAATAATAATAATAATAATATAGGTTTTATTGTTTTTATTAATAAGTCTAAGATAAATGTTAAGTAGACTTAATCCTTGAGTTGTGTTTCCAAAGACTTTGGCGAGTCACGTATCATTTTTGGGGTCATGAACTAACTAATGTACCCCTTTCAGCTCTTCATAAGAAACATGAATACATTTCTTCTATCTTGTATAAAAGAACAATCAGCCAATTAAAATTTTAACAAATTTAAACTGATAAGCTAAACAAATTCGTAGCAGAGGGGAAAAAAAAGTCTTAAGAAATTCCGTGACTTCACATCAAAATTCGTGTTAATTTGTTTAGCAGACTTACATTTAAAACTCTATGGCGTGATCCTGCAAGAGAGCGGCTGCCACCATTAGCAAAGGTAAAGTCTGTTCAGCGTAGGAATTGTTTTCTGAAAGGCCTTCTTCCCTACCAGAAAGCTTATATATAGTAGGATATTGGTAGGAAAAAAGACCTTTCAGAGAGTAATTCCTACCGTGAATGGATTATAGTGCCAACATTTAAAGATATAGGGTGTCATGTGGTCAGCATAGTGCACCATACGGCCACTAATCTTAGTTTTCTAAATCGGAGCCACTACTTATTTATTAAAGTAGCTACTGATTTGTCCCCACGAGGCTGACCTTGACCCCGTTTCAGACCCACTGCTTCACAGATATATCCTGGACGCTCCAAGGATTGAACTCGGGACCTCTTGATTTGTAGTCAGGCGCTCTGACTACTAGAACATAAAGGCGGTCCTATTATTATTATTATCATCATTATTATTGCTATCATTATTATCATCATTATTATTATTTTAGTAATAATTAAACTCAGGTAGGGGCCTATACGTCCTTCGTACCACAGTTTAGGAAATACTGATCTAATGAGTTAGGATGTGGAGGTTTTTTTTTATGAAGTGAATTCGCACTAGAGTGACGATATGAGGGTTAAACCAGTCTAAAATAGTAAAACACACTTCCTTCAAGGTAATCCCGACAAGATTCGAACCTTGCGCTCCCTCCTTCTCCTGCTTTTATTAATAATCAAGTCTAGTAAGAGACTAACGCCTTAGACTGTTTGACCACCAGTGAAGGTCAAAGTACTATTGTTATTAATATTAAGTCCCCCCTCTCTTTTTCACTCTAGTTGTTAAATACTGGCTACGTCGCTGTTTTTTGTACTTTATTGTTTTAGAGTAAAACATGTGGAAATATAACACTATTTTCTATGGGGAAGGGGTTGGAGGGGAGAGTCTTTCAATGATCATATTTCACCAAACTTTGAGAGGAAATAAATCAATATTGTTATTTTAGTTTTACTTTAGGTATCAAAACTTTGAGCTACTTTGAGCTTTTATTTCGGTTATCATTGTTTAATCTAAAAATAGCGTTATTCAATATTTATAGCCACGGTGGTTAAAAAAAAGAACTATTTGTTACTGAAACATGATATGTTGTTACTGAAACATGAATATGTTGTACTGAACAGACCTGAACAAATATTAATTTCATAAGCATATAAAAAGAGCATTATTTAGTGTCTGCATAGTTTTTTTATCACCGCGTCTTACTACCTGCTCGGGATGGACGCACATTACTCTAATGGCGTAGGGATGAGGAAGGAAGCATTTTAGAGGTAATCTAACAGAATTTGCTTGGAAGGAGAGTAGAAAACCATTTAGGAAGACCCGACCAAGATCGGGAACCCCGATCCTCACATCTTCACAAGCCAGTCTAACACGAGACCATTCATGCCACTGAAGCGTGTTACTGTTAGCAATTTAATCCTAACTAACAATTATAAGGGCCTAAATTTTGATGTTCTAAAAATTATCACAAACAATTACCTGTAAAATTACTTTAAAATTCTAAAAAAAATAAAAAAATTCAAAAATTTTCAAAAAATTACCTTAAAATATGACAAAATCTCGTAATAAATTTACACTAGATCAAACACGTGCTTTACAAAATAAACTAAAAATTATCATTCAATGAAGTCTTTAACAACTAAACTCTTGCATTCTGCTAAATATAATATTATTTACAAATACCTGTTTCGAATAAGCTACCCCTCCAACGCAATCCTCTTCAGCTTAGTTGAAGTCTCAGCAGGGATGTGTATTTGACAACCAGACAAGCAAGGAGAATACAAAGAAAGCTCATTGCCTATATTACCTTCTCATTCCAACAAATATGTGTTGGAAACATTTATAAAATATAATTGGTATTAAAAATATACATATTCAACATGAATGCCGTAAAACTACTAAAAATGCCTAAAATTGACTCAACAATTCCTATAAACAGGGCTACAACTTACTTCAAGTAGTAAAAAAAGTTTAAAACGTAATCTAAATTATTAAAAAAGAAACCAAAGTAGTCTATACTATTGCGCAAAAAGTAACCCAAAAAGTGATAATTTACGTGCATTAAACTGTCTAAAAACTAAGGATATGAAAATGAAGTGTAAAGAGTCAACTGATCAATTTATTTGTTTATGTATATTATGGTCCACAATAATAGCCTATTATAATAATACAATGAAACTATATAATGTATAATTATTGCCTCCTCTCATCCTTATAGCCATCCGATTCGCCCACTATATTTCTATTTTATTTTGTAAACTACCTTACATATAATAGGAAAATAAATTTAACTATAAAAATGTGGAGCAAACATGTGATAAGTGCAGTTTGTTTATTATGAAAAATACACAAAATTATTTATTTATTACGGAAAAAAGTTGGTGACAATTATGTAAATTATTTTGCGTAAGCTGTGCTTTGTTAAACTTAGATTTTCCTTTATAACAACACATGAATAGGAAAAAGTATAGAATTAAAATAATACTAGATTGAACATTATTAGTGACATAATCTAATAATAATACTTAGCACCACGTCTTACTACCCGTTCAGGTTATACACTAGTGACAAATGTAGTTTTTTTTTTATTTTAATAATAAAAAATCCTTAAAGGCACATTGGATACCTAGTCGATTGTAAATCTAAAACTTATTATTGTGGGATGGTGGGTGGAAGTTGGTGAAAGGCATGGCATGGCTTCACAAACACCGACAAAAGTATCCTTCCACGCCAACAAGAACCAGATGTATCATGGAACGACTGTAGATGGCGCTAGCAACCGACAAGTCTTGCGGAGAAATCATACGTTTGGAAATATAAAGTTTTCTCGAGAAGAGTGAATTTTTTATGTTAATATTTCAACACCCCTTCTAAGATAATAATCGATGTTTATTAATTGTTACATGTTCTTATTTTTTGTTATGAAGCCGGCAATTTTCTATTGAGAAATGTCAATTTTATCGATATTTGATCACTGTTAAAAAAGAGGAGTTGTGTGTATAAAAAGTTTTAACTTAATCAACACGCTTCTATTCTTGAACAAATCGTTTACGAAAAGAAAATTGCAAAACAATAAAAACTCTTGAAGATAACCGTTTGTTCCCATTGCTCTGCATTTCCACGCCAAATGAAAAGGGCCAATCGCCTTAAAAAAAAAAGCTCTAAAAGAAACAAACCAAGAATATATGACCTAAAATTACAAAATGACAGAAAATCACCTATAAAATACACATTTCTATAACCAGGGGATCATGAATAGAGTTAATGTACTGTACTTATGAGCATATATGTGATGTAGCAATAAAAACATTACATGTCATCAAAATACGGCCATGGCAATTATGATAACATTAAGCTCTGCTTTAGTTTTGAATGCGCTCGACAAAGCAGTATTAATCTCATTAAATTACGCACGCGTGTTAAAATAATAATTATAGTATTACTAAAGTAAAAACGGGTATACTGGCGTAACGATTACCACTCCTGACTCTGACTCAGGAGACCGGAGTTTGAATCTCATCACGTTGAGTTGGGGCTTATATAGATTTCAAAATATGGTTACCCAGCTCTTTCTATATTATAAATTGATGATTTGAATTGAAGTAACATAGAATTTTTCTTAAGAGCCTTAAGGTATGCATACTTTTGAAACATTTCATTTTATTATTTTATAATTGATTAAATACTGAACCATTAAAGTGTATTTCTGAAATTTAAGTTTTTTAAACCATTTTGTTGTCATTTTAATTATTTGGTTTTACTTTTTAAACTGACTCTCCATAATTTATCAAATTGAATCTGTTCCTAGAATTTAAACAATTTAAAAATAGGTGTTTAATAGGCCTGAGTTCGTGGTGGAGCTTGATTTATCCTCTTAGATGGCTTACAAAGTCAATTCACCCCTGACAACTAGAAACAGTAACCAGTTCCATCTCATGTATTCGTTTATCAAACCATATGATCTGCAAGACCATATAATGTTGAGCTGCTGTTACTTTTGGCATATAAAAACTTCCACAACAAACAATTTGGTTTGGATGATATTTATTTTATTTTAACAGTTTTTACATGATTGAAGTATGGACTAGTAAAAATAACCGTTTGGATGTTTCTTTTTTGTGGAAGTGGCGTCTGTTGCTCATTTAAAAACGATTTATAAACTAAAGTTTGTAAAAGGCTGTGTTTACTTCATAAATCAAGATGGCAAAAAAGAAAAAAACGAGTTCGGTTGATGACGTCCTATAGACTGAGCTCGGTTTGTTAATTTCCATCTGTTCACAAAGTAAAAAGTTTTATTTTGAAACTAATGTTTTGTATTGTTCTCTCTTCCTCTGAGTTATAAAAACATTTTTCTTTATTTTGGTGGTCATTTATAAGAAGACACAAGTGTGAATATAATACCTTATCTCATGCACTATAATAGCTCTTGTTGCCACAACCAAGAAGCAAAAATAATAACAGTTTTACCAATATATTTTGTTCTTTCACTAAGTCAAGAAAAAACCCATTTATTGAGTAATTATTAGTAAAATATTATTAGAAGCTTTCGCTAACGTTTTTGATTGCTTGTAAAGTATTGCTAAAAAATAATTATTTCCACATAGGGACTTTCGACCAATATTATCAATAACAATCTTCTTCTGACTGTCAGTTACCACCCGCTCCAGTGGCGGATGAACTGTAGTTGACTCTCTCGCTTTCTCTACCCTAGATCTTGGCTTCTCTCTGGTGTATAATTCCCCCCCTCCCCAAACCCCACTATTCTAAGGACAACCTATCAATTAACGAGGATCCACTGGTCATTACTGGGAACTCTCTGATGAAGGTATAATCATCAATCAAGCAGGGTCCATCGGACACACGATGCAACAGGATCCAATATAATCTTCTCAGCAGGATGGTAGCCCGACACTGCTTGACTTCCAAAGAAATGTACTGTACAAACGTGGTTTAACATCTTGCCAGAATAAACTTGAAATAATATGCTTTTATATTATGAATGAATGAGAATTTCATATTATCAAGATACAATGTGGTGAAAGTGAAAGTAACAGCTTGTTGCTTAGAATTAATTAATTTACATTATTTATAAAAATAATAAATACAAGCTTAGATGTTGACAAGTATTCTTGTGTCAAAATCCTTCCCATTCTAGTATTAAAGTTCAAATACAAATTCACCTCTACATCCCTAAAACTAGATTCCATTTCTGGGGCACAATTGCCTGGTACTAGTTCAAGCTCACCTATTGTTCCAAGGTCATAAGTTTATACATCTATAACCTGTTAGGACTTGTAGAGTATCGTGCAAGACTTCACCCTCTCCTCTTCCTGTTAACCAGGAAGGGTCGTTGTCCTCTCCAAACCTGACGATTTAAACCATCATAAACCTGTCAGATTCAAAGGAAAATATTCGATCCTCTGTGAAGTCATAAACCTAAGAAAGCTATTATAAATCGTGATCCACGATGCTGACTGCTGATGTAAAAAACCTTAGTGTTCTTACATAGATTGAAATACTTTACAAGTCTTACATGTCAACGTTCAAACCCCTGAACGTTAATATTCCACACACTTTAGGCAAATGCTGATGCAATATATATTATCTTCATTATATGTTTTATGAACACTTATAGCTTTGAAAGGAAAGGACTTACACCAATATAATATTCATTGCAAATGATGAGGTAGCCGTCTTATTTGCGTTCAATCCTCCAACGATGAATCCTCCCTCGTTAAGGATGTAATCTACAACTTTTTTTATGATCAACCGATTCAATCCTTACGCATACATTATAAACAAATAGTGGAATAGTGGACTATAACGAATAAATTAACAAATATTGTATCAACATCCTCTTTAAGGACATCCAAACCCATATCTCCTTACGCATACATTATAAACACTTAGAGCAGGCATGTCTAACTCGTGGTCTACGGATTAATTGTGGCCTTCAATAACTTTATTTCCAGCTCAAGTTGAAATAATTCAAATTGTAGAAATAAACAACAATTTAAGCTCTTGTAGCTGACTTAAATGCTCGCAAACTTCCATGTAGTTTCTTTAATCGTAAGTATAATGTTACTTGTGTAATGTCCGGATGGATGGATGGTTATATGGATAGGTGTGTGTATGTGTACATGTGTATGTGTGTGTGCTATATTTGGGCACTAGGTATTATAAATCTCATGTATAGCCCCCTGTCAATTCCTCAAGAATTCATACCATTCTCAGCCGGGGAGCAGTTAGACATGCCTGACTTAGAGGAAGAATGGACTAAGATTAATAAAGTAATAGATATTTAATCGATATACAAGTAAAAAAAAACCCACTCCATCATACCAATCATATTGATCCTTATGCATATATTATAAACAATGATATATTTTACCCATTATCCTAGAGAAAGAATGGACTAGGACTGATAAAAGAATATACATTTAATATATATTCTCTTAAAGTAGAAAACCCTTTCAGACGAACTCCATTGATCCTTACGTGTATTTCCTAGCCCCAAATATTATTCATCCCTCATCTTATATAAATAAGGAGCTAAGACGACTAAAAGAAAATACAATTTAAATAAATACTATAGACCTTATATAAGCCTTAGAATGTAGGAACAGAAAAGGCAATTCAAAAATCTTTTTCTCCTTACCTATCCCACCTACACTCCTTTTGCTTACATGTAACAGCGGGCATGGTAATGCTCAACGGTCAACTTCTTGAAGCCATAACGCTAAATTCTCCTCTCCAGCCTTACTCCCATACCCTACTCTTTCACTACCCCTCATCCTGATATATGTATGCCATTTTGCCAGAGTCCTAGCCTTAAAGTCCATAACGGTGTATATTCTGAACCTCTTGAATAAAACAAAACTCATCTTTATTCACTAGTTCTGTACTATACGTTACACTTCCCATAATTGAAAATAACCCTTATACATAATGTGTTTATATATATATATATATATTCTCAATCTTAAGCATACTTTTTATCATAGAGGACCCATTAAGACCCAATGTATAAATCCCAGGGTATAGGAAAAGAAGAGACCGCCAAATAAACTTTCACTTCCCTAACCTTTTCTCCCACACATCCATACACGTTATCCACAATCCCCATGCTTACTCAACTTTCTTTCCCACTATACCCCCCATTGCAAAAGTACCTTCTCCATACCTTGGAATATGTTCTGAGAGGATTGCCAGCCTAAAGGTGCGTACAGAAAGAAAGCAGGCTGCCTGCTTACCGGTTTCCAGCGCAAACAGCGCTGAAATCCAGCACATGTACTCAGAGGACGCAGACGAAAGCCTTAAAACCTTACAGTTGGCATGTTATTATCGCCGTCAAGATGTCAAGTTCATTGTTTGATGAAGAGTTTTTACTTCTTGACAGTGTTAATCCAAAATTGAAAAGAAAAAAAATCTCCAGTATGCATCCAATAAGCCACGGTAGGAAATATTATTGCGAATATAATCATTTATTTAATGACCTGAAGCAAGACAAAGAGCAACATCCAAATGAAGTGTATGTTGAATATAATAAAACAGAGGAACAAAGGAAGTCTACGGAAATACGAGCCAATTTAGCTTAAAAAATTAAAGATATTTTCACAACATCTATTCATTATCGAAAAATAGGACTAGGCGGTAGAATACGGAAGGGTTGGAGGGGAGAGAGTTTATTTACACAAATTTTAAATTACGGTTGAACGAGTTTTATCAACTATACAGTATTTATACAGTATATATACATATAAACAGTATATATATAATTTACAAATATACGGTACCATATATATATATATATATACGATATATTTGTATATATATGGAATCTGGGAAACATACACGTAATTAAACCTTTAATATCTTCATTTTATTTTGAAGAACACATTTGTTGGCACCGAAAACTAAAAAAGAATGAAATGTTCATTCCGGTAAACTTGTCGGTGCCGGGTACCAGCACTGATAAGTGCGAATCTGCTTTCGCTATGAATGGCCCCATCTCTAAACACACACTCATTGAGGACGCAGGTCAGCGCCGATCGGCGCTGGTAGTTGGCAAGCAGGAAACCTGCTTTATTTCTGTGCACGCCTTTCAGCCCCCCAACACAGATGTTTACGAGGTGAGCAAACCCAGACGGTCTCTTGTCCGACTTTGAAAAATTAACTCCTTTTCTCTTAACAGCCAACCTTCTTTTCAAATTTACCTACATCGTACTTGCTAAACATGAAATCATCCTACATTTATCAGAGCTTAGAAACATACACCAAGTCATCGTTCAATAATAATTTCATGCACTATATTTAAACAAAATTTAATCATTCTACATTGACCTGAGTCATGAATCATACGTATAATAGCTCATATACGACATTTCATTAATCATATACATACTTCATACATGATAGAGTAATGCATCATGCCTATAAGACATATGATTGCATTTCATGAATCATACCATACATCATACTAGATTGAGATCTACCATGCTTAAACATACTTGACTACACCTCATTGATAAATAAACATAAAAACCTTTAATCAAAGTTTATTTACCGTTAGTAATACTTAAATTTGATCTAGTTTTACTAAAACTTGATCATAGCCGTGCAAGATACTTATATTATATTTGATGTTTGATCAAAACCACGCGTCATACTTCGTCAAAATTTGACAACTGATCAGGGTTCTACATCATAGCTAATTGTAATTTGATATTCGATCTGGACGTTGAATCATACTTAGATTTTATCAAAGCTTTGCATTAAACTTAAACTTGATCAGAAATCTATATCATACTTGAACGTTTTCTCAGCTGTACATTATACTTAAATTATATTTTATAATTAAGCAGAGCCATGCCTCTTATTTAAACAATATTTGATAAATGATTAGAACTCTACATAATATTTAAACAACATGTGATCATTTATCTGACCTTTGCATCATGTCTAAGGGCCAGTTTCATAGTCAGACTTAGCATGCCTAAAGTGCGAGTCGATACTAAATACAGGACGACACCTACCTAGACCAAAATGGAATGGGCCAGTTTCGCATATGAAACTGGCCTATTCCATTCAATTTCAGGTAGGTGACGTCTTGTATTTAGTATAGTGCCGCACTTGAGGCTCACTAAGTCTGACTATGAAACTGGCCCTTAGACATGATTGATGATACAAATCAAACTTAGACTTGATCAGGGCTCTACATCATATTTAGACTTGATTGCATTACACTTACATTATATTGTATGATTTATCAAAGCCAAGTTTTATACTTAGACAACATTTGAGCATTGATATTACCTCTACATCATGCTTAGGTTTGGTCATAGCCGTGCACGATACATTATATTTGAAGATTGACTAAAGCCATGATTCCTGTTTGAGCAACATTTTAACACTAATCCTAGCCCAGAATTATACTTAGACATAATTTATCACTATTCAGAACCATATATGATACAGTAGCCCCATGACTTCTTTGGTGCTGACTGAGAGCTCACAGCTGACTTCTGACAGTCAACATTTAGATATATACCTAAATTTTGACTGTCAGAAGTGACAGCTGATAAACACATGTTTTTGCAGATCATATGGCTCGGCGTAGGGATACATAATTTGGTCTGGTAAATTTTTAAAGCCGTCAGCTGTCAGTCAGCACCAAAGAAGTCATGGGGCTACTGTACCTACATGCTATTTGGTCACTGATTAAAGTCATGCATTGTTCATGGAAGTGATTTGATTCTTGATCAAATCTTCACGTCATGCTTAGTTGACATTTGACCATTCATCTGAGCTCTTCACTATTTTTAGACATTATTTGATCATTGTTCAGGCCCTTGCATGATCCAATGTGCCATTTGATCCTTCCTACTTGTAAAACATTTTATCATTGATCTGAACCTAAAATTTTACTTAGGCACTAACATAGAGAACTCCTTCATGTGTGATGCACAGAATGCACTAAATTAGGTCTAACAATGAAACTAATGACACAATTTAAGATAAGCTCGCATTGGTTGATTTCAACATGATAAACACATGCTTGCCTGAATGAATGAAGAAGGTGCCCTACCATGTTTCTATAAATACCTAGAGCTATTCATGGTAAGATTACTTTCTTGCGTGTTTTAATCTTGGGGAAACTTGTAATATATCATCCAAACATTAAAAAAAAACCTAACATCATAGGCCTTGCGCAATTCCATCGTGATGAAACTTATATTCTATCAGCTCGGTGCAAACAGTGGGTAGCATTATGAGTTTAGGTGTCAATGACTGGAAAAATAGTAGAACATAGTAGAACCATCAGTTTACACCGTGATCATGTAAACTCTCATTGCCATGGCGCTATTTCGTTAATCTTTTGTTTTCTCACTTATCTGTCTGTTTAAACCACACCCCGATTAGTCTCAATCTATCAGTCGTAACATCACCTTGTGTTCCCGCATAACGACTTTGGTAAGTTTGTTTGTTTACCTATTTGGTTTTTTCAAGTTTTAGGATAACTTTATTTTTTGGTTTTTCACTCTCTACAGTCTTCCTAATAGTCTTTAATTTCTTTTTACAGTGGCCATGATTATTATTATGACCGAAACATGTCGGCAAGAATTGAATCGGCTTTCTTTTAAACACCGATTACCTGCTAAAAGAGTAATAGGACTAAACAAGAATAAGACTTAGATTCTATACATAAACTTATATTAATCACCAAAGTTTTAATCACAAAACAAGACCTTACAATTACATTATTTTGTATCACTTTGAAAGACGCTATACCTACGAGGTTAATTGTATTTAACTATTCAACATCAGTGTTAGAATGTAAACTATGTGTTATCCTCAATTTTTGATCTAGATATTTTAATTATATTTTAATAATTTGTATATGTTATGTTTTTGACTTGTCGTCAACTTATGGTCTAATAATTGTTGTTGATGGTGTTTTTGATACATTTTTAAACTTATCATGACATATTAATGCTTGTTGAAAGCACAGTTTAGCCGGTTTTTTGAACATTAAAGTATATCAATTTCAACCTTTTAATAATTTTTAACATTTTATTAATTCTTCAGTGTATTATATCCTTTCACTTTATATTGCTAATCTTAAGTTTTTATCTAAGTCTTAACCGTAATCATTACTGCTCCTTAATTTATTATTATTATTTAGAATGTTTTCTAAAATGATAGAACCATTCATGGTAATAGTAATACCTATGTTGATTCCATCGTGATGATTGTTGCTGTTAAGTTTTGCAAGGATTAAATAGTGACAGATATATTCATATTATAGAAGTTCCACCATGGTGAAAACATGTCTGTCCAAACGATTTAAGAAGGATCCTCATAATGACTATTGCTATTGATATCAATAAATGTAACTGTAGTTGAAGCATTCATGGTATGAGCCATACCTTTATTGATTCCATTAGCAATCTATAAGAGGTTATGACTGTCCTAAATATTAAAGAACTAGTGGATGTTTAATTCCAACGTGAAATCCTCCCATTGTCAGACATGACTATAGAAGAAATACCAGCCCAAGACTAAACCATTTGCGGTGATCGTTCCTCATCACCCACTAGCTGATAAAATATATCACCATATGATATTGTTAACGGTTTGATGTTGAGCGTTTCAACTTCTACAGCTCAAGTCTTAAGAAACCTATAAAGTAAAACCTTGGATTGCGAGCATAATTCGTTTCGTAAACGTGTTCGTAATACAAAGCACTCGTATAGCCAAGGGAAGTTCACTCATAAGAAATAATGGAAACTCAGATGATTCGTTCCACAACCCAAAATATTTAATCTAAAAATGATTAATACAAAATACTTTTTTTACCTTTTATACTTTTGTTATTTAAATTTAACTTTACTGTAGTCAAATTTATTAATTAAATTTAATCGTGGCTGGTGTGAGGTAGACGAGAGAGAGAGAGGAGAGGAGGAGGTGGGTTATTGTTTAGGACGACTTTACCTGTCACTAACGGAATCACTGCTATCTGTTGGCTCACTGTAATATTTTTCTTTTTGTGCGACTTTAACAAGGAAACTATCCAATGACACTTGCTTTTGCCTTCTCTTGAGGATTTCGTGGAAATGTGACATTGCATTGTCGCTAAACAGATTCATCGCTCGCACTGCTACAGCCTTATCGGGTGCTTTCTACAAAACTTTGCACTGTTTCTCACATTTTACACATCTTCCTAATCTCATTCGAAGTGAGCGATTCCTTCATCTTTTTCTCCTCCTCCTCAGATGAGATATCCATAACTTCTTGCAGTTGCTCGCGATGCAGAGCCATCAGTTCGGCGGTGGTCAGCTCCTAGAAATGTTCCTCCACTAGCTCTTGAATGTTGTCCTCATTCACCTCCAGTCACATGGTCTTCCTCAAGGACACGATTTCATCGACAACTGGTGGCTTCTGTTCATGAGAAAACACCTCGACGCAATAAGACCACAGCTTTCTCCAAGCAAAATTGAGAGTTCTCTTGATGACCCCATATAAGGCTTTATCGATGATCACGAGGAAGTTTACGATGTGGAAATGGTTTTTACAAAACTCTCGGAGAGTAAGGTTTGTTCCTTCGGTCACCTCGAAGGATCGCTGAAATAGTGCTTTGGTATAAAGCTTTTTAAAGTTCGAAATGACCTGTTGATCCATGGGCTGAAGTAGTGGAGTGAGGTTAGGAAGAAGTAACTTGACCTTAATGAACTTGAATTCCTCCAGTAAGTCGTCCTCAAGGCCTGGAGGATGAGCAGGAGCATTATCGATAACCAGCAAGAATTTGAGTGGCAAATTCTTTTATAAAAGTTATTTCTTCACTGCAGGATCAAATACCTCGTTGATCCTCTCAACGAACAAGATACGAGTGACCCAAGCCTTTCTGTTGGACCTCCATATAACGTTTAACTGGCTCTTCTGCACCTTGCATTTCTTGAAGGCTCGTAGATTCTCGGAATGATACACGAGAAGGGGCTTGACTTTGAAATCACCGCTTGCATTAGCACACAACAAGAGGGTGAGATGGTCTTTCATGGACTTGTGACCGGGCACTGCATTCTCTTCTGCTCTAAAGTAGGTCCTCTTTGGCATCTCTTTCCAAAATAGCCCCGTCTCATCGCAGTTAAAAACTTGCTGTGGCAGATAACACTCGGAAACCATGAGCTTCTGGAACTCGGCAACAAACGCCTCAGCTGCCTTAGCATCCAAACTCGCAGCCTCTCCGTGCCTCAAAACACTATGGATACCACTTCTTCTCTTAAAGTTATCAAACCATCCCCTGCTCGCCTTGAAGCCATCTTCATTTTCTGTCGACGTACCTGGCAGTTTACTTACGAGTTCGGCGTACAAGGTATTTGCCTTATCGCAGATAAAGTTCTCGGTCACAGTATTACCTGCTAGTTGCTTCTCGTTTAACCACACGAGAAGCAACTTTTCTACATCTTCGAGAACACGTGGCCGTTGCTTTGATACTCTCGTGACTCCTTTTGCTGCATCTAGCCCCCTTATTTCTTCTTTCTTCTTTAATACTCTGCAAATCGTTGACGTAAGCTTGTTATAAAATCTTGCGATGTCGGACACTCATATAATTCTTTCGTACTTCTCGATGATTTCTTTCTTAACTTCCACCGTAATCATCTCCTTCTTCTCACGACCTACCTTTTCAACCTTTTTTCTCATGGGGACCATTGTGGCAGTACAGTTACTATAGAACAGTCACTACACTTGGACACAAAATAAAAAATGCTTTACTACGCACACACACGTGGTCACAATATTATAGTAAACAGTACTGTGTACGCTTGCACGGATGTTGACTATACCTTACGAGTGTGGCACACCGAATGTGATCAACCATGGAAGTCGATTAGCCACATTCCCGCAGCGAGAGAGAGAACGAGTGATATAGAGATAACAAAAACATTTGCTGAGTTGTGATCACGTGACACTCGGCAGACAAAGCGTACACGTAGTACTTCTCGTATTGTAAGACATTGCTTGTTTATCAAGTTAAAATTTATTGAAAAATTTTGCTCGTCTTATAAAAACACTCGCAATCCAAGGTTTTACTGTATACTTGATGTTAGTGTGTTAGAACACTGCAAGGTTTTTGACATGATCAGTCATCATTGTGGATAAAAGGTTTATGATGCCTCTCCTAGGTTTATGATCTCACCAAGGATCGAAGAGTAGCCTTCGAAGCTGACATATTCATTAACATTTATAACCTCATGTTTGGAGTGAACAACCTCCCTTCTGGTTGACAGGAAGGGGGCGAGGCGGGAATATGAAGTCTTGTGTGACAATATGCTAGTCCTGACAGGTTTAGAGCTGCAGCATGGAACAATAGGTGAGTTTGAACTAGGACCAGGTAAAAGAGCCCCATGGCTTCCATCCACCGGCTCTCAGTGTTAAGGAATAGTGAGGTGAGCTTGAATTAGAAATTTATAAATACTCATACTTCATTCTAAGTCTTTTATAGGATGTAAAATATTATATTGTAAATACGTAGCTTTAGACACTAAATATCTTGTACAATAAACTTATTGCAAGAGTATACACAGATTTCACCCTAAGTTTATAAATTAAATTATTCATGCAACATATAATTTTTTATCACCACGTCTTAATATCTGTTCTGTATGTACAAATATGTACCAACCACGCTAATCTGTAAGGGATGAAGAAGATTGATTTGGGATTAAGTGTACCCGCATTCACGCGGAAAGATAATGCCAAGCCATTTAAAAAAACTCAATACATTCAACTAGGATTGGAATCCAAACCTTCCTGTCACCAGCAAATTAGACTAAATGAGCCTGAAATTTAGAACACGTGCACACCAATAGGTTTACAATAGAATTAAAAATTGACATTTGGCGCCAGAATTGCATCAAACCTACATTATTCTAAATGTATTTTGAAAAATTACAACTAAACGAGTGATTTGAAATCGCGACCTTCATCCTTGCCCACCATTGTCACACCAATGAGTTATACAGGTCCACCCCGTCATTAATTACACATAGTTTAAGGGGGTGTCTGTGATGGACATGTGAAATATGAGTGATAAATCAACCTGCACAGGTCAGTTGTTGAGCATTAACATACAAAGTCAAAATATTCTGAGGTTCGATTCCAGTGTCTAGGTATAATTGTTCATATATATATATATATATATATATATATATATATATATATATACTCGTATATATAAAACCCATTCCGGTTATATGTTAAGGCCTATGTAGAAGCTACAAAAATGTGCTAAGGATGAGAAAGGCTTAATTTAGAAGTGTACCCACATTTTCGTGGATATTGGAAAACCATTTAGGAAAAACTTCGATCCTCCTTATCGTCGGCAGTACTGTCTATTGCAGTAGTTACACCTTAGAACAGTGGTTCTCAAACTTTTACTAGATTGTACCCCTCGGCCATGACTAAAAGTTTAATGGTCAATTATTGATCTATATTATCTATTGGGAAAAAATATCTGTAGTCAAACTATTTCAAATGTGTCAAAGTTATTTAGAGAGAATCTTACTTTTATAGCCTTAACATTATCTCTTATTGAGAATCGTTATAATCAGTTTAAAAAAAACATAATTTAATGTAGACATTCTGTAGAAAAGTTTTATACATTTCTTTCACAACTTCTTTAAAAAATAAAGAGAAAAAGTAAACCTTAACAAAATATTTTCAAATCAAAATTTTTAATTGTAATTTTGGAGATGATATATTAAGAGTCCCAAAGTTTTTCAATGCGAGGGGTGTGGCTGGATGGCTTGGCACAACTTTCTGATGTCTGGTTGACCAGTTGAAACTTGTAAGTGGGGGTCCGGCTCCAAATTTAGCCTATTGCGGTACTTATTTTTTAGGTATACCATGGATGAAAAACCCCTCTCACAGTGTATGTTGTCGAGAAAGGCATCATAAACTGCTAATGTAGAAGGTTTCAAGTAGAGGGTTGAAGATTCTCATAAATCGGTCTACAGCCCAGAGAAAATAGAAGAAAAAGAGGGATGGAAATAACCAGATAACGGTACTGCCAACATTTAGGGTTTTCCATAAGTCTCTTGTTATTTTGCCAATTTTCCCTTGAGAGCTGCTCGCGAACCCCATGAAAGGTGTCCACGTACCCCAGTTTGAGAACCGCTGCTTTAGATCATTCGGCCACTGAAGTGGGTGACTATATATATTAAAATATAATGTTTGTGAACAAAATACATCCGTATCAAATGTTAATATTCAATGTTTTAGCATTTAAGTTACTCAGTTTTACTCTATTATAATTCAAAACCACCAATTTCTAGAGCTTTGTCTTTGAGGTCGACACAGGCCGGAACCTACGAGAGCTAACAGGCCTGCATGCTCTACCTCCACCACTGAGGTGACGTCATGGTAGCGATCCTTCCCACCGCTTGGACTTCACAGCGTTTAGTGCATTCTGCTATGTTGTTTGGACTTGTTAAACATTATACCTGTATTACATTATACCTGTATTACATTATACCTGTATTACATAATAGTTTTGGGTTTTGTTCGATTGTTAGGGACTTTATAATGTGACTATTGTTGTATGCTGTTGTGTTAGTATAAATGATAAAATTTTACTTTTATGGGATAATATTATACTACAACGTGTTATAAGAGTTCGATGTTGTGTGCCCGGATGTCAATCAAATTATGACTCTAAGAAGAGTGATGGCTTAAAGTCTGTTTTATAGTTTCTACCAGACGTATTTTTGAAAGATTAATGGACTGGTGCTATTCATAAAGATAAGTTCGTCCCCACAAATACGTCTGTGGTTTGTGAATAACATTTTACTGGTTGTGAAATAATTAGGAAAGATAAAGTAACACGGCCAGATGGAACAGTATTAACGTGTAAAAGAGTGAGTCCTAAATTAATAGATGGATCAATTCTTACAATATTAAAAACCAACCAGCATATTTATCAAAAGTTTTACCAAAAAGAGAAAAACGCCAGATGAAAAACAAAGGGAAATTAAAACTATTAAAAAACATAAAGAAGAAGAACTTGCGTCCAAAAGTAATACCGACAATTTCTCTGATTTCAAATCACTACAAGCAAGAATTAGGATATACAATCATAAATGATGAAAATAAAATAGCCTTTGTTAAAATAAATATCACAGAAAGTTCACCTTCAATTTTTCTATGTCTAAGTGTAAATCGAAGTTTAGCTAGTATGATTCATGTTAAAGGTGTAGACGGTACTAGAAACATTTTTAGAATGTTAGGCAATAAACATGATGTGTTCTGTAACTTGTGGTCAACATTTAGAACCATTCTTGGAACAGAAAACAAAGTGGAGATGAAAAGGGTGGAGGGTTTTAGTTAACAACGTTAAAGTTCAACTGTTAGTGTTAGTGTTAAAACTATTCAAGTGTTTAACATACGAAGAAATATTTTTGGCAAAAAAATCACAAAAAGGTGTTTTATACGGACTCGAAATACAATTGGGAAGAGAGTTTGGTGGGTTGACCACTAAAAACAGCACTAAGTGTGAACAACTTATCTAGTTTTAGTTAAAAAAGTAATTGGAATATTCTGTAGTATTTTAATAATTAATAATTATATAAAAATCTTGAAAGACAGACTACAATATAAGAAAAGCGAAAAACGTAAATTAAAGAAGCTTTCCTGTTAACAAAATCAAGTAAATTTGTGTGTGTCTAAAACTTTGTAAAACATGTAGCCAATATTATGTTGATGCTCACTCACGTTTTTAGTTCTGTTAATACATTTAACAATTGAAAACATGCTAACTATACTTCACAATACATTAAGAGCAAGTATTATATTCTAGCTTAGAATTAAGATCAAAGTTATATTTTCAAATTTAGTAATAATGTAAATTACAAATATCATTCGTCAATCATTTATACTTAACATTAATAAATCTACTAGCACACGATTAATTCAGGTAATTAGATTAGAATAATATAACTGGCGTAAGAAATAAAGAGGGTAGTATTGATTGTGGTTGACAAAATAAAATCAATCAAGTTGTGAAAAAATTACAACGTACAAAGCTTACAAAACTTCAACAGACTGAACACGATTTGTTGGAATAGTATATGGGAACGCACGCTAGTTACAGCTGTAGTAGGACTGGTCTCGTGACGTCATAGCAGAATCATGCAGGCCCGTTAAGGCCCGTTGACACTATGTTAGTTGGCTAATGCAAGTCCACTAATTTGGTTGCGCGCGCACAACTTGCAGCGTGTAAACAGACAAGCAAGCTACTAACATGCAAGTCCACTTGCAACTGAAAAAGTTGGTCACCTTCCAACTTTACTAATGCAAGTAGACAATTCAAAATGGCGGCAACTAAAAGATTGTTGTGTGGAATGTAGTGAAAATAATGAGTTTTTGTGGAATTTTAAGCAGCGGATTTATAAAGATAAGAATGCGAGGGATATTGCACCAGAGGATTTTGTAAAGTGATATCAGGCGTGCATATTCTCAAGAAGTGTCCAAAATAAAATGTTATGTAAATATTGCCAGTGTGCCTTGTGAGAGATATTATTTAATATCAATTAACAAATGTTATAAATAATTTTATCAAACCATTATTTCCCACCAATCAACGTGGCATGTGTATTTTTTTTACATACAATCACAAAATATAATAAAACATTGTAGTACCGTGATTAGTTCCGGCAACATAATATTCGTGTTATCGGCAAGTAAGGTATGATTGGCCGGCGAATTTCACGCGAAATTACCGGCACGCTTTCCAATCTCCGTATTTGACACTTTAACCAATCTTTACAAGTTTTAATTAATAATGTTCAGCCCATACAATTCAAACACTTTGTAGTAATACTTTGGCAACTTGAGTAGATACACAACATTATATTATTGTCTCATAGCAAACCAGATAATTTATATTTAAACCAATCTACAAATTAATTTATTACTATTTTTAAGGAATATTTTAAGCTTAGCTAGCTAGCATTTAACAAGATATTTTCTTATTAGTATACCAACATTTAAAACTGGGTTGAAAAAACCTGGGTTAGGCCTATTTATAAAAAAAATTCAACCTAGTTTGGTTTTATTGGTATTTATTGACTTTGAGTCTAATTTTATTGATCATGTATGCTAAGTGAATTATAACAAATCAATCAAAATAATAAAATAATTATTTGGGATCAACTGAAACATATTTTAATGTATTAAGGAATTAAGAAATATTAGACATACTAATCACAAACGTTTTTATGTTATCTATATAAAACAATTTTTTAAATAGGTCAACTAGTTATGATACATTGCGTTTACTGAAAAATTGTAATTTATTTGGCCACCCATTCTTATTCTAAATTCACCTTTCCTAGCTCCTAGCACATAAGCGTAATTATTAGTATATGCGTATAAATAACCCGAACGAGAAATCAGACGAAGTGATGAAAATAATGGCTCCAATAGAGAGATCAGTTCGCACCACTTCATTTTCAGCCATGTTTTTAGAAGCGATACTAATACAAGTGAAAAATGCATGTTAGTAAGCTAATACTAGTAAACTTGCATTAGTCCACTAACACCGTGTCAACGGGCCTTTAGCTTTCGTAGGCCCCGCACAGGCACGTAGCCATTAGGAAGGCGGGAGGGGGGGGGGGGGTTGCAGAAGGAGAGCCCTTGGGGTTTGGTTTCCTCTTCCCTCTCTCTCCCTCTTAACCAGCTAAAATGTTGATAAATACTTCATTTTATTAAAGTGGATATATTTCCAATAACTTATATTAAATGAAAAAAATAGGTATTATTTGAATCGTAAATAAAAATACGACTAGTTATGAATTATTACAGGCAAGTAGCCAAAGAGACTTAGGGACCTCTGGATCGAACCTCTTCCACCTATAGATATCAACTAATATGTATGAAGTCAGCTGTTTTCTTAACCAGTGACTTAATCATTTAATATCCTTAAGACAAGCATCAGTGGATAAATGAAATAACGTAATAGGTTTATATAGTATGGTTGCTATCTTCGGGGAGGTAGGGGTCCGAATCTCAGCTGGATGTATTTAGGGTGTATTTTCCTAGAAGATTACTTCCTCTACCTTCACGCAAATACGGGTACGTTTACCCTAAATTATACTTTCCTAATCTTGACTCTATTAAAGTGATTAAATCTTGCAGCACAGACGGCTAGTAAGAGGTGGTGGAATAATAATAAATAACCCTTTAACGCATTATTGCTTAATGTGTGATTGAGTGGTTTAGCATCTCCTCTATTTCCTCGATAGCCTCCCCACCCACCCCACCCCCAAACCCTCTTACTACCGGTTAACCTCTCACAACCACTACAACTATTAACCCTTTACACGGTTACTCCAAAAGATGCGTGTATGGCTCAACACTTTTTAGGTGAAGTGGAAGGGTATGAAAGTTAATGTCCATATTTTTATAATTTTATAAGAAATAGCTTGTTTTGGTAAAAAAAAAATTTCTTCACTAGCTACGTTAAGTTTAGTTTTCTAAATATATTAAACTGAAGAGTTCTTGAATATGTGGAATTTGAGCAGAACTTTCTCCCTTTATTTAAATAGTCCTGGCCAAATTGTATTATTACCTTGAAAGATCTTAAAATACTGTTGATACAATTTTGTGTAGAAAATTAAACTTAATATATTATCTACTGAAGAAATATCTAGTTTTATTTGACATAAAAGTGAAATTTGTTATAAAATTGTAGAAATACTAACCTCAACCCTCATTTTATCCCCTTCCCCCCACCTGAAGGTTTAATTGTCCTGACCTTTCTCTTGGATCTGATAGATTCCAGCTGCCTCTGTGTATGTTCCCCAATGGACCGGCTGCCCCAGAGCTCGACCCCCATAGAGGTGTAACACACCACCATGGCGAACATCGGGAGAAGATACGTCATCAGGAAGAAAATTACGTTGTAACTGGAACAAATAAAGATGTAACATACTATCATGGCAAACATCGGGAGAAGATACGTCATCAGGAAGAAAACTACGTTGTAACTAGAACAAATAGATATGTAACATACTATCATGGCAAACATCGGGAGAAGATACGTCATCAGGAAGAAGACCACGTTTCAACTGGAACAAATAAAGGTGTAACATACTATCATGGCAAACATCGGGAGAAGATACGTCATCAGGAAGAAGACTACGTTGTAACTGGAACAAATAAAGGTGTAACATACTATCATGGCAAACATCGGGAGAAGATACGTCATCAGGAAGAAGACTACGTTGTAACTGGAACAAATAAAGGTGTAACATACTATCATGGCAAACATCGGGAGAAGATACGTCATCAGGAAGAAAACTACGTTGTAACTAGAATAAATAAAGATGTAACATACTATTATGGCAAACATCGGGAGAAGATACGTCATCAGGAAGAAAACTACGTTGTAACTAGAACAAATAAAGATGTAACACACCACTGAGCATCGGGATAAAATACTGTACGTCATCAGGAGGAAAACTGTGTTTCAATTTGTAGTTTCAACTATCAACGCTATATATTTCTAACAATAAACCACTCATATTATAAAGGTAGCTATTTAACTCTAAAACCAGAACTAGAATTTACAAATATAAATGATACAATCTCTATAATGAAATCCATTTGGTCTCTGTTAGTTGTACAAGGTCTCTCTCAAATTTTCCCTTTAAGGTACAAATCAGAAACGTCACACAATGATTAATTGTTGTGGTTAGGTTCCTCCAAAATTATTAAAATTAAAAGTTTTATGCAGGGGGGATTCAACATTTTACGATCACGTGAATATAGTAATAGATCTAGTTTTGGCCTAAAAAAAACTATATCTGAGAGAAAAATCCGAAGCCTGAAAAAACTAAATTCCAAAAACCTGGCAGATCCATGGACACAAATCACGCAACTTCCTGTTTTTAAAAATCTATAAAATCAATAAGGAATAAATGTATTAATCACAACATGTGAATGTGAGGAATGCCAGGCCTCCACCGTGGTTTGGATTCCACGTTAAACTGTAGGTCCTCCATTTCATCTCACAATCACCCTACCATTGCACATTAGCGTAAGTGCGTATAACCCGAACGGGTAGTAAGACGCGGTGCTAATAATAATAATAATAATAATAATAATAATAATAATAATAATAATGATAATAATAATAATGATGATGATGATGATGATGATGATTATGATGATGATGATAATAATAATAATAATAATAATAATAATAATAATGATGATGATGATGATGATGATGATGATGGTAATAATAATAATAATAATAATAATAATAATAATAATAATAATAATAATAATAATAATGAACAAACTTAACGTGAAATCCGAAATTGTGCCTTTTGGAAACAGACCTAGCTCCTAGTACAAATATATAAATATACATTCAAAATTGATAAAATATGGGTATAATTATTATTATTAGTACAGGTATATTCCTTTTGTCAGCGAACTTAGACATCTAATGCGGCCTGTCCTATGTCTCCTCCTTCAGCTCCCATAATTTTTTTCTTTCCTTCAAATCATCCAATATTTGAATCCTCCTTCTTCCTAACCTCCACTTTACCTCAACCTTGCCTTATATGACATATATATATATTCTCACACACTTTTCTTAAGACTTCTTCATGTGTCTGTCCAGCTGATCTAAAGTTTTCTCCAACACCACATTTCAAGATATCCTAGTATTTCTTTTCCATCTTCCTTAGAGACCAAGTTTCTTCTCCATACAGCATGTTGGTCCAAATCTAGCACTTCATCAGTTTCTTTCTCATTTCCAAACTCAACCTGCTAGTCTGTTTGAAATCTTCCTTGGCTATGACGATCCTAGAACTAATTTCCTTGGTGCAGTAGGCATTCTTTGTCAGTAGACTTCCTGGATACTTGAACTACTGAATGCTTTCCAACTATTGGTTTCCAATTTTGACTTTCAGCTGCTCTTCATTTTTTTAAATATTCATCCCTTTTGACTGCTCGATGTTGATCTCTATGCCAGATATTCTCCCAGTCTCCAGCAGCCGTTCATAATTTACTTCAACTCTTCTTCATATTTGGCCAGAAATACTAGATCATCTGTGTATTTTACTGTTTTGATGACGCACCCTCCTATCCTGAAATTACCACTTTTCTCCTGGGCTCCCTTTACCAGCAAGTATTCTCCATACAAGTTGACAGATTGGGTGACAAACATAATCGCTGCCTCATTCCTCTTCCCAGCTCCACGATGTTTGTTTCTCCAACATTCAGCCTTATTTTCTTTCGCTGTCCCAGGTACAGGTTGTAATCAGACTTTTCCTCTTGAGTTGATGCCAATCTTCTTGAGTATTTTTACCAGTTTCTTCCACTTCTGTTTATCGCACGTCTTTTGCAAGTCGATGTAACCAGTGTAGACTTCTACCTTGACTCCCAAAACTTTCTCTGAAATTATTAACAGCATTCCGGTGTAACTCCTGGTTTCTTTTCCTATTTTGAATGCAAGTCTATCTTCTTCCAACAAACTTTCTATTTTCCCTTCAAGTCACCTGTTGAGTATTCTTGCCACGGTATTCCTCACATGAGGAATGCGGCTGATAGTCTTGTGGTCAATTCATTTCTTGAGAATGTTTTTACCTGCAAAGTTTTATGAACTTCTGGCTATGGTTGAACCATATACCCAAGTATTTAATACTTGTTTTAGGACGTCAACATCTGCTAGAACAAAAATTAAAGTTATCCTCCATTATTTGGCTTCTAGTAAGAGTTTCCCTATAGTTCTTAGTTCTTACACATAAATTAAAAGTGTTTAAGTAATTACTGACCATTGTTTAGACTTTTCAATTATTATTCAAGATGATTCAAGTTTCAAGCAAATTAAAAACAGTCCTTTATTTTATTTGAACCTGAAATTCAATTGAAACTAGAACTAAACTGTCTCTTGTTTACAATTATGTAAAGTACTGTCAACTAAATTGAATCAAATATACTTGAATCATGTAATTTGATAAAACTAAACATCGACTGGGATTGTTCTATTCCTCTTTTTTCATTATATCTTCATACTCTGTGATAAATGACTTTACAAAAGCACTAATTTTTTTATAGATGTCAAAAATTTTCCCAATGCTTTCAACATAGTTTGTCAATGTTAATTCACAGAATGACAACGGCGGCTGTTTGTAGCACCTTGCTAGAAATATTGAATCTGAATAAATCACCCTAAATTAAATAAAGAATAGAAGTTTCTAGGCACTGGACACGGCGAAGGTAGAATGAAGCTTCACTTCATGTGCAGGGCTTTTCTGTTTCATCTCCCATAATGGACGTGAATGCTTCAATCACTTCATTCCTCCCGTGCCAGAGAGACTGATGCTTGCATCGGCTACCTTCAGGTGCTCGGAGTGGCCCTGTGGACTGGTATACCTCCGTTAGACTATTTCCATTATAAGTAGTACACAGGGCTGGGCCACCGAAGGCCCACGTCACGAGCTTGCTTGTGGTAGCAGCCCAGAAATGGGTTGGACTCTGTGTGGGGCAGTGAGTTTAAAGGCCGAAAAGTGATGTCGTTGGCAGCGCGGTGGGAACTGGCTGGGCCTGTGGGTCCGGGCTCCTGGGGTTCTGGGCCTGCGGGCCTCGGCCTTGCCGTTCGTGTGGTGAGCCACTTTAGAGCTCCAGTGTTAACCTGGACAGTTAGTAGTGCATGGGCGCCTCCACTCGTACGCACGAGTAGTGGGGAATTACTTTCCTACGCGCAATGGGCGTAATCCCATTCCCTTACACAGCGGAAAGAATGGAGATCGCCAGGTTTATTCTGTGAGAGGAAGTAAATGGCTCCGGTTACCACCCTGGGTAGGTGGAAGGAACGTAGTTCTCCGGTGCCGGTCCAACCAGTGAGTGACTGGAATGGGAGGAAGAGTTAATTTTCCCCTTCCTGGGTATCCAGACTGAACCGGATCATCCCTCCCCCCCCCCATTGGTGAGCAGGGGTTGGAACTCTTTAGGTGCCGACCTAGAAACTGCCCTGGATCACGATGTCCAGGGGTGGTTGGCGCCACTAACGTGCCGAATCCATAGCACGCTGGTTGATAATCACTTCATTCCAGTCTTTATCAAGACCTTTGTACGCGTCATCACGGAATTACCATCGTGTTCATGACAATTCTTTTAAGTTTATGTTCTCACGTTTTGTTAAACAATTTTGTAATTCTTTTCAAGGGTGAGTGGAACTTGAAAAAAAATGCATAAATTTTGAAGACATATTAAAACATCACTACTTTATTGACAGCAACTTGCTGCATGCTCTCCAACCAAATTCAGGGAAAGATTTGAGCTGGGAGTGTGTACATATGTTAAATAAACTTCAAGTACCTACTCTAGTTTTTAGGCCGCTGTATTCTCTGGAAATATTCGTTGCGATGTCGTAAGATTAGCCTCTACAGTTTGAAATATTTAAAATATAATTCATTAGAACGGTGACAACGGCATTAAAAAGTTATTTTGATTTGTGGCATGCATTTGGAATGAAGCACAGAACTGTACATTGTTTCCATTATCTCTCAATTAACACGAGCTGCTTGACAAGAGACATATTTGGAATATATACTATAGTTGTAAAGTACTTAGCTCTCTTTACTTCCTTAGTTATTTCTTTGTAGCTTTTTCTGCCATTAACTTATTGAACCGTTTATAGGTAGCTGAAGATAAATACCAAGTGTGGTCTTGACTTCAAATATTGCCAAAAAAATAATAAAATTCAGAAATATTTTTAAGACACTTCATAAAGTTACTACTGTTTGATGAGGCAAACTTCTTGATGTGTTATTTGAAAAGAAAATCTGCAACTGTCAAAGTCTGGACCACCGCTTGAACCCATTTCAAAACATTGCACCAGTACTTTTTCTCCTCATTAATTTGATTTGAAATCTGTATATCAATTCTTACAAGAGGGGATGCTCTCATTTTCATTGATAAAACATATTATTTGTGTTTAAAAGAATTATCGTGATTTTTCAACCAATCATTGCAATGCTTCCGACCACCAAATCCTCTGTTTGCTATTTTTGTAGTTCCGACAAATAATTGACAAGAAACACAAAAAGTGAACCAAGACTCTTAGAGTATACTACGAATTACTTTCTGGACATTCTCAAGCTGGGTTTTGAATTAAGATTTGTTTAAATATCCATATTGCACACCATACATTTTCTATAAGAGAGAAAAATATAATTTATTAATATTTTGGTTTACTCCAAGCTGGGAGACGTATTCACGTGTAGTATCATTTACTGCTAATAAAGTTGGATCTCCTACAATTACAGTAAACTAACTCCAGAATTGTTAGTATGGTTGATGGTAACCTTAGAAGACGAAGTACTTGGCGCTGGGGTGAATAAAGGTAGGCCTAGCCTCTGTGTCTACATCACAAAACTCTATAAACAGAGTTTCTTTTGACAGTATCCGAGTCACTAATGGGGATTTAATTCCCTTCAGCATCATATTCAAAGTCATCATGTTGATTCAAAATCTTGGTTTTGTTAAAAAAAAACTATCAATATTAACATTATGTTTAGTAACATCAAACTGCCTCTTGGCCTTTTCTCACGCCCGCTTCCTGTAGGCTACTCAGGTCCAATCAATTGCTTTCGTGCGACACTCTAGTACAAAATGTTATAGATTATAAATTAATATTCAACTCACTTTTAAGACTTACAAATGGTTAGTGTAGCAGGGTTAACAAATACGTAAACACCCAACTAGCGTAGGTTTTTCCTGTCTGTGCTGGTCAGCTGACTTGACAATAGCCAGCATGAAAGGGAGAAAATGAGGAATGAACCTATGTAGTGTCGTACCCTCCACCGTACGCCTTCTGTCGTAGCCTTCACTTGGGCGCCATCTCTCGTACCCACCTCCGTACGCCTTCTGTCATGCCCCACTACTGTGGTGATGTATGTAGTACCCCGTACCTTGCCTCACGTGGTAGTCCTATGAAATAGTCCATCTCTGGATTAAATTGGTACATCCTACGCTGTACTTGAATATTGGCCCTTCGTTGTGGAGATAATTAATGATTCTTGTAGGAAATAAAGTTTCTTAGTCATTTATTCAATATTTGAGCCTTGCTAAGATGTTAGAAAAATGATCATGATTGCTTGTCAAACGTCGCAGTTTTGTAAATGTATATGATTCAAAACATCCACATCTATTTGAATTATGTATACACTTTATATACGCAGGATTACGTTAACTTGTTTCGATAAAAGAACTTAAAGGTTATTTTATTAACTTGTTGCGCATTTGACACTCGCACATTACAAAAACACGTCCGTTCAGAACGAAGGATGGTATCGGAGAACAACCAAAGCGGATACTGATTTTAGCATCTCAGTCCAATAGAATATTCGGATATTGCACTAGGAGCTTCGAGAACAGGAAGCCGTCAATAAAATACTTCCATGTCAGCCAAATACTGCTGAATGCATTAATACACTGAAGTTAGTTACGCTGGCTGATGCCTCCTACCTTCAGGGTGTTAACTTAACAACAAAAAACCACTAGTACTTTCTTAGCTAGAATATGGTGATTTACTATAAATGAACTTAATTTATGCCTGAAATAATATAATATAAAATTCAAATAAAAGCAACATATGTTTAACATAGAAAATTAAGAGGAGAATATTGTCAATTTTTTCAAATATCCTTTAGGGTCAAATCAAGGTCGTTACAGTAGATAGGTAGTGAAGTGTCACTACTGTCCTATCTCTATATTGTGGTACAAATTCAGAATTTTTCTATCAGACGATTAATGGCGTTTCTGTAAAAAAAATTGGGGGGGAGGGGGTGTTGTTATTTTTTAACAAAAATTATCTTCAGTGAAGGGAAAGTGGCGGCCATACAACTAAAGACTGTCACAATCTCTTCACTCATAATTTGACTCTTTCACTTTATGCTGACGAACTTTTTGCTCTAATTTTTTTTTTCACACATGCAATTTTGCCACCCTAACTATGTTGCCATCCTGGGCTTAATCCCATATGTAAATTCATGCCTTCACTTGCCTCGGTTGAGTTATTCAAACGCTAAATAAACATTAACCACTTTTGTTTTTAGATGCGCAGGGTTAGCTTTACAACAGTTCTGAATCCCTCTCTTAAATTAATATTATTAAAGTAATTCAACCCATTAACCCATTTTTTTTTTTTAAATTTTAATACTATGAAAGAGCATAGAATCCAAACGGGTAGTAGAACTAAGTGTGGGAAAAAAAATCATGAAACAAATTAATTGGTTCCATAGTTATTATTTTTTCTTTCTCTCTATCTTACAGGTAGAGAAAGTATTGTGATCGTCAAAAAAATCGAACTCGAGATTTTGATGAATTTTGACGTTTCATGACTTCCTGAATCCGAAAAAGTGGTTTTTGAATTTCCGTCTGTCTGTCTGTCTGTCTGTCTGTACCTCCAACTAGAGCCTAAACTATTTTACCGATTGAGCTGAAACTTGATATCTAGGGTTTTGATAGGGTTGCCCCGAGGGTTTTTTGGAATTGGATATCTACCCCTAAAATTAAGGGTAGTTTACTGAAGGGCAAAAAGAGAAAAAGTCGATTTTCTCAAAATCGGCACTAACGATTTTGATTAAATTTCATTTATGAACATTAATAAATATTCCAAACAAAATGGCTACTCTCAATATTTCAGCAAAATCGCTTTAAGGGCTCCGGTCTGATGCGTAAATTAACATTTTTTATAATAGCTCCGAAACTATTTGAGATATGAAATTACTTAGCATTACAAATATGTATATATATTTATAATACAACTATTTTATTCGAAACATATTTTTATAAAATCAATAACTTTCAATATATACGTAATTATATATATATTTTTAACTTTTTGGACATTAAAGCTTAGGTATTGCGACAGTAAGAAAAACTAACCTGAAATGTTGATGGATGTCGACGTCTCATGACCCCCCTAACACTTAAAAATAGTCTTTGCAATGCCGTCTGTCTGTGTGTCTATTAAAACTTAAAATTAAGGGTAGTTTACTGAAGGGCAAAAAGAGAAAAAGTCGATTTTCTCAAAATCGGCTCTAACGATTTTGATTAAATTTCATTTATAAACATTAATAAATATTCCAAACAAAATGGCTACCCTCAATATTTCGGCAAAATGGCTTTAAGGGCTCCGGTCTGATGCGTCAATCAACATTTTTTTAAATAGCTCCGAAACTATTTGAGATATGAAATTACTTAGCATTACAAATATGTATATATATTTATAATACAGATATTTATCCGAAACATATTTTTATAAAATCAATAACTTTCAATCTATACGCAATTATATGAATTTTTTTAACTTTTTGGACATTAAAGTTTAAGTATTGCGACCGTAAAAAAAAACTAACCTGAAATGTTGATGGATGTCGACGTCTCATGACCCCCCGAACCCTAAAAAATAGTCTTTGGAATGCCGTCTGTATGTGTGTCTATAAAAACTTAAAATTAAGGGTAGTTTACTGAAGGGCGAAAAGAGAAAAATTTGGTTTTCTCAAAATCTGCTCAAACGATTTTGATTAAAATTCGTATCTAGGCGTTGATTAAGATTATAAATAAACTGGCTATTTTCATTTTCCTATGAAAATGATTTTTAGGGCACATTACAGAAGCGTTAATTTCCGTATCTCCACAACTATTGGAGAAACTAAACAACTTATCATTGCAAAATTGTAGGACTATTAGAAAAAAAAAACTTTTATTTGACATATATTTTTTATATAAAACAGCAGTTTCTGAGATATTTGCAAATATATTAATACAATTTTGTGAGCTTTAGTTGTAAACATATACTACTTAAGTCTTAACGCAATAATTCTCCAATGCCATAGAGTAATTAAATATAAGTATCTAAAAAAGTATGTTATTTTTCCTTAAATCTCTTAGGAGAAATGTTTGCATAGCAATGATCTATCTCCATTTTAGACTCAATTGTCAATATTTACATTTTTTATTGGTCAAAATGTATAAATGAATAATTAAATATCAATGCGATGACTTGAAGATCTGCAACAACCCTTATAAAATGTTAATATTTTAACCAGAAATCGAAATTTTAATACGAAATGTTGACCCTTGTGGAAGACATTAAACTGTTTGAAATGCTCTTAGGTGGACAAAGATGCGCCTCTTTTCTCATTGATTCTATATCATTGTATATTATTTTATGCGTGTTCTTATGTGGAGTGGTGATGATACAATGTACATTATTCTGTTCAGAAATCTTACGAGTTTATAGAAAGAGAGAGAAAGTCTGTGCGGTGTGCCGTACCATTTGTTTACTTTCTATCTATCTTACAGGTAGAGAAAGTATGGTGATCGTCAAAAAAATCGAAGTCGAGATTTTGATGAATTTTGACGTTTCATGACTTCCTGAATCCGAAAAAGTGGTTTTTGAATTTCCGTCTGTCTGTCTGTCTGTCTGTCTGTACCTCCAACTAGTGCCTAAACTATTTTACCGATTGAGCTGAAACTTGATATCTTGGGTTTTCATAGGGTTGCCCCGAGGGATTTTTGGAATTGGATATCTACCCCTAAAATTAAGAGTAGTTTACTGAAGGGAAAAAACAGAAAAAGTTGATTTTCACAAAATCGGCTCTAACGATTTTGATTAAGTTTCATTTATGAACATTAATAAATATTCCAAACAAAATGGCTACCCTCAATATTTCGGCAAAATGGCTTTAAGGGCTCCGGTCTGATGCGTCTATTAACATTTTTTATAATAGCTCCGAAACTATTTGAGATATGAAATTACTTAGCATTACAACTATGTATATATATTTATAATACAAATATTTTATTCGAAACATATTTTTATAAAATCAATAATTTTTAATCTATACGCAATTATATATATATATTTTAGCTTTTTGGACATTAAAGCTTAAGTATTGCGATCGTAAAAAAAACTAACCTGAAATGTTGATGGATTTCGACGTCTCATGACCCCCCGAACCCTAAAAAATAGTCTTTGCAATGCCGTCTGTCTGTGTGTCTATTAAAACTTTAAATTAAGGGTAGTTTACTGAAGGGCAAAAAGAGAAAAAGTCGATTTGCTCAAAATCGGCTCTAACGATTTTGATTAAATTTCATTTATAAACATAAATAAATATTCCAAACATAATGGCTACCCTCAATATTTCGGCAAAATGGCTTTAAGGGCTCCGGTCTGATGCGTCTATTAACATTTTTTTAAATAGCTCCGAAACTATATGAGATATGAAATTACTTGTCATTACAAATATGTATATATATTTATAATACAGATATTTTATCCGAAACATATTTTTATAAAATCAATAACTTTCAATCTATACGCAATTATATGAATTTTTTTTAACTTTTTGGACATAAAAGTTTAAGTATTGCGACCGTAAAAAAAACTAACCTGAAATGTTGATGGATGTCGACGTTTCATGACCCCCCGAACCCTAAAAAATAGTCTTTGCAATGCCGTCTGTCTGTGTGTCTATAAAAACTTAAAATTAAGGGTAGTTTACAGAAGGGCGAAAAGAGAAAAATTTGGTTTTCTCAAAATCTACTCAAACGATTTTGATTAAAATTCGTATCTAGGCGTTAATTAAGATTATAAATAAACTGGCTATTTTCATTTTCCTATGAAAATGATTTTTAGGGTACTTTACAGAAGCGTTAATTTCCGTATCTCCACAACTATTTGAGAAACTAAACAACTTATCATTGCAAAATTGTAGAACTATCAGAAATAAAAAACTTTTATTTGACATATATTTTTATAAAAGCAGCAGTTTCTGAGATATTTGCAAATATATTAATACAATTTTGTGAGCTTTAGTTGTAAACATATACTACTTAAGTCTTAACGCAATAATTCTCCAATGCCATAGAGTAATTAAATATAAGTATCTAAAAGAGTATGTTATTTTTCCTTAAATCTCTTAGGAGAAATGTTTGCATAGCAATGATCTATCTCCATTTTAGACTCAATAGTCAATATTTACATTTTTTATTAGTCAAAATGTATAAATAAATAATTAAATATCAATGCGATGACTTGAAGATCTGCAACACCTTATAAAATGTTAAAATTTTAACCAGAAATCAAAATTTTAATACGAAGTGTTGACACTTGTGGAAGACATTAAACTGTTTGAAATGCTCTTAGGTGGACAAAGATGCGCCTCTTTTCTCATTGATTCTATATCGTTGTATATTACTTTATGCGTGTTCTTATGTGGAGTAGTGATGATACAATGTACATTATTCCGTTCAGAAATTTTAGGAGTTTATAGAAAGATAGAGAAAGTCTGTGCGGTGTGCCGTACAATTTATTTTACTTTCTCTCTCTCTATCTTACAGGAAGAGAAAGTATGGTGATCGTCAAAAAAATCGAACTCGAGATTTTGATGAATTTTGACGTTTCATGACTTCCTGAATCCGAAAAATTGGTTTTTGAATTTCCGTCTGTCTGTCTGTCTGTCTGTACCTCCAACTAGAGCCTAAACTATTTTACCGATTGAGCTGAAACTTGATATCTAGGGTTTTCATAGGGTTGCCCCGAGGGGTTTTTGGAATTGGATATCTACCCCTAAAATTAAGGGTAGTTTACTGAGGGGGAAAAAAGAGAAAAAGTCGATTTTCTCAAAATCGGCTCTAACGATTTTGATTAAGTTTCATTTATGAACATTAATAAATATTCCAAACAAAATGGCTACTCCCAGTATTTCGGCAAAATCGCTTTAAGGGCTCCGGTCTGATGCGTAAATTAACATTTTTTATAATAGCTCCGAAACTATTTGAGATATGAAATTACTTAGCATTACAAATATGTATATATATTTATAATACAAATATTTTATTCGAAACATATTTTTATAAAATCAATAATTTTCATTCTATACGCAATTATATATATTTTTTAGCTTTTTGGACATTAAAGCTTAAGTATTGCGATCGTAAAAAAAACTAACCTGAAATGCAAATGGATTTCGACGTCTCATGACCCACCGAACCCTAAAAAATAGTCTTTGCAATGCCGTCTGTCTGTGTGTCTATTAAAACTTTAAATTAAGGGTAGTTTACTGAAGGGAAAAAAGAGAAAAAGTCGATTTGCTCAAAATCGGCTCTAACGATTTTGATTAAATTTCATTTATAAACATTAATAAATATTCCAAACATAATGGCTACCCTCAATATTTCGGCAAAATGGCTTTAAGGGCTCCGGTCTGATGCGTCTATTAACATTTTTTTAAATAGCTCCGAAACTATATGAGATATGAAATTACTTGTCATTACAAATATGTATATATATTTATAATACAGATATTTTATCCGAAACATATTTTTATAAAATCAATAACTTTCAATCTATACGCAATTATATGAATTTTTTTTAACTTTTTGGACATTAAAGTTTAAGTATTGCGACCGTAAAAAAAAACTAACCTGAAATGTTGATGGATGTCGACGTCTCATGACCCCCCGAACCCTAAAAAATAGTCTTTGCAATGCCGTCTGTCTGTGTGTCTATAAAAACTTAAAATTAAGGGTAGTTTACAGAAGGGCGAAAAGAGAAAAATTTGGTTTTCTCAAAATCTACTCAAACGATTTTGATTAAAATTCGTATCTAGGCGTTAATTAAGATTATAAATAAACTGGCTATTTTCATTTTCCTATGAAAATGATTTTTAGGGTACTTTACAGAAGCGTTAATTTCCGTATCTCCACAACTATTTGAGAAACTAAACAACTTATCATTGCAAAATTGTAGAACTATCAGAAATAAAAAACTTTTATTTGACATATATATTTTTATAAAAGCAGCAGTTTCTGAGATATTTGCAAATATATTAATACAATTTTGTGAGCTTTAGTTGTAAACATATACTACTTAAGTCTTAACGCAATAATTCTCCAATGCCATAGAGTAATTAAATATAAGTATCTAAAAGAGTATGTTATTTTTCCTTAAATCTCTTAGGAGAAATGTTTGCATAGCAATGATCTATCTCCATTTTAGACTCAATAGTCAATATTTACATTTTTTATTAGTCAAAATGTATAAATAAATAATTAAATATCAATGCGATGACTTGAAGATCTGCAACACCTTATAAAATGTTAAAATTTTAACCAGAAATCAAAATTTTAATACGAAGTGTTGACCCTTGTGGAAGACATTAAACTGTTTGAAATGCTCTTAGGTGGACAAAGATGCGCCTCTTTTCTCATTGATTCTATATCATTGTATATTATTTTATGCGTGTTCTTATGTGGAGTGGTGATGATACAATGTACATTATTCTGTTCAGAAATCTTACGAGTTTATAGAAAGAGAGAGAAAGTCTGTGCGGTGTGCCGTACCATTTATTTACTTTCTCTCTATCTTACAGGTAGAGAAAGTATGGTGATCGTCAAAAAAATCGAAGTCGAGATTTTGATGAATTTTGACGTTTCATGACTTCCTGAATCCGAAAAAGTGGTTTTTGAATTTCGGTCTGTCTGTCTGTCTGTCTATACCTCCAACTAGAGCCTAAACTATTTTACCGATTGAGCTGAAACTTGATATCTAGGGTTTTCATAGGGTTGCCCCGAGGGGTTTTTGGAATTGGATATCTACCCCTAAAATTAAGGGTAGTTTACTGAAGGGGAAAAAAGAGAAAAAGTCGATTTTCTCAAAATCGGCTCTAACGATTTTGATTAAGTTTCATTTATGAACATTAATAAATATTCCAAACAAAATGGCTACTCTCAGTATTTCGGCAAAATCGCTTTAAGGGCTCCGGTCTGATGCGTAAATTAACATTTTTTATAATAGCTCCGAAACTATTTGAGATATGAAATTACTTAGCATTACAAATATGTATATATATTTATAATACAAATATTTTATTCGAAACATATTTTTATAAAATCAATAACTTTCAATCTATACGCAATTATATGAATTTTTTTTAACTTTTTGGACATTAAAGTTTAAGTATTGCGACCGTAAAAAAAACTAACCTGAAATGTTGATGGATGTCGACGTTTCATGACCCCCCGAACCCTAAAAAATAGTCTTTGCAATGCCGTCTGTCTGTGTGTCTATAAAAACTTAAAATTAAGGGTAGTTTACAGAAGGGCGAAAAGAGAAAAATTTGGTTTTCTCAAAATCTACTCAAACGATTTTGATTAAAATTCGTATCTAGGCGTTAATTAAGATTATAAATAAACTGGCTATTTTCATTTTCCTATGAAAATGATTTTTAGGGTACTTTACAGAAGCGTTAATTTCCGTATCTCCACAACTATTTGAGAAACTAAACAACTTATCATTGCAAAATTGTAGAACTATCAGAAATAAAAAACTTTTATTTGACATATATTTTTATAAAAGCAGCAGTTTCTGAGATATTTGCAAATATATTAATACAATTTTGTGAGCTTTAGTTGTAAACATATACTACTTAAGTCTTAACGCAATAATTCTCCAATGCCATAGAGTAATTAAATATAAGTATCTAAAAGAGTATGTTTATTTTTCCTTAAATCTCTTAGGAGAAATGTTTGCATAGCAATGATCTATCTCCATTTTAGACTCAATAGTCAATATTTACATTTTTTATTAGTCAAAATGTATAAATAAATAATTAAATATCAATGCGATGACTTGAAGATCTGCAACACCTTATAAAATGTTAAAATTTTAACCAGAAATCAAAATTTTAATACGAAGTGTTGACCCTTGTGGAAGACATTAAACTGTTTGAAATGCTCTTAGGTGGACAAAGATGCGCCTCTTTTCTCATTGATTCTATATCATTGTATATTATTTTATGCGTGTTCTTATGTGGAGTGGTGATGATACAATGTACATTATTCTGTTCAGAAATCTTACGAGTTTATAAAAGAGAGAGAAAGTCTGTGCGGTGTGCCGTACCATTTATTTACTTTCTCTCTATCTTACAGGTAGAGAAAGTATGGTGATCGTCAAAAAAATCGAAGTCGAGATTTTGATGAATTTTGACGTTTCATGACTTCCTGAATCCGAAAAAGTGGTTTTTGAATTTCCGTCTGTCTGTCTGTCTGTACCTCCAACTAGAGCCTAAACTATTTTACCGATTGAGCTGAAACTTGATATCTAGGGTTTTCATAGGGTTGCCCCGAGGGGTTTTTGGAATTGGATATCTACCCCTAAAATTAAGGGTAGTTTACTGAAGGGGAAAAAAGAGAAAAAGTCGATTTTCTCAAAATCGGCTCTAACGATTTTGATTAAGTTTCATTTATGAACATTAATAAATATTCCAAACAAAATGGCTACTCTCAGTATTTCGGCAAAATCGCTTTAAGGGCTCCGGTCTGATGCGTAAATTAACATTTTTTATAATTGCTCCGAAACTATTTGAGATATGAAATTACTTAGCATTACAAATATGTATATATATTTATAATACAAATATTTTATTCGAAACATATTTTTATAAAATCAATAATTTTCATTCTATACGCAATTATATATATATTTTTAGCTTTTTGGACATTAAAGCTTAAGTATTGCGATCGTAAAAAAAACTAACCTGAAATGCAAATGGATTTCGACGTCTCATGACCCACCGAACCCTAAAAAATAGTCTTTGCAATGCCGTCTGTCTGTGTGTCTATTAAAACTTTAAATTAAGGGTAGTTTACTGAAGGGCAAAAAGAGAAAAAGTCGATTTGCTCAAAATCGGCTCTAACGATTTTGATTAAATTTCATTTATAAACATTAATAAATATTCCAAACATAATGGCTACCCTCAATATTTCGGCAAAATGGCTTTAAGGGCTCCGGTCTGATGCGTCTATTAACATTTTTTTAAATAGCTCCGAAACTATATGAGATATGAAATTACTTGTCATTACAAATATGTATATATATTTATAATACAGATATTTTATCCGAAACATATTTTTATAAAATCAATAACTTTCAATCTATACGCAATTATATGAATTTTTTTTAACTTTTTGGACATTAAAGTTTAAGTATTGCGACCGTAAAAAAAAACTAACCTGAAATGTTGATGGATGTCGACGTCTCATGACCCCCCGAACCCTAAAAAATAGTCTTTGCAATGCCGTCTGTCTGTGTGTCTATAAAAACTTAAAATTAAGGGTAGTTTACAGAAGGGCGAAAAGAGAAAAATTTGGTTTTCTCAAAATCTACTCAAACGATTTTGATTAAAATTCGTATCTAGGCGTTAATTAAGATTATAAATAAACTGGCTATTTTCATTTTCCTATGAAAATGATTTTTAGGGTACTTTACAGAAGCGTTAATTTCCGTATCTCCACAACTATTTGAGAAACTAAACAACTTATCATTGCAAAATTGTAGAACTATCAGAAATAAAAAACTTTTATTTGACATATATTTTTATAAAAGCAGCAGTTTCTGAGATATTTGCAAATATATTAATACAATTTTGTGAGCTTTAGTTGTAAACATATACTACTTAAGTCTTAACGCAATAATTCTCCAATGCCATAGAGTAATTAAATATAAGTATCTAAAAGAGTATGTTATTTTTCCTTAAATCTCTTAGGAGAAATGTTTGCATAGCAATGATCTATCTCCATTTTAGACTCAATAGTCAATATTTACATTTTTTATTAGTCAAAATGTATAAATAAATAATTAAATATCAATGCGATGACTTGAAGATCTGCAACACCTTATAAAATGTTAAAATTTTAACCAGAAATCAAAATTTTAATACGAAGTGTTGACCCTTGTGGAAGACATTAAACTGTTTGAAATGCTCTTAGGTGGACAAAGATGCGCCTCTTTTCTCATTGATTCTATATCGTTGTATATTATTTTATGCGTGTTCTTATGTGGAGTAGTGATGATACAATGTACATTATTCCGTTCAGAAATTTTAGGAGTTTATAGAAAGATAGAGAAAGTCTGTGCGGTGTGCCGTACAATTTATTTTACTTTCTCTCTCTCTATCTTACAGGTAGAGAAAGTATGGTGATCGTCAAAAAAATCGAACTCGAGATTTTGATGAATTTTGACGTTTCATGACTTCCTGAATCCGAAAAAGTGGTTTTTGAATTTCCGTCTGTCTGTCTGTCTGTCTGTACCTCCAACTAGAGCCTAAACTATTTTACCGATTGAGCTGAAACTTGATATCTAGGGTTTTCATAGGGTTGCCCCGAGGGGTTTTTGGAATTGGATATCTACCCCTAAAATTAAGGGTAGTTTACTGAAGGGGAAAAAAGAGAAAAAGTCGATTTTCTCAAAATCGGCTCTAACGATTTTGATTAAGTTTCATTTTATGAACATTAATAAATATTCCAAACAAAATGGCTACTCTCAGTATTTCGGCAAAATCGCTTTAAGGGCTCCGGTCTGATGCGTAAATTAACATTTTTTATAATAGCTCCGAAACTATTTGAGATATGAAATTACTTAGCATTACAAATATGTATATATATTTATAATACAAATATTTTATTCGAAACATATTTTTATAAAATCAATAACTTTCAATCTATACGCAATTATATGAATTTTTTTTAACTTTTTGGACATTAAAGTTTAAGTATTGCGACCGTAAAAAAAACTAACCTGAAATGTTGATGGATGTCGACGTTTCATGACCCCCCGAACCCTAAAAAATAGTCTTTGCAATGCCGTCTGTCTGTGTGTCTATAAAAACTTAAAATTAAGGGTAGTTTACAGAAGGGCGAAAAGAGAAAAATTTGGTTTTCTCAAAATCTACTCAAACGATTTTGATTAAAATTCGTATCTAGGCGTTAATTAAGATTATAAATAAACTGGCTATTTTCATTTTCCTATGAAAATGATTTTTAGGGTACTTTACAGAAGCGTTAATTTCCGTATCTCCACAACTATTTGAGAAACTAAACAACTTATCATTGCAAAATTGTAGAACTATCAGAAATAAAAAACTTTTATTTGACATATATTTTTATAAAAGCAGCAGTTTCTGAGATATTTGCAAATATATTAATACAATTTTGTGAGCTTTAGTTGTAAACATATACTACTTAAGTCTTAACGCATATAATTCTCCAATGCCATAGAGTAATTAAATATAAGTATCTAAAAGAGTATGTTATTTTTCCTTAAATCTCTTAGGAGAAATGTTTGCATAGCAATGATCTATCTCCATTTTAGACTCAATAGTCAATATTTACATTTTTTATTAGTCAAAATGTATAAATAAATAATTAAATATCAATGCGATGACTTGAAGATCTGCAACACCTTATAAAATGTTAAAATTTTAACCAGAAATCAAAATTTTAATACGAAGTGTTGACCCTTGTGGAAGACATTAAACTGTTTGAAATGCTCTTAGGTGGACAAAGATGCGCCTCTTTTCTCATTGATTCTATATCATTGTATATTATTTTATGCGTGTTCTTATGTGGAGTGGTGATGATACAATGTACATTATTCTGTTCAGAAATCTTACGAGTTTATAGAAAGAGAGAGAAAGTCTGTGCGGTGTGCCGTACCATTTATTTACTTTCTCTCTATCTTACAGGTAGAGAAAGTATGGTGATCGTCAAAAAAATCGAAGTCGAGATTTTGATGAATTTTGACGTTTCATGACTTCCTGAATCCGAAAAAGTGGTTTTTGAATTTCCGTCTGTCTGTCTGTCTGTACCTCCAACTAGAGCCTAAACTATTTTACCGATTGAGCTGAAACTTGATATCTAGGGTTTTCATAGGGTTGCCCCGAGGGGTTTTTGGAATTGGATATCTACCCCTAAAATTAAGGGTAGTTTACTGAAGGGGAAAAAAGAGAAAAAGTCGATTTTCTCAAAATCGGCTCTAACGATTTTGATTAAGTTTCATTTATGAACATTAATAAATATTCCAAACAAAATGGCTACTCTCAGTATTTCGGCAAAATCGCTTTAAGGGCTCCGGTCTGATGCGTAAATTAACATTTTTTATAATTGCTCCGAAACTATTTGAGATATGAAATTACTTAGCATTACAAATATGTATATATATTTATAATACAAATATTTTATTCGAAACATATTTTTATAAAATCAATAATTTTCATTCTATACGCAATTATATATATATTTTTAGCTTTTTGGACATTAAAGCTTAAGTATTGCGATCGTAAAAAAAACTAACCTGAAATGCAAATGGATTTCGACGTCTCATGACCCACCGAACCCTAAAAAATAGTCTTTGCAATGCCGTCTGTCTGTGTGTCTATTAAAACTTTAAATTAAGGGTAGTTTACTGAAGGGCAAAAAGAGAAAAAGTCGATTTGCTCAAAATCGGCTCTAACGATTTTGATTAAATTTCATTTATAAACATTAATAAATATTCCAAACATAATGGCTACCCTCAATATTTCGGCAAAATGGCTTTAAGGGCTCCGGTCTGATGCGTCTATTAACATTTTTTTAAATAGCTCCGAAACTATATGAGATATGAAATTACTTGTCATTACAAATATGTATATATATTTATAATACAGATATTTTATCCGAAACATATTTTTATAAAATCAATAACTTTCAATCTATACGCAATTATATGAATTTTTTTAACTTTTTGGGCATTAAAGTTTAAGTATTGCGACCATAAAAAAAACTAACATGAAATGTTGATGTATGTCGACGTCTCATGACCCCCCGAACCCTAAAAAATAGTCTTTGCAATGCCGTCTGTCTGTCTGTCTATAAAAACTTAAAATTAAGGGTAGTTTACTGAAGGGCGAAAGAGAAAAATTTGGTTTTCTCAAAATCTACTCAAACGATTTTGATTAAAATTCGTATCTAGGCGTTGATTAAGATTATAAATAAACTGGCTATTTTCATTTTCCTATGAAAATGATTTTTAGGGTACTTTACAGAAGCGTTAATTTCCGTATCTCCACAACTATTGGAGAAACTAAACAACTTATCATTGCAAAATTGTTGGACTATCAGATATAAAAAACTTTTATTTGACATATATTTTTATAAAAGCAGCAGTTTCTGAGATATTTGCAAATATATTAATACAATTTTGTGAACTTTAGTTGTAAACATATACTACTTAAGTCTTAACGCAATAATTCTCCAATGCCATAGAGTAATTAAATATAAGTATCTAAAAAAGTATGTTATTTTTCCTTAAATCTCTTAGGAGAAATGTTTGAATAGCAATGATCTATCTCCATTTTAGACTCAATAGTCAATATTTACATTTTTTATTGGTCAAAATGTATAAATGAATAATTAAATATCAATGCGATGACTTGAAGATCTGCAACACCTTATAAAATGTTAAAATTTTAACCAGAAATCGAAATTTTAATACGAAGTGTTGACCCTTGTGGAAGACATTAAACTGTTTGAAATGCTCTTAGGTGGACAAAGATGCGCCTCTTTTCTCATTGATTCTATATCATTGTATATTATTTTATGCGTGTTCTTATGTGGAGTGGTGATGATACAATGTACATTATTCCGTTCAGAAATCTTAGGAGTTTATAGAAAGATAGAGAAAGTCTGTGCGGTGTGCCGTACAATTTATTTTATTTCTCTCTCTCTATCTTACAGGTAGAGAAAGTATGGTGATCGTCAAAAAAATCGAACTCGAGATTTTGATGAATTTTGACGTTTCATGACTTCCTGAATCCGAAAAAGTGGTTTTTGAATTTCCGTCTGTCTGTCTGTCTGTCTGTACCTCCAACTAGAGCCTAAACTATTTTACCGATTGAGCTGAAACTTGATATCTAGGGTTTTCATAGGGTTGCCCCGAGGGGTTTTTGGAATTGGATATCTACCCCTAAAATTAAGGGTAGTTTACTGAAGGGGAAAAAAGAGAAAAAGTCGATTTTCTCAAAATCGGCTCTAACGATTTTGATTAAGTTTCATTTATGAACATTAATAAATATTCCAAACAAAATGGCTACTCTCAGTATTTCGGCAAAATCGCTTTAAGGGCTCCGGTCTGATGCGTAAATTAACATTTTTTATAATAGCTCCGAAACTATTTGAGATATGAAATTACTTAGCATTACAAATATGTATATATATTTATAATACAAATATTTTATTCGAAACATATTTTTATAAAATCAATAACTTTCAATCTATACGCAATTATATGAATTTTTTTTAACTTTTTGGACATTAAAGTTTAAGTATTGCGACCGTAAAAAAAAA